>OX336388.2:767060526-768260526 GCA_946902985.2 Meconema thalassinum | reverse complement strand
CACCACGCAAACTGGCGTGAAATTAGCTCACTGAGCTCACAAAGTATTAGACTTCAAATAATATGTTAGAGCTTTAAAAATCGCTACACAAACTGATGCGAAGTTAGCTCATCAGAGCTCACAAATAAATGACTTCGAATAATATTAGAGCGTTCAAATCACTACGCAAACTGGCGTGAAGTTAGCTCCTCAGAGCTCCAAACAGAATGACATCAAACAGCGTCTCGTCGACCAATTTATTAGAAACTGACAGGGGGATGAAGAGTGGGGTGAATTTAGAAACATTTTCCAGAGTTTTCATCACACACAAACGGGACTAGTGTCAATCTTCATCAAATAATTCAAACGTTTCAGCACACTCATGCGGAGGTAATTCCGATCGGCGGTTCTTTAGATAATCAATTCCGCGCGCTTTTTACCACTGACGCCATCCATCGCGTGATCTTGGCTTGGTCTCTCCTGATTGGGTGATTCAATCGTAGGTCGGTTGCAAGTAACTCGTGACCATCCCTTTATGATTCCAACTCTGGTGCAAGTTGTTACTCAATTTGGCCTTGAACTCAGATTACCAGTCCGTTTTCAAGAATAGCTACAACTTGCTACTTGTGTGGCAATCATTGCGACACGCTACCTTGCCTTTATCCTCGTCAACTTCCACAAGTACTGCCTGGGCTGCAGTAATAATAATAATAAATTATGAATACTTATTAATCGTAGATCAATAAGGGTCCATTTATCCTCAGCAAGGTTTTGAAATTCGAAGCAAGTGATTGATTTGGATTTCAAAAACAATATCCACAGTAGTAATAACAACATCTCTTTAGTACCTCGCTCAGCTGCTCGAGTGTACACTTCACTGACCCAATTAGCGTGCGCTCTCCCTCGCCGGAATGTCATTCATACTTCTTCGCTAGACCTCCCCTTCTCCTCACGTGATTGCCACTCCTGTCATCTCAGCTGCTCGTTGTTTACAAACAAAGCGCTCTCTCTCTCAAGCACTCCACGGCCACGTACATTTAAATGTTGGCTCTCAAAATAAATTCTGCAATGATGATTTTGCACACATCATCCTGCTTATTCATCAAATGGTTCTCTTCTGTATTATGGTTTTAAGTTGGCGCTATTAAAAACAGATTTAGCACCAGTGCTCACTTCTTCAAGCCTGTAAGCATTGTTACCCAGATTCTTAATGACACGGAACGGGCCAATAAATTTTGGACAGAATTTTGCAAATACTTTGTTTTTGGGATCAGATATCGGTGGTCTGCGAACCAGCACTAACTCTTGTTCTTGTAATTCCCGGTGAAACTTCTTTCCTCTGTACCTTCTCAGTCTTCGGTCCGCTTGGTTCCTCATGTGCTCTCTCGTTCGTTGAATTCGCAACTCATGCGCTAATAGTGGATCCCTTGGACATGGAATAATCTTGTCCCAAGACCTCTCTGGCAACCTGTTGTGGTGTACAATTAGTGGGACTTGACCCGTCGACTCGTGCTTAGTGGTGTTCATGCACATCTCAATATCTCCTACTTTGTCAACCCATTTATTATGATCGTTAGGAATCATTACTCTGTAGTATTTGGCAACACAGCGAATCGTTCTCTCGCTCGGATTATTCCTAGGCTCTCTAGACCTTGCCTAAAAACATTGCTCGTGAAATAAGTACCATGGTCTGATAAAATGGATTCCGGCTTCCCAAGCATCGGAATAACTTCGTTCTGATCCTACTGAGGACTTGTTTTGATGTCGTCTTCTGGATTGGACATAACACTACCATCTTTGAAAATACATCGACACACACCAGAAGGTGTCGGCATCCACGCTTTCCTTTAACCAAAGGGCCAAAACAGTCGATAGCGAGCATCTCGCATGGTTTTTGAGGTAATAGTGGTCTTGGAGGTTGATTCATAATGAATCATGCGCTGGCATGCGTCACAAGTTCTTATTACTTCCACAATGGTAAATCGCATCTTAGGCCAAGTAAACGTCTCCCCTATCGTAGCTTCAGTCTTATCCGTGCCGATATGTGCTAGGCTTTCGTGGACATGCCACTTCAATCCTCTCTGTAGTGATGCTGGAACTAAGATTCGCAGTTTAATATGATGCTCATCCACGTACTTATGCAACAGGTTATTTAAGTAGTGAAATCTCGCTTCTTTAGCACGGGCTTCTCGGTATTCAGGTGAATCTGGTAGTAATTCCTTCCTGTAGAACAGATCATCCATGGGTCTGTTTCTTGCTCCTTCCGAATTTCCTTTAATTTCTCCAAAAACTCACGAGCCTTAGGTGTTAATGTTATATGGTGAACTTCCGCTGTTACTTCGTTCTCATCTTCAGGATTCCTGCTCAAAGCATGTATGATGTTCATCCTTCCAGGGCAATGCTCTATTGTAATGTCAAACTGCTGTACGTAGATGGACCAACGCGTAACTCTCTCGCTTGCCATCGTCGTCTTGAATAGAAATGTCAGTGCATGGTGGTCGGTTCTGACAATAATGGAATAGCCGAAGATCATCTGACGCCACTGTTGGAGAGAATATAAAATTGCTAGCAGCTCAAGCTCCGTCACAGTGTGGTTTCTCTCTGCTTCCTCAATTTACGACTCGTAAATTCCAAATATGATCTCTTCTTGGGTTCTTCAGCGTCCTCTTGGTACAGCATTGCACCGATTCCAATCAATGAAGCATCTGCTTGAATAATAAATCTCTTCTCAAAATCCGGATATCCAAGCTACACACAGTTTTCCAGTAAATCTTTCGTGGCTCTTAAAGACCTGTCGCACTCCTCATTCCACGACCATCGATTTGCCTTCTTTAACATCTCCTGCATAGGTGCAACTGTTTCTGTGTATCCAGGACAATTTTCTTTGAGGAAGCCTGTCATTCCCAAACACGCTCTTACATGTTTGACTTTAGTTGGTGTGGGAAATTTCTTGATAGCATCAATTTTTCCTGGATTAGGTCTCACGCCCTCAACATCAATTATATGTCCCAAATACAGAATCTCGCTCTGGCAAAAGTGTGATTTCTTTAGATTAATTTTGAAGTTCATGGTTCTCAAGTTATCCAGAAGTTTATTTAAGTTTACCAGGTGTTCCTCCATTGTTTCAGATGCAATTAATATGTCGTCAACATATCTCGTAGTGAAGCTCTTGACCTCCTCAGTCAGATTCCTATCTAGTGCTCTTATCAGTGCACATCCAGCTGTTTTCACGCCAAAGGGCATTCGAGACCAGATATAACTTTGGTTATCGAATAAAAATCCCGTCAATAGTTGAGATTTTTCTTCAAGTTCAAGATGGTGGAAACTATTTGTCAAATCGACACTCGAATAAATCTTCTTCCCACGGAAGCCTTTCAAAACATCTTTGATCCTAGGTGCTTGGTCATGCTCAACTAGCAGTTTACTGTTCAAAACTCGCGCGTCTAGGCATAACCTAATTGATCCATTTGGCTTGGCCACAGCCAACATTGCGTTCAGGTACGGGGTTGCTGCTTTCCTTATCATGCCGGATTCTAATAAATTACTAATGATGTCCTTCATCTGAGCAAAATGTTTCTCTGGGATCGGGTACAATTTACTTTTAAATGGGGTCCAGTCTGTAACTTGCATGGCATATTGAAAATTTAAAACTTTTCCAGGGATGGTGTCAAAAGCTCCTTTATGTAATCTCAAAATTTCTTCCAGTTTTCTTCTATCAGGTTCCCCTACTATAGCCTCCTTAAGCCGCTCCTAAAGTAGAATTCCAAATTTAGTTCCGCTAATTTCTTCTTCCGCCAAATGTACCCAATGTTCCTGCGAAATATCTCGGCTGTCAATTTCCACCACTGCTGTCTGGCTTACTCGCTCCTCCGTCAAGTTCTTATCTCTGATCGCCTCATTAGTGCATTCTTCAATGACCCAAGTATTCGCCTCTCTCTCTCTAGTGGACTCTCTTCCATGTTTAAACCTACGTGAATCAATCCCTCAACTTGTTTGAAACTTACAGTGTTGCTATGTAAGTCAATTACAGCATGAAAATCACAGATAAAGTTGGCTCCCAAAATGATGTTATAATTCATCTTCGGTATGACAATGAATGTTTGCGAAAAAGTGTGGTTCAATATTTCCAGGTCTAAATATGCTTGCTGTTTACAATTTATGGTCTTGTCAGGAATAAACCCTCTGACTTTCATTAGCGGTACAGGCATAATTGGAACAGTTTGTTTTCTTCCGATTTCTTTTACAAATACTTCAGTGACTAAGCTCACCTGGCTACCTGTGTCAATTAAACATCTCACACTCATACCTCCAATATGTGCGTAAATAATTGGCAATTGTCTGATGACATTTTCTCGGTCTTTCACCACTTCCTCCAGGCAATCGTCCGGGAATGCTACCCACTCTTCTATATTAGCCACGATCATCCCTTCTCGCTCCCTGGCTTCCTCCATTTTCAGGCTATCAGGTTTAGTTCATTTGAATTTTTTTTTTTATCCCGGGACCCATTTGTTGTATTCCGCCGGTTGCCATCGCGCCTCTCCTGCTGCCGTAATAGACTTTCCGCCCCCTCTGCTTGATGATTGTCTGGGCTCTGTCTATTTGCCATTGCACGCCCCCACTTCTCCTTCTCCGTCTCTTCGGCGTTTAATTCATCTAAGTACTTTTGAGACTCGACATACCGCTCATCCCAATTGTTGCGATAGTCTCCCCTATTTTCTTGGCGATAGTTCCTCGCGTTGTTCCACCTGCCATCTCCATTTCTTTGGTAAGGTCGACCCTGCATTTGATTTCCCCTCCAATTGGTGTATTCCCGCTGGTACGTCCATTGATTTTGCTGGTTTGGATTGTTCTGGTTATATCTATCTCGGTGATTTTGAAAATTTCGAGGATTATGGTTGAATTGGTTCCGGCCATCAAAGTATTGCCTTCTCGGTGTAAACTGCGTTCCGGTGGATTGAGTTTTCGTTTGGTTCCCCTGGCTGTGACTATTTTGGTGTCCCTGAACCACTTCTGCCGTGTTGACACATTCCATATTTCTCCTTCCTGTCTGTGGACTCACCATACTTGTCTCGTCTAGGTGTCGGAGTAATTCTTCGGCCTGCACTGCAGTCTTAATAGTTCCGGCTACTAACAGTTGTTTAATGTTCATAGGGAGTTGTTTCCCGATGGTTAGAACCATATTTTGTTCGCTAGGGGGGTCGTCAAAATCTTGGAATTTCACCAGCTGTTGGCTGAAGAATTCTGAAAATCTGGTCGGATGTGTGCTGTGGTATTTTCGAGTATACAGGTCCATTCTTAATACTTGCTGTAAAGAAGGGCTCCAGAACTTCTTTAAAAACGCTTCTCTGAATTGAGCCATGTCGGTGAATGTATATTTAAAGCTTTAAAACCAGGTTAAGCTTGGTCCCTCTAAAAACTTCTCCACGAGTCGCAACTGTTTTTCGGGACCGATATGCTGATCATTAAAATAGTCAGTCAACTGACGTAAAAAGTCTTTGGGAGTGGTTCCTGAGTGCTCCCTGAATTTATCGGGTTTGAAATCATTTCCCATAATGACTTGAATTACTTGGGCGGGTGCCAAGTTTGGTTGTGATGAGGAGGTCTCTCCCCTGTACTCTTGAAATGCGTTGCTCGTTAATTTGGGACTTTGACCTCGGGTGTTATCCTCAGCCAACTTCAAGCCCACCGGACTTCCAATGCTTCCCTGCTTGTCTGCCGTGTTTTCTGCCGAAATTAATGTAGCATTCTCTAATGATCTAATTTCATTTTTAATTATTAAATCTGAGAAGCCTCCGTGGCTCAGGCGGCAGCACGCCGGCCTCTCACCGCTGGGTCCGTGGTTCAAATCCCGGTCACTCCATGTGAGATCTGTGCTGGACAAAACGGAGGCAGACAGGTTTCTCTCCGGGTACTCCGGTTTTCCCTGTCACCATATCATTCCAGCAACACTCTCCACTATCATTTCATTTCATCTGTCATTCATTTAATCATTGCCCCAGAGGAGTGCGTCAGGCCTCAGCAGCCGGCACAGTTCATATCCTCGCCGCTAGATGGGGGCTTCATTCATTCCATTCCTGACCCGGTCGGAGACTGGAAGCAGGCTGTGGATTTTCATTTCAATTATTAAATCTGAGTGTTCTTGTAGTTTAGATTTTACATTTTCCTCCAAAGACTGCATTCTCTTTAAAATCGTCAGCCTGTCTTCCTTAATTGCGTTTGCCTGCTGTTCCCAATCTCTTCGGAACCTATTCTTCATTTTCTCTTCGCTCCTTTCCTGATTCCTTTCTAGTTCTTCTCGTACTTCTTGTATCTGCTCTTGTGTTTTGCCTAATTGTTCTCCAACCTTTTCTCTTATAACCTCTTGTGTTTTAACCAATTGTTCTCCGACTTCTTCTCTTATGACCTGCTGGGTTTTAATTAATTGGTCTTCCAGATTATCCCGCAAGTGCATACGTTCTGTTTCGGTCTTGATCTCAAGTTTAACGATTTCTTTGATTAATTCAAGTACGTTGCTGTCGACTGAATTAATTTGTTGCTGTAATTTATCTTGTGTGCTCTTTACTCCCGCTGTGTTGTTGACACATGCTGCCTCGATTTGCTTTAGTTTATCGGCCACCATATCATCAAATTGTACGAGTTTATTATCAAATTTCGCCTCCAACTTTTTAATTTCACCCAATTGTTTGACGTTATTCTCCCCGACCTCACCTGCCAGTTTCTCTACCTCCCTAACACTTTGATTTATGTCGTTAGTGATCTTTTCTAATTGCTCTGTTTGTGTTACCTGTGTTATCGCCTGTTCTGATAATTTGTGATTTAACTCGTTTAATTGTTTATCAGAGTCCAATTTCTGGACCTGTAATTGGACCGAAATATTACCGCTCATGTCGTGTAACTGCTTTTCACTGTCTAACTTCTGCGCTTGTAATTGGACCGTAATGTCATTTAATTGTTCTTCCGTTTTCGCGGACATCTGCACTAACTGTTTATCACTATGCCCGCTCTGAATTTTCAACTGTTCTTCCGTTTTCGCGGACATCTGCATCGACATCTGCTCCAACAATCCCTTGATTTTCTCAACACTCGCCATTGCAAAATACACAAATATAACCAGAGAAAAACAGGGTCATGCACCGAGATTTCAGTCATACACACGCATACATGTCATAACATTTAAATATTACTGATTCTAATTTAATAAAATGTTCAGTAATCAAAATTTACTGAATAAATTACTCTTATTACAAAACAACAAAATAACTCCCTAGTGATCAGCTTTTAAATTCCTAACCAACAGAATTTATGAAGAACACCAATTAACCGAAGTTAATTAAATGTCAAATACAAGGCAACATCTTCCTGCTTTGACTGAGTTCAATAATATGCAAATTTTCTAATTTTAATGCCGGGCGCCAGAACAAGTTAATAACAAATACAATATCAAATTCTAACCTTGTTCAATATCTCTAACTTTAGGAACTCAGTGATTTTACTAATGCACATGGCGGTACAACATCGCCTCAATTTACTGAATTTACTTTGCCCGCTTGACCTGGCATTATTTCTCAGCGAAATAAATATGAGATCAGCGAAGCAACAACAACAACAGTCCCACTTGGGCAGCCATTTTTGTTTTATGAACCCTTGCAAAGAAGCTTATGAGACTCAGTTTCGGGGGGTGTAACAGTCCATATCGTAAGTTGTTGTTAAAGCGCTTCATTAATGCGGCACCTGAAATAGGCCCTACTTACCTTTGTTTGAGAGGTCTGGGTAGCTTCCACAACAAATCACCTCCAGATGATGTGTCCCAACAGAAGAGCTCCAAAGGAGTGGAAGGAAGTTGGAGAAGGGGACAACACACACAGGCTATCGTACAGACACCCCCCAATAACCGACAGAACTGCTGTCGGCGAAATAATGCCACAACAATAGATTAAAAATTTTACAAATAAAAGGTTTAATATTAAAAATTTAAAGGAGCACCTTCACCAGAAACAGAACATGCATCAATCAGCACAAATTTACAATGAAGGCCAAATACCGCCTATCATGCTTGCTTGCAAAGCCAAGAAAAGAAAAGACTTAAATTAAAATAAAATGTTAAAGCCCAAAGGTTAAAATAAAAATTACGTGCATAACACAATGAAAAAGGGCTTGATAATTTGCAAGGGAATGCAATAGCGATCCGGCATGCGTAGATCCCGGCCACGATGAAACGAGAAATAAAAATTAAATTAACCAAATTAAATTGTATCAGAAAACAATTCATTAATTTGCATGATGGAGATAAACACAGGAACAATTACGAAAAACACAATGTTAAACCGACAAGGTTAAATAAAAAAAACATCTTAAGTTAACACAACACGTTTGAGTTTCGCGGTGGACGCCAAGAGACTGACCTCGAGACCAGAAAGCATCTCTTCATAACAAAACAAAAACATGGCCACAAAAACGGAAGACCGCATGCCTGATCGAAACTACGGCAAACAATTACCATTAAATTAATTTAGAATCCCCAGAGCGAAATGAAAGGAGGAAAACAATTACATCTAAAAACTATTAATGCAAGTCGTTTTAAAACTCGACGGATCTTACATTAGATTTTAAAAAAATGACAATCCCAAGCTTGCCAAATGAAAATAAATAATAATTTAAACGTAAAATAAACTAATATATGTGTCTCCAGAAGGTACAAAATAATAACAAACTTAATATATACAAGGAAACGTTATTAATACATAAAAGAAATTTTAGGCCTACAAGGCAAAACACAACAGAAGATCAACATTCATACACGGCCAAAATTGGAGCTCCCAAAATAAAATAATTAGATAAATTAAATAAGAAAACGTACCTTAAAACTTCACAGCGGAGACACAATGAAAACAAAAAAAACTAACACATTTTAAATAAATAAAATATGGCACTATATTGCCCTGAAGAAACCTGCCCAGCACATGCTTTGTTTTGGTCAACAGCGTAGGTCCGCATCGAGATGCGACCACATTTCACACGTCCACATCTCGGCGAAACGATGAAATTCACAACCTGAAGAGTACAGGCAATTCCTTTTTCCTTGCATAAATTTATATTTCGTAGAGAATGGAGGCCGGAGCCCCCATCAGCGGTGACACCTTTTACGAACAGTCGGCTAGATGTGTTTTCTTCACGATGGCTCATGGACTCCACAAAATGGCGGAGAATTTTTTGCGTGTCAAATGCCGAACTGTATTCATGTAAAATTTATTGTCCAATCACGGCTTGACACCTCAACCAACAATGTCATAATTTAGTAAATAATTTGGCGGTATCATGCATACACCGGCATTTGTTTCATGACGAAGAATGCAATTGTCTTTCAATTATGTCATGCATATAAAGAGTTTTATTAGGCGCAGCACACACTATCTATCGGAGAAACAGGAACTACTTGGAGTCTTTCCAAAGTCCGACAGCAGCTACCATCTCGCGGTCACAGGCGGAAATGAGCGACGAAGCGGACGTTTCAAAATGTCAAGAACTGCATCAGGGGAAATTACATATTTGAAACGTTGGGACGGGCTCTAGCACGTAACAGTCTCCCTCCCTTAAGCGTGAACACGGTTCACGAATATGCCTAGGCATAGACAGTACTCCTTAACTTGTCGATTCACCAAGCATGTTTCCAGAAGATAATGTTCACCTGTTAACTCCAATTGATGGATGAAACCGCATCGTTTTGGTTAGGAAGAATGCAGGGTCAGATTATCAGTGATGGAATAATTGATCACCTCGCAAACCACTTAGTCAACAGCATCACTGTGTCCAAAAATCTTCAGAAACGCAGAACACCAGCACCAGCAGTGCTTCCAGAGTCCGAGACACGTTAGGAAAATTTTCAACAAGTCCAATGTAGGTCGCTTTAGACGAAGTAGGTGGAAGCAATGTCCAAGATATTATTCGACGCGTGGGCAGCCATTTACAAAAATAGAAGTTAATCTAATTTCAAAAAAGGTTTACAGAATTACTAATTCTTACTACATTTTACAAAAGAGAAACAAAGTTGAATTTATATGAAGAAAACATTTCTGACAATGCCCTAGATCCGTGCTTACAAAATTTCATTAACAAGTTTACCTTTTTACAGATTCGAAGTACATTTCAAGATTACATGAGTTAGACGACTATACATTTAGAAGGAACTACGGTAGAGGAATGACCACTACAATTCCCAAAGGGAAAAGGAATACAAGGTTGCCATGAGTTAGGTCTCCCACCGAGCCCAACTTACATCTTAGCATCTCCTATAAAACATCAAAATTAGGTACACTTTTACAATTTACCATTACAATGGGAACTTCCCAATATTTACATTTTGTATCCCATCAGAGTTTTCATATCCAGTTCAAAATTCCAGAAGGAACAGATGCCTGTAGGCTTCAATGAAGGTTAGGGGTACTCTACATTATACAAAATTCGTTTTACAATATTTTACGGTAGCATTTCCTCATTAGACACCTCTCCACCTCGCTTAATGTGCGATAGATGCACTCTTGAAATTTTGTTGGCCTTAGGGTTTCGAACAAGAAGAGTAACAGGAGTCAAGAATGCCTCTACATAACATGGGCCTTTAAAACGAGGGGTTAACTTGCTTGAAACTAGATTACTGACGCCCTTGGGCTCGAAATTGCGGACGTACACAACATCACCAATTTCCAAATCAGCTGGCTTGCGACAGGCATTGTGTCGCCTGGCAAGTTGGTCATGTGATACCTTAATATTCTCTCTAGCCTTGTCGAATTTCGCCCTCATATCCTCGGGTGTGAAACTGTCAGGAAGGAGATCGTGCAGGTTCCACAGATTAGACAACGGAGAATTGGCCATAAAGGAAAACATTAACGAAAAAGGGGTGGCTTGCGTGCTCTCATGCACGGCGGTATTGAAAGCAAAATTGAGCCAATGCAAATTAGAATCCCACTTGGAATGGTCGTCGTGGTGGAAAGCAATCAGAGCAGAACGGAGATTACGATTGACTCGCTCAGCGAGAGACGGGTTAGGAAAATAGGGAGTGGTGGTTACATGCGAAATAGCATAATCAAATAAGAATTGACGGAACTGATGAGATACAAAGCACTTGGCATTATCTGACACCAGATACTGACATGGCCCAAAGGACGAAAAGATGGAATTAAGACACTTTATGACGGAACTGGTCGTAGCCTGTCTGGTGGGGAAAATCCAACTAAACCGGGTGAAACCGTCAGTGCAAACAAGCGCAAATTGGTTTCCCCGGCCAGAGCGAGGGAACGGTCCAACATGGTCGATAAAAAGCCTCTCCATGGGTCTAGATGCCGGTTCAGATGACAACAGGCCAACCTTAGTAGAAACCGGAGGTTTGCTAATACTGCATGCAGCACAATTCCTAATGAGCCTCCTGATGTCGCAATCCATACCTTGCCAAATGAAAAACTGTCTGATTTTAGCTCGGGTCTTGAATACTCCTAGGTGGCCACCAATAGGAGATTCATGATAGTAACGAAAGATTTCCGGAATGAGGACCAACGGGAGCACAATTTTAGGTAGGCGGTCATGACGAGACGAACAACACAATACACCGTCCTTCAGAGAGTAGGGCTTGATCACTTCACCAGAATTGATTCGGTCAATAAGGCTAGATAAGGAGGGGTCTTCTTTCTGGAATCGTCTCACATCCTCAAAAAGCACAGGCGAATTGCTAAGAACGGCATTGACACAATTTACAGCAGATACAAGGTTTACGGGTTCACATTCCTGAACATCCTCTTCAGCTGTTTCCTCGTACATGCGGCTTAAAGAATCAGCTACCGCATTTTCGGACCCACGAATATGTTGGACAGTGAACTGGAACGACAGAATCCTAGTTGCCCACCTAGCAATTCTACCAGTTTTGCGGGGTTTCCCTAAGACCCAGCTCAAGGCTTGGTTATCGGTCTCAAGGAGAAGCTTGGTGTGCTCAAGATACATACGGAATTTTTCTAGAGCGAACAACACAGCTAAACCCTCAAGTTCGTAAATGGAATACTTCCTCTCTGCGTCCGTTAAGGTACGAGAAGCGTATGCAATGGGTTGCCTACCCAGATCAGATTCCTGCAGTAGAACACAACCAACACCACGACCAGACGCATCAGTCTGCACAATGAACTGCTTCCCATAATCCGGAATGGCTAACACAGGGGCGTTAGAGAGCGCAAGCTTAAGATCTTCGAAGGCTGCCTGCTGAGAGGGACCCCACTCGAACTTCACAGCCTTTTTGCGTAATTGATTTAGAGGAGCAGCATGGTCGGCAAAGTTACTAATAAACTTACGGAAGAAGTTCACCATACCAATGTAACGAGCAACACCCTTGGCGTTCTTGGGTGGTTTAAAATCTCTGATGGCCTGCGTACGAGACTGGTCCACTGAGATACCAGATTCAGAAACAATATGTCCCAAGAAGGAAATTTTGGGCTTGGCAAAGGAAACCTTGGACAATTTGACGGTAAGTCCAGCGTCACGCAACCGATCAAGTACAATTTTCAGATGATCAACGTGTTCCTCGAAGGACTCGGAATAGATCACCACATCGTCAAGGTAGTGGTACACAAACTTGAATTTAATTTCTGAAAATACCTTGTCCAGAAGTCTGCTCAACACAGCGGCTCCGGTGGATAGGCCAAACGGGACACGGGCATACTCAAACAGGTTCCAGTCAGTTGAAAAAGCAGTAACATGCCTGGATTCAGGAGAGAGGGGAATTTGGAAGTAGGAAGAATTTAAATCGAGGATCGTGAACACCTTCGCGTTGCGAAACCAACTAAAACATGTGTGAAGGTCCGGCAAAGGAATGGATTGCAAAACAACCTTTTGATTAAGGGCCCTATAGTCGACCACCGGCCGAAAACCACCGTTAGGTTTTGGCACAAGAAATACAGGGGATGAGTAGGCAGAGATAGAGGGTTGGATTACCCCTTCTTCTAACATTTTATCGATAATCTTACGAAGTTCAGCCATCTTGGGCGGGGCAAGGCGATACGGGCTGGAACGCACCGGCACAGAAACGGTTAGCTCAATCTTGTACTCCATCAAATGGGTTACACCCAACTTGTCAGTAAATACATCGCTATACTCCTGACATAACCTCTTAATGGCATCCTTTTGAAGACTCGTTAAATTTTCCAGATCGAGATCCTCAATAGTCATTTTTTCACTAACAGAATTGACAGCAGGAGAAGATGAAACCGGGTTAAATGATAATTTACTTTGCGGATTAAACTTAAACCATAAGTTGCGAGCACCAAAATCAAGAAGCATACCAACGTGTAACATGAAATTAGCTCCAATGATCACAGAACAAGAAAGATTTCTGGCAACAAAAAATTTAAATTTCCAAGAAAAATTTAGAATATGGATTTTGACTGTCATACTACCCAAAATATTTAAGTTTGAACAATTTGCCGAAATAAAAGATTCATTGTTAGGCTCTAACTCAGGAAATTTGAAACACTCTTCATAGATAAAAACCAGACCTCGCTTATAAAGGATGCGACACTACCAGAGTCAAGCAATGCAGAAACGGGCTCGTCATTAACACAAATTTCAATAAACGGGGATATTCCTTTAGCCACAGGAGACATTCTAAGATCATTACTCACTCCAAAACGATTACAATTAGATGACGAGGTCACCCGCACCACAGGTTTCACATTAAGTTTAGAATTAGGCTGACTAGCCACGACATTGCTCACCGACAGGTTAGGTAGGTCAGCGACATAAGCAGAATTAGCACGAGATGAATTAGTTTTCAACGAGTTATCAAGACTATAATTGGTAGGGCGACCAGAAACTTCACAGGGTTTTCCCAAATTCTTACGCACAGAAATATCCTTGGAAGTGACACCCGAATTGGTCTCCTCAACGTTCCGTCATTGGCAATACACAGCCTGGTTACTCGGACACACCTTCTTGACATGTCCCACTCCATCGCACGTGTGGCACTTAATATTATGTCGAGGATGAAACATAACCTTAGACGGGGGACGAGACATCAAAGAAGGAGGGGGACAAGGCATCACGGAAGGAGGAGGAACATTAGCTACACGAAGGGAATCTGCATGCTTCACAGCCATAGCGTCAATAACGACCTGTTTCAGCTCGACGAATGACGAAGGCCTGGTACACATAGTCATGTATGACCTATATTGAGGCGAAAACCCATTCACAATCGATGACACCAACTGTCGCTCAGTTAAAGGGGATGCAAATACCTGGGCATACACCTTAATGTCGCTGACATAGTCGCTAAGAGACTCGTCCTACCTTTGGACACGATAAAGGAACTTTTGCTCGAGAGCACTTAGGGCGCTTGCAGGGACAAAATACCACAACACTTCCCTAATAAACATGGCTAAGGACATGCGGAGGTGGATAGCTTCAACAAGCTTATCGCGCAGCATACCGGATGCAACTGGATACAAAAGTTGGAAAATCTGAATTTCCGACATCCCAAAAATCGAGGCATGGTTGCCCAACTCGACCACTTGCTTTAAAAATTGTACCACTTGGGTAACGTCATCAAGGTTGAAATGCTTTAACTTAGTTAAGAAACCAGAAATAGGATGAGGAATCGACCCATAATTAACGGTAGGCGAGAATGTAGCATTAGGAAAAGGGACATTGTTACCAGGGTAGCCCGCTCGCACACCCTCTACAGGCGACAAAACATTTATATTACTAGAGAAAGAACTGGGATGCAATGGGTCGGCAGGACCCAGGAAATCATTAGGTGACCTAACATGAGAAGAATGACCGTATGCAGGATTAAGTGGTATGGACGAGCCAGCGCCAGGCAACAGAGGGGCAGGCAAACTACTACTGGTAATCGATCCCAAAACCTCAGACCTAGTAAACAGAGGTGACTCACGTTCAACCCCAGAAGAACTCTCCAAATTCACAAGGTTATCTCTTAAGTCAATTAAGTCGAAAACACTATTGTTGTCGGCCATTTTGGAAAACACAGAATGCAGACAGCCAATATAGAAGGAAACAAATTTCAGGAATTACAAGGACAGTTTACACATTCACAACAGTACCACAACCACCAATTACCAACACCAAAGATTAGGCTGACACTCGAACACCACCACCATACTACACAAAATCATGCACAATGCTGTCCAGAACTGCATACGTCACCGCCCGCTTGGCTCGAGAACAGAAAGCTAAATTACAAAAATTGGCACAAAACATCTGGCTAACAGCCTCCGACAGAGCTCCAGGACTCCTTCACACGAAGCAAGTAGGCTATCAGAACATCAAGAAATCCCATTTCCCATGCCAAGAACACATGCCAGTCACTCACCGGGCTTCATTTTCAGTGGGGATGTTGCACACCAACAGGACAAAATACAGCAGCAAACACCTCGCTTAGAACAGGACACTTACAGCTTACCACATGGATATCCAGAGGCAAACATGAAATAAAACAAACGACAAGGATTAGCTTTACATAACATTAAGTGCACTAGCCCGACAAAATCCCACCAACAACCGCGCCATCAGCCCTAGAGGGGTCCATAAAACAGCCTGTGGGTACTGGGGAGGGGATAGTTACGGAAGTGAACTCGAGCGCGGTCTGCTACCACTGCGACACCTGAAATTGGCCCTACTTACCTTTGTTTGAGAGGTCCGGGTCGCTTCCACAACAAATCACCTCCAGATGATGTGTCCCAACAGAAGAGCTCCAAAGGAGTGGAAGGAAGATGGAGAAGGGGACAACACACACAGGCTATCGTACAGACACCCCCCAATAACCGACAGAACTGCTGTCGGCGAAATAATGCCACAACAATAGATTAAAAATTTTACAAATAAAAGGTTTAATATTAAAAATTTAAAGGAGCACCTTCACCAGAAACAGAACATGCATCAACCAGCACAAATTTACAATGAAGGCCAGATACCGCCTAACATGCTTGCTTGCAAAGCCAAGAAAAGAAAAGACTTAAATAAAAATAAAAATGTTAAAGCCCAAAGGTTAAAATAAAAATTACATGCATAACACAATGAAAAAGGGCTTGATAATTTGCAAGGGAATGCAATAGCGATCCGGCATGCGAAGATCCCGACCACGATGAAACGAGAAATAAAAATTAAATTAACCAAATTAAATTGTATCAGAAAACAATTAATTAATTTGCATGATGGAGATAAACACAGGAACAATTACGAAAAACACAATGTTAAACCGACAAGGTTAAATTAAAAAAACATCTTAAGTTAACACAACACGTTTGAGTTTCGCGGTGGACGCCAAGAGACTGACCTCGAGACCAGAATGCATCTCTTCATAACAAAACAAAAACATGGCCACAAAAACGGAAGACCGCATGCCTGATCGAAACTACGGCAAACAATTACCATTAAATTAATTTAGAATCCCCAGAGCGAAATGAAAGGAGGAAAACAATTACATCTAAAAACTATTAATGCAAGTCGTTTTAAAACTCGACGGATCTTACATTAGATTTAAAAAAAATGACAATCCCAAGCTTGCCAAATGAAAATAAATAATAATTTAAACGTAAAATAAACTAATAAATGTGTCTCCAGAAAGTACAAAATAATAACAAACTTAATATATACAAGGAAACGTTATTAATACATAAAAGAAATTTTAGGCCTACAAGGCAAAACACAACAGAAGATCAACATTCATACACGGCCAAAAATTGGAGCTCCCAAAATAAAATAATTAGATAAATTAAATAAAAAACGTACCTTAAAACTTCACAGCGGAGACACAATGAAAACAAAAAAAACTAACACATTTTAAATAAATAAAATATGGCACTATATTGCCCTGAAGAAACCTGCCCAGCACATGCTTTGTTTTGGTCAACAGCGTAGGTCCACATCGAGATGCGACCACATTTCACACGTCCACTTCACGGCGAAACGATGAAATTCACAACCTGAAGAGTACAGGCAATTCCTTTTTCCTTGCATAAATTTATATTTCGTAGAGAATGGGGGCCGGAGCCCCCATCAGCGGTGACACCTTTTACGACCAGTCGGCCTGATGTGTTTTCTTCACGATGGCTAATGGACACCACAAAATGGCGGAGAATTTTTTGCGTGTCAAATGCCGAACTGTATTCATGTAAAATTTATTGTCCAATCACGGCTTGACACCTCAATCAACAATGTCATAATTTAGTAAATAATTTGGCGGTATCATGCATACACCGGCATTTGTTTCATGACGAAGAATGCAATTGTCTTTCAATTATGTCATGCATATAAAGAGTTTTATTAGGCGCAGCACACACTATCTATCGGAGAAACAGGAACTACTTGGAGTCTTTCCAAAGTCCGACAGCAGCTACCATCTCGCGGTCACAGGCGGAACTGAGCGACGAAGCGGACGTTTCAAAATGTCAAGAACTGCATCAGGGCAAATTACATGTTTGAAACGTTGGGACGGGCTCTTGCACGTAACAATTAACATGCAGGGTAACATATAACAAAATAACATGCAGGAAAAAGTGAAGCCAGGGTTAAAACTAATGAATTTAATAAACAGATCAGCTATTTACACAAAGAATTAACAAAACAAACTCCCATGTGACTCCCACTGAATTAATAAAGTATGCCAAAACTAGGCCAAATCTCTGGAGAGATTAATACTTGGACCAAGTGTCCCAAAGAAAATCAACAAACAGTGACAATGTATGCACGCGTGCTGTTCTACATGCTTCACGATGAGTACAAACGAATGCATGATTCGTCATCATCCAGAATAAACTTTCAGACGACGAATCCACATTGCTAGAGCTAGACAGACGCGGGGAACAACTATACAACACTTAAAACTAAACCGACACTTCCTATACTTAAAATAAAGAACACCATAATTTCCGCATGAAATTGGAATCAAAACTGCCGTAGCAAAAACATTACTGCCTAAAATTAGGACTTCTCACACAAATCAACACAAGTGAGTTAACACGTGACCAATAAAAGAAATACACATATGACCGCCGTCATTTTTACAATTACACTACCACTACGCCACACCGGCGTCACCTACTAAATTACATGAATTGAGTCATAAACAAATCACTAGGCTCAAAGCCAACATTTACATTATTAACACAATATTCTATCCGTACAACATGCAATAATCCGTCACACACATGGCGAAATCCCCAATTAATTATGGTTCAAAATAACCATCACAAAGAACAGGTTTGCTACTTGAAAGCTTAAAGGGGCCAGTCGGAACAAGGACTGCCTAACAAAATAAGTCACCAGGCTAGAAGGGCGATTCGTGGAAATCTGCATATCTGTCAACCCACGTGTCACAATGACCTCGGCCTCCCAAAGGCACGGGATCGAATCTCGAAGAAGCGTGCCCCAAAGCACAATAATACGTGTGTGTGTGTCAGAACAAAATATCCCGGCATTTCCCATAGGAAATCCAAGAATCAGCAAATATGGACAAGGAACAGCGGTCTCCCTGGAGCACCCTGCCTTTCCATCAAAAATACAACAACAAAAATATGAGGGCGGTAGGAACACTACCCCTCTTCACGTTGAATCAACGCACACCTGGCACAATAACACACACAGAATCACACGTATGAGTTTGACAGACCCTGAAATAAATGACATAAATATTTTCCACTTGCTGGTGCCTCCGTTCTACGCCGTGACTAATTAACCTGAAAAGGACTCAAAGAAATCTATCAAATTAGAACTAAGGTGTTCTACAATTACATCTTAAATTGTTGCACTCGGCAACCCTAATATGAATAATAACCTGTTCAGCAAACATCTTACAGTAATTACCTCCCTTTCCTATCAACAAAATATGAACTTTAATAAAGCACCACTTATCGAATGTAACGGGTTTCGCATTTGTATGGATAAAAATCACGTACACGCGCCGTGCACATTAAATATGACTCCAAAGAAAAATAAATACACAACAAACACTTTGGCCACGTGCCAACGTACATTTAAAACAATTAGTGTCGGTACAAAGAAAAACACTCTAAAACAAGGAAAAGAAAAATGAACTATTTACAACGGTTCCCCCGCCAATCTAACTACATAATTGAATAATCAATTGTTGTACATCACCGTCTCAGCCTGTAGCACATATGACCTCCATCTCAGCCCATTTCCCTACAGGAAAATTAGCACTCCATCGTTGTCTTCGTATAAGCGTCGGACATCACTCCGGCTCCTGACCACACGTTGGACATCTTGGTGTAGTCTCTTTGGAAGAAAAGTTCAATGTTATTATAATTTGACCTGGCTATAATCGCTTGTGAGTTACTAAATTCGCCCACAATTAGTCCTATACGATTAATCACGAAGACTTTCCCTAATTCTCGCTCACACACGCACGATACACACATGAAAAATACAATAAAAATTTACAAGAAATATACACTTCGAGTCCATCGTCACTGGCTAGACAATACAATTTTTAAAGTCTGACTGACTCACAGTCGGTATCTCGCTCGGTAATCTCTACTGCTCTGCTTGACCTTCGCTCGGGTTGGAGCGATAATTAGAATGTTACTCACGTCTTGCCCCCTAAGAGCTGAAATAGTTGTCTTTAAGATAATATTCAAGTTTCAAATCACCACGCAAACTGGCGTGAAATTAGCTCACTGAGCTCACAAAGTATTTAGACTTCAAATAATATGTTAGAGCTTTAAAAATCGCTACACAAACTGATGCGAAGTTAGCTCATCAGAGCTCACAAATAAATGACTTCGAATAATATTAGAGCGTTCAAATCACTACGCAAACTGGCGTGAAGTTAGCTCCTCAGAGCTCCAAACAGAATGACATCAAACAGCGTCTCGTCGACCAATTTATTAGAAACTGACAGGGGGATGAAGAGTGGGGTGAATTTAGAAAAATTTTCCAGAGTTTTCATCACACACAAACGGGACTAGTGTCAATCTTCATCAAATAATTCAGACGTCTCAGCACACTCATGCGGAGGTAATTCCGATCGGTGGTTCTTTAGATAATCAATTCCGCGCGCTTTTTACCACTGACGCCATCCATCGCGTGATCTTGGCTTGGTCTCTCCTGATTGGGTGATTCAATCGTAGGTCGGTTGCAAGTAACTCGTGACCATCCCTTTATGATTCCAACTCTGGTGCAAGTTGTTACACAATTTGGCCTTGAACTCAGATTACCAGACCGTTTTCAAGAATAGCTACCACTTGCTACTTGTGTGGCAATCATTGCGACACGCTACCTTGCCTTTAGCCTCGTCAACTTCCACAAGTACTGCCTGGGCTGCAGTAATAATATTAATAAATTATGAATACTTATTTATCGTAGATCAATAAGGGTTTTAAACTAAAAAAGAAATGCACAGTACTTTCAAAATAAGGCCGAATTCCTTTACAAATATATGTCGGTACTTACTTTATAAACACGCACCTCGTTGTTTTTACGATGTCTTCAAAAGAAACGTGGTCTAAGTAAACGAAAGGTGTTCTTCTAGAAGCGTGGTTATGGTTTCACTCAACACACGAACATCTTCAAACCTAAAGGTAATTCAATTGATTTTGTATTTTTCACGACCATTTGAATGCCAGATGCGGTTCTCAGCTATTAGGTCGTATCGTGACACGCAAGATATCAAGGTGGCAGATATCATACCGTCGATACAGTGCTGTTTGGATGACAATGGTAGGTGCCCCAGTAGATGCACCTCTGCCAGATAGAGAACGAGTGTCAGCTCAATTGCAAAGTGAATTGGGCTGGAAATGCGATGGTCCTAGATTCGACTCCTAGTCTTCCCAGGCATTTTTAACTCTCCATGTATCATATTTATAGCTTGCACAACACATTTGTAATTAATTGATGGATTTGTTTAAATACATACAAGGTAATAACGCTTGACTATTGAGCAAGACGCAAAAACTTGATCGGAGAATGAATTGAAACCTGAATCTTCTACAATCTTGTCAAGTGGCCTATACTACTCAGCCTACACCATTATGGCTGTACCACAAAGAGGAATCATTCCTAAGTCATTTTATTAACAACTAGCAGAAGTACCCGTTCTTCGAACGGTGTTCGGTGTTAACACCAGACATTATAATAATAATAATAATAACAATGTTATTGGTGTTACATCCCTTTTAAGTACTGTTGCTTTTAGAGACGCACCAGACATTATCAATTGAGCTACTGTTGCAATGGTTAGCGGCTTGTAATTCCTTCATAAGTTTATCAGAACGAAGTTAATTTTCTGGGAATATCACACACACTGTTAATTTAAGGGCCTCATAATGTGGTTTTCGGAGATCCTTTACAGACTCGAGAATTTTTTGTCTCACATTGAGAAGTGCAACATATGCTTTGGTTGTCCTTCTAGGATAATTTTTATATTTCGCCTATTTTAGCATGTATTTTGAGAAGTTTTTCCCTATATCCACCCTTCTACTGTATGAAAAGTACGGTGAAGTGTTTTATAAATGATTGGTGTATTGACTCATGTTTACCATACCTAATTTTACGATGCACCAAGCATCCGAACATGAGTTATAGGCGTACATAAGGATACACACAAAGACAGACAGACAATGCTATTGTCTACAATCCAAATATGGGTCTATCTACCACACAGTATCAAAGAAAATCATCCTTACGATGAACCCGTATGTCGACAAAAAAAAAGAAAAGAAAAAAGATTAGTTGAAATGTGCTCTCAAACTAAATTCACCTAACGTGTACTTCCTGACATGAAATAGAATTGAAAGTCTTGTAGATGAAACGCAATACACGTCACATAAAAACTGACCCTCTACGTTGTGTTGGGTCCCCATACACAGGAAGGCCTCTATCATAAATTATAAAAGCTCGTGGTGCATGAAAATTCAGGTTCTTTAGTCTCAAATGGCCCAAATTCCTAAAAGCCGCAAAAAATGCTGATTCAATTCAGGAATTATTGAAAATAATGTTGTTGTTTGGAGATATAATATACCTTCTGTACTATATGTCGCACGTGAAAATTGCATGAAAAAATCCTAGATTACCCCTTGACCCCCTTAATTGCATTGGTGAATTATACAGTCTACGTTGGTTCCGTGATAACCTTATATTTGCAAACTTTCACAGAAATGTAATAAATGTAATAAATTGCTTCTTAGTGAAATAGATGGAAAGTTGGATGCCACCCCTTGAGATAATGTTGTCATGGTTACGGATTTGCATTCCTTCATTAGTTTGTTAAATTAAATTTAATTAGTTTTCTGGGAATGTTTCAGAAACTGTTGGTATAAGAGCCTTATAATGTAGTTTTCGAGGACCCTAGAGTTTTATTTCTGGCACCGAGGGTCTTTGTCTCGTCGTTGTACGCCATAATATAATACTACTAATAATAATATAATATAGGGATAGGAATATAATAGACCTGCCATACCACACCCGCAGGTGTAAATCGCGTGAAAAAATTCTAGACTACCCCTTGACCCCCTTAAGCGCATTTTACATATTGATGAAATTTACAGCTTAATTTGGTTCCATAATAACCATCTAGCCGTTTGCAAACTTTCACACTAATGTAATTAATGGAATTGCATTGCGTCTTACAGCAATAGATGGACCTCTGAGAATCTGTTGCCATGGTTATCGGCTTGCATTCGTTCAGTAGTTTATTAAATTAAATTAGTTTTCTGGGAATATCTCAAAAACGGTTGGACGTAGGACCTTAAAATGTGCTTTTAGGGCCCCCGAGTTTTGTCTCTCACATTGAGGGGATGAAAATGAGCTTTGTCTCGTCCTTCTACTCCTATTTCAGCATGTATTTTAAGGGGGTATGCCCCCTTTTATGAGAGGTATAGAGAAGAGTTACATCAATGATTAGTGTCGTGCCTCTGATGGATATCTGTACCAAATTTTACGTTGATACACCCAGCCGTTCTCGAGTTATAAGGGAACAAAGTTGTCCAGAGACAATCAAGCAAACAGAGAGACCAAAACATTATTTTCGCGCGCATCTATCATAAAACAGTCTGAAACGTGTAAATAACTCAAATTTCCGTAGAAATTCAGAAAAAAAAACAGACAAATTGTCTATTTATATATATAGAGATATACTGCACCGCTCGGTGTTGACCGTGGTTTATTGCACAAATTTAGGTTATACTCGCTAACCGTCGGAGATACACGAAAAGTGATAAGAACCTTTTGGATAGAAAATTAAATGCTAAAGCTCGTGTATACCATCAAAAGTTTGCTATTTCTTAGCGTTCTCTTTTTATTTGAAATGGAAATATGAAATTTTGAAACCAAAGGGTGTAGTGACGTCACAAAAGTAGGTTTTACTCGCTAACCGTTGGAGATACACGAAAAGTGATAAGGACCTTTCGGATAGGAAATTAAATTTCAAAGCTCGTATGTGCCATCAAAAGTTTGCTATTTCCTACCGTTCTCTTTTTATTTGATATGGAAATATGAAATTTTGAAACCAAAGGGTGTAGTGACGTCACTAAAATGGTCGCCATTTCTTAATAGTGCAAAATATCGAAATTAAAAGTATCCTATATGTAAACCTGGTATTTCAGCTACATCCATGCAAAATTTCATTTAAATCGGACCAGTGGTTCTTGCGTTATTAGGTAACAGACAGACAGACAGACAGACAGAAAGACAGACACACACCATCTCATTTTTATATATTAGTATGATTTCTTGCAGTCGTTTTGGCCATCTACGGACCACGCTATTTCACCTGCCCTCTCCCATGTATTTGCGCCTGGGCCTTAACGTTCCCCCAGTATTCCCGCATTCGTTTCCTATGCTGTTCCTTCCTCGCCTCAGTTCATGTCTTGCCAGTTTTTAGTTTTGGCTTTTCTTGGACTCCATGATGTTCTTGGAGTTTCGGCTTTAGCGGAACAAGTTTCTGGATATCCTCCCGGGTTATTTCCACTTCACGCAGGTCTTTTACTACCTCGGTGAACCACGCCGCCTTGGTTTTCTTGTTAAGAAGAAAACTGAAGGTCCTATTGGTCAATCTTGTAGAACTCATACGAGCAATGTGGCCATAGAAAACTATCCTTCTCTTACGAATGGTGTTCGTGATTTTTTTTCTACCTGGGAGTAGAGTTCATGATTGATTGGTCTTCTGAACTCACCATTTTCTTTGATTGGACCTAGGATTTGTCTCAAGATCCGCCTTTCTCTTATTTCTAGCTTCTCGATCATGCACTTTCTACTCATAGCAAGGCATTAGGCAACATATTGTGCCCATTTAGCATGAAATATGCAAATCACAGTATGCCAGCAATGCTCAAGTCGGGATTTTCGGGGTTATGGTATGTTCTCCCACTCTGTGAATTACATATTTTGGATTAAATAGAGGATACACTTCCAAAATAAATAAACAAAATCAACTCCTACTATAAAAAATTTAATTAACCAAATATATGGCGCTACAACAAATTAAACAACTAAAATACTGACCCAATTCTAACTTGTTTAGAGTGAACTAGGAATACATAATAACACAAGGGTTAAACCATAATAAATGGTTTCTTTTAAACCAACAAACTCATATTTCTTTTCACTTCCATAAAGTATCCCTTTTAAAATTTCATAAAATCAAGAGCTCCAATAGGCTCGATACTTTTACATACTCGGTGTTATTCTTTTACAACACCTCACTTCCTATTATATGAGTATCTTATAATTAAAACAATATATAATTCTCCTTAAGGTACTGTTATTCATTTACTTAAATTTTGGGCTTTCACATGTTCCTGGGTTACCATCACTCTCAGTCAACAATTCACTACTGTGATTGGGAAAACATCTGCGTACTCCCGAGTTATAGAAGACTACTTGAACATGTCAAAAATTAAGATCACTCCCGAAATCTAATTGTCATCACTGAACTCGTGAATTCCTACATTATATTACATTAGGGACTTATCGTTCTTGTCTTAAAAGACCTTCATATCAATAGAAAGCAACGATCTGAACTTGCAAGCGGTAATTTTCAACTAAAGGAACCTCGGTTTGAAGACCGGGTCGTTAAAACAAACTCTACACTCTTGTATAATATAACTTCAAAACAGACGGCTATTCAAACCTACCACAACTCGTCAATAGCGAGGGGTCTGGTCTGACCACTTAGCGCGATTTATTGCAGGGGAGGCAGACATTACGGTCCTCGCCCTCACGGGACGAACGACTCTTAACTTACACAGCTGTTTCATTATGTAGTTCTTTGAACAAGCATGGCTTTCATTATACTATTTTTATTGAGGTTCACGAGACCTTATTCTCTTAAACTCGGCATTTATTAATTATGAAGTATCCTCATTGGTGGGTAAGAATAATTCAATACAACAACAAATATTTAAGGGCTTCAATAATAGACGAACCTGGGTTCGATTCCTTTCACTGCCTCGGGAACCATATCCCATGCTGGAGGACTTACACATTCGCGACTTAGGGCGACCTCTGTCTATAACCTGCGCTCATAATACATCAAATATTTCACACCCTTCTACAATATAACACACACATGGCCTCGTGATCAGAGGACTTACCATAGCTCAATTACCGCGACAAACTGCCCCTCATAATTAAATTTACCGAGTATTCCAACGCGTTCCTAGCGTGACAAATTTCTTTAATGTGCTTCACAGCGCTTACATGTTACTGAGCCAAGTTGCCTTCAAAGAACTGATAAATTCAAAAATCAACATTTGATAATATATCTCAATTTTATATTACTCCTCTCCCGTGCCAATAATCGCTTTATTTTAAGAACATGTGTTCACAACCTGTATTTATTCTTTTAAAGGAGCTCGAAAGCTACTACTTTCATATAATTCAACATAAACTTCATTTATATAATTGTTATTATTATTATTATTACGCTTGCTTTCATATAATTAAATCATTTATCAAATACACTGATATTTTATTTCATACATTTCCCCTAGGGATTTATTCATTTCACATAATTATTTTATACTTTCTCATTTTTCTATCGTTCAGATCGTGCTATTATTCTGCTATTTGTTATTCAACAACATCCCTATTTTCTCATTCTCAGGTGGATTGTACGCAAATATTCCCCAACACATAACATAATGAAATGGTTACTCACATGATAGGTCGGTCATCGACCGAACTTTCCAACGATGTTTCATTTTTGCCCACTTGAATGTGTTTAAGCCATCTTCCCTAAATCCATTTCACACATTAACACTTCTTGATACACAAATATATTATTTACCTTCAACACTGGTAACATATTGAATACAATTTTGTATTCTTTTATCATACACAAATACATTCACTAAAAATTATAACACTTAAACGGATTTAACTATATTTACATTACACTGCTTTTGATCACTAAGGCTTTGCTTTTTGCCTTTACACACGTGATTCCTTCTTTCCCGTTTCCAATGGTTGACACTCTTAGACGTTGGCTTCCTATCTGGCAAGAAAATGAAAGTCTCAATCAATCTACCCCTCCCTGGAACGGCTATTCCTCAAATCCGGTTTCCTGACGATCGGCTTCTATTTTTATTTGCTCAAAATCGCTTCTTTCTAGACCCTATTTAGTTGGTCTAGCTACAGTCTGTTCTGTTACGGCCTTTCGAATATTTTATCGGTGACCTATCATTCCCTAGCACTTATGGCTATTCCTTTAATTAGTTTCGTAGCTTAATGCTTTTACTGTTCGTTTGACTCCTGTTAAACAATGTCTTGGATTAAATTTTTCCTTCTTATTTTCTTCGGCGCTCGAGTTCCTATCTTTTTGATACACTAGGCGTTACTATTTTTGTCCGACCCTGATCGGGTTCCTTAACTTTTATAGAACTGTTTGTTTTTCTATCGTTGGTACTTCAAACGTTACGATACTTTCTGTCGTTTTACTGAACTGTTATTTGAAGAACTATCGCCTGTTCTTTAAGTTCGCAGCCTACTTTGACTGTAATTCGGAACTTTCACTATAAAGACTAATGCTGGCTGAACTAAATCCTGTACTAGGATTTTCCTAAATCTTCACACGGCGATACTATGATGATACTTCTCGGCCACTCCCGACGGGTGCTCGTTGGTGATACAGAGTATCACGACCTCTCGAGGTCTAGTAAGTACTGCATTTGCGAAACAGCACCGTGCTCTCAGGCACCTATGGTAAACTGAATTGTTGTCGAAACAGTACCATGCGCTCCCGCGCCCTTGGTAAACTGAATATGGTGATGATCCAACGTCACGCCCCCCGGGGCTGACTGATAACTGCATTAACGATGATAGTGACACAGTGTCACGCCCGCAGGCTGACAATAACTGCATGATTTGCCTGGCACGGCCAGGGCTTTTATACAAATCGGCGACAAAACGATCATATCCTTGTCTTTTTCATAACCAACTTTTAAAGCAATGGTCGCACACCATATCTCTGGAAAGCTTGTTTTCTAAACGTAAACTGATTTCTTTGCACGTGAAAATCGATCGTACAATTCTGAGATATTAAATAAAATTTGGTCTTCAGATACGTGGGTGTTACAGTTGATTTTAATCCCCACCTCCTCGGGTCTCGGGGAACTTTTAATTACGTAATGCCGCATCGGCACTTCTTTCCTGGGCAATTATTATAACATCTTTTCCCACACAATAATTTCTATTCCAAAATGATTCACAATGATGTATTTCTTTTGTTAATTTTATGTTCGCAAATAGCTTAAATCTAATTATTCCTCTTCTTGCATAACAGCGTGGTTGCCATTTTACTGCAACGCAAGCTCAATTTCCGAAACAGTCTCTCTGTCACTCTGAACGGAAAGTTCTTCTCGTTCTAATTATAGCCATGATCGCTCCTTATCAGTGCGTCATGCATGATATCATTTCCTGGCCACCTGGGCTCAGATTCTTGCACAAGATTAAACCAGTTATCTTGTATAAAATCTTTCTATGTTCCACTGAAGACTGTATCTTTCCTCCCTTCTTTCTACCATAATACATGGATTCGACCCCTTGAACCAATGGTACATGGGTTCAATATAAAGCCTCCGGTCGTATTACTGTGCAGTAATGTTGTATCTTGACGTTAATGGATATTGACTTCTTACTATAATTTTAATTCTGATTATAGTTATTCTATATTATTAATTTTATTACAATACATTTTAAACATTTTCTTTATTTATTATTTGTAATGTTATATTTTTTATTATTTTATTTTACAATCTTAATTAAATTGAAAATTTTAGTGTGCTTTATTTTAATTTGTATATTTATGTTTTATTTTATAGTTTAATTTTAATATTTTTGATTATATTTACTATTTTTTTTAAATCCAGCACCATAGTGAAAGGAGACAGATATAATATTTGCCTTCCAGATATATTACATCTACAGTTAAACATTTTTGTTGTAATTCGGCTGAAAGTTTCAACTACAGTATTAGCACCTTTGATAATAGTTTACAAACTCTTTTTATAGTAGGTCGTCAATATACGGTATAGACCACTATCGTATAAAGGGTTAATTGGGAGTCATTGTTGAGAAGCACTTGTCACTGAGAACCTACTTTCATTTTATAAAAAAAAATGCTTATGAGATCACCTTTTGTCCGCGCGCGCGTGTGTGTGTATGTGCGTATGTGTGTCTGTCTGTGTGTGTCTCCCCCAATTACTTCTAAATGGCTGGAGCGATTTCAATAAAAGGCAAGGTCTTTGTACCCATCTTGGCCGACCTCGACCGTGAGTTTCAAATTTTATTACGTCTCACCAATCCAACATGGCGGCTGTGCGAAATATTTCACCGGCATTCTATATCTCCAAACTATTACTGATATCATCCTGAACTTGTGTACGGTGATAAAGGATGCTACTAGAAGTTCAGCTATGAGACTTCCAAAAACTTGTAAAATATAATTCGAACATGGCGGCCAAGCGAATTGTGAATGTGAGTGCAGTGGAATATCGTACAGTAAATGTTTGTACACACAGTAATGAACTGGCATCTAATTTAGTTCAATCGTTCACATTACTTCAAGATGGCGGCTCTGCACAATTTTAAAATTAAGTTTTTATTTCTTGTGAATTAATCATGCAATCGAAGTGAAAGTTTGAATAATGAACCTACGCAAAAAATCGTGATCTAATAGTGCATAACTCTACGGTGTACATATATAAAAATCCAACATGGCCACCACCCGAAATATTTAGACGGTTCTCAATATCTACGAATCTATTACAACAATCAAAATGAAATTGTGTATGTTGATAGAGGCAACTAACATAAGTAGGATATATGAAGATAGGCTGTATAGATCTTCACGGAACTATTTGTTGTACATTGTGTCTATTTCAGATTGGAATTTGCTGCAGGCGAACAGCATATGGTTAAGTTCGGCGATGTCCTCTGGATCTGCATCATAATGCAGGTCGTTGAGAACACCAATGTGATCAGGATGACAGAAAAACATCCATGGCCCAATCGCATGCGGATAATCGAGGTGAGGTGATGTCTACTCAGATGTATGTCGTGGAACCACGGTCGAGCGGATCTCCAGTTGGAGGGCCACGGCGTATTCCCTTCATGGAGGTGAAACAGCAGTGTTTGCAAGTCTTGGACAAAGAGAGAGCTTTGAAGGGTCAGCCTGGAGAGCAGGTTATTCGGGGTCTAATCCCGTATTTGATGGAGAGGCGCCGCGCCGTTGCTGTCGCTTCTCGAATGACGTCGACATCTTGTTATGTCTCAGACGACGTACAGAGCCATCTACGCACCAATTCTTGTACCTGAATACGGAGTTTTAAAACAAAAAATTACTTTGAGTAAATAATCCCAATAGCACCTATTCACCTAAGACACAAAAACTTGTCGAGATGTGGCCACATTGGTGAAAGTGGCTAAATGCGCCTAGCTGGAAAGCAGGATATTCGGGTTAGAATACCGACTAATGTTTCCTATTTATCTTCTATTCAACAGGTATGACCCTACCAAGAGAGTATTCCCTGAAAGGAATTTATATGACTCATTTTGCAAATTACAGTAAATGGCTTTGTAAATACTTGTTTCACTTCCATTTCATATCTGATCTCTAAATATTTACTCTGTTTTCCGATTGCAGCATTGCTGTAGGTTACAATGGGAAGATGGCCCTGATGTTTAACCAAGCATTTTGTATCTCTTCTCTAAATGTTTATACTGCTTTTGGTCATAGCATTACTGTATGTTACGATGGAGAAATGACCTAGATGTTTAACCACCACTCACCATGCTCTACCCTTGTATTAACTTCACATGTATACAGTAATATCCCCTCAGATTTGGTACAGATCCAAGCTCCAATAGGAGCAAAAAGCCACTGTTGTTAATACTGCAGCCCACTGGACATGTTCCGGACGCTATTATTATGGCTGACCTACAAAATTAAGCTTCACGTTTGGCTGCATTTTAAACTTCGGTCCGATGTCCATCGTTCGTTTATCATTCCAAAACACACATTTCTGCTCGTACCGTTGCAGAGTGTTAGAACAATATCATTTATATTCATGGATATCTTCATAGTTAGTGTTAAAATATATAAGGCATTCAAGAATATCCTCGTGGTTTCTGTGTTGAGTTATTTAACATAATGTTAAAGGAGCAAATAATTAGGCTGTATGTATTGATTATTAGGCGAACAATAGACTTAAAAGATCAACTTTTGTCCGTGTGCGAGTGGGGTTCGCCACTTATAATATTTGATTGACGGGATTGATACTCAGCGAAACTCGGTCAGAACTTACTACCACCTGAAATCATGGCATTATTAACTAGTATATGCACCGCTCAATCAATCACCCACCGGCACATTATCTTTTGTTTATATCAACTATTCAACAGTGTAATTTTGTTCAATGGACGATGGAAGATTAGTTGTTTGCTATTTTATTTAGGAGCTTGGCATATCTTGGTTATCAGCCCCGTGTGCGTGGGCGTGTGTTGAAATTGTCTGGATGACTATGTTTCTCTAGTGACTACGGAAGGGTTAAGAATTGTGGTAGGTGTCCCGTGACTTGAAATAAGGTACCATCCCAGCATTGCTTGGAGAGACTGTGACACCCAGGGAAGTTGGCACCCAGTTTATATATTCGTCTATTTTGAACACACAAGGGAATGCGTCTGGAACGGCATTGAGGGAAATAGGGCATAAGTTCTGGGTAAAATAGTGATTGATTGGTTTTAAGTCCGTTTGGCTGAGTGGGTTTTCCTTAATATATAAAACTAGCTGTTACCCGCGGCTTCGTCCACAATAACATTCGAAATCCCGTTATAACATTAGTTATATAAATTTTCCCTGTATTGGAAGATAATGACGGCGACGTGGAGCGTTAAAATTGGAAATCGGGTGCAATTTACGACGGGGAAAGACGAACATTTAACAATATCTGAAAAACGGCTGACTGCTTTACTCATTGCATCCTTCAATTGCACATATTCCTAACTTCTCAACTTTTTCTGATTGATGCGAATACAAAGTAGTCTCTCTGTCTCAATCTTTGCATACCTATCAACTTGAAACTGATTGAGAAGATTGCGAAATAAGTAAAGATAAAAATGATCACCCTCAAGCTTAAATATTCCGAAGCTGTCATAGTTAGCGGCAGACACGGTCTTCTTCAAAGGTGCTTGAGTGCTGCTGTGACGTTGGGGGATATTCTCCTAACGTAATAAAACAAATTTCTACTTAAAAATACCTGATAAATGGAATAGACCTAGCTTAACTTAACAAAATTAACGTTAGTAGAGGTAATTTTCTTTTACCAAAGCCTACTTTTTATTATAACTATGTCTTCTTGTTCATTTCACCTTTTCCTGCTGACACTGGGTGGGGACAAATATGGTTCCTCTCCACTTTGTTCTGTCGTTCCACCATTCCTCTTCCGTCTCCGTGTTCCAATCCAGGTTCCGCTTTCTAATGCTATTCTCCACTGAGTCCATCCAACGCATTCTTGGTCTTCCTCGTCTTCTCTTCCCTGTCATCCGTCGTTCCAGTGCTCGTCTTGGTAGCCTTACTTCATTCATCCGTTTGACATGTCCAAACCATCTCAATCTGTTTTGCTCCAGTTTGTCATTTAGTTTCTGTACTCGCAGTTCTTTCCGTATATATTCATTTCTCACTCTGTCTCTCCACGTTTTTTGGACCATACTTCTCAGGAATCTCATCTCAGCTGCCTGTACTCTGCTCTGTAACAATGTACTACCAAGAAATGATGAAACACGCCGTACCTAATCCAACAAACAAAGGAACTCTACAGTTACGTCAACTAAAGGCTAATATATAATGCAATATGATGATTATAAAGCGATAGTGAAAGTATAAAGTACAAACAGAAATTACATAGAAGTACTGTTTGAACAGAGTGGGTAAAGGTCGGGAGTGCAGACAACAATGACGTGCACGTTATGAAAGTAAGCTCACTGCCTGCAAAGACTGGTAGGGGCGACGCGCTGCAGCCCGCATTGCTTCATATAATCGCGGATTTCGCGGTTTGACCACGATCCCGAGTGAAGTTTTTGAGAAACTTTCTTAGTGAGCACCTACGGCCCCTGAGAAAGCTGAATACCAAATTTCATTCCAATCCGTTCGGTGGTTTCTGAGAATTCGTGATGAATGAATGAGTGAGTGAGTGAGTGGTATTTGACAAATATGTATCATTGATAGATGAAATTTATGAAAAAACGGTCGAACACTGATTTACTTATTTTTAAGCTGATTTTCTTCCGCTGAGTTTCAAACTCCTCGCCTATGTCGTTAAAGAGATACACGCTCCGTTAGGAATCTATCAACCCCCACCTTTCACCCCTTTAACCTCATAATATACACCACATCGAAAAACCCCCAGACACGTGTCTTCTTACTTTTTAATGATGAATTTATATGCCGTGTATCACATCCCCCAATGACCAATCGGGGATATTGTTATTCAATGAAATGCAGGTTTAACCCCCTTAAGATCCCTTTAAACCTGAATATCCAAAAATCCTCCCTTAGTAGACGGTTTTGACATACAATGAATATATATCCCCAAACTGTCATGTTTCAAACTTCAATAATTTTGGCTGGCCGATGATGAGTGAGTGAGTGAGTGATCAGGACATTTTCTTTCAATTTTCTTTTTTCAGAATTTCACCCCTCCCCATGAGCCCCTTAAATTTCATTGATTAAAAAACTGTCGAACAGCTATTTACTTAGTTTTAAGCAGTTCTTTCCCCCTGAGTTTGATGAGTGAGTCAGTCAGTCAATCAGTTAGGACACTTTCTTTCCTGTTCCCCCCCCCCCCCCAGAATTTCACCCCTCCCCATGGGCCCCTTAAATTGGATTTATGAAAAAGCGGTCAAACACCTATTTACTTATTTTTATGCTGGTTTTTTTTTCCGCTGAGTTTCCAACTCCTCGCCTATGTCGTTTAAGAGATACACGCTCCGATAAGAATACTTCAACCCCCACTTTACACCCTTTTCACCTCATAATATACATCACATTGAAAAACACTCAGACAGGTGTCTTCTTATTTTTAATGATGAGTTTATATGCCGAGTATCACATCCCGCAACGAAACCAATCGGGAGATATTGCTATTCAATGAAATGCAGCTCTACCCCCTTTACACCCCTTTGGAACCTGAATATCCAAAAACCCTTCCTTAGTGGGCATTTGCGGCCCTTGAGGAAGCTGCATACCAAATTTCATTCCATTTTGGCTGGGTGATGATGAGTGAGTGAGTGAGTGAGTCAGGACATTTTCTTTCAATTTTCTTTTTTCAGAATGTCACCCCTCCCCATGAACCCCTTAAATTTGATTTATGAAAAAAAAACTGTCGAACAGCTATTTACTTATTTTTAAGCAGTTTTTCCCCCTGAGTTTGATGAGTCAGTGAGTCAGTCAATCAGTTAGGGCACTTTCTTTCCTGTTTTCCCCCCAGAATTTCACCCCTCCCCATGGGCCCCTTAAATTGGATTTATGAAAAAACGGTCAAACACCTATTTACTTATTTTTATGCAGATTTTTTCCTCTGAGTTTCAAACTCCTCGCCTATGTCGTTTAAGAGATACGCGCTCCGTTAGGAATCCTTCAACCCCCACTCTTCCCCCTTTCACCTCATAATATACACCACATCGATATATCCTCGGACATGTGTCTTCTTATTTTTAATGATGAGTTAATTTGCTGAGTATCACATCCCCCAATGAAACCAATCGGGAGATATTGCTATTCAATGAAATGCCGGTGTACCCCCATAACACCCCTTTAGAACCAGAATATCCAAAAATCCTTTCCTAGTGGGCGTTTACGGCCCTTGATGAAGCGGCATACCAAATTTCATTCCAATCCGTTCGGATGTTTCTGAGAGAGTCAGTGAGTGAGTGAGTGAGTGAGTGAGTGAGTGGTATTTGACAAATATATAGTAGATGAATACTGAAATATTTATAAAGAACTAGCAGAAGTACCCGTTCTTCGAACGGTGTTATATATTAACACCAGACATTATCAATTGAGCTACTGTTGCAATGGTTAGCGGTTTGTCATTCCTTCATAAGTTTTTCAGAACGAAGTTAGTTTTCTGGGAATATCACACACACTGTTAATTTAAGGGCCTTAAAAAGTGGTTTTCGGAGACCCCTTATAGACTCGCGAATTTTGTGTCTCACAATGAGAAGCGCAACATATGCTTTGAACGTCCTTCTAGGATAATTTTTATATTTCGCCTATTTTAGCATGTATTTTGAGAAGTTTTTCCCTATATCCACCCTTCTACTGTATGAAAAGTACGGTGAGGAGTTTGGTGTATTGACTCATGTTTGAAATGAAAATCCACAGCCTGCTTCCAGTCTCCGACCGGGTCAGGAATGGAATGAATGAAGCCCCCATCTAGCGGCGAGGATATGAACAGTGCCGGCTGCCGAAGCCTGTCGCACTTCCCTGGGGCAATGATTAAATGAATGACAGATGACATGAAATGAGAGTTTAGGGTGTTTCTGGAATGAAATATTGACAGGTAAAACCGGAGTACCCGGAGAAAAACCTGTCTGCCTCCGCTTTGTCCAGCACAAATCTCACATGGAGTGACCGGGATTTGAACCACGGACCCAGCGGTGAGAGGCCGGCGTGCTGCCGCCTAAGCCACGGAGGCTTTATTGACTCATGTTTACCATACGTAATTTTACGATGCACCAAGCATCCGAACACGATTTATAGGCGTACATAAAGATACACAGAAAGACAGACAGACAATTCTATTGTCTACAACATATCACCCAGATATCCAAATATGGGTATATCTACCATACTTATCAAACAAAATCATCCCTACGATGAACCCGTATGTCGACAAAAAAAAAAAGATTAGCCTAGTTAAAATGTGCTCTCAAACTAAATTCACCTAACCTGTACTTCCTGACGTGAAATAGATTTGAAAGCCTTGTAGACGAAACGCAATACATCTCACATAAAAAATGACCCTCTACGTTGTGTTAGGTCCCCATACACAGGAAGACCTCTTTCATAAATTATAAAGGCTTGTGGTGCATCAAAATTCAGGTTATTTAGCCTCAAATGGCCCAAATTCCTAAAAGCCGCAAAAAATGCTGATTCAGTTCAGGAATTTTTGAAAATAATGTTGCTGTTTGTAGATATAATAGACTTTCTGTACTATATGTCGCACGTGAAATTGCATGAAAAATTCTAGGTTACCCCTTGACCCCCTTAATTGCATTGACGAATTATACAGTCTACTGTACGTTGGTTCCGTGATAACCTTATAGCCATTTGCAAACTTTCACAGAAATGTAATAAATAGAGTAGCCTAATAATACTATCGTATGGCCTCGAGGGCCGGGTGCAAGCTTCGTAATTTGACACCCAGAGGGAAGCTTGCATGTCGAAATTTCGTTGTTCCTTGAATCACTATGAAAGTCAAGGAGGGTAGATATCTAAGCTCCTTGAACACTATAGCGCTTTCTAGTAGAGAAATGAGGAACTTTGTGTTGGCGGAAACTCCTGAGGTTAATTTTGCCATTATGAACACGGCCTACTGAATTCAAATGGGTTCTTTGACATGCCAAAATCGTATGACGTGCGAGTCGTACTTTTGCCGCCTTTCAAAAATCACGTACTGGCCGCACGTTTGTTTTAGACGATTGCCCTTGACATTGAAGCCTGCGGGAGAGCCTGTACACAGTCACTCTCTCACCCTATCACTTCACATTAGTCACCACCGATCTGATGTAATGGAATTCCAGACTTGAGCAGACAGTGCAGTCCACGTCGAAGTAATGTGTGACACGGAAGTACACGTTACGTAGTTACGAACAGAACGTCATTATATTTGCCAGTGACTATACTTCAGCAACAGTGTGAAACAGATTTATCAATCATCGGAGCGCTTGGGGCAGCTGATAACAACACAGGTACTGTAGTAACTCGCCTCCAAGCTTCCATTAAGATTTTTCACTCGTCTAAAACAAACGTCCGGCCTGTACCACGGCCAGGAGTGAACCTGCAATCTTGGGGTTAGTAGACCGACACGCTATCCACTCACCCACCGTGGTAAGGTATAAATGGAGTGACATTGCTTCTTACAGAAATAGATGGAAAGTTGGATGCCACCCCTTGAGATAAAGTTGTCATGGTTACCGATTTCCATTCCTTCATTAGTTTGTTAAATTAAATTAAATTAGTTTTCTGGGAATATTTCAGATACTGTTGGTTTTAGAGCCTTATAATGTAGTTTTCGAGGCCCCCAAGTTTTGTTTCTGGCACCGAGGGGCTTTGTCTCCTCGTTGTACGCCATAATATAATACAAATGCTAATAATATAATATGGGGATAGGAATATAATAGACCTGCCGTACCACACCCGCAGGTGTAAATCGCGTGAAAAAATTCTAGTGTACCCCTTGACCCCCTTAAGCGCATTATACGTATTGATGAATTTTACAGCTTAATTTGGTTCCGTGATAACCTTCTAGCCGTTTGCAAACTTTCACACCAATGTAATTAATGGAATTGCATTGCGTCTTACAGCAATAGATGGACCTCTGAGAATCTGTTGCCATGGTTACCGGCTTGTATTCGTTCATTAGTTTATTAAATGAAATTAGTTTTCTGGAAATATCTCAAAAATGGTTGGGTTTAGGGCCTTAAAATGTGGATTTCGAGTTTTGTCTCTCACATTGAGGGGCTGAAAATGATCTTTGTCTCGTCCTTCTACTCCTATTTCAGCATGTATTTTAAGGGGGTAGGCCCTCTTTTATGAGAGTTACGGAGAAGGGTTACATCAACGATTAGTGTCGTGCCTCTGAGGGATATCTGTACCAAATTTTACGTTGATACACCCAGCCGTTCTCGAGTTATAAGGGAACAAAGTTGTCCACAGACAAACAAACAAAGAAACAAACAGACAGACCAAAAAAATTATTTTCGCGGTCATCCATAATAAAACAGTCTGAAACGCGTAAATAACTCAAATTTCCGTAGAAATTGCGAAAGAAACATACAAACTTTAATTTTTATGTATGTAGAGATATATTGCACCGCTCGGTGTTGACCGTGTTTTATTGCACATATTTAGGTTTTACTCGCTAACCTTTGGAGATACACGAAAAGTGATAAGGACCTTTTCGATAGAAAATTAAAAGGTAAATCTTGTGTACGCATCAAACGTTTGCTATTTCTTAGCGTTCTCTTTTTATTTGAAATGGAAATATGAAATTTTGAAACCAAAGGGTGTAGTGACGTCACATATGTGGGTTTTACTCGCTAACCGTTGGAGATACACGAAATGTGATAAGGACCTTTCGGATAGGAAATTAAATTTTAAAGCTCTTATGTACGATCAAAAGTTTGCTATTTCTTAGCGTTCTCTTTTTATTTGATATGGAAATATGAAATTTTGATACCAAGGGGTGTAGTGACGTCTCTAAAATGGTCGCCATTTTTTAATAGTGCAAAATATCGAAATTAAAAGTATCCTATATGTAAACATGGTAAATCAGCTACATCCATGCAGAATTTCATTTAAATCGGACCAGTGGTTCTTGCGTTATTGAGTAACAGACAGACAGACAGACAGACAGAAAGACAGACACACACCATCTCATTTTTAGCCTACTTTCGATTTTTGCAAAAAATGAAAGTAGACTTATGAGATCAACACAGGGCGAAAAAAGTGTGTCTGTCTGTGTGTGTGTGTATGTGTGTGTGTGAGTCTGTGTGTGTGTGTGTCTGTGTGTCTGTGTGTGTGTGAGTGTGTGTACTCTGAATGTCTGTCCCCCCCCCTATCAATTCGAACACGGTGAATGCGAATTGAACGAAATTTGGTACAAAGGTAGCACTAGCAAAGGACACCTCAGTGTCATGTTTTATATCGCCGCCATCTTGGCGGAAACGTAATGGCGGCCACACAAATGTTCAAAGCTTAAATCAAATACGACTAACCTAATCATCCGATCTCTACCAAATTTCGCAACAACATACCTTTATGGGGGGAGCATCCTTTGACCAAACAAATAAGTCATCAGCGTAATAGTTTGCGGATGGCGGCCATCTTTGTGTGAAAATCGATTCCCCCTATTAATTCAAACACGGTGCAACCGAATGGAACGAAATTTGGTACAGAGGTAGTACTAACAAAAGGCACCTCAGTGTCATGTTTTATATCGCCGCCATCTTGACGGAAACGTAATGGCGGCCACACAAATGTTCAAAGCTTAAATCAAATTACGATTAACCTAATCATCCGATCTCTACCAAATTTTGCAACAACATACCTTTATAGAGGAAGCATCCTTTGACCAAATAACTAGGTCATTAGCCTAATAGTTTGCGGATGGCGGCCATCTTTGTGTGAAAATCAATTCCCCCTATTAATTCAAACACGGTGAAACCAAATGGAACGAAATTTGGTACAGAGGTAGCACTAGCAAAGGGCACCTCAGTGTCATGTTTTATATCGCCACCATCTTCACTGAAACGTAATGGCGGCCACACGAATGTGCCAAGCTAAAAACAAATTACGATTAACCTAATCATCCGATCTCTACCAAATTTTGCAACTATATACCTTTATGGAGGGAGCATCCTTTGACCAATCGAATAGGTTATTAGCCTAATAGTTTGCGGGTGGCGGCCATCTTTATGTCAAAATTGATTCCCCCTATTAATTCGAACACGGTGGAACCGAATGGAACGAAATTTGGTACAGAGGTAGCACTAACAAAGGGCACCTCAGTGTCATGTTTTATATCGCCACCATCTTCACTGAAACGTAATGGCGGCCACACGAATGTTCAAAGCTTAAATCAAATTACGATTAACCTAATCATCCGATCTCTACCAAATTTTGCAACTACATACCTTTATGGAGGGAGCATCCTTTGACCAATCTAATAGGTCATTCGCCTAATAGTTTGCGGAATGCGGCCATCTTTGTGTCAAAATCGATTCTCCCTATTAATTCAAACACAGTGAAACCGAATGGAACGAAATTTGGTACAGAGATAGCACTAGCAAAGGGCATCTCAGTGTCATGATTTATATCGCCGCCATATTGACACAAACGTAATGGCGGCCACACAAATGTTCAAAGCTTAAATGAAATTACGATTAGCCTAATCATCCGATCTCTAGCAAATTTAGCAACAACATACCTTTATGGAGGGAGCATCCTTTGACCAAACTAATAGGTCATCAGCCTAATATTTTGCGGATGGCGGCCATCTTTGTGTGAAAATCGATTCCCCTTATCAATTCGAACACGGTGAAACCGAATGGAACGAAATTTGGTACAGAGGTAGCACTAGCAAAGGGCACCTCAGTGTCATGTTTTATATCACCGCTATCTTGACGGAAACGTAATCGCGGCCACCCAAATGTTAAAAGCTAAAATGTAATTACGACCAACCTAATAATCTAGTCTCTACCAAATTTTGCAACACCATATCTTTATGTGGGAAACATATTCAGACCAAACTGCAAGACCATCAGCCCAATAGTTTGCAGATGGTGGCCAAGTATGTGTGCAAATCGATTCCCCCTATAAATTCAAACACGGTGAAACCGAATTGAACGAAATTTGGTACAGAGGTAGCACTAGCAAAGGGCACCTCATATTCATGTTTAATATCCCTATAGCACGTTGTATTTCAACAAGCTACTACAACCAACATTCAATCATACTCCTTGAATAGGGCAAAGAGTTATAACAATACCCATGCATTTAGGAGAAAGTAGGCTATATGTTCTTTACTGAACATCTTGTTATATATTAGTATGATAAAGAATAAAGAACAGCCTCCAATGTCCCTTAAAGGGCAAAGGCCTCCTATAAAAGGGTAGCTCTTTTTCACTAATGTGGTGATCTAGTCACATTAGGATTGTGAATGGTAATTGTATGGTTTGTTTTGTCTTATTTTGTACTGTTACACTTTGACTTTCTCTATCAGTTTTCCTAGCGATGCACTTGACTTAAATTACTTTCACTTGCCCTATAGTCTGTCTTCCATGGTCCTCCACTCAGTTTTACTTCTTGCTTCTCTCGTCCACTGCGATCTGTACATGTCGGACTACCTTAGCCTTGGTCTTCCTCTCTGTCGTTTACCTATCCATGTGTCCCATATTGTAGCTTTATATGTCCCCCTGTCGTCTCGCAACCTCGCGAAGTGGCCTCCCCATTTCCATTTTTGTATCATGGCCTTTTCTGCGATAACCGTCGTTGATGACATTTGTGCCAGTTTCTCATTTGATATCCTGTCTGACCTTGTTACTCCAAGTATCTTACGTATCATCTTTCTTTGACTTACTTCAAGTGTGTTTCTCTGTCTGCACCTAGCTGACCATGTTTGGCTTCCATATAATAGTGTTGGGTAGACGCATGATTCTAGTGTCTCTAACTTCAATCTTCCGCTCAGCTTCCTGTCCATGAGAATGAATTGTAGTGACCAGAATTTTTTCCATGCTAAGGCGATTCTTCTTTTCTATCTCTTTTCCGGTCTTGTCCTTGAATGAGATAAGTTTCCCCAAATATACGAGGGGCGTTTTTTAAGTAATACCCGTTGGGATATTACGCCATTGCAGCGCTGCGGTTGGCATTCCGTGCAGGTGCGCAGTGTACCTGCATCTATTGTAAAGGCTGAGACGTCATTACGGCATCAGTCACCCTTGTGTGGGTGTGTTGACAAGCTTTTGAAATGGCATCGCCGATTGCGAATCCCGCCGACGCCTATACAAGAGAGACAATTCCCCAGTAAGATAAGCTGCCATTTGGCCACCACTGTCAGGCAGATTGCGTATGTGCTCCGGAGGACATCTCACCAATCCAACATGGCAGCTATGCAAAATATTTCACCGGCATTCTATATCTCCGAGACGATTACTGATATCACCCAGCACGCACGTGAAGAGTTTGGGCGAAATTGGATCTCCTTATCGCACTCCACGTTCCAGATGGAATGGGTGACCTTCAGTTTCTGTTTTCACCTTTGCAAAGCTTTGGTTCTAGATGTTTTCCAATAAGCGGATGTATTTGATCTCGATTCCTTGAGCTGTCAATGTCTGTAGTATACTTGAGTGGTCGACTGCGTCGAAGGCTTTGCTGAAATCAACAAAGCCTAAGTATAGTGGTAGGTGGAATTCTTCAGACTTTTCGATCAGTTTGTTCACAGTTTGTAGATGGTCCGATGTGCTGAAGCCGGCTGTACTGAAATATTAGTACGATTTATTTCTAAATTATTAATAATGTTGTAAATAATAATAATAATAATAATACACAGTATAAAACAAAGTCCTCCATTTTTGTCCAAGCTATTTTTAAGAACTACAGGATCACCAAAGGACGCCGAGCAAAACGATTTAAGTGAAGCATTCGAAGACAAAAATGGAATTTCAATGCTGCTTTTCAGCTTATGCTGGCTAAACTTTTAAATATATACCAATATTTCATCAATACTGAAGTACAGCTGGCAAAACAGCAATTCACGTGCAACGATGACGCCAAGACAGCAGTTCGACGATGGTTGCACAATAAGCCTGGTGAATTCCACCACAGGGCATCTCAAATTTAGTGCTGCGATGGGAAAAATGTCTAAACGAATGTGGAGACAATGTGGAAAAATAGTGCAAGGTACATAGAAGAGTATGCATATTTTAAACAAGCTGTATGCATCGTTTTTGCTTTTCGATCCGCCCTCGTATTTATGAGCATGTTTATTCTATCTAGAATTACACTTGATATAGAAGTTTATGTTCTCACCAACCATATTTGAACAGGATGAAGCAAGGATACCATGACGTGGCATGGATTTCTGTGTTATTCTGTCTTGAGCTTATTTTCTCTTCATTTGTGGTTAATCAAGTGTCGATTGTCATAACATTGTGTTACCCTCAGTGTGACCTCGTTAGTCTGTTCGCGAAGTTTCTGAAGTTACATTTTTACCGGGTTACCTCGTGTATGACAGTCCTTCTGTATGTCTACCCCTTATTATTCCCGTTTTCCAACGGGGTCGGGGATGAGATGAGATGGAAGTCATTGTGGCGATGTTTTTTACGGTCGGATGTCCTTCCTGACGCCAACCTCATGAGAGGAGTTAATGAGAGATGAAATGAATGATGGTGAATGAAACTGGGCAAGGATGTGGAAGGAAGCGGCCGTGGCCTGTCAGAAGGTACCGTCCCAGCATTTGCCTGGTGTTGTAAATGGGGAAACCACGGAAAACAATTTCATGGACGGCCGACGGTGGGGCTCGAACCAAAGCGTCTACCGAGTCAGCAGAGAGCTTGGTCCCATGACCTAATGCTGCGCTTTAGCCAGCGAAGCCACTACTGTTGGTGTATGACAGTCCTTCTAATAGTGATATTTAGTTAAAATGCTGACCAGTTATTTTTAATAGGACAGAAACGGGAAAATTTTAAGTAACGTAATGAACAGGACAATTTTATGGTTATTTAGCTCAACTGGAACTTGTAGCATGTTTCAATTCTTGGCAAGAATCATGAAAAGATTTCACACGTTTCAAACAGTGTGACAAACATATCAACTTTAAACTAGCCCGGACAAGTGCGTTTGCGGTAAGAGGATTTTGACCTCATGTGAAAATTAAAATCCACAGCCTGCTTCCAGTCGACCGACCGGGTCAGGGAATGGAATGAATGAAGCCCCCATCTAGCGGCGAGGATATGAACTCTGCCGGCTGCCAAGGCCTGTCGCACTCCCCTGGGGCAATGATTAAATGAATGACAGATGAAATAAAATGATAGTGAGAATGTTGCTGGAATAAAATTGTGACAGGGAAAACCGGAGTACCCGGAGAAAAACCTGTCTGCCTCCGCTTTGTCCAGCACAAATCTCACGTGGAGTGACCGGGATTTGAACCACGGACCCAGCGGTGAGAGGCCGGCGTTCTGCCGCCTAAACCAGGGAGGCTCAGGTGTTTGACCTCATGTATTATCACATGTTAAAGAGGAAATACGAAGAGAAATTAGGTGTTTCATTTCCTATACATTGAGTTATTACCAGCACTTACATGTATGGCAGACTAGAAAAAATGTACCGTTGTGACAATGTTAATTCATTATTGTAACGATAGTGACGTCAGCGACCATTGGCCCAGGATGCGTCTTGAAATGTGTTATGGCCTATTACTCATCAAACCGGTGGATATGTTTTAAACATCAAATTACATGTTGTTTTATGTAACTCCTCAGACGGTGAACACGAATTTGCCCAATGACTGGGCGGGGTACAATGTACAGTACATAATATTCTATGTAAATAATTATTTTGGAAAAAAATGCATGTGTTAGTTTATGACACTATTATAATGGGGCAATCATCAAGTTAAAATTTATACAGACATATATTATCTAACTACAAATTGTAGTGCGTTTAATTGGTGTTTATAATACAATTCGCACTTTGAATCTCGTTATAAGGTTGTTTTGTTTTGAGGGTTTATGAATTAATTATGAAGACCGGTATTATGCACGTGTGTACAATTTAGAACCAAACAATATAATAAGAGAAAAGAAATAAAAATAGAGCATGAACGTGCTATCTATAAAGTAACAACTCCACTGAGATAAGTAACCATTTACATAATGGAATTCAAGTGCATGCTCTAATTTTATCCCTTCCATGGATCCTCATCAGAAACCCCCTAATTTGTCCATGAAGGGCAACTGCCCTTACGAAACCGTTGTATGGACACAGGCCCATCTAATCGAAAAGCTATTTCTGGGATCCTTATCAGAAATCTTCTTCCTCGTTCTGGAAGTTCATGAAGAGCAACTGCTTAATGTTGAACTGAGATATGACGAAGATGATGACTTTTTTAAGGGGGTGGAACTTCGAGATAACTTGGAGACAGACATAAACCAACAGCCAAAACAATTTCATATGACTTTCAACGCTCGAAAATTAATCTCATAATTCCAGTAACTTCTTTCATATGTCTTCATTGATGCCATGCATTTTTAGCCTATTTTCAATTTTGAAAAAATAGGCTTATGAGATCACCTTTTGTCCGTGTGTGTGTGTGTGTGTGCGTGTGTGTGTGTGTGTGTGTGCGTGTGTGTGTGATTCGTGTGTGTGTCCCCCCCTAATAAAATCGAAACGGCTGGAGCGATTTCAATGAAACTCGGGAAGTTCATAGCACTATTCCCGGCGACCTCGACCGTGCCCTTCAAATTTTGTTACGTCTCTCCAATCCAACATGGCGGCTGTGCGAAATATTTCACTAGCATTCAATATCTCCGAAACTATTACCGATATCGCCCTGAAATTGTGTACGGTGATAAAGGGTACTACTAGAAGTTCACCTATGAGACTTTCAAAAACCTGGTGACTACAAAAACAACATGGCGGCCAAGCGAAGTTGAGATATTTAAATAGACTTTTCTCGCGATTTAACTATCTAAATGTAATGAAACTTGGTACAGCAAATGTTTATACACATTGTAATGCACTGGAGTCTAATTTAGTTCAATTGTTTACATAACCTCAAAATGGCGGCTGTGCGAATTATTTCACTGACATTCTATATCTCCGAAACTATTACAGATATCACCCTGCAATTTTGTACGGTGATAAAGGGTACTGATACAGGTATACCTATGTATATTTCATAAACCTGTAAAGTACGAAACGAACATGGCGACCAAGCGAATTTAAAATATTTTAATAGACTTTTCTCGTGATTTAACTCTCTGAGCGCAGTGAAATGTGGTACAGTAATTGATTTTGCAGATTGTAATGCACTGCCATCTAATTTAATTCAATTGCTTACATAACCTCAAGATGGCGGCTGTGCGAAATTTTAAAATTAAGTTTTAATTTCTTGTGTCGTAATCATGCGATCGAAGTGAAAGTTTGAATAATGAACCTAGGCAATAATTGTCCTTGAATGGTACATAACTCTATGGCCTATACACATAACACTCCTAAATGGTGAGCTCCCGAACTATTTAGACGGTTATCAATATCTATGAATATTTTACAGCAACCAAACTGAATTTTTTAATGTTCATAGAGACTATGAACATATATTCACCTATAGGACTTTCAGGAACCTGGTGAGCACAAATCCAACATGGCGGCGACGCGAAGTATAAATATTTAAATGGACGTTTCTCGCGAATTAACTATCCGAGTGCCGTGAAACGTTGCACGTTAAATGCTTATACAAATGTTGATCCACTGGCATCTAATTTATTTCAATGGTTTGCATTATCACAAGATGGCTGCTGTGCGTAATTTTAAAATCTCGTTTTTACTTCTTGTTGTCTAATCATGCGATTGAAGTTTGAATACCACACGTACACAATAATCTTAATGAAATAGTACAAAAATAAAAATCCAACCTGGCGACCATCTGAAATACTTAGACGGTTCTCAATATCTACGAATCTGTTACAGCAATTAAAATGAAATTTTGTATGTTGATTGTGGCAGTTAACATAAGTAGGATATATGAAAATAGGCTGTATAGTTCTTCACGGAACTACTTGTTACTATTGTAATGATAGTGGTTCCACCATACTGATTTTATGTTTAAATAAAACTCATTTAATATTCATATAAATAAGTGTTAAGAGAAATTGGATTAGACAAAATATAATGTATGCATGTACCATGACGTATGGAAGAGGACTGTCATAGTTTTAACAATTCAAGTAGCCCCACGTCGAATGTGATTTGGGAAATGATCACAGTGTCACATTTGAATGCAAATAATTATTTGAGTAGTTATTCACGCTCGGTGTGAGCAGTGGTTATTTCCTGTTCTAAACATGCGAGTTGTGTTCGAGTGAATTTGCTGTAATCCTATCTCATGCGTGAGACATATCTGAAAACAGAGTGAACGTTGCAATGTAGGGACAAAGCGTACTATTGCATTCGTTCCCTCGAATGCCCGAGAAGGCGCTGAAGATGATCAGTTTATTACTACAACGTGACAGAAAATGTGCATAATCTATGTCTCCAACGACTGTTAATTGAACTTAACATTTTGTTGTTGTTGTTGTTTCAGTCTTCAGTCTTTTGGCTGGTTTGATGCAATGCTCCAAGCCTGCCTATCCTGATCAAATCGTATCATCTCTACATAGCATATGTGGCATATGTGATTGCCTTTTCTGCTCTGTATGAATTTGATATTCTATTTCGGCCTGTCTTTATCATATTGTAATAATATAATTTAATATTTTAAATTAACAGGTTAAACCAATGAGTAGGATTAGTAAGGAAATTCATAAAATGTGTACAGTCTTTCTGAAAGTAACGATTGTAACGATTTAATCAATAATAATAATAATGATAATATCTATTATCCTACATCCAAGACAATCTGTTTAACATATTCTAACTTTCGTCTACCCCTAAACCTAGGCAGTCTAACTTCTGGATAACCGCGTTCAGCGGGTACACGAATTTGCGGTGCAAATGAGAGAAAGATATGTAACGTGAATATAGCTACCTGGAATATTCGAACTCTGATGGATACTGATGTTGATAGCGGCGTACAGCAATAATAAGTCGTGAGTTGAAGAAATATAACATAGAGTAGATATTGCTGCTCTTAGTGAAACTAGGCGTGCTGGAGTCGGTCAACTCGAGGAGCATGGCGGTGGGTATACGTTCTTCTGGAATGGAAAAGGTGAAGACGAACTAGGAATCCATGGGGTAGGATTTGCAATAAAGAATGAACTTATTCATACTCTTGATGAGTTCCCATCATGAATAAATTAAAGACTCATGACACTCCGTCTGAAACACAATAACTTGGAAGTCAGAAGATGACCAAAAGGAAGCGTTTAATAACCAACTTGATGAAGTCCTGTCGAATGTACCCAAGTCAGATAAATTAATTTGCTAGGTGACTTTAATGCTCGGGTTGGCAGAGAATCGTCACTCTGGCCTGGAACTATTGGTAAAGAGGGCGTAGGCAGAGTCAACTCCAATGGAACACTCCTACTCTCGAAGTGCTCCGAATATGACCTTGTCATTACAAGTAGCCTACACTCTTCCGCCAGAAAGATAAATTTATAAGAAAATGACAACACCCCAGATCAAAACACTGGCACTTAATAGACTACGTAATTGTCCGCGCTAGAGATCAGCGTGATGTTCATATAACTAAAGTTATGACTGGTGCTGATTATTGTTGGACTGACCACCGCTTAGTTCGATCTGCGATGGAAATACAAGATAATCCAAAACGACGGATTCAGAGGAAGGCGATAAAACACAAACTAAATACTGAACAACTTAAGAACAACTGTACCAAATCTGCCTATCAGATACTATTGGCTGATAAACTTCCAAATGATTACCCAGAAGATATTGAGCAGCACTGGTCGTTATTCAAATCAGCCGTTATAGGAGCTGGCGGAGAAGCAGTTGGTTTTAAAAAAGAGAAAACATCAGGACTGGTTTGACGAGAACGACAAAGAAATATGTGACCTAATTGATGTAAAGCAGAAAGCCTACAACGCTTGGCAAATTGATTCAAATTCACTTCCCAAGAAACAGAGATATCAACAAGCCAAGTCGGATGTCCAGTAAAGATGCAGGATGATCAAGAATAAATGGTGGATAGACAAATCTGTGGAAATGGAGAATTTAATCGCCTCTAAAAACACTAGTGCCTTCTTCAGTGCTTCCAAAGCTATTTATGGTCCCTCAACCGAAGTTCTTAATTGTCTAAAATCCAAAGATGGTACTGAAGTTCTTAAAGATACTGACTAGATAGCTTCCCGTTGGAAAGAACATTTTCAAGACCTCCTGAACAGAAACTTGTAAGTCAAGGAAGATGTGTTTGCCTATATTCCACAACAACCAATTCAAGATCACTTAGGTGATGTCCCTTCTCTTTAAGAAATCGAGAAGGCCTTTCAACAGCTGAAGAATAAAAAGGCACGCGGACAAGATGGAATCCCAGCTGTGCTCTTCAAGAAGGGTGGTCCTTTGCTAATTCAGCATACACACATGTTGATTGTGAAAATATGGAACATAGGAACTATCCCTGCTGATCTATAAGATGCTTACATGATCACTATTTTCAAGAAAGGGGATAAGACTCTGTGTAACAAATATCGAGAAATATCTTTGCTCTCTGTTGCGGGAAAAAATCTAGCTAGAGTATTGTCCAATCGTCTACTGCCATTGACTGAAATGTGTCTATCAGAAACACAATGTGGTTTCAGACCAAACAGAGGTACAGTCGATATGATTTTCAGTGCAAGACAAATGCAAGAAAAGTCCAGAGAGCAAAACCAACCCTTGTATATGGCTTTTTAGCCCAGGCATTTAAGTCAAAATATCGCCTTAACCTAAAAAATAAATCATGAAGCTAATTTTTTCAGAATCCATTAATTCGACCCTACGGAACAACATATCAAAATACTCGGCCGTTCATGTGCCAGCTTCCTTGATTTCCAGGCCTGGAAACCTAGAATTCCAGGAATTTTTAACGTTATCCTGAAACGCACGTAAAAACCGGACGACTCTGGCTAGGTAGACAAAAGTTGTGTCAAATGAAAGAGGAAAGCAAGCAGACTCCATATATAAGGCTTTAGGCAATTTTTTCTCATTTCGGGGTAGATTGTAACCAAAAACGCGCGAAATTCAAAATTTTGTAAGTTTGAATTCATTTGCACGTTTATTAGAGAATAAGACGGCAGCTCATGCAAAAATGCACCTGTAATAAGAAAGACCATCGTTTCAGCTTTACAGATGTGGTATTATTTTTTTAGTCTAATAGTTCAACAGTTACAGACTAAACAAATTTAACCCGAAGGTAAGTTGGTATTACCGGACGGGAGTAAACACCAAACAACTCTGCGTAGGTAAACAAAAGTGGTATCAAATGAACAATAATAGCATGCAGATTCCATAAATAGTACTATAAGCAATGTTTTCTCTGCTTTCGGGATACATTGGAACAAATAACAAAGGAAAATTTTAATTTTTAGGTTAGAATTTTGTTTGCACGTTTAGCAGACTAAGAAGGCTACTTACGCAAAGCAATATACCTCACATAAGAAATAGCCACCTTTAAGCTATACAGAGGTGCTCTTGATTTTGTTCTGCGTCTTATAGTTAAAAAGTTACAGACGAAACAAATTTAACCCGAACGTAAGTTGGTAAGTCTTTCGCTGAAGTGAAAATTTCCAAAAAGTCAAAGGTTGTCTCCCTATCGGCTATGAACGGTACTGTGACGATCAGAAATGAAGTAACACCCGTAAACTCAAGTCAGCTATTTATGAGAATAGTGTGTGTTTAAAAAAACGAAACTGAAAATCGGAGTACTTTCATTATGAGCTGGCGCCAACTCCACCCTCTCTTTTTGACGGATGTTCAATGCGCAAAACGGACATGTCAGCGTTTGCGTCTCTCTTTAAGCACTCAGAAATTGGCGATCAACTTTGTCCAGAGACCACGTATGTCATTGAGGGAGGCTATCTCATGTACGCTGTTAGTCAGCCTCGACTGGCAACATACGGAGAAATTTGCGACCTTTACGTCAGACAAGTTATGACTCGATACCCATCTGCAGTTGTTGTTTTCGACGGATACAATGGTCAGCCAATTACGAAAGAAGTGGTGCAAAGTCGAAACGCTGTAAGAAGGACCTGTTTTGATATCGACTTTACCGAACATTCGACATGACAGCATCACATGCAGACTTTCTGACGAACAGGAGAAACAAATCTCGACTTACTGATGTACTTGTTTCAAGATTTGAAGCTGTAAAAGTTCGAGTATACCAGGCAACTGGGGACACCGAACCTCTCATCGTGCACACTGCTTTGGAGACAGAGAGCTTGGGGAAGTCTGTAGTTGTAGTTGGCAGGAATACAGATCTTCTTGCAATGCTGATTGCTAGGAGTCAGAGGGGAGATGCCTTCATGCTGCACCCAGGGACTTCCAAGTGTCCCGGAATGCTGTACTATATTGGTGCTATTCAAGATGAAATAGGTGACATGAAGAACTGTATGCTCTACTCCTATGCTGTTTCAGGTGGTGATAAAACATCTGCAATCTACGGGAAGGGGAAGAAGAAGGCTTACAAATTGCTTCAAAAAAGTGTGGATCTTCGGGAAGAAATTGTCAAAACATACACAAATCCATCTGCGAGTCGCGAAGAAGTTTGCACAGTTGGAGAAAAGTTCACAAGGGCACTGTATCCTGGAGCAAATGAATTGGAGAACATCGATTACCTTCGACATCGTTTGTACAAGATGACCATTGCTTGCCAAGCTCGACTTCTCAGTTTGAACTTGCGACTCTTCCTCCAACAAGGGAAGCTCTACGGCAGCACTCAATGCGGACTTACTTGCAGGTAACTTTCATTGTTTTCCTTTACACTACACGCATACAATATTTTTCTAATATTTCTCAGGAGAGTTAAATATGTTGAGTTTGATTTTAGGTTCAAGAATGGCTGGGAAGAAACCTCAATCCAACAGAGCGGGGCTGGCATGCCATCGGCAACTCTCTTTTGCCCGTTCCCACAACCCTGCCACCAGCTCCTGACTCTCTTCTCCTCCTAATTGCCTGCGATTGCAAGATGGACTGCGGAGTGCGTTGTGGATTTAGATGATCCGGCCATGAGTGCTTAGAAGTGTGCTCTCAATGTCACGGACAAAATTGTGATAACGCAGTACGTCGTAATGAAACAGATCAGGAACTAGATACACCCGATGTCACTTAAACTACCAATTTCCTGTATTACACCTTTTCATCCAATGCCTTTTTCCTATGTTTTCAGAGGCTTAACTCATACTTAATTATTATATGTGTAAATAAAAATTTCATCTTGTGTTGCTTCCGTAGAAAAAAAAAATCATTAGCTCAACCTTTACTTTCCAGGTGCTAACCGATTAAGCTAAACCCCTGACGACACAACGCAATCCTGCACTGTCAACTATTACACGTTTAAATTTTGCTATAACATTTCAATAATAAACATAAATCAAGCATGACAGGTGGTCTGAAAAGATAACAATGTGCTCTTTGTTATATCACGCATGATGTTTTGGTATACAATTCATTTTCGCGCGTTTTTCTTTGTTACAATGTGGCCCGAAGGGAGAGAAAGATTGCCTAAAGTCTTATGTATGGAATCTTCATGCTTTTTACTTTCATTTGATACTACGTTTGACTACCTAAGCCTAGTCGTTCGGTTTCTACGTGCGTTCCAGGACGGCGATGAAGAATTCCTGGAATTCCAGGTTTCCAGGCCTGGAAATAAAGGTAGCTGGCACATGTACGCCCGAGTATTTTGATATGTTGTTCCCTAGGGTATAATTAATAGGTTCTGAAAAAAATTATTGCTTTATAACATTTTTTTGGACTTAAAAACCCTATTTTCCTGGGCTATTTTTAGATCTTGTCAAGACGTTTGATTCTGTGAATCGAGAAGCTCTATAGAGAATTCTAGCTTTGATTGGATGTCCAAACAGATACATACTGATACGTAGGCTACTGCACGACGCCATGTTTGCTACTGTTCATTCCAATACAAGACCAGGAGACCCTTTCAATGTTAGTACTGGAGTCAAACAAGGTTGTGTAATTGATCCAACATTGTTCTCGGTGTTTGTTGGAACTATACTACACCTTGTGGATGATAAACTGCCAGGTGTAGAACTTGTGTATAGAACTGATGGAAATATGTTTAATATTAGCAGACTGCAAGCTAAGACGAAGGTGTCCTCAGTGTCAGTTATAGATCTTCAATATGCAGAAGAAAATGTTATTCTAGCCAACACTGAGGAAGATCTGCGAGCAATCCTAAATGCTTTTAACCAAGCAAATGAAAGTATTGGACTGGACATTAATATTGATAAGACTAAGATCCTTTATCAGCAGGCACCAAATTCCAACAAGAAAACTCCGGCTATTACAATCAATGGTCAATCTCTGCAAAGCGTAAATCATTTTCCTTACCTTGGATGCAAACTCTCCACATCTGCAAACATTGATGCAGAAATCCAATATCATTTAAGATGTGCTAGTGCGGCTTTCCGTCTCATCCTAAAAAGAGTATTTGACAATCATGATATCAGTGTGAGAACCAAACTCTACGTTTACAACGCTGTTGTAATCCCTACTCTTATCTATGGTTGCGAGACCTGGACAAATTACAGGAGAAACCTAAAATGTCTGGAAAAAACCATCAACGATGCTTACGGAGAATACTGAAAGTTAAATGGCAAGATCGTCGAACAAACATTAGTATCCTCGAAGAAGCCAACACTACAAGCATGGAGGCACAGGTAGGCAGGCATCAGATGCGCTGGGCTGGCCATGTTGCCCGCATGCCAGATACACGCCTCCCAAAGAGTATCATGTACCCCCAACTAAAGAATGGACTGCGTAACCATGGAGGGCAGCTTAAACGATACTAGGATGTCCTTAATCATAACCTCAAAGAGTGTCAATTTGATACGGTCAACTGGGAAACCGCAGCCGAAGATAGAACTAAATGGCGTAAAATTGTATACAACGGAGTTGTTCAATTAGAACAAGATAGGAGAAGACTAGAAGCTGAAAGGAGGAACCGCAGGAAAGAACGTGCAAATGTAAGGGATGGTGCCTGCACAATCATCTGCTGATACAACTGTGTGCTGTCACTGCAGTAAAGTGTGTGCATCCAAAATTGGACTGTTCAGCCATAGTTCAAAATAACATTTTACATACTATATATTTGTTGACGAATAAATGCCTATCATCGTCATCACCCCTACAGTTCTTGTCTTCGACCCTTCCTTCCATAACTAAGTTTGCTATTGCTCATTGCCTTAGTATTGTACCCTTATTGGGATAGGTACAAGCTCGAATCCGTGATTTTAGAGGGGAAAAGATATGGATTTTGAAGGAATCACTCTACAAGACCGAATCTCCAGTGGAAGAGAGACTGGATGACGCAACAGATTGTAATCACGCAGCTGCAAAAAGATTGAGCCATAGTATGAGCAACGCACACGTGAGCCACGTGAGTCATACCCTTAAATTTTGATAAGGGAAACAGCTCAGCAATAAGATTGTGAATCAAGACGCACGAGAGAGGAAGGGAATTCCCCTAGCCAGGCCACGTCGACAGTTTAACTAATGTCTGTGCAACCGGAAGAGTGCACAGTATGGTGAAATCTGTGCAAAATCTGGATCCATGCAAAATTTTAAGCAAAGGAGCACGGCAATGTGAATGATTTTGGAAATTAGGATTTATCCAAGAGAAAAATTAAACAACTAACGCACAGGAAAGAAGCGTAGAGTCAACACTACGTCATTGTAGGACGAATCATGACGGCTGGAAATGTTTCATGCCACTCACACAGTCTGGGAGCATTTACAAATTAATATAAAATTTCGCCACGATCGCTTCTCAAAAAGGAGGACATTTTTGAGACGTTGAAACCCTAAGGTTTCTGGACATATTTCTTCTATGATCGTAGAGCAAGTAGTTTAGAATATACTTTCAAGAAGGAGGGCGTGTCTTCATTTTATTCAGGAATTAAGAAATAGCGAGCGGGCCGAGTATTAATCATGCAGTTCTTATTAGACCTCGTAAGGTCGTGCTGCGTCTCAACGTATGCAGTCATTATCGGACCACGTACGGTCACGCTGCGGAGCAAAGTACACGCAGTTATTATCAGGCTTCCAGTGCAGAAGCGCTGCATCAAAATAATCGGTCTACGGTAAATTTATAAACGGGTTACGCTGAAGCAACAGTCTTGAGATCTTTTCTAGGAGAATAATGTAATTATTAAAATAAATTCTGACCTACAACAGCTTAGTGACTATGCTAATAAAAACAGTTTATTAAGAAACCCAAATAAAACTCAAGTGATAATTATCGGTACCAGTAAAAACTTATATTTCCCCAAGCAACGTGACATCTCTCCAATAATTTTAAACAATAAAATCATACCCTACTCTACTTCAGTGACAAACTTAGGAATTATTATGACTGAGACCTTAAATTGGACTAAACAGGTGATAAGCACATGCAATAAAGCACATAAATCCTTATATCCTCTGAAACGGTTTGGTAATGTATTCTCTGTTCGACTTAAAGTACAACTAATTCACTCTCTGATACTACCTATATTTGACTACTGTGACACTGTGTTGGCTGAAATAACCTGCGAGAATAACAAGAAACTGAACCGGTGCCTCAACAACTGTGTAATATATATATTTGGCCTGCGATATGATGATCATATATCATCCTATTATAAAGAGCTGTCGTGGCTTCGAGTGCACCAGCGTCGTGAACTCCACATGTTATCACTACTGCGAAAAATACTTTCCACTAATACCCCTAACTATCTTGTTTCACCGTTTTCTTACCTCTCGTCCTATCATGACCACAATACGAGATCTGGCTCCTCTCTTGCCATACCTATAAACCGTACTGCTGTTTACAACCGCTCATTCATAATCTCTGCGTCCAGGTCATGGAATTTGCTACCTGCGAACATTAGAGACAATCCCTCTCATCGCAAGTTTAAAGTGGCTTGCTGCGAGTATTTGCTGCTCAAAGATACCGCTTCACTGGCGCAGGTAATATTTGATCTCTTCTGAAGACGGCCATAACCTAGGAAGGCGACTATTTGAGACACCGCAGTGTCATATGTTGAATGTGTGTAAGCTCCTTAAATAATATTGACCACAGATCGATTCATACAATGTGGATGATCACCAATTAACATCATGTCTTGTGAAGACATTACCGGCGAATAAAGTGCCGCGTTTTATGAATAGAAATGAATAAGATTCCAGTTTTAAGGTTTCCGTATTCTGTGTGTTAGACAGCTGAAAATATCGCTGCAGAGAGAGAATCCACCCAGTGTGAACCAGACACAATTTGACAGGTCATAAATATCAGTAAAGTACCAGGGTAGGTCAAGGACCACTAATTGCCTGGGGGAGAAGCGTGACAGACCGTAAACTGTCCATATGATATTTCACATGCAAGGCCTTTCTTTTTAAATGGACGGGAGGTGTACCCGTAGTTAGAGTTAACATGTGATTATATGTTGCAATGGTTGTTCAGATCTGGTAAATTAAGTGAAATGATAAAACAAAATCTCATTGTGTGACATACCCAAATAATGGTTTATTGAGTATCAGAAATCTTCGACAATCTGGGAGTATTGTTTATTTTGATTCTGTCAGTATTTTTTGGAACTCATGTTGAAACGAACTTCCCACCAACATAAAGCATGACCGATAGAGAGAGATAAGATTTGAACCCACGTGGACCCTATGAAGAAATTGGAAATTGTTGTTATTATTGTTATAAACAAATATGAATACGCAGTAAACAATGACCAAGTTAGTGAAAATAATCATGTTAAATGTGATAAGTACAAGTGGAGCCGTCAGGAGCTCAAATAATCATTTTTAAACACTTTATGGAAGTAAAACCTATAGGCTATGAAAGGTTCAGTGGAATCTCATTTATTGATGTGATTTAAGTGATTCCCTGTTGTTAAAGGACAAGTGTGAGATTATCTTCTTGTTTCGAATAGGCCATCTAAGTACCACGACATTCAACTGTTACATTTGGAGCGGGCTTTGATGTTTGCCCAGTAGTTACGCATCCTCTGGCTGTGTTGTTCCCTCCTCTCCTGGGTCCAGAGGGCAACTGTTTTCTTTCTTAGCGGTTTGTCCTGGAACCTCAATGGCTGAAGCATCTTCCTGAGAGATGTCCGGTCTTTTAAGACTCTTTCCGTCCCTCCAAGTTCATGCAGATCTTTGCTCACTTCCCACAACCATGGTGACTTGGTCTTCCGCTTTTGACAGTAACCGAGGAGCTGATTGGTCAACCTGGTAGGATGCATCCTGTAGACGTGTCCATAAAATGCTAGACGTCGTTTCCTAACAACATCCGTGATTCTTTCACAGTACGTGTAGAGCTCTTGATTAGTCCACCTTCTGTATTCATTACCCTCCTTAACAGGCCCCAATATCTTCCTCATTATCTTTCTCTCCTGTACTTCGAGTTTGTCCGTGAATCCGTTCCGGCTGAATACTAGACATTCTGAAGCATACAAGGCTTCAGGACGTATAACTGTCTGGTAGTGTCTCATTTTAGTCTTTTGAGACTTGTTTTTATGTTATTTTAGAGTTTTGTAGCGCCAATTTTTGACTTTAATTAAATACTGCTTTATTGTGATTTTTGTTTATTTCAAGTGTTGACCTAATGCTTTTGATCCAAAATACGTGCGTCATATGGTGGGAATGAATGTACTACGCTCCGACCATACTGAGCTGGAGAAAATATGATCACGTATGAATTTTCGCAAGGGCACAGTATGTGGCCTACGAAACTATCTCTCCTCTTTATTAGCAGTCACCAGAAATATATCTCCTCTCCCACTCGCCTTAATACCTCTTCATTTATTTATTATTCTATCTACCCATCTGATCACCATTCTCTTGTAACACCACATTTCAAACGTTTCCAGTTTTCTCTTTTCTGCTGCGCCAACCGTCCAAGTTTTACTATCGTAGACAATGGATTTCAAAAAATATTTTCTAATATCTTAATCTTTATTTATTGTCAACAGATTCCTTTTCTGTAGAAATGCTTTCCTTGCCTCAGCCAATCTACTTTGTATTTCCTATTTGTTTCGTCCATCACAGGTTATTTTGCTTCCTAAGTAACATAAGCTTCTTACTTCCTTAACTTTTCACCTGCCAAATTAAGAGCCATAGGTGTTTTAGAATATTTTGTGATGCGTTCCATTATTTTTGTTTTGTGAATTGACAATTATTTACACTCTTTGTTAAAAGGGGGGGACCCAGTTTAACAGAGGAAAAAAGGCCAATATTCATTCGATTGTTAAATATGCTACACTTATTGTTGACAAATGCTGCACATATCGCAGTATTGGTATGCTTCCTGGCAATCAGATGCAATATCAATAATGTAAAAATTCTAATTATAACATTTTAAAATAACATTTTCAAAATTTCCCGCCTTTTTAAGAATATATCACTGTTTTCTTTATAAATTCCAAGGTTATACGAATTTTCGTACTTTTACTTTTTTAACGTGTGCATCAATCCTCAACCTACAAAATGAACCTCAATCACTAATATACACTGTGATTTAGAAATTTTTATAGAGTTTTTATTTATTTTATTTTATTCAGGTGCTCAGACTAAAAAAATATATCAAAATATCTAAATCACAGTGTATGTGAGTGATTGAGGTTGCCTTTTGCAAGTGCTACCTCTGAACCAAATTTCGTTCAATTCGGTTTCACCGCGTCTGAATTGATCGGGGGAATCGATTTGCACACATACATGTCCGCTATCTGTAACTATTGGGCTGATGACCTTGTCGTTTGGTCATAAGATGCTCACCACATAAAGGTATACTGTTGCAAGATTTATTAGTGATTAGATGATTAGGGTGGTCGTAATTTGATTTAAGCTTTTAACATTTGGGTGGCCGCCATTACATTTCCGCAAGATGGTAGCGATATAAAACAGGACAATGAAGTGCCCTTTGCTATTGCTACCTCTGTACCAAATTTCGTTCAATTCGGTTTCACCGTGTTTGAATAGATAGGGGAATCGATTAGCACACAAACATGGCCGCCATCCGCAAATTATTGGGCTGATGACCATGTTGGTTGGTCAAAAAATATTTAATATTAAAAGGTATAATGTTGCAAAAATTGGTAGAGATCAGATGATTCGTTTGGTCATAATTTGATTTAAGCTTTCAACATTTGGGTGGTCGCCATTACGTTTTCGTCAAGATGGCCGCGATATAAAACATGACACTAAGGTGGCATTTGCTAGTGCTACCTCTGTACCAAATTTCGTTCAATTCAGTTTCACCGTGTTTGAATAGATAGGGGGAATCGTTTTGCACACAGACATGGCCGCCATCCGCAAATTATTTGGCAGCTGACATTGTAGTTTTGTCAAAAGATACTTCATATGCAAAGTATAATGTTGCAAAAATTGGTAGAGATCAGATGATTCCTTTGGTCGTAATTTGATTTAAGCTTTTAACATTTGGGTGGCCGCCATTACGTTTCCGTCAAGACTGCGGCAATATAAAACTTGACACTGAGGTGCCCTTTGCAAGTGCTACCTCTGTGCCAAATTTCGTTCAATTCGGATTCACCGTGTTCAAATTGATAGGGGGGGGGGGGGGACAGACATTCAGAGTACACACACTCACACAGACACACAAACAGACACACAATTTTTCGCCCTGTGTTGATCTCATAAGTCTACTTTCATTTTTTGCAAAAATCGAAAGTAGGTTAATAAAAAAGGAAAGGTACGAAAATTCTTATAATCTTGGAATTTATAAGGAAAACAGTGATACATTGTCAAAAAGGCGGGAAATTTTGAGAAATTTAGTTTAAAATGTTATAATTAGAATTTTAACATATTGAAGTTGCTTCTGGTTGCCAGGACGCATACCAATACTGGGATATGTGCAGCATTTGTCAACAATATATGTAGCATATTTAACAATCGAATGAATATTGGCCTTTTTCTCCTCTGTTAAGCTGGGTCTCCCCCCCCCCCCCCCCCCCCCCCCCCTCCCCAGCGAGTACTGTGATTGCCTCTCCAGCGCTGCATATTTATTACCACTTAATTGAATCACGAATTATGAAAAGAAATTTATCCGTCCATTAGTCTTGTGAAATCTGTTTCCGTCCTCCTTAAGTCTCATTAGCAGTGCAGAGAGACCCTGACAATGCATCGTAATTCTTATGTTTCCTCGTCCCATATTATGATGTCACAGACCAGCGTAGCACCAATTTATTTTTCTACTTTTCTTTCGCGGAACAAATCTGTCCCAAGGGCAGCATTGCGTAGCTGGAGATAAGGCTGGGAGAAAAATGAACCAGCTTTTAGGGCTCTAAATAACGGAGTCACTTTATGGACGCAGTGTGTTACTGTACAAGTAAAATGTAATAGAATGCGGTCCTGAGCTTAATACATTGTCCGTGGTTATTACAGTACTTTCATGCTGCCTGAGGTGTTCTATATAATGGATGTCTCGCCATAGGGTCCTCATGTACTTTTTATTTATCTAACGTTACTTGGAACAGAAATCAATATCCATAAATGCAAAACTGCGGCATTACAACACTGTAATCAAGCCTGAAGCAATATATGCTTCCGAATCGCTGATTATTGGGGGCAGATAATTAATTAAAGATGTGGAAAAGCAAGAAAGGAAAATCCTAAGAAACATTTTTGGACCAGTCTGTACAGGGGGAATCTGGTTGAAAAGAAAATACCAAGACTTATACCAGCACTCGGAGAACATCTCAGACACATTTACGAAAAGGCGATTGAAATTTTACGGACATATCCTCAGGATGGGCAATCGCAGACTCACCAAAATATTTTAACCTCGCCCTGTCAATGAAAGTTAATAGAACCTGGCTGCTTGAAGTTGGAAAAGATCTTCAGGGATTAGGCATCACAGATGACATTGTACTAGACAGAGCTAAGTTCAGAGAATCAGTCGGTAATCACCGCTTTGCAGACCATCCAAGCACTGTCATCAACAACACCTGGTCAGAAGATCGCAAGAGAAGCCACAGCGAGAAGATGAAGAGATTTTGGGAGAAGAGAAAGGCAATGCCATCAGCTAAATAAGTTCAATCTCGTTGGGCATGACGAAGAAGGAAGAAGGACGCTATTGGTTTTACGTCCCTTTTCACTACTGAGGCATTTATAGACGCCGGGATGCCGCAATTTGGCCCGAAAGGGATCTTTAACATGCCAGTAAATCTACTGACACATTACTTCACATTTGCGCACGCTCAAATGCCAACTGACTGCGCTAGGATTCGATTCTGTAATCTTGGTAACAGCAGGAGAAAACGATACCAGTGCATATGCAGCCACTATTTAGAATGTTCTAGTAACGTTTATAGTGTGCAGGTTCGGTCCGTACGAAATAAATGCTGCTTATCAGCTACATCATGCTATAATATTAATGAGCAAATAATACATTTTGGAGAAAGTTTGTAGCCTCAAGTAAAGTCTTTCAAAGTTCAGGAAATTGTTGCCTGTTCCTTTTACATATCCCCTTCTCGCTTTCTCGTCGCCCATTATCGAAGGTTGCACTACCCTTTCACCAATGTAAGACAAAGTAATTACTAATGTGGATAAATCAATTTTTCTTCTTCTACGGTTTCTTATCCTCATTCTTTCCTTTATTTACATCATCATCAATAAATATCATAATCGTTAGAACAAGCTACTGGTTGACCTGAGATAACTCAGATGAACTGTTTCGAATATACCGTATTGTACGATATTGCATATATTTTAGGGTTACAATATCTAAAATTAGTATTAAACTAGAACCTTATATGGGCTTTATATGCCCAAGGCAAACAGAACAGCCTCACTATATATTCAAGAGGGTAACTGATCGTACTATTCTATCTATGTCTACCCATTAATTATTAATCCCGTCTCCAACGGGGTCGGAGATGAAATGCGATGAAATTTCAGGTGGCTGATGGTTTCTACGGCCAGATACCCTTCCTGACGCCAACCTCACGAGAGGAGTTAATGATGATGATAATGATGATGATAATTGTTGTTTTAAGGGGCCTAACATCTAGGTTATAGGCCTCTAATTGTTTGAGTGATCGTGAAGATGATAATGAAATGTAAACTATAACTAAAACTAACTACTAACTTATATACTAAAAGAAGAAATGGAAAACAAAGGAGCATAAGGCAAATAAAGGACAGGAGGAAAAGAAATGCCCTCAACCCTCGAAGAATGTGGATTGAGGGACTGGGAAGGAAGGAGAGCCATATTTATTTATTTATTTTCCGTTTCTAAATCAAATTAGATTTTGCCAGTAAGTAGCAAAAGTTATAGCATTAGCATTTTCAGCCAGAAGATCGTATATTGAACATATGTCCTCCTTCAAGGGGCAGATCAGCAGGTGTTCTGGATCTTGTAACATGCTGCAGTCACAAAACTCATCATTGTTGACGAGCATGTTCCATTTCTTGAGATTGTTCTTGCAACGTGAAACCCCCGTCCTCAGCCTGTTCAATGATTTCCAAATTCCATATGGTAAGTTGTGACCAGGTGCCATTATTTCTGATAGAGGAATAGTTGGGTCTGTGATCTCTGTCTTACATATCTTCACACGGGCAGCTTCTTGTGAGCCTTCGGGGGCTGTTACTCCCCTCAAAAGGCTGTTTCTTGACTTAAGTCTCTGTCGGGCTGGTTGTTGGCCGAAAAGTGGATGCCTTGAATCGGTTTCTTGCCATTTCTTCTCAGATGTGTTGCTGCTACCATTCTTCGGACATGAGGTGGAGAAATTCCAATAAGAGGGTAGATCTTCTGAAGTGGTGTTGGTCTAAGACACCCAGATACAGTCCTGGAAGTCTCATTCAGAGGTATATCCACCTCTTTGGAATGTGGAGAAGAAAGCCAAACTGGTGCTGCATATTCAGCAGCTGAGAAGCTCAGTCCAAGGGCTGAAGTTCTTAGAGTGGTGGGGTGAGCACCCCATGTCCTTCCAGTTAGGCATCTTAGTATGTTATTTCGTGCCATGAAAGGCAGACAGGAAAGTGAAAGAGGAGAGGGTCTACCTCAGAGGTAATGGATAAAAGGGGGAAAACCGGACCCAGCTCAGGAATCCCTCGGGGTCACCAACTCCCGAACTCACCAGCCGTGTGCCCTTGAGGTTGCAGCACAATGCAGGGTGCACCCGAAGTGGTGGGGCTGCATACACCCTGCCTCCTTGAGGGCCTTGTGCAGAAGGCAGGAGATAACTTTAAAAGAAAAAGAAGGCTGGTCCCTCGCAGAAGGAGGGTATCAGAAAAGATGAGACAAGGGCCAAATAAGGTGGGAAAGGAAGAGACTACCTAGGCCTCAGATACCCCAATACCGACGGGGTCGGAAGAGAACAAGAGTTGACCAAGTGAGGTCGACAGGAGAGAAGACGGAGAGGAGCCCGGCACAAGTAAGAGGAAGCAATGCCGGACTCAGCTGGGGCCCCGTGGTTGCCAACCCACGTCCCAATAGATGTGAGCCCCTGGGGGAGAGGAGTTAATGACAGATAAAGTGAATAAAGATGAAAGAATGTTCAATTTAAAGTAGTTCCAACTTTGGCTACCGGACGCCACTGTCACCCAGCGGTGAACGTTGGAACTTGATAGAGCGTTTCTAAATCAAATAACCTACGAATTTAGCTACACACTACCAATTGTAGTGGTAGGTTCTTTTACATGCCATAAATCCATTACATGGGCCCGACTGCTTTACTTCCACTCCGAAGGAAGGCATACTATAAGATTTTAGCGCTCTTAAAAATCCGACGACTTCGGCCGAGTTTGAACCCACGATCTTGGGCATAGCAGTTCAGCAAACTACCCACTACGCCACCGATGTCCCCTAACTGATTGTACTATTAATTTTTTTAAACCAATAACTCAATATCCACTGGCGTAATTAGCAGGAATCTGTGTAAGAGTGGAGAATCACATTAGAGTCTTTACTGGCATTAGTCATAAAACTGTCACGCTGCATGCAAAGCTAATATTGAATATACAAGATATTACTGTATATCCATAATCCGCTATTCGTTACGGTTACAATGACGAAACGCAGCAAATACGTAGTCTCACATAAAAGAGTTTCTTTGTAGAAAGCACAAGAACAACGATTCCATACGTTCAAGATGGTGGATAGACGTACATTTCAAATCTTAGAATTAATTCCTCTGAATAGAAGAGCGGAATTACTACTAAACAAAGTAACAACCCGCTGCACTGAAGGGTACAACTCTAAGGTTCAATACAAGAATATTCAATTACTTGCTTGATAAGGACAAAAAGTTATAATTAGGGCCCAGAATTAAGCGGCTTCGGTGGCGTAGTCGGTGGCATGCTGAGTTTATATGCCCAAGATCACGGGTTCAAACCCGGCCGAAGTCGTCGGATTTTTTGAGAGCGTTAAAAATCCCTCAGTATGCCTTCCTTCGGAGGGGAAGTAAAGCCGGCGGTCCCATGTCATCGATTTATGGCATGTTAAAGAATCTTCCACAAATGACACCTGTATGAAGCTAAATTATATGTAAGTTAAGAATGTCAACAACGCTCATAGATTCCTACGTTCGTTGCCAGGAGCCGACTGCGGTGGCGTCTAGCAGCTAAATTCTGTACTAGTAGTCGTCGACGGTGGCGTTTGCCGGCAAAAGTAGAAGCTATTTGAAAATTGAAAATTCTGCAGTCCTTACTTGAATTTAAAAAAACAGATAACACACACTAATACAGTCATCACAATTAACACCGGTTATCAGACAGATTCTATACACACCCAAAGTACACGGGGTTACATGACCACGTTGTCGGAGCCCCTAAACTGAGGAACCAACCATCCAAGGCCCAGATTCATACATTTTGACCTATTAATTTCATTGGCATTTAAATTTTTAGTGATAGAAGCCATTTTTCAGTGCTGTTCTATTGAATTGACAACAGGGTATATATATTATCCACATAAATAATAATAATAATAAAATATGGCAACAAGCATAGAAGTGTTTATCATCTGTCTGTAAAGACTTGACACGATACACAAGTTTTTCACAATCTTATATAATATATTGTGCCCATTTCAACAATGAAATATGCAAATCACAGTTCGCCAGCAATGATCAATCTGGAGTATCGGGGTTCATGATATGTTCTCCCACTCTGTGACTTACACACTCTGGATTAAGCATAGGATACACTTCCAAAAATATAAACAAAATCAAATCCTACTATCAAAACATTTAATTATTCAAAATATGGCGCTACAAAATAAACATAAAACACTGACACTACACTTCACACTTGTCCAAAGATGAACAAGGAATTCAAAATAATGATTCACTAAATATTTAATGGTTATCCAAAAACCAAACAAAAACTTCATCTGAGTTTCACTCCCATATAACACCAAGCCTAATTCCTTAAAAAACGAGCTCCAAATGGCTCGGTAAAGCTTACATGCATCGTGTTAACAATTAAGCACACACCATTTAGTTTTTACATGAGTATATCTAGCTTTAATTACAATAGTATTTTATGGCTACTTATTAATTATTTTTGGGCTCCCACAATGTTCATTTGTTACCATCTCTCTTCTCAAGCTACCAACTCACTACCGTGCTTGGGAAAATTTGCGCATCCCCGAGTTATAGAGAACCACTGACCTAGTCAACTTAAGATTACTCCCAAAATCTCAACATTTTCATCATAACTCGTGAATCAACTGAATCATTTAATAATAACATTAAGAATTTTATTATATTGTCTTCAAAGACAATTATATCTTAAGGAAGCAACGATCTGAACTCTGCAAGCGATAATAATGAACGTAAAAGGACCTCAGTTCAAATACTGGGTCGTTAAAACAATCTTAAACACATCCGTGTAACGTGAACCAGACAACTCGTTCTTGACCTTTCTCTATAAGAGAGTTTGTAAGGGTCTGTCTCAATACTTGGCTGATTTATGGCTTAGGAAGGAGGGGGACCCAACGTCTCGCTCCCTCGAGAGACGGGCTATACAGCGTTTACTACCGGCTGCTTTAAAGCGTTTTTTTGAAAGACAAGGCTTATAATACAAATTAACAATACATTATTAGGTTCTACAGACCTATTCTTTTAGCTTCGGTAAAGTATAATTATGAAGTGTCCTCATTAGCGGGTAAGAGAATCCATAAAATAACAAATATATAAGGGGCTTTGACGTGGACGACTCAGAGTTCAATCCTTTAAAACTGCCTCGGGAACCATATCCCAACTTTGAGGACTAACAACATTAGCGACTTAGGGAAGGTATAGTACGCAACCACCGCTCATAATTCAATATAAATTGCACCCTTTTCCAGTATTGCATAGTACCACAATTCAACATAACTCATTACCGCTACTAACTGTCCCTCAGAATTATAATTACCGAGCATTTCAACGCTTTCCTAGCGTGACAAATTATTCCAATTGCGCGACATGGCGCTCATTACATAAAATAGCCAAGTTGCCTTTCAAAGAAAGAAAGAAAGAAAGAAAGAAAGAAAGAAAGAAAGAAAGAAAGAAAGAAATTCAAATCAAAATTTGATCTTCGTCTCGAAAAATAATATATTCAGCCTTAGCCTCCATCAACAATAATTATTTATAACATTAAGAAAATTATTTGTTCCACAACATATTATCAATTCATTTAAGGAGCTCTTGCAGCTACCACTTATTTAATATAAAATTCATCACATTATTAATTCATTTAATTATTATTATTATTATCGCACTTACTTTACCATAATTATATTATTTACCATTATACTGATATTCCACTGAATATTTTCCACAAGGGATCCATTAATACTTCAAATTACTTATATTTCAATCAAATTAATCGTTCAGATCGCGCAACCTATATCTCACATGTTTTCAAACATCCCTACTTCCACTTCTGAGGATTTTACGCAAATCTTCCCAAAACACATAATACTGAAATTAGTACTCACATGATTTTCCGGTCAGAGACCGAGTTCTCCATCGATGACACATTTCACCCACTTACTGCTTCTTAAGCCATATTCATGATCATATCTACACTTGGTAACACTTTTTTAACATCACATAAAACATATACACTGATCACACTTAATCTAAAGAATACCATTTTGGGATTCATTTTCACTTAAAAACAAATACAATTTCACAAAAAAATACACTCAAAATTTTCACTAAACTTGAATTACATAAAATTTTTATCACTTTGGCATTAATTATTTGCCTTAACACACGTGATTTCCTTATTCTTTCCCGTTTCCAAGGGTTGCACTTTATTTACGTCGGCTTCCTAATCCGATGGGATGACTGAAGGTCTCGATCGAACTACCCTCACTGGAATGGTTGATTCTCTTATTCCGGATTTTTCACTATCGGCTTAATGATTTTAATGCACGATATCGTATCTTGCTTGACGCTAAATTGTTCGTTTAATATAAGTCTGTCACTGACGTTTTACTTCTAGAATCGCTCGAACTAGTATAACGGCGACCTAGTAATTTCCTTGTCTGGTAATCCACACGTGGATTTTACTTACTGATTCTGCGGTTCTTGAACTATTGGAGTAATTCCAATGACTTACTGTTCATTTGTCTACACATAGACAAAGCCTGGAATCTCGATTCCTAAATTCTATCGCACTCCGCTCTAGTCTCCTCACTTCAGGAACACTAAGCGTTACTATCACGTTTTACCCTGATCTGGCTATTTAACTTAGAGGTAGAATTTTTTAGTTCACTGTTCTTGGGTACTTCGAAATCTTGTGAGGCTGCGGTTCATTAACTGAAACTATTTAGATTCGAGTACCTATCGCCGGTAATTGCTTAATTCCACAGTCTAAGACTTTGACTGTACTGGTGAAATTTATAAAGTCCGAAGCTTGATGATATATTTCCTATAACAAGGATTCTGATGCGTCTTCGCACGGCGATACTATTGACGACACTAGACGGTGACTCCCATACGGGGCGCTCGTCTGCGATACAGAGTAACACGACATATCACGGTCTGGTGAATACTGCATTTAACGTTGGTGAAACAGTACCTCTGGTAGACTGAATTGTTGTTGATCCAGCACGACCCGCTCCCACGGTCGCTCAAGACTGAATATCGTAAGTTGAAACAGCAACACGCCCTCTCGGACGCTGAAGACTGAATTGTACTTTGAAACAGTACGACACCCTCCCCTAGGGTTCGTAAGACTGAATGATTGTTGATCCAGCACTGCCTCTCCCCGAGGTCCGCTATAGACTGAATGAACTTCCTGGCTCGTCCGGGGTTTATATTGAAATCTGCCACAAAAAGATCAGATTTGTTTCTTCTCCAACACTAACTTCTAAATTAATTGTCGTATAATTTTGAAAAATATGTCTCCAAGAATCTCTCATTTTAAATGTAAAAAGGGTTCCTCTAATCACGAAAATCGATCACACAATTCCAAGATATTAAATAAATGGGCTCCTAAGATGCGTGGGTATTGTGGTTTTATTTTCCCTCTCTGCTAGCTTTGGGCTCGAGGAATAACTATCGACGTCATGCCGCGTGTGCAGTTCTTTCCTGTGCAATTATTATAAACTTTTTCCACACACAAAAATCTCTTCCCCAGGATGATCAACAGTGACGGATTCATTTTATTACTTAAATGCTTGCAAATGGCTTAATTTTAATTATTTATCTTCTTGCGTCGTTGCGACGTTGTCATTTTATCGCTGAGTAAGATCTTTTTCCGAAACTTCTTCTCTGTCACTTACAACGGAAAAATACCAGTTCTATTAATAATCATGCGCTAGCCTCTTATCGCCACGTCAGCCGTGATCTCATGCTCGCGTGACTAGTGGTCACTCGCGCTTGCATCACCTTGTAACAGCCCAACTTCTTATTAACCCTTTAAAATTCCTTAAAAATGCATTCTTAAGACTGCATTATTTCTTCTCTTTCTAAAATATAAAAGTATGGATTCGACACTTGAACCACTCCAGATGGGTTCAATATATATTGTATATATATTTTGGGTGTGTGTGATTCATAAACATCGTACACCAGTTAAGCCTAAGAGAACAGGATCTGAGGATGAACGCGTGACGTTCGAAACATGTCAACCAATTAAGTAGGTAGGTAGTGTGTCAGTTTGTAGGTATGTAAATACTTGTTTCCCGCCTAATGTAATTGGGCACTATTCGTGTTGACCGACTGGAAAGCTTTCTTTATTATTGGCATTTAATGTACCAATTCCAGGATATGTACAGTAGGCCTAGTCTACGTAGGCAAGTCAGTAAGTATCAGTAATCAATTTACTACAGACCTGAAATACCGCAATGCGCTGCACTAAACTGTTGTGTGTGTAGCCTGCATTTAGGCTCTCATTTCTCATAGCCTTCCTAAATACGGAGGCAAGTACTCGGACTCTCAGACAATACTGTATTCCCAAAGAAACAATAGTATAGGGTGCAGGAGAACTTTGAGCACGATACGGGAACAATGTTTTACTTGGTCCGAGTTTGGAGGAACCCGGGGAAACCCCACACTCAAGATGCCCACTGTCCGTGCTGGGGTCCGAACCTTCCATCTCCGCACTTGCTGCAGGTCCAAATTGGAATTTTGTAACAAGGCTCAATACCCATTAGCAATTCCTATTAATAGTCATCTATGAATATCCGGTCCTGTTACGCCCTCAGAGCTCAAAAATCGTATTACGGAACGCAAACAGAGTATGGCGCGGCCATTCTTACGTCGCAACAGCGCAAGCTGTACTAATCTGATAACGCTGAAACCTACCACAGACGTGGACAACGGTGCCATCTAGCAGCTGGTGAGCAAACAACGCCATACAGTCAACCTAACGACACTTAGAGCACAATTGTAGATACTTATTGACTTGCCCTCGTATATGTTACACACTTTCTGAAGTTAAATGTATGAATTTCATTGCACCTAAAATACCTAACAGAGGGGTTGCGACAGAAATGTCCTAAATCATTGGTTTTACTCGAGATTTTCTTTTTATCGTGTGACCTCCTGGGAGGCCGAGTGCATGTCTCTCCAGTGAACGCCCGTGGGCGACCTGAGCGTCCGAATGATGAAGTGATGATGAAGACGTCACATATATCCAGTCCCCGGGCCAGGGGATACAACTCCAGGAGATGCAAATCTCCGATGCCCCGGCCGGGAATTGAACCCGGGAACCTATGGACCAAAGCCTAGCACACTAACCAATTCACCATGGGGCCGGACTTTACTCCAGATGATAAATACGTATTTACCCAATTATAAGACAGGCTGGTTTGGCCATGTACTTACAGTAGTCATATACTGCAATGCAAAATAATTAACAAGCGAAACGGTGAATCTGGTTGGTTCTTAAGTTTAGGGGCTGCGACAACGCGGTAATGAAGCCCAGTGTATTTTCGGTGTGTGTAGAATCTGTCTGATAACCGGTGTAAATTGTGATGACTGTATTAGTGTGTGTTATCTGTTTTCATTCAAGTAAGGACTGAAGACGATCAATTTTCATGTAGTTCCTACTTTTGCCGCCAAACGCCACCGTCAACGACTACTAGTTCAGAACTTAGCTACCAGATGTCGCCGCAATCGGCTCTTGGCAACGAACGTAGCAACCTAAGAGCGTTGTTTACATTCCTAACCTACACAATTTAGCTTCACACAGGTGTGATTAGTTGAAGATTTTTTAACATGCTATAAATCTATGACATTGGACCGCCGGCTTTACTTCCCCTCCGAAGGAAGGCATACTGAGGGATTTTAACGCTCTTAAATAATCCCACGACTTCGGCCGGATTTGAACCCGCGATCTTGGGCATAGATGCTCAGCATACTACCGACTACGCCATCGAAGCCAACTAAACGGTGAATCTATTCTGTGTGTGTTTTCTTATGAAGTCTAAATAGGGTAAACCGTTGTTAAACATGTACCTTTAAATAAATCTCACTGAAACAAAACAAAAACAGACAGATAATAAGAAATCGGTCACACCAGACAATTATTTGGACATGCCTTTAGTTATCGGATGCGTAAAAAAAAGTTTAATGTATCGTGTGCGATCTGCTGGTTATCGATAGGGTGTGCTTTTGTGAAATTTGGCTATACATAAATGTTACTAAAATTTAAATAAAGAGCAGACAAATATTGGTGCTGGTAATTACGATCTACTAAGAAAACCTAAAATGGCCTATTCTAAGGGTATAGAAATTCTAAACTGGAGGCTAAGAGGACCTAAAAACCCGGGCCCTAAACACACAATTTAACAGAAACGAGTTTATATGTTCTTAAATGAATTTTTTTTCTTATTAGTAATACTATACAGGGTTTCTAGAAAAGAACTCCGTGGGTTTAATAAATCATATCTTAATATAATTTTTTTGAAACGAGTAGCTCATCAAGTTTTACTCATACCGATTGGGAATGTTATCATCAACAGTTGGCAGCGCTGCGGAGCGTTGGCCTTGAAACAACGTAGCGGCAGTCAGTGCTGTCTGGTGCCGCGCTATGGCGACCCCGCAGCAAAAGGCTCAATGCGTTATTTGGCTAATAGAAACTAATTCTGTTATTACGGTACAAATAAACTTTCGACGTGATTATGGTGTTGTCCCGCCTACGGATAAAACTATTCGCCAATGGTTAAATGCTTTCAAACAAACAGTAAGTGTTTTAAAACAAAAGTCGCCGGGTAGGCCGCGTGTTTCACAAGAGAATGTGGACAGAATCCGAGCTTCATGCCTTCGAAGCCCTAAGAAATCATTGACAAGACGCAGTCAGGAGTTGTGGTTACCAAGATGAACAGTTCATAAGGTAGTTCATAAAAAACTTCGTTTAACTGCTTACAAAATTCGACTGTTACACCACATTAAACCGACAGACAAGATTAAGAGATTTGACTTTTCTGTTTCTATGCTAAACGAAATCGATGAAAATAACGATTTTCAATTTAAAAAATGTTATTTTTAGTGATGAAGCGACTTTTCATGTAAACGGGTCTGTAAACACACATAATTGCAGAATTTGGGGATCAGAGCCGCCCCATGAGATCATAGAGTATGAACGTGACACGTCAAAAGTGAATGTTTGGTGTGGTCTTATGCATGATATAGTAATAGGTTGAAAGAAATATCAATGGTGATGTCTATTGTGACATGTTAGAGGAATATGTTTTTCCTCAGTTAGATGACATTGAGGCGGAGAAGAGTTTAGTCTACTGTCAACACAATGGGGCATCGCCACACTTCCGTTAGCGGGTGCGTGAGGCACTTGACGCTCGACTCGGCAACAGATGGATTGGAAGGGAAGGACCTATTCCATGGCCTCCAAGGAGCCCTGATATGACTCCGTAGGACTTTGTCTTCTGGGGGCATATCAAAAATCTTGTGTATGCGGAGAAACTTCATGATGTTGGCCATCTCAGGGAACGAATAATCAATTGTGTGGCAACCGTCCCCCCAGACATGCTGGCCAGGACATGGGAAGAGGTGGAATACCATTACGATGTGTGCCATGCCACTAACGGTGCTCATATTGAACTTTATTAAATTGTAAAAAAACTTGAAACTGCGACCTTTCCAATCATGTATTAATATAAGTTTCTTACTTCATTACAATATTTTGCCTCAAAACCCCGGAATTCTTTTATAGACACTCTGTGTTTCCTAGTGAAACTGCCGAGGAAGAAGACTGAATTATTTGTATGAAGAAATCAGACAGTGAGGAGTTGAAATACACAGATATTTGGATCCTTTGTTCTCAGATGCAGCACCTTTCATCTATTTGCTCTTCATTCGTGTGCAAGAACAATGCCTCTCAATGGAGACAGCGTTAATTCAAACTCACGTACAGTAGACGTGAAGTGGTATAAAGTCATAGTCTAGTGCTGGTAAACACTGCAATATAATTTAGTATTCTAGACGTCTCCTTAGTAACTAGGTTTAGTAACTTAACCAGCATTATCTACTTTCACAAGGCTGAGGCTCTATGATGTTCTCTTACATTTAATTAAGTCGATACAATTTCTAAATTTAATGTTTTCAGCCGGTCAACACGATTGTACCTAATTGTAATGGGCGTTTCCCTAATCCTAAAAAAATACATACTTGGATGACCAGTTTAGATCGTTCAGGTGATCATCCTTTACACTTGGGCTGTTAAATCTACAGGGTGTCAGGGAATGTTCTCTGCAGTGTGTAGGCACTCCTACGTTAAGTGAGAGCCGGGGTTTAGTTGGCAGCACGGTTGTTGATGACAGCGCGGCTGCCGCAACTTGTGTCAAAACAAAACAAACAACAAACAGTTCACTTAGAGATTCCTGTTTCTTGAGCTAATTTGCGTATTGATTTACTTGGATTTCGCAACATTATATCGGAAATTTCATCAAGTTTTTCGTCTGTTAACAGCATAGGCCTGCCTGTTCCTGGTACATCGTGAACTGAGCCGGTCACACGAAATTTACTTATCAAATCCCGAAAGGTATCCCGGTTTGGACACTTTGATTTAGGAAACCGTGCCTGAAATTTTAGTTTTACATTTTCTGTAAACCTATCGCCTTCACTATAAACGTATTCCACCAAAAACGCTCTCTCTTCAGTAGTAAAGATTACCGCCTGCATCCTGTTGCACTATTCCAATAATCTAAACGCTCCCTTACTGCATTCACACTGACACTTTCCACAGCACAGCACAGTACAGCACACTCACAGGTGTATTCTGATATCCTGTCGATCTTGGAGAAGACAAGCTAGTACCTGGCTGTCGGCGAGTGAGCGAAAGGTCTGCCAACTTAACTCCGGCTGTCACCTAACGTAGCAGTGCCTAGGCACTGCGGAGCCATTCCCTGACACACTGTATGTCTACAAGTATGGGTGATGGTATTTACAATATACACACTTGTTAAGTTGCAGTAGTTCTTAAACAATTACAACTTGTCAAAATGTCTTAGTTATGTGATTCTTTTTTAGAATACTGATACTGGTGATTGACCTTCAAGTTTGCTTGGATAGTGTGATTTGTGATTGTTATTAATTAAATGGTCAGGTTGGAGTGGATGTGTGAACTAAGCTGCTTGAGCTAGATGCATCTTGGTGCTGAATTCAAATACTTGGCCTTGAAAGCAAATATGAATTTACACAATATGTATTTTCAGACGTACAGGGGGAACTACTGGAAAATTACATCACTTTTCTTAGGGCCTTCTAATGCTATGACATCAATTCACCTAGTACTTTACCAGATCCCAGACAACATTGTTCTTCATTGGTTTCCCAACCCTCACTTCTGATCCCCGTGGCAAAGCAGTGTGCGTTAAATTGCTCATTGTGACTGGGATGGGCAGCTCAGCTCCGGAGATCAGAGGTTCGAATCCCAGCTCTGACAGAGGCTATCCTGAGAGTGGTTTTTCTCAGTTTCTTTCCACACTCATTCAGGCAAATATCTAGATAGTACCTTATTTCAAGTCCCAAGGCACAAACCCCATTCCTGACCTCAATAATCAGAGTTGCACACACTACTAAAATCCCCACAGGGACATGAGTCATCAGGCAAATTGAATACACACCCAAGTATTAAAAGGCAGTAGCTCTACCGCAAAAGAAACAGGATATTTGACCCTGGTGAGGCCAATCCTGGAATACGGCTCAGCGGTTTGGGACCCATATCAGGTAGGGCTTATCAATGAGCTGGAGATGGTACAAAGGAAGGCTGCTAGGTTGTGCTCAACGATTATATACTAGAAGTAGTGTAACTCGAATGATAGAAATACTAGGGTGTGAATCTCTGGAAGATAGAAGGACGAAATCCAGACTATACGCTATGTTTAAAACTTACACTAATCGGCCAGCATGGGGAGGACTAAGCAAACGTCTGGGAAATCCCACTTACCTGAGCAGGGCAGATCATCCACATAAAGTTAAGTCCGATCACAGCGTACAAATTATGGGAAATATTATTTCATTAACCGTGGTATTGATAATTGGAACTCATTACCTGCCTCAGTCTTAGAGCCTTTCCCCAAACATATTGATGTGTTTAAGAGAAGATTGAAATGTGTGTGTAAATACTACTATGTAATTACTATAGTTCCTAAATTGCGAATTGTGTATATGGTGTTTGATGTTATTGTTGGTGATTTTCTGTATTTGTACAATTTGCCACTGGGGAATCACCCCCATTTAAAAATATTATATAGCCTAATATTATTATTATTATTATTCTTTTTGCGATTTGCCCATTATAGAGCGCGCTTGAACTTGTTTTTCGGCTTGATGATATTCGCCTTCCTATCTTCCCAAAATCTCTTCATGAAGTCACTGTGCTGCTTCTTCCGTTCTTCTGTCCACTTGGTTCCAGTCCTGCCACTAGTTTTACCCTAAACTTGTGCTTTGTTACTGCGGTCCTGAAGACTTTGCGGTTTCTCAGAATATTTTCTCCGATGTTCAACTCTTGCAGGTCCTCTCTTGATTCATCCAGCCAGGCTATCCTTGATTTCTGAGAATTATTATTATTAATAATAATAATAATAATAATAATAATAACAATAAAAAGAAAAAAGTTCGGGCACGATCACCAAGAACTGGCTGATGAGTCTGGGTGAAACCCCGCATATGACACGGCAGAAACCTTTAACTTTTGTTTCTGTTACTGTGCGAATAATATTTAAGAAACTTAAATTAATATATTGATGAAGTTATATTCACACAACTTCAGAGGTGTTGATACACAATGCCACAACTAACTGAGAAAAGGTGATGATATTGTCATCTTCGCTGATTCTACAGAAGATTTGAATGAGTTTCTACGTGGTATGGACTGAGTCTAAACGAATGAATTCAAGATGAAAATAAAATTCGAAAAACAAAAGTGTTGGAATGCAGCCGAGAGATAATAATAACGATACTGGTTTTACGTCCCTTTTAACTACCATGGCTTTTAGAGACGCCGGAGTGCCGGAATTTTGCCCCGACGGGGATCTTTAACGTGCCAGTAAATCTACTTGCACGACTCCCTCACATTTGCGCACCCTCAAATGCCAACTGGCTGTGCCAGGATTCGATCCTGCAACCTTGTGCACAGCCTGAGAGAACGTTACTGCTGAGCCACGCAGCCAGCGGAAAGAAAACAGACACTGCTATATATATCGAATTGGCAGGTGAAATTATAGACGAAGTAGGAGACTGCTACTTCAGATGCAAAATAACCAGCGATGGACAAAACAAAGAGGACACAGGACAGAATTTTTTTTCTACAGAATATACGTCTATTGACATCAAATATAGATTTAGATATGAGAAAGTCGTTTTTGAAAGCCTTTCTTCAGGAGCGTGGCGTTCTATGGAAGTAAAACTAGGCTGTTGGTGCAGTAGAAAAGCGATAACAGAATCATTTGAAATGTGGTGTTAGAGGAGAATGATGAAGATTAAATGGGTAGATAGAGTAAAAACTGAATAAGTATTAATTCGAGTAGGGAGGAGATGTTTCTGGTGCGTAATAATAAAAGTAACGTTCTCGTGTGCTGTCGCAGGAACGAATCCTGGCGTTGCCAGTTTGCATTTGAGGGTGCGCAAATGCGAAGTAGGCGTGTGAGTAGATTTACTGGCACGTTAAATATTCCCTTCGAGGTAAATATTCCTACACCCCGGCGCCTTTAAAATCCGCAGTAGTTAAAAGGGACGTAAAACCAAAATCATTATTATTAATATACTGCTCAAAAAAATTAAAGCACCACTTTTTCAAAGGCCACCAAATTTTGAAATTTGACCGCACAATCTCGAAATCTCAGTATGACGTTTGTCCTGACGCTTAACAAGCATATGCTTCAGCACAACTCCCCAACTTGAGTAGTTTCGGGGTAGCGCCCCGAAAAACAGCCCATTTTCGAAAACCGCAAATTGAAGTTTGCGAAAAACGCTGTAGGACTTGTCGCAGGTTGCCCAAGCAGTCGAAAATGAACGAGTCTTTCTCTTAAGGTTCCACCAACACGTTGAAATCGTTAAATTTGACGTTCGAGTATTTCAACCCCCTTCATCATCCCCTAAACATGGACTACCATTGGGGGCGTCTAAGAAGGTACCGGGTGTGTTTAACCACCTGAAAACCTGCACACCGTCCTCAGTTGCTGATTGCAGTAAGTTGTTAAGGCCTCCGGCAATGTTCATCTCCCCTTACACCCTCAACTGGCATGGGACCAAACCACCCCCTCTCGATTCACCCCTAAGGAAGGTTCTAATCGAGATGTTTATCAGTGCTGTGAATGAGGGGGTCTTCCCCTAACGTTTCAAGAAAGGAACTGTGCCTGTTTCACCACCAGTTCCCCTGCTACCCCCATTTGTATGATTTTTCGAGTCAGGCCCTTTTTAAGAGCTGAAACGAGGTTTTAATCGATGAAAGGGCTGTAAAGGTCCTTAAGACGTAGTGGTGACACGAAATCAACCCCTTCCGATCGTTGATTGACATTCCATCCCCCAAAATTGAAATTGTTGCACCCTCAACCCTCCCTGTCTGGACGCGTAACGCGTCATGGCAGAGTTTTCAGAGTTGGATGAAAATGAAGCTTATGGCATGCAATCGAGCCCAAAACAGCAGGTTGGATGGAAATTCATCGGTAGGGTGGGAAACGGGTCCAAAAATTTCAAAAAAGTTAATAACCTATAGTAAGTACGCCCATGCATATGCAACCCACATCACGTCCGAGCTTGCGGGTTGCCCCTTGAAAGCCTTTCTTCAGGAGCGTGGCGTTCTATGGAAGTGAAACTAGACTGTTGGTGCAGTAGAAAAGCAATAACAGAATCATTTGAAATGTGGTGTTAGAGGAGAATGATGAAGATTAAATGGGTAGATAGAGTAACAACTGAATAAGTATTAATTCGAGTAGGGAGGAGATGTTTCTGGTGCGTAATAATAAAAGTAACGTTCTCGTGTGCTGTCGCAGGAACGAATCCTGGCGTTGCCAGTTTGCATTTGAGGGTGCGCAAATGCGAAGTAGGCGTGTGAGTAGATTTACTGGCACGTTAAAGATTCCCTTCGAGGTAAATATTCCTACACCCCGGCGCCTTTAAAATCCGCAGTAGTTAAAAGGGACGTAAAACCAAAATCATTATTATTAATATACTGCTCAAAAAAAATAAAGCACCACTTTTTCAAAGGCCACCAAATTTTAAAATTTGACCGCACAATCTCGAAATCTCAGTATGACGTTTGTCCTGACGCTTAACAAGCATATGCTTCAGCACAACTCCCCAACTTGAGTAGTTTCGGGGTAGCGCTCCGAAAAACAACCCATTTTCGAAAACCGCAAATTGAAGTTTGCGAGAAACGCTGTAGGACTTGTCGCAGGTTGCCCAAGCAGTCGAAAAGGAACGAGTCTTTCTCTTAAGGTTCCACCAACACGTTGAAATCGTTAAATTTGACGTTCGAGTATTTCAACCCCCTTCATCATCCCCTAAACATGGACTACCATTGGGGGCGTCTAAGAAGGTACCGGGTGTGTTTAACCACCTGAAAACCTGCACACCGTCCTCAGTTGCTGATTGCAGTAAGTTGTTAAGGCCTCCGGCAATGTTCATCTCCCTTTACACCCTCAACTGGCATGGGACCAAACCACCCCCTCTCGATTCACCCCTAAGGAAGGTTCTAATCGAGATGTTTATCAGTGCTGTGAATGAGGGGGTCTTCCCCTAACGTTTCAAAAAAGGAACTGTGCCTGTGTCACCACCAGTTCCCCTGCTACCCCATTTGTATGATTTTTCGAAACAGGCCACGTCCGAGCTTGCGGGTTGCCCCTGATCGGCAGTAGGTTGCGAAGTTTGGAAATGGGAGAAAAATTACGTGATGTGGGTTGCCTATGCATGGGTATACTTACTAGAGGCTGTTAACTTTTTTGAAAATTTGGACCCGTTTCCCACCCTACCGATTAATTTCCATCCAACCTCATGTTTTGGGCTCGATTGCATGCCATAAGCTTCATTTTCATCTTACTCTGAAAACTCTGCCATGACGCGTTACGCGTCCAGACAGGGAGGGTTGAGGGTGCAACAATTTCAATTTTGCGGGATGGAATGTCAATCAACGATCGGAAGGGGTTGATTTCGTGTCACCACTACGTCTAAGGACCTTTACAGCCCTTTCATCGATTAAGACCTCGTTTCAGCTCTTAAAAAGGGCCTGATTCGAAAAATCATACAAATGGGGGTAGCAGGGGAACTGGTGGTGACACAGGCACAGTTCCTTTTTTGAAACGTTAGGGGAAGACCCCCTCATTCACAGCACTGATAAACATCTCGATTAGAACCTTCCTTAGGGGTGAATCGAGAGGGGGTGGTTTGGTCCCATGCCAGTTGAGGGTGTAAGGGGGGATGAACATTGCCGGAGGCCTTAACAACTTACTGCAATCAGCAACTGAGGACGGTGTGCAGGTTTTCAGGTGGTTAAACACACCCGGTACCTTCTTAGACGCCCCCAATGGTAGTCCATATTTAGGGGATGATGAAGGGGGTTGAAATACTCGAACGTCAAATTTAACGATTTCAACGTGTTGGTGGAACCTTAAGAGAAAGCCTCGTTCATTTTCGACTGCTTGGGCAACCTGCGACAAGTCCTACAGCGTTTTTCGCAAACTTCAATTTGCGGTTTTCGAAAATGGGCTGGTTTTCGGGGCGCTACCCCGAAACTACTCATGTTGGAGAGTTGTGCTGAAGCATATGCTTGTTAAGCGTCAGGACAATCGTCATACTGAGATTTCGATATTGTGCGGTCAAATTTTAAAATTTGGTGGCCTTTGAAAAAAGTGGTGCTTTAATTTTTTTGAGCAGTATAATAAAGAGAAGAGACAGATTGTGGAAGGAAAGGTCAAGAACAAGAATTGTGGGCATAGACCAAGGTTAAAATAGGTTAAACAGATTACCTGGGATGTAGGGAGTCATAGCTATGTAGATATGAATTGATTAGCTCAAGACAGGGAGGCATCGAGGGCAGCATTAAACCAGTCTAACGACTGAAAACTCAAATAACAAACCACGCAATTATTTTAATAATTTTTCTATTTGTATGGGACAAAGCACTCCTCATTCCATAAATTGAGTAAGTAATATTCACAAATCGTCATAGATTTCTGTGACGAACGTACGGATAAATAATATTTTCTCTATTTTGAATCAATTTTTCTTCTACTGTGCAACAATAAGTGGTTATTTAGATATGGTAGAATATCTCTTTAAAGCCTTCTAATAGCGGTTGGTTGCTTCCTCAGTTTAGGGTCTGCGACAACGCGGTCATGTAGCCCCGTGTACTTTGGGGGGGGGGGGGGGGGGGGGGGGTAGAATTCGTTTGATAACCGGTGTTAATTGTGATGGCTGTATTAGTGTGTGTTATCAGTAATTCAGGTACGGACTGCAGACGATCAATTTCAAGTAGTTCCTACTTTTTCTACCAAATACTACCGTCAACGACACCTATCCGTTAACTCGGCCACTAGATGCCACCGCAACCGGTACCTGGCGGTGTACGTTCGAACTTAACAGATCATTTATCAAATCCAAGCTACAAAGTTAGCTTCAAAAACTTTGTAGTTAGTGGAAGATTCTTTTGCATGCCATAATCTATGACATGGCCCGTCGGCTTTACTCCCCCTTCTAAGAAAGGCATACTGAGGGATTTTTAACGCTTTTAAAAATCCCACGACTTCAACTGGGTTTGAACCCGCGATCTTGGGCATGGAAGCTCAGCATGCTACCAATTATGCCACCGAAGTCCCCTCTTCTAATAGCAATGGTCGATTAGGAACATCAAAACAAAGTAAACACATACGAATGCAGCTTAATCTCATTTTGCTGATTGAATTCATCTTGCAATCAGTCCAATCCAAGAGATGAATCTAACATTCACCGTGATTGATATAGAGGGAACATGGCGGTATGGATCAGAGAGCTAACAAATGAGCATCACAGCCACTCGGCCTGACCTCTCGTGGCGGAATGTTCCACTCGACATTGACTATCTCTCTCGCGCTTCCACTTGCGGTTACCTTCATCGAGTATGCCAAATGTCAGACACCAGTCTAAACGCTTAATTACAACCACAACAGCATTGACTGGTAATCTCTCACACACCACAGTGGTCGAATATGTCCAAGTAGATCATTCCCTTGCCGCTCGTGTTATTGATTGCGTTCTGACTTATTTATTGTAGCAAGAATAATGCCTCGTGGACTTCTATTAAATCTAACCAGTCGGTAAGAATACTTCCTCAATATTATTTCTGAATCAATATCGTTCAGCTGAATCCCAATGGTCTGGTTTTCGGAACATCTTGACTGACTACCGTGTCAACGATGCCATTCCAATACCTCAAGCCAGAATTAAATACCTTTGCATAACTAGGAATCGAACCTTGGCCTATAGAGTGGCAGCCAACAACGTTAAGCACTACAACATGAGGCTTACATGTGAAGTATACGCACTGATATAGTCTCTATGTTCTTTGAAGTGCAGAAGTGTGTTTTATGTTCGACCATGGCGAAATGTAAATATTATATGACAGAAAGTTGAACTAGAATGAGGCTCATTATAGTATAAGTTTTCATTATGATACAGTTTCTCCCACCAATCAGAGCTCAAGAAACAGATGTGTGACCAATTAGGTAAGGATAGCATCGCCCCTGCGCTGACTTCCACGGCCTCCTATTTTAAATTTCACTGCGTGACTAGTGTCATAGTGGGGTATTCAAGGAGGCCATGGTCGAATACAAGGTATTCTCTGCGTCCTATGCGCTCTGTTCAGTACATAAAACTGGCGAAATCTTGACAGATAATTATGAATATTTATGTTCGAACATAAGATATGTATAATTATCGTCGAACATAAATAGTCGTATGCAACTTGCATGTAATGGTAATTATGACATTCGTATGGAAATTATAAAACTCGCTTCGCTCGTTTTATAAACCTACTCGTGTCTTAATTATTGCCATTATAGGCTCGTTGCATAATGTACTATTGTGTTATTGTATCATTCGAGGGACTTGAACATCGAGGTCATTTAGCCCCGTGTACTTGGGTGTGTGTGTACAATTTGTCTGATAACCTGTTTTATTGTGTTATTTGTATTGATGAGTAAATATTTGTAATTCTCGTGTGGATTGAGAAGGGGGTAGCCGTAGCCTTAAGTTAGGAACCATCCCGGCATTTGCCTGGAGTGGAATAGGAAACCACGAAAAGACACTTCCAAGATGGCTGAGGTGGGAATCAATCCCACCTCTTCTCAGTTTTGCCTCACGAGGCAGAGTAAGGAAGGAAGGGAGTTTTCAGTTTTACGTGACCGTTAATCACGCGATCATAAGCCACGGGGCCTCCTTTTTGCGCTGAATCTGAAACACAGGACATTATTATTATTATTATTATTATTATTATGATTATAATTGTTATTATTATTATTATTATTATTATTATTATAATTGTTGTTATTATTATTATTATTATTATTATTATTATTATTATTATTATTATTATTGCCTTTATTGGTGGCGCAGTTAGGGCCCTTGGCCCTCTCTTACACTTAACCACATTAATACAATACGATAAACATATTATGGCGACACAATTAAACAATAATAATTGACATTGATCATGACTTTCACACTCTCATTCACTCATCCAGTCACACTTGTTGTCGGTCAGCAGTGTTCAGCAGGCTGCCCCAGCAGGTGGTTTTGAATTTAGATAGTGAAGTGATGCCCCTGACACTGGCTGGAAGGGTATTCCTCAGCCTAGACCCCACCACATGAAAAGAGTTTTTGTGTATAGAGGAGCGATGAATAGGATTGGAGAGGGAAGAACCAGAGCGTGTATTATTGCCATGGAAAGAAGACAAGTACTTGATTTTATTTGATAAGTATAATGGTCTATCGTCTGACAATAATCGGAAAATCTGGACAAGAATTTGATATGATCGACGTAGTTCAGGTTTCAGCCAGGAAAGGGCGCAATAATAGGGAGTGATATGTTTATCATAGCTCAGATCGTAGATAAATCATATGCAAGAGTTGAGAGCTCGTTAAAATTTCAAAGTTAATGTTTTGGTTGCGTCTACAAGAATAACGTCACAGTAGTCAAGAATAGGAAGTATTAGTGTCTGTGTGAGTAGGATTCTTACTTTAAATGGTAAAATATCTTATGGCATTTCACTTAGAAAATCTCACTTGCATCGACCGGGAAACGAACCCGGTCCACCTTGGTGAGAGGCAAATAATTTTACCGCTACGTCACCACGCCCCCTAACGAGGCACCCCGTTACAGCCCTCACATCAGAATTAAATTTGTTGGCAGAGCAGGGAATCGAACCTGGACATCCGGGATGACAGGCAAGCATTCTAGGTGGTCTAAACGCACGCGGGTAGTAGCTGAAGACATGGAACAAAGCATCAATCTCACTTCAGGCCACAATATTAACAAATTGTGATACAACTGAACGCTTGGTTTCTACCTTAATCAGGAACGCACCTGAAGACCCCTGGTGTTCTGTTTCGTGATCGATCGCTTCTATTATACAATCCCCTTGTCCTATCACGCTATGTCTGAGGGAGTGGAGGAATGAAGGAACCTGCAATTTCCGACGCGAGTAAAAGAGAGATCCCATCATGACTTATAAAGATCGTTCAAGGATCTCACTACGCAACAAAGGGGATTATGAACTTGCATTTCATCATCCTAGCCCTTGTAACTCACTTCCAATGATATCATAAACACCGATTATACCTCCATTTCTACCAACTGTTTAATGTTGTTTTATTTGAGGTATTTGGACGTCGAGGTCATTTAGCCTTGTGTAAGCGGCTTCAGTGGCGTAGTTGGTAGCATGCTGAACTGCTGTGCCCAAGATAGCGGGTTCAAACCCGGCAGAAGTCGCCATTTTCTTTAAGAGCGGTAAAATCCTTCAGTATGCCTTCCTTCATAGGGGAAGTAAAGCCGGTTGTCCCATGTCATAGATAATGGCATATAAAAGATCCTTCCATAGACTAAACTTGTGTGAAGCTAAATTTCTAGGTTAGATTTCGTTGGAACGCTCTATCAAAGTTCCAACGTTCACCACTAGGCATTAGTGACATCTGGTAGCTAAAGTTGGAACTTCTTGAAATTGAACGGTACTTGGAGCAAACCCGATGGGTGTCCGGTTGAAGCAGCTACACACTCTGGCGAACCGAATATGTCCTCGTCACTCCTGGCACTAAAAGCCATACGATAAATAAATAAATCCCTATATCTTATATAAAAAAGTCAAAGTCTGTATGTATGTATGTGGGTGGGTTGGTTCCGTATACAAATCTACACCGTTCCACCAATCTCAACCAAATTTTGCATACACATAGTTTAGGACCCAGAAGGAACCGCTGGCTACATGAATTTTCGATAGTCTTTCTCATTCTTCTGACTTCGGCCCTTTTGCACTCAAGCACAGGCTAATCAAATCATAAAATATACTCATGAAGGAATGGCAAGATAGATAGTTTCCATGGCAACATAGATCAAGTTGAGACACGGCCGTCTGGATGCCAGTTGCACTCTGCACTACAGGTATAGAAAATGAGCATCTTTAATTGAAATCCCGTTAGTTACCCACCTACTCACACAGCGCTGTCAACCGAGTTTAGCATAACAAAGACTTGACACTATCTTCTACTATATATTTGTCAAATACCACTCACTCACTCACTCACTCATTCATTCTTCACGAAACCTCAGAAACCACCAAACGGATTGGAATGAAATTTGGTATGCTGCTTCTACAAGGGCCACAAATGCCCACTAAGAGAGGATTTTTGTATATTCAGGTTCTAAAGGGGTGTTAAGGGGGTAGACCTGCATTTCATTGAATAGCAATATCTCCCGATTGGTTTCATTGGGGGATGTGATACTCGGCACATAAACTCATCATAAGAAGACACGAGTCTGAGGGTTTTTCGATGTGGTGTATATTATGAGGTGAAAGGGGGTGAAAAGTGGGGATTGAAAGATTCCTAACGGAGCGTGTATCTCTTAAACGACATAGGCGAGGAGTTTGAAACTCAGCGGAAAAAATCAGCATGAAAGTAAGTAAATATGTGTTTGACCGTTTTTTTAATAAATCCAATTTAAGGGGCCCATGGGGAGGGGTGAAATTCAGGTGGGGGGACAGGAAAGAAAGTGTCCTAACTGATTGACTGACTGACTCACTCATCAAACTCAGGGGGAAAAACTGCTTTAAGGTAAGTAAATAGCTGTTCGACAGGTTTTTTTTCATAAATCAAATTTAAGGGGTTCATGGGGAGGGGTGAAATTCTGAAAAAAGAAAATTGAAAGAAAATGTCCTGACTAACTCACTCACTCACTCACTCATCATCGCCCAGCCAAAAGTATTGAAGTTAGAAACATGACAGTTTGGGGATATGTTCATTGTATGTCAAAACCGTCTACTAAGGGAGGATTTTCGGATATTCAGGTTCTAAAGGGGTCTTAAGGGGGTTAAACCTGCATTTCATTGAATAACAATATCTCCCGATTGGTTTCATTGGGGGATGTAATACACGGCATATAAACTCATCATTAAAAAGTAAGAAGACACGTTTCTGAGGGTTTTTCGATGTGGTGTATATTATGAGGTGAAAGGGGTGAAAATAGGGATTGAAAGATTCCTAATGGAGCGTGTATCTCTTAACACTTTCAGCCCCATGCGAATGACAAGCACATTTCCTCCCAGCCCATGATGTTTTAATTAGCACGTGCTCAGCCCCATGTGCATCATTCCGATACACACAAAGTTAGGCGCCCAGCCCCATGTGTATCATATTGTCACACATGACATAGGCTCCTTCTTCAACGCGTGAGGCTTTCAGATTCACACGTACATTGAAATAGCATAGTGTCTACTTCTCCCTGGGGCTGTGGGACCGCAGGGCAGTGGTGGGTCAAATATTGTTTGAGGGTTGGCACCAATGCACAGCCTTTTCTTGTCTGCCAGTTTTCCCTCCAAATTGTGTTGTTTACTTCTAGTGCTGGTATGATATTGCAGTAACATGGATTCTGATGAGATAAGAGACGAAATCGGAATGTATTCAGATAGTAGTGAACTTAGTATTTTTAGAAATATGAGTGACTCAGATGATCCGACAGTGCACTTGGCAGACCTTGATTTCGACAGTAGTGATAGTGATAATATTGTGATGGACCAACCTAACCTCAATGACGTGGAAATATTACAGGAGGAGGAACAGAATGAGAGTGTCATTTTGAAAACTGATGATGATGACGAAATAGTGATAACAAAAGAAGGTGAAGTCATAATTTGGCAGAAGGTTGAAGGTAACTTGAGTACCTTTGATTACACTCCTAGAGAGCCACCAGGTGTATCCCAGACTGCTAATAATAAACTATCTACAAATTCGCCTTTTGAATGTTATTCTATGTTTGTTGATAGTGACATTTTAGATCTGTTGGTCAATGAAACTAATAGGTATGCTGAGCAAAGTATTGTTGATGCCATATCGAAGGAGAAAAAGTGTCCTATGTTAGAAAAATGGAATGATGTTACAAGGGATGACATGCTAACTAGTGTTATGGATGGGTCTAGATAAAAAACCTAAACTAAGGAACTGTTGGTCCAAAAATGCTATTTACCACAGTACATTATCCAAAGCTATGAGTCTTAATAGATTTGAAATGATTCTTAGTAACTTACACATTGCCAACAACGAGAGTGCCCTACCAAATGACAGATTGGCAAAAATAAGACCACTGATCAGTGCACTAAATGTTAAATTTCAAAATGCCAAGAATCCACAGGAGGAAATATGTATTGATGAGTCTGATCCCTTTTCGTGGTAGGGTCAAATTTCGCCAATACATCCCAAACAAAAGGCATCGGTATGGGATTAAGTTATACAAGTTATGTCTGAAGGGTGGTTACACCTGGCACTTGAAAGTATATGCTGGAAAAGAAAACATCCCACGCGGTCAGTTAGCTTCTGCTACCACAGTTATGGAATTAGTGTGTCCATTGTTACGAGAAGGACGTACCTTATACACTGACAATTTTTATACGAGTGTCCCACTGGCTCACCAACTAAATGATCAACAGACACATCTAGTTGGAACACTTCGTAAAAAGAGAAACTCTAAAACAGTCGAGAAAAGTACACTTCGCAAAGGCCAGATGATTGTCAAGGAAAGCAACACCGGAGTAATAATGGGAAAATGGAAAGACAAAAGGGATGTGATGTTCTTAACAACAAAACATGTTCCTGAACTGGTTGAAACTACTAACAAATGGGGTGTTAAAAGGAAACCATCTACAGTTTTGCAATACAATGGAGGAAAATCATTCATTGATGTTTCAGATCAGCTAGCATCTTATGGTACATCTGTACGTCGAGGTGTAAAATGGTACAGAAAACTTATGTTTGAGCTCTTGACTAATACAGCTGTTGTTAATGCACACTCAGTTTACAAGTCTACTGTTTTTGCACCAAAAGACATTGTATCATTCCGAGAAGACCTTGTTACTTACCTGCTTTTGGAACGTCTTCACAACAATGTGACAGACGACCTACCTTCAAACCACACTCTCCAAACCATTGAAGATAGGCCCAGAGGTAGATGCACTTCTTGCTACCAACTTTTATCAGCACGTGATGGGAGGAAACTAGCTGCTAAGAGATGTTGTCAAGTACGAACTATGTGCGTTGGTTGCCCAGAATTCAAGTACATGTGTATGGACTGTTTTTTTTTTCAAAGTAAAGTAAAGTAAAGAAGTAGTCCAAAGTAAAATGTTGCTTTCAGTAAATTATAAAAGAAATTCATTGAAGGAATCTACTGAGTATTGTATGTATTTACACCTAATGCTGATTCCTGAGTCCATTTAACTTTTTTATAATATAACCTAGCCTATTGTAACGTAACTTAGCACTAGTAACAAAAAACCATGTGAAAATTTATATGAAAGTGTTATAAATAACAAAAAATTAGGAAAAATTTTTTAATGTCCTTTTTTTGGGAAGGGGGAACAAATTGACGCACACGCAAAGTGCATACATACTTACTCATAGCCCATGTGCATCTTATTGACTCACACCTAATTTTGGAGTGCTGGAAATGGCAAAATGTTTTTAGTTGTTTTTAAACACCCGTAGGCCACCGAAATAACGAGTTCATGCAATAGTAAGCCTTGGGCTGTGGGTGAACTTACCACCTTTCTAGCTGGGTTTAACGGTGTATCAATGTGATACACATGGGGCTGAGCTCATAACTTACCATGTATCAAATTGATACACATGGGGCTGAAAGTGTTAAACAACATAGGCGAGGAATTTGAAACTCATCGGAAAAAAATCAGCATAGAAAATAAGTAAATATATGTTTGACCGTTTTTTCATAAATCCAATTTAAGGGGCCCATGGGGAGGGGTGAAATTCTGGGGGGGGGGAGAACAGGAAAGAAAGTGTCCTAACTGATTGACTGACTGACTCACTCATCCAACTCAGGGGGAAAAACTGCTTTAAAGTAAGTAAATAGCTATTCGACAGTTATTTTTGATCAATCAAATTGAAGGGGTTCATCGGGAGGGGTGAAATTCTGAAGAAAAACAAATGAAAGAAAATGTCCCGACTCATTCACCCACTCATCATCGCTCAGCCAAAAATATTGAAGTTGGAAACATGGCATTTTGGGGATATGTTTGTTGTATGTCAAAACCGTGCACTTAGGGAGGATTTTTGGATATTCAGGCTCTAAAGGGGTCTTAAGGGGGTTAAACCTGCATTTCATTGAATAACAATATCTCACGAGTGGTTTCATTTGTGGATGTGATACTCGGCATATAAACTAATCATTAAAAATAAGCAGACATGTGTCTAAGGGTTTTTCGATGTGGTGTATTATTATGAGGTGAAAGGGGTGAATAGTGGGGGTTGAAGTATTCCTAACGGAGCGTGTAGGCCTATCTCTTAAACGACATAGACGAGAAATTTGAAACTCAGCGAAAAAAATCAGCTAAATAAATAAGTAAATCGGTGTTCGACGTTTTTTTTTCCATAAATTAATTTAAGGGGCCAATGGTGTGGGGTGAAATTCTGGGGGAAAAAAGGAGAGAAAGTGTCCTAACTGACTGACTAACTCACTCATCAAACTCGGAGGAAAATGACAGCTTAAAAATAAGGTAATAGGTGTTCAAGAGTTTTTTCATCAATCCAATTTAAAGGGCCCATGGGGAGGGGTAAAATTCTGGTAAAAATAATTGAAAGAAAATGTCCTGTCTGACTCACTCACTCATCACGCCCAGCGAAAACTATTAAAGTTGGAAAAATGTAATTTGGGAATATGTTCTCTGTATGTCGATAACGTCAACTAAGGAATGATTTTTGTTTATTCGGGTTTTAAAGAGATGTTAAGGGGGTAAACGTGCATTTCATTGAATAACGATATCTCATGAGTTGTTTCTTTGGGGATGTGATATTCGGTATATAAACTAATCATTAAAAATAATCAGACATATATCTAAGGGTTTATCGATGTGGTGTATATTATGAGGTGAAATGGGTGAGAATTGGAGGTTGAGGGATTCTTAACGGAGCGTGTAACTCTTAAACGATATAGGCGAGAAGTTTGAAATTCGGCGGGAAAAAAACAGCTTAAAATACAAGTAAATAGATGTTCGACCGTTTTTTTCATAAATCCAATTTAAGGGGCCCTTAGAGAGGGGTGAAATTCTGGCGGAAAGAAACAGGAAAGGAAGTGTCCTAACTGACTCACTTACTCACTCATCAAACTCAGGGCGAAAACAGCTTTAAAAAAGTAAATAGGTGTTCGACCGTTTGTTTCATGAATCCAATTTAAGGGGTTCATGGGGAGGGGTGAAATTATCAAAAATAAATGAAAGGAAATGTCCTGACTCACTCACTCACTCATCATTGCCAAACCAAAGTTATTGAAGTTAGAAACATGAAATTTTGGGGATATGTTCGTTGTATGTCGAAAACGTCCACTAAGGAAAGAGTTCTGAATATTCAGTTTCTAAATAGGTGTTAAGGGGGGGTTAACGTGCATTTCATTGAATAACAATATCTCACGAGTGGTTACTTTTGGGGATGTGATACTTGGCATATATATAATCATTAAAAATAAGCTGACACATGTCTAATAGTTTTTCGATGTAGTGTATATTATGAGGTGAAAGGGATGAAAAGTGGGGGTTGAAAGATTCTTAACGGAGCGTGTATCTCTTAAAAAACATAGGCGAGGAGTTTGAAACTCGGAAGCTTAAAAGTAAATAAATAAATAAAATAAATAGGTGTTCGACCGTTTTATCATAAATCCAATTTAAGGGGCATATGGGGAGGGGTGAAATTCTGGAAGAAAACGTCCACTAAGGAAGGATTTTTTGGATGTTCACTCTCATCGACCAACCCAAACTATTACATGTTAGCAGAATGATATTTTGGGGATATGTTTGTTGTGTGTCGAAAACGTCTACTAAGGAGGGATTTTTGGATATTCAGGTTCTAAAGGGGTGTTAACGGGGTTAAACCTGCATTTCATTGAATAACAATATGACACGACTATGACGCGAGCGAAGCGAGGCTAAAAATGAGATGGTGTGTGTCTGTGTATTACTCAATCACGCAAGTACCACTGGTCCGATTTACATGAATTTTTCATGGAAGTTGCTGATTTACCTGGTTAACATATTGGTTACTTTTGATTTCAATACTTTGCATTATTTAAAGATGGCGACCATTTTAGTGACGTCACTACACCCTTTGTTTTAAAACTTTCATATTTCCATTTCAAATAAAAAGAGAACGCTAAGAAATAGCAAATTTTGATGGCATATACGAGGTTTAAAATTACATTTTCTATCCGAAAGGTACCTCCAACCGTTAGCGAGTAAAACCTAAATTTGTGCTATTAACACGGTCAACGCCGAGCGATGTAGTTGGACAAAATGTTCCATCCTTAATCTCCCTCTGCGCAGCACCTCGACTATCCCCTGTTTTAACTGTCACCTTCACATTTTAATTTATTTATGACGCATGGCGAAGCACGGGTACTTCAGCTAGTATATTATAATTGTGAAAGTCTGCCCGTCTGTCTGTCTGTGTGTTAGTTTGTTACCTCTTGACACTAAAACGGCTGGACAGATTTGGATGAAATTTGAAATGGAGACAGCTTATACCCTGGGATAACATATAGGGTGCCTTTCATCCCGAAATAAATCATTGTTACCGTGGAACGGGCAACATAACTGAAAAGTCACCAAAAATACTCAACTGGGACAAAATATCGAAGATGTCGCATAAAGACCGGACAATGCTCATTTAACGCCCCTCGATGCAAGAAACAATACTCGGTGTGTCCCTACGGGACGCCGAAAACTACATTTTAAGGCCCTAAAACTAACCGTTTCAAAGATATTCCCAGAAAACTATCTTCGCTCTGATTGATGAACTAATCGCAAGTCCGTTTCCATGGCAACACTACCTCAAGGTATGACATCCGATTTTCTATATATCCCTGTAGGAGGTAATGCCAATCCATTTATTAGACTATCTTTTTCAAGATATATATAAACACAATAATAACAGGGTAGCGTGCCTGCCTCTCATCCGGAGGCCCCGGGTTCGATTACCGGCTCCATCAGAGATTTTAGACACTGATGTGAGGGCTGCAACGGGGTGCACTCAGCTTCGTGAGGACAATTGAGTACCGGTAGCTGTCTGATAGTGAGGCAGCGCCCCGGTCACGAAGAACAAGATTAACGGCCGAGGGGACACGATGCACTGACCACGCGTCACCACAATATCTGCAGGCCAAATGGATGGGAAGCGGTAGCATGATAGGCCTAGGCCCTTCATGGGCTGTAGTTCCAGGGGTAACTAATTAGGGAAAGCGCCTTCTAATACCACTTTAATTTTTAAACACTACAGTAGCGGCTACTAAATAAAGATAGCGAAATAACTAAGTTCAATTTCATAAACACTGGGCTCACATATCCCATGTAGTTATGTACAAATATAAGTCTGGTCGTTATTTCAGTAGCAACAAAGCTCTGTGGCCGCTATTGCCGTTTCCGTAACACTTAAGGCATCCTGCCGTCACATACCTCATTGAGCATTTACAAAATTGTGGACCAGTCTTTTTTACTGAAAAGAATTTCTACGAGCGAGTATCCACTCCGGCAAAAACCTCACTCACTACCTTTTCCAAAATTTACACAAGACATGATTTTTAAAGCACTCTTCTGTAAGTTGAGGTATAGAGATATACCACATGGGAAGATGCAAAAAAATGTTGGCAAATCTGAGTTCAAGGAACTGCTGTTCAGAATAGGCCTTGTGTTAAATCTGCAGGAGCTTTCGGTAAAGGTTATGCGGCCCATGTTCGTAACATGGAATGTTTTCCTTTGACAATGCATCTACACCATGTGCGAGGGCGACGCATTTCAAAGATTTCTAAAAACACAATAATCAGGAAATTGGAGAAAAAATTTAAGTGGGAGCGAAGATCCAAGGAGAAATAATTTCATCTTTGAGGTTTGCTGATGACATCGTCATCTTAGCCGATACCGGTACGCCAGAGGATTTGAACGAGTTTTTGAATGGTATGGACTCCGTCTTGAGAAAAGAATTCATGATGGAAATCAATAAATGTAAAACAAAATTATTGGAATGCTGCCGAAATAAATATGAAACATCTATGGACATCAAATTGGCAGGTGTAACGCTACGAGAAGTAGGAGACTTCTGTTACTTAGAAAGCAAAATATCCTGTGATGGACGAAGCAGAGAGTATATAAAAAGCAGGTTGGCTCAAGCAAGGAAAGCATTTCTACAGAAAAGGACTCTGTTGTCATCGAATATACATTTAGGTATTGGGAAGTCATTTTTGAAAGCTTTTGTCTGGAGCGTGACACTATAAGGAAGTGAAACATGGACTAATGGTGCAGCAGAAAAGAGGAGAATTGAAGCGTTTGAAATGTGGTGTTACAGCAGAATGAAGAAGATCGGATGGGTAGATAAGGTAACAAATGAAGAGGTATTAAGACGAGTGGGAGAGAAGAGATGATTCTGGCGACTGCTAATGAAGAGAAGAGATAGGTTGGTAGGACACATATTAAGACACCCAGGAATAGCAAGGCTAGTTGTGGATGGGAGGGTCGAAGACAAGAACTTTAGGGGTAGACCAGGGTTAAACAGATTGCCTCGGATGTAGGGTGTGGTAGCTATGTAGAGATCAAACGATTAGCTCAGGAGCGGGAGACATGGAGGGCTGCATCAAACCAGTCAAAAAATGAAGACTCAAACAACAACAATCAGGAATTTTAATTACTTAGAGAGGCATGTGAGGCAAAAGGGTTGTTGGAGAATTACAATCCCTGGGATGTAACACTGGAAGAGACTGCATAATGTTCATCAGCGGCGAAGGTGAGAGATATTTTACTATAGGCCTATTAATAGCGACATGTTGACGTTGAAATCATCAATAAGTGTGGCAAAATTACACCCAGAATAGCTTAAGGAAAAATACTTTTAATTCCCCATATTCCAATAGATTTGCCATTCCAGTGTGCAAGAGTGCAGTTCCCTCTTCAAAAAATATCCGCAATTTCTATTAACAAAGCGCAATGCCTCACACTTAACAGCAGCAGTTGTACATTTTGACAAAACAATTTTTTTCCCATGGGCAACAGTATGCGGCGTGATCACGAGTATCCGGACAACAACATCGTTATTTCTCAGAAGATGGCAAAACCAAAAACGTAATTTTAAAATGTGTTCACATAATGTAACATTGTACCCTGCAGACTTTCACAACTCTATAAAATTCCCACTTTGCGGCTCATATCAGAATGTATGTATCAGAATTTTCAGAATTAGAATGGACCCACCTGTAATAGAATAGACCAATTATCAGCAATAATCCATCGTCCCCACTGTGATCGCGAGCGAAGCCGCGGGTACCTGCTAGTAAATAAATAAATAAATAAATAAATATGCCCTGCGTACCTAGCTGTGTGTAGAATTGGTCTGATTGTGGTATTGTGGTGTATGTTGTCAAAAAGTAACGAGCCGGAGGCATAATTACAGAAACCAGTACCTGTATGTTAGAAGTATTGGCCCTGGCTGTTGAGGCACTTGTCCCACTGTGACACGAGGCGGTGAATGGCTGTCTCATAAAATTCCCTGGGCTGCGATATGAACCAGTACCGCACGTACAGCTGGACGTCGGGGTCCGAGGTGAATCGTTGGCCCAGCAGAGCCCTTTCCACGGGACCAAACATGACGAGAGGTCTGGACTCCATGGAGGGTAGCCGAGAACCTCCCAATTGAATTTCTGCAGGAGTACCGCGACTGTGTTGGCCGTATGAGGTCGTACATTGTCGTGGAGCGACCACGGCGGCTAAGGCGTTCACTGTCACTCGGCGGTCCTGAGTAATGAGTGCATCAACCAGCTGGACGATGTCAGCGGTAATGCAGGGAGTGCCCCAGACCGGGCATCATCAGCTAACGACACCCGTCCTTCCCTGAAGCGCTTGTGCCACGCCTTGACCTTGCAAGGGACATGCAGTGTTCGCCGTACACTTATGACATTCGGCGATGAACAACACCTCTTTGCTCTTCGGTTGACGCCTCCATTTCACTGTTTGCAATGTGACTGGCAGCGTTGGACGAGTGATGCATGCTGCTGCTCGCTTAGTATCGTCACGTGACGTGCACGCGTGCCCTCTAGCGAAGGGCTGTGACCTTACACGCTCTGGTCGGAACCACACCTCGTTACACACGCCACGATTAGCCGATGTAGTCACCGGTTTGCTCATTACTTTTTGAACGCACCTTATAATTCAGATGAGGATTGGGAAGGAGGCAGCCATGGCCGTCAGTTAGGAACCATGCAAACATTAACCTGGATCAGAAGTGGAAAACCACTGAAAATGGCTGAGATGGTAACTTTACCCACCACTTCTCAGTTATCCTCACAAGACTGTGCGTACCTTGTTAGAATCATCAACCCAGAATTAAATTTCTTGGTAGAGCTGGAAATTGAACCCGGGCTTCCGCCGCTACACCAGATATGTACAGAAATTGTTTGTTTGTTACTACTAATTTGATAGGAAAATAATACCGTAAGTAAATAAATTGGAAATCTTGAATACAGTGAACCGGTTTCGATTCCATTATAACCTTCTTCAGCAACCAGTAGTTAATACAAATGAAGTTGCAAGATTGACACAATATTTTATAAAAAGGTTGACTTCAAAATAATTTTCCAATAAGAATTTTGAGACTTAGAGTAGTCGCACATGATGTGTAACATGTGACATGTTATCCCTTGTTAGCAGTGAGCTCTGTTGTTCATTGAAATAACTACTTGTAAAACTGCAGTGCCAAATCCAGACCGGCTTTCAGCAAATATGAATAATGAATATTTTCACACCAAACAACGACAACTTGAGGATGCTTTATTGTAGGAAAAATATATTTAATGGGGCCTCCAAATCTTGGAAGTAATTTTGTATGCGATATAGATTCTACAAAGCCACATGGCCGAAAGTACCTCGAGTGCTTAGGCCTACATCAAATAAGAATACAGCAAAATTATGAAGATTTAAAAAATCATAATTGTTTTTAGCAAATATGATATAATTAATATTTTCACACCAATGAACGACAGCTTGAAAATGATTTATTGCAGGAATATCCTTACTGGGGCCACCAAACCTTGAAATAAACCGTATGCGATGTACATTCCACATAGCCACATGGCCGACTGTGTGTCTGCCGGGAGATCAGTGAACTCTGTTGGTCATTGAAATATCTACTTGTAAAACTGCAGTGCCAAATCTTGACCGGTTTCAGCAAATATGATATAATGAAAATTTTCACATCAAACAACGACAACTTGAATATGATTTATTGTAGGAATATCATTAATGGGGCCTCCAAACCTTGAAGTAAACCGTATGCGATGTACATTTCACATAGCCACATGGCCGACAGTACATCAATCTTCGCCACCGCGCACGCTCACTCTTTCCGTCCCATCCATTTCCGTTTCATTTTTAAAAATCACCCCCATAAAAAATATGCAGATACCGAGTGGAAAGATGTTACACATCAAAAATACTCTTAAATACTAAAAATCAGATCTGTCGCAATTTTTAGACGAACGATGAAAGATAAATCTCTTGTAATGACAGATCCAAGTGGAAATGTCAATGTTGTGGAACTCATGTAATGGTAATTTTAATGTTGTTGGTTTAATTTTAATGTTGGTAAAATGAGAAACGGCTGTCAATTCTAGGTTGAAGGAACATGTCTATTCATTGAGGTACAAGTTTCAACTCATATTGGAGTAATCTTCAGAATATATGTTATAATAACAAATTACTATCATTAAAATATTCTTAAGGTAGATTTGCTGATGACATTGTATTCTTAGCCGATTCAACAGAGGATTCCAAAGGGTTTCTAAACTGGTTTGGACTCCATCTTCAGGAAAGAATTCATGACGAGAATCAATAAATGTAAAACAAAAGTAATGGTGAAATGAAAATCCACAGCCTGCTTCCAGTCTCCGAACGGATCAGGAATGGAATGAATGAAGCCCCCATCTAGCGCCGAGGATATGGACTGTGCCGGCTGCCGAGGCCTGACGCAATCCTCTGGGGAAATGATTAAATGAATGACAGATGAAATGAAATAATAGTGGAGAGTGTTGCTGGAATGACATTTTGACCGGGAAAACCGGAGTATCCGGAGAAAAACCTGTCTGCCTCCGTTTTGTCCAGCACAGATCTCACATGGAGTGACCGGGATATGAACCACGGACCCAGCGGTGAGAGGCCGGCGTGCTGCCGCCTAAGTAATGGTATTCAGCCAAATAAAATTCGTAAACGTTAACCATTATGACAATGCTAATAATTAATATCCGTGTTGACTGATAGTACTATGTGATTACCGACAGTAGTGGCTACGCTGGCTAAAGCGCACCGTTAGGCCATGGGGCCAAGCTCTCTGCTGACTCGGTAAAAGCGTGGGTTCGAGCTTCAGCGTCGGCCGTCCTTGAAATGGTTTTCCGTGGTTTCCCATTTTCAACACCAGGCAAATGCTGGGACGGTACCTTCTGACAGGCCACGGCCGCTTCCTTCCACATCCTTGCCCAATTTCATTCATCTTCATCCGTTCGATCTCTCATCCCGACGCGCAGGTCGCCCACGGGCGTCGACTAGAAAGACCTGCACTCGGCCTATCAGAAGGCCACACGACAAAAAAAAAACTATGTGATTCAAAACCGCTTTGTCAAACACTAAATAATGTAGTTCCTACTGCTTGTACGAATGGCAGTATTAAAATAGAATCACATGGTATGCAGCCGAAAGAAATCAGACAATTGCCTCCGTAGCAAAGCGATCAGCATGATTAGCTGCCGCCCTGGAGGGCTGAGTTCGATTCCCGGCTCTGCCACGAAATTTGAAAAGTGGTACGAGGACTGGAACGGGGTCTACTCAGCCTCAGGTGGCCCAAATGAGTAGAGGGGGTTCGATTCTCGCCTCATACATCCTCGAAGTGGTTTTCCCTGGTTTCCCACTTTGTCTTCGGGCAAATGCCGGTAAGGGATCTACCGTAAGGCCACGGCCGCCTCCTTCCTTCTTCCTTGCCAAACCCTCCCACTCTTCCCATCCCTTCATCAGGCTCCTGTTCTCTTTGCAGGCAGGGCCGCCCCAGTTGTATTCCCGATCCACAGTCTCAAATTACAGGACACTGTCCTCAGTGGCGGTAGAGGTGGGATCCCTCCCTTAGTCCGTGGGAAAATCTGATCCTCGTGGGTAAAATGTTAGCGAGAAGAAAAGAAAAACGGATACCCTTGGCAGGTGAAAAGCTAAAGGAAGTAGGAGACCTGTGCTCCTTAGGAAGGAAAATAACCAGCAATGGACGAAGCAAAGAGGATATAAAATATAGGTTGGCTCAGGCAAGGAATGCATTCCTACACAAAAGAAATATATTGACAACAATTATAGATTTAGGTATTTGGAAGTCATTTTTGAAGCCTTTGTCTGGAAGTGAAACTTGGACTGTTGGAGCAGCAGAAAAGAAGAGAATATCCCGAAAGCCTAGATACTCATAGTAGCATACTATAATTCTAATCTAAAATATATATATAGCTATCCGTACAAAATCGAAATTAATACTGAACAATTAACTACAAAGTAATTATTATTCTTCGATATGAATGTCAAAAGGCAAGACAGCTTTTAAATCATGGAATAGATGTGTTTTTTCAAACCTGGTATTGACAGGCGTTTCTCATTTCCAAACTATTAATACATATTTCCAAATAGGAGTAATACGTACTGTGTAGTAATATAACTTACTATAAATGCTTCTGTAAAGACTCTTCACATTTTCTGTAACGTGGAAGAAGGCTGGAGGAAGTCATTCAGTGGAGCTTTGAGAATTTCCTTCCATAACCCCTGCAGACGGAGTCTCACCATATTCGTCCTCAAAGGTAATCCTTGAGCAGACACATTTCAAAGGAAGACTTTTCCTTCTCATATCGTCAGCCAAGAAGACGTGAAATTGAAAGCCGTTTAGAAATGGGAGTCTCTGGCGCATTATGAACGACATATTGCCGTCTTGATACAGACGTAAAGATAAGTGTGCGGTGAACTTGAATATTGTTTGGTTGTTAACATTATGGAGCAAGTCATCTGTACATTCGTTTGTGTTAAGAAATAGAACACTTCAAGGGATCCTGATAATTTGTCTATTCTGTAACAAAAATGGTTATCATGAATCATGGATAAGTAGGTACTAATACTAGAGGCTGCGTGGCGCAGTCGATAGAGGCGCTGAGCTTCTAACTGAAAGTGGATTCGATCCCCACCCAGGTAGTGGATTTTAGAAACATAACTTCCACTTTCAGAAACGCAAATAGCCCTGCGGTTCACTCAGCCTACACCAGAAATGAGTACCAGGGTAATTCTTGGGAGCAATGGCGGCCGAGCGTGGAGCTGACAACTCCATCCCATCTTGTGCTGATGTCACAAAGAGTGGAAGCCTCTACCTTCCACTACTCCCAGGGCCTCCATGGCCTGTACGGAGTTGGCTTTGCTTTGCTAATATTGAAATTGCAACTTTCCAGTCGGTCAAAAAGTATTAACTCCGATATGTTATTAAAACTGTTTTACACCTGTTAATACTCAATATGCTCTAAATCTTTATTGGAACATACTTTCACTCCTTCAATTGTACATTCATTAGCTTATGTGCTTAGCCTAATATCTTTATCCCTCCCTATATTATTCTGCTAAGGTCCCATTCCAGTTTTGTACTGAAAATAAGTTTCCATTAACACCAACTTACACATATGGGGTACCTACAGGTTCAGCATAACCCAATGCGTAAGCGAAACGTACTCACTTACCCTTTAAATGCCTCGCAATTAAATACATTCCTTAAAACATGTATATTTACAATGAAATAATGAAAGAATGCTACACGTTAACCATGGTAACAGAATCTCACAGGTCCATCTATTTCTGTAAGACGCAATGCAATTCCAATTATTACATTACTGTGAACGTTTCCAGACAGTTATAAGGTTATCACTGAACCAAATGAAGCTGTAAAATTCATCAATACGTACAGTATAATGCACTCTAGAATTTTTTCACGCAATTTTCACGTGTGAGTGTAGTACGAAATGTATTTTTCAGCCGACTATAAAAGGTCTCCGAAAACCACATTTAAAGGCCCTTAAATTACGAGTGCCTGTGATATTCCCAGAAAACTAACTTCGCTCTGATATACCTACGAAGGAATGACAAAACCCCTAACCACTGCACCAGTAGCTGAATTGATAAAGTCTGATTATTCATACCAAGGATAAATCAGTCATAGCATTCATGATTGAGATTTTGCCAAGTGTACTCTTTACAACTAGAATATTCGCGGGCGAAGCCGCGACGGGTAATGCTAGTAAGTATTATTTACGAAAACGTGATATTAATTACCATATGAACAAACAAACACTACTACAAAATCGACGTCCTAACAATATTCAATAATTTTGAAAAAAAAGCATTCGTTTTAAAAGCAAAAGTTTAAAGTTATAATTCAATATGCACACAAATATTTATCTTGATTTCAAGAATAATTGATCAAGTGAAATGATGCTTGAAGCCATATTGAGTGTTGCCTTAGGAATGGAAATTTGATGTTTTTTAGTCGGTCAACGCGATTGTACCCAATTATGAATGGTTATTCCCTAATCCTGAGAAACATTTACATGAGATTAGTAAATACACTAGGATTGTAATTATTAATCTCTTGTGCATTCTTTCAGGATTATAAAATAACCAATCATAATTGGGTACAATCGTGTTGACCGACTAAAAACATCAATTTTCTACTAGCATGGTAAATGTTATACCTTTTTGGAAATAAAACAAGAAGTTCCGAGACGAACTATAGAGCCTACTTTTCTCGAAATGTAAGATTCATTCCAATGATTAATTTATATAATGACGAATTGAGTTTGTAATTTCGAAATTTCTAATTAGTTCGAAATATAACTGGCATAATGTAGCCTAATAGAGCACTAGAGTTGGCAGCCCTGTTGACTGAATATACCCTTAGTTCCATCTCTTAAGGTACAGAATACAAAATTTGGTTGAAGTCCAATGGATAGCATGGACGTTGCATGTGGTTAGACATTGGTTCTATCAGCGCGCGTAAAATCATGTTGGCAACAATGTCATGCATGTGTTGGTCAGAAATAATCTGAACTATTATGATCTATTGTTGTGCCAATTTTGGATGAAATCCATTTATTTGTATAGAATTTACATGCATTTTAATAATGGTCCAATCAACAGCCTTAGAATCATTTTGGACACACTGACGTATATTAGTTACTCCAAATTAATCTAGAATGTATGGTACTATACGTGTGCAAAGTTTAGAGCTATTGGCTTGAATACTTTCTGATATATTGATATTAGGGTATAAAAATAGAGACAACATTTATTAACAGTTGTCAGCCCTGGTTGCTCTTAAGAATACGCATAGTCATATCTGTTCTAGTACCCATAGCACATACGAAATATAGTTGAAATCCAATTGATAGTATAGAAGTTACATGTATTTACAACTGGTCCTATCAGCATGATTAGAATCATGTTGGTAGTACTGAGGTCCATTCGTTACTCCAAATTAATCTGGAATGGCAGGTACTATACGTGTGCATAGTTTGAAGCTGTCGGCTAGCATACTTTCTGATATATTGGTATTTGGATAAAAACAAGAGAGAGTGCTTTTATTAACAGTTGGCAAATTTAATTTCTCTTAAGATTACGCTCAGTCATATGTGTCTATCTACACATAGTACATACGAAATTTGGTTGAAATCCAATTGATAGTGTAGACGTTATATGGATTTAAAAATTGGACTTATCAGCAGGCTAAGAATCAATTTGGCAACACTGTCATGAATCGCCTCCTGGAAATTAAACTGAAATATTATGATCTATATGTGTGCCAATTTTGGTATAGCTCCCATGCATATCTTCAAAGATATACAACATGGAGCTGAAATTTCAATTGCGATTTTTCAGCAGTTGGTATCACTGACATCATTTTCAAATACGGCATTGGGATATTCAGATAGAGATCTTTACTCATACCAAATTTGGGTTCGATTGCTACAGCCATTTAGGAGTTGACGGGGGGGGGGGGGGGGGGGGCACACACACAGACAGACAGACAGAAGGACAAGACAGACACACATTTTCCCGGATCGATCTCATAAGTCTACTTATTCATAGCACTATTCCGGACTATTCCGGACGACCCCGACCGTGCCCTTCAAATGTTGTTACGTCTCACCAATCCAACATGGCGGCTGTGCGAAATATTTCACCAGCATTCAATATCTCCGAAACTATTCCCGATATCACCCTGGAATTTTACGGTGATAAAGGGAACTACTAGAAGTTCACCTTTGTGACCTTTGAAAAACTGGTAACTACAAAACCAACATGGCGGCCACGCAAATTTGCGACTTTTAAATAGATGTTTCTCACGATTTAACCAACCAAACGCAATAAAACTTGATAAAGTATATGTCTATACGCATTGTAATGCACCGACATCTAACTTGGTTCAATTGTTTACATAACCAAAAGATGGCGGATGTGCGAAATATTTCAACGCATTCTATATCTCTGAAACTATTAGCGGTATCACCCACAAATTTTGTACGGATATAAAGGGCACTACTAGAAGTTCATCTATAAGACTTTCAGAAACCGGTTAACTACAAAACGAACATGGCGGCCAAGCGAATTTGAAAATTTTAAATATACCTTTCTCGCGATTTAATGTTCCAACCGCAATGAAATCTGGTACAGGAAATGTTTATACACATTGTAATACACTGGTATCTAATTTAGTTCTATTGTTTACATAACCTCAAGATGGCGGCTTTGCGAATTTTAAAATTAAGTTTTTATTTGTTGTGTCGTAATCATTCGATCGATGTGAAAGTTTGAATAATGAACCTATGCAATAATTATTTCTTTAACGTTGCATGACTCTATGGCCTATATATTTAACAATCCAACATGGCGACCATCCGAAATATTTAGACGGCTCTGAATATTTACGAATCTATTATAGCAATCAAACTGATCTGTTTTATGTTCTTAGGGGCATCTTAAGTTCACCTATAGGACTTTAAATAACCTAGTGATAACAAATCCAACATGGCGGTGACGCGAAATATAAATATTCACATGGAAGTTTCTCGCAATTTAACCATCCGTGTGCAGTGAAACTTGGTACAGTAAATCCTTATACGAATATTAATCCACTGGCATCTAATTTATTTCAATTGTTTCCTTATCCACAAGATGGCAGCTGTGCGAAATTTTCAAATCTCCTTGTTACTTCTTGTGTCCTAATCATGCGATTTAAGTTTGAATCAGTGGCGGTTCTTGCTATAGCGCAATGGCGCAATGAACCCCCACCAAATTTGACAATATATTTAGCATTTTGTCCCTCTACGTAATAGAAATATTTGTAAGAAAAGAGCGCGGAGTTCAAATGCAGGTAACGAGCGCAAGGATGTCGAGCCGGCGCAAGATCTCGTTTGAACCCCCAGTCTTGGTCAATCTTTCCTGCAGGGAATAGGCGAGTAACGTAGAGTGTGGGCATGGGACATGCAGCGGGGGGGTGTAGAAGGGAAAGAGAACGGTGGATACAAGCGAAACAGGTATCCGTCCTACACGCATGCGCACTGGTACTGAATTCTTTCAATAGCCCAGCCACTGCCAGCAATGAGCCCAGCACAGACTCTTCAAGGTTGCGCGAAAGGTACACACTCTGCCATCTCTTGACGTGTGTGTAAAATAATGCGATCAATGTGAATATACGGTGAAAGTCGCCTCTAGGGGCGCTTTTGAATCGGTGCATCATGGCTGCCAAATTAAACTGTTTATATGCACCCGGAATTTATTCGTGAATTTATCTATATAAAGTAAACTACCTACCTATTTGTTGTATTTGAAGGCTAATTAAATAAACGATTCAGTTAGATTGAAATAATACCAATAAAATAGCAGAAAAAGGTGTCTTGTTACGCTCCGGAGCAACCCAAACCGCTACTGTAATTCCAATATTTTAGCAGGTTTAAGTTAGTTACACTGTCAAGAGCGCGAACGTAAATTTCTTTCAGTATTCCCTTGTGGCTATTAACTGCGTGAAATTAGTGACTGTGTAATTCGATTATTTTTACGTGTGCGTGTGTGACAGCCCAACAGGTAGGGAGAAACAATATGGCTTTAAATAGTGTCCAAAGGCTTATGAAAACTAACTTTTCCTCTCTTTCGTTAGAGCAAAAAATAGAGATAAAAGCAGTAGGGCGGCCAATGCCGGATCTTGATTTAACCAACCAGACTAAAAATAAAGATAAGAGGATTGTTCGGAAATTTAATCCGGACATATACAAGAGAGCAGAATGGATTTGTGGGTGTAATATCGTTAATAGATTTTTCTGTTTCCCGTGTTTGTGTTTCTCAAATGGGGATGGAGAAGGAAACTGGACAAAAGTAGGTGTCACAGACCTTGGCCATTTGTCACAGAAAATAAAGAAACATGAAAGTTCAAAAACACACATGATTGCTCAGCTTGAATTTGATCTCCTGGGTAAGCATGATATTCGACAGCAGCTTGACAGTGCTTACAGGCAATCTGTGGAAAGACATAATGATCAAGTGCGGAAGAATCGTTATATACTATCAAAAATCATTGACTGTGTAAAATTCTGTGGTGCCTTCGAATTAGCACTTCGTGGGCATGATGAGACAAATGAATCGTCAAATCCTGGCATATTTAGGGGCCTCGTCAATTTTAGTTCAGAGCTAGATGTTGCGCTTAGAGATCACATGTCTAAAGCAACAGTTTTTAAGGGCACCTCGAAAGAAATTCAGAATGAATTACTCTCTTGTATGCTTGAAATCTGTCATGAGAAAATAAAGAAAGAAATATTCACAGCGGACTTTATCTTGATAATAGCAGACGAGACGACCGATGTGTCAACGGCTGCGCAGTTGGTCATCGTGTTGCGTTACGTTCTTCCAAGTGGCAAACCAGTTGAACGATTCTGGAGTTTTCTCTCACCCGATGATCATAGTGCTAAAACATTAGCAGAATGCCTGAAATCTACTTTAAACAACGTACTAGACAATCCGGATAAATTAATTTCACAGAGTTATGACGGGACAAACGTTATGAGTGGACGCCATTCAGGAGTTCAAGCTCTGATTCGGAAAGATTTTAAGTATGCACACTACGTTCACTGCTACGCTCATATGTTGAACTTGATTATGGCACAAGCTACGAGTCAGAATACCGAAGTACGCATATTCTTCGCAGATCTGAATGAAATACCCAGCTTCTTTCATAACTCCCCACAACGATTTGTAGTGCTGAATGAGGTTGTCGGCAGGAGGGTTCCTCATGCTTCCAGTACAAGGTGGAATTTTAAATCTAGGACCGTTGAAGTAGTGTACGAGAATAGAAGCGCCCTTATTGAGTGTCTAGAACAACTCGAAAGTACTTCTCGACAGCCATCTACAATTACGCAAGCACGAGGATTGCGTTTAAAATTAGAACACTTGACTTTTCAATTCTGGTTGGCTGTATTTTACCAAATCATGCCTCATGTTGACATATTGTATAATCAGCTGCAAAAGAGAACATCAGACCCTCTCGAGACCAGGAATGCAATTTCGAATTTTGAGACTGCTATTAAAAAGATTAGGGACAGTAAAATTGATGAAATTGCTGATGAACATGACGCCTTACCTCCACCGGCCAAGTTACAAAGAATACAGCCACGAGTCCCAAAAAGTGTTGCTGCAAAAGAGATTTGTGTCACAGTAATATTTCACGCCAAAGAACGGTTCGAGTTCACTAATCACCTTCTTGCAGGAAATCTTTTCTCATCAGAGAGTTTTGCCACGTATGAGAAGCAGTTTCCACATTCTATTCTTCACAAAGCCTGTGAATCATATCCATTCCACAACAAAGCAAAACTTAGAACCGAATTAGAGATTCTGTATATGCGAGAAGATTTCCGGACTGTTTCAGGCGCTATTCACCTCTTGCAGTTTCTCCTAGAAAATAGGTTAGCGAATACCTTCAGTAAATGTGTCAAACTCTTGAAAATTATTGTTACCGTTCCTATGACAACATCAGAAGCTGAAAGGTGCTTCTCAACTCTGAAGAGAATTAAGACCTTCTTACGCAGTTCGATGGCTGAGAACAGACTAACAGCACTGGCTATGATATCCATAGAAAGAGAGTTTGTCAGGGACATTGTGGATTTCAATGAAGCAGTGATAGACAAGTTTGCCTCTATTAAGGAGCGTAGAATGGATTTTACATACAAGCAGTCTGCATAGGGTGAGTAAATCTATTAATATTTCTAATACTCTCATTATATGCTGTGCTTGCACCTTAGATTGCTATAATATTTGAAGTGCTGCATGTTCTTAATCAGGCTCATTACCGGATGGAGCCTGTCATACAGGTTCGTGTTTGTGCGTGTGTTTGAGAGAGAGATCGAGAGAGAAAACTTTGATTTTCACTAATTATGCTGATCCAGGGTTCAAGTTCTGGTTGAGGCGAATGATTTGAACTCATGTTGTTTGAAATGGCTCATTGTAATGTTCAAAACTATCTGTACGAAACTTGAGGTACCACATGTATACTGTTTATTTTTGTCGACGATTAAGGGTCCACCATTTGAGGTGAGTGCGCTTTTCTATTGAACCCCCAGTCCAGAAAGTGACGAGCCGCCACTGGTTTGAATGCTACACGTACACAATAATCGTATTGTAACAGTACATAACTCTAGGGCCTGCATAAATAAAATCTAACATGTCGACCATCCGACATATTTAGTCGGTTCTCAATATCTACGAATCTATTACAGCAACCAAACTGAAATTTTGTATGTAGATAGAGGCAATTAACATAAGTAGGATGTATGAAAATAGGCTTTATAGTTCTTCACAGAACTATTTGTTACAAAATGCGAAAAGTAGGCTAAAAATAAAGGTGTTATACAATCCAGCTTTAGCAGAATCTGACTCAGCCGATATATCGGACCCTGACACTATAAGGGTTAATACATTTACACACACACAACTACAGTCAGCACAGAAACACAGGATATTACTCACATTTCACTCAGTTCGGAGAGGACGAGGCGTAATTCTCGTTACACCCTACGATCGTAGCAATGCTTACGTGACAGGTTTCTACGGCTACTCTGCGCGGTTATGGAACACGCTGCCAGGGGATGCCAAGATCTTGCCTCTTCGGAAATTCAGGCTGTACATAAAAAGGTGCTTTGTATAAATAAACTTCTGTATGAGTGATTGATTGTCTCGCCGAATGAATGAATGAATTAATGTATGGAAACAAAAGATTGGTGCTTTTCAGTCGGTCAACACGAATGTACCCAAAAAGAGCTGGGTTATGCCCTAATCCAGAAATAAATTACATGAGATTAATAAATTCACTAGGATGACCAGTTTCGATCGTCAAGCGATCATCATCAGATCCATTACACTTAGGCTATAACATCTATGTTTAAGAATACAGGTGAAAAATATTTTTTTAATTCAATAACATATATTCTTATCTAGATTTGGCAATGTCACACAAATAAACATTGCACTGACCTCAGAAAGCACATAGGAACAAAGGGGGAGAAAGGAAAACCCTGTTTCGTCCAGCTGTCACCCGGGTTCAGTCGACCAAAACTGGTGCTAGAGTGTACACGAAACTGCTCGAAGTTCCAGCCAGGAAGACAACCGGATAAGTATCAGCCTGTATTATTACAGTATAACCATAGTTGATTTTTTATAACCATATAATCACCCCAAACAGACAAACTCCTAATTTTTATCACCATTTTAGCATTTCACCTAACATTAAATACATTACATTTAGCATACACCGACAGTTGCATTACCAATACAGCAACAAAGTAATTGTACATATTGTAAATATTGTTCACCTGTATTCTCAAACATAGATGTTATAGCCTAAGTGTAATGGATCTGATGATGATCGCTAGACGATCGAAACTGGTCATCCTAGTATATTTATTAATCTCATGTAATTTATTTCAGGATTAGGGCTTACTCCAGCTCTTTTTGGGTACATTCGTGTTGACCGACTGAGAGGCACCAAACTTTTGTTTATTTAGGCAACACTGAAAAATGGCTTCAAACCTCACAATGCATGTATGGAGTGATTGATGTGATAAAAGTACGTGCTTGAGAGAGTGAGTGAAATATGTTAATATTCTAAATATGTAAATAATGCAAATATCTTTGTAAAACGTGTAAATATTGCAAAACCAAATGTAGATGTAAATTGTGCCAGTGAAACATGTAATATGTACTTTTCACTAGGCCATCCATACTTCTGTTTGATTTATGGTAAATAAATAATAATAATAATAATAATAATAATTATTATTATAATAATGAAAACAAACCAAGGGAAGAGTAAAGGTGTAAAGAAATTTAAGTACCTGGGAGAGGTAATCCAACAAAATGGCCTAGAACAGAAAGCAATTAATCTTAGAATCTGGAAATTAGACCGAGCCTATCACCTGACGAAAAATCTCTATAATAAGAAGTCTCTGAGCATTGGAACCAAATTAAGACACTACAGCACGGTTGTCAAACCTGAAGCATTATATGCTTCGGAGACTTTGACTATGAACAGACGGGGACTAGTCGACCAGTTAGTCATAAGAGAATGCAGGGTATTGAGAAAAATTTTAGGCAACAGATGGGTTAACGGTCACTTACGTTTGAAGTCAAACGAAGAGTTATATAGAAAGATAGAACCAATCACGTCAACAATAAAAAAAAGAAAAGGTTGTTGTTCTATGGACACATTTTCAGAATGTCCAACGATCGTCTAACAAAGAAAATTTGGAAATTCGTGAAACCAAAGAGGGAAAAATTGGCATGGTTCGAAGAATGTAACGAAGACCTTATAGAAATTGGTATTCCGCACTACAAAATTATGAACTGGTGTGAATTCAGACACCTAATCAAAAATTACCAGAGATTTAAGGTAGGGGCAGAACCCAAAAGACGGAGAGGACCTCTTTCAGAAGATCGGAAGAAGGCGCTGAGTGATGGGCTCAAGAGATACTGGCAGGACATCAAAGCTGGCAGATGATCTAGAACAAAATATTGATTTTGATTCATACTCCGTAGTCCATAGTGGCTCAATTCGAATGTAAGAAAAACAACTACACAGGGCAGATGATGAAGATGTCCAAAACCCTCAAATGAATTAAAAACACTGTCCATAAACCATGTACAATAATTATTCCAAATAGAAACTATGTGCATTGCATACGATTTGAAATTTACATTGGTCATGAACGTGAAATAACATGGGTCGTATTATTGTGGGCGAGTGTTGGTTGGGATATTGTGTGCGGGTCACAGAGCAGTGACAGCTGTGTAATTATCGTGAAATAATTACAATACTGCACTGCGTGTACGTGGCAATATACAGTATTATCAGGCCTGTAATGTAATTCAGTAGCTTTTATTTAACTGGGAGACAATGTGACCTAGAGCAGTATGTTGAATTAGTCTACCCATTCTACTTCTTCCTAGGAATGTCAAATCTACTGTACATATGATATTATTTCTATAAAATGTATGGAATAAAAAATCAGGTGTAACTCTTAAGTCTGTCAGCACGAATTTGACCAATAACTGGTCGGGGTAGAGTGTTTATAGTCTAATCATCATATATAGGTTATAAAAAAGAAGACCTGAATATAAACTGTCTCGCTTTTGCTGATGACATTGCTTTGTTCGCTAATACAATGACCAACTTAATAAACTACAAACCATAGCTGCTAAAACTGGACTTAAAGTGGCCTTCCATAAAACTAATTTTATCACAAATGTTAAAGATGCCTCAAAATTCATCACGATTGGTCTGCAAAAAATAAAAAAAGTCCGTAAATTTAAATACCTAGGGGAATGGATTACCCCTAATAATTCATAAATAGCTGTCATTGAGAGCAGATGTATAAAATAGGAAGGTGCCTTTCAAACCTGCAAAAACATTTACAAAAGTAAAAGCTTGTCCCGGAATGTCAAACTTTGTCATTATAACACAGTAATTAGGCCGTCAGCACTGTATGCCGCAGAATGCTTACAGATGACAAACAAAGGTCCATTGAGAAAATTAGAACTTAAGGATCGGAAAATTCTAAGGAAAATATTAGGACCTGTTAATGATAATGGTACTTACAGAAGAAGACATAACAATGAATTATTTGACCATATAGAAGATTTGGTGAGTGTGATGAGAAGAAGGAGAATGTCTTTCTTTGGACATTTGGAACGGATGGAGCATCATCGACTTTCATATCGAATCCACTCATCAATATCTAAAAAAATCCTATTGTAAATGGTCGTTGCAAGTTAAAAAGGACCTAACAGAAGCTCGAATCAATCAAGCTCTGGTTTGGGATAGGAACCTGTTCAGAAAGGCGGTTAAATCAACCAGTAATCTACACCCTTTAACATCTGTGATGCCTCGCCCTCACTGCAAGTGGACGGAAGAAAGGAGAGCAGAACATTCGTCAAGAATGAAGATCTACTGGCAGAGAAGAAAACAAGCATTACAGTGATCATATGAGTGGAGAACATCGTGGTCCATTGATGGCCGAAACGTCTCAAAAAGAATCATCATATATATTATTTCAGTAGTATGCATCTCTTCTGCGGCGCTCACAAGCGACCGATCGTGACAAATGAGCATTCAAAATGAAAGAGAATAGACCAGAGACGTATTGCACTCTCATTTTATAAATACCTATAATTTCTTTAAAAAAAAATACTTTAAAAAAATGTACGTAGTGTGCGATTGTCAGTTACTTTTGCTCTAGGAATACGCTCCACTTCACATTTTGGCCACTGTGACGCCTGTTTCATGTCATTTTAACATTCTGAGGTCATCCTTTATCACTTTGCATGGACTTCAGAAACAGTACGGTAATTTAAAGGAATGAGTACTCAAATCGTATAATTTCATAAATATCGAATAACCGGTGAGTGTTATGATGATCCAATTTTCAGTGATTGCCTTCTTAAGTTAGGGAACGTAGAACTTGGATTTCTAACTGAAATGTAAATACTGCTGGGTTCTATAACCATTTGGTTGAAATAAAAGCTTAACAACCTTTCTCCTTAAGTCTCTCATTATAAACCCTATCGGGGAAAGTGTGGTTTATGAAGATGCGAGATTTCTCGCACGGGTCCGCTAGTCTATTATATAATACGCTAAGTTCATCGGGCATAAAACTCAAGCTCCTGAATCAGGAGGATTTAGTAGGTGCGTTTTGTGCCTAAATCTTCCCAATCGTCTGAATAGTACAGGAGGAATCTTGCCCTTCTTGAAAAGTCAACGGAAATATATATATTTTTAAACGTGTGTTTAAACAAATAAAAGAAGAAGTTCCGTGACGAACTAAAGAGCCTACTTTTCTTAAAATTTAAGATTCATGCCAATGATTAATCTATATGGATCTATCTAGAATAATGACGAAATTAAGTTGGTAATATCGAAATTTCTAATTAGTTCGAAATACTGTATACCTGGCATAATGTAGCCTAATAGAGAAATACAGTTGGCAGCCCTGGTGACTGAATATAATCTTAGTTCCATCTCTTAAGGTACAGCATACAAAATTTGGTTGAAGTCCAATGGATAGCATGGATGTTATATGCAGTTAAACATTGGATCCAACAGCGCGCGTAAAATCATGTTGGCAACAATGACATACATGTATTGGTCAGAAATAATCTGAAATAATATGATCTATTGTTGTGTCAATTTTGAATGAAATCCATTGGTTAGTATAGAATTTACATGCATGTTAAAATTGGAACTATCAGCAGGCTTAGAATCGTGTTGGCAGCACTGGCGAAGGCCTATATTAGTTACTCCAAATTAATCTAGAATGCCAGGTGCTATACGTGTGCAAAGTTTAGGGCTATTGGCTTGCATACTTTCTGATATATTGATATTAGGGTAACAAAAATAGAGACAGTATTTATTAACAGTTGGCAGCCATGGTTACTCTTAAGAATCGGCATAGTCAAATAGCACACACGAAATTTGGTTGAAATCCAAATGATAGTACAGAAGTTACATGTATTTAAAGTTGGACCTCTCAGCAGGCTTAGAATCATGTTGGTAGCACTGACGTATATGAGTTACTCCAAATTAACATAGAATATCAGGTACTATACCTGTGCATAGTTTAAAGCTGTCGGCTTGCATACTTTCTGATATATGGGTATTTGGATTTAAAAAAATTAGAGCATTTATTAACAGTTGGCAGCCCTAGAGGTTCTTAAGAATATGCTCAGTCATATCTGTTTATGTACACATAGCACGTACGAAATTTGGTTGAATTCCAATTGATAGTGTAGAAGTTATATGCATTTAAAAATTGGACATATCAGCAGGCTTAGAATCATTTTGGCAACACTGCCATGTATGGCCTCCTGGAAAATTAACTGCAATATTATTATCTATACGTGTGCCAATTTTGAAATAGCTCCCATTCATACCTTTCAAGATATCCAACATGGAGCTCAAATTTCAGTTGCGATTTTTCAGTAGTTGGTAGCACTGACATCAATTTCAAATATGGCCGTGAGATATTCAGGTATAGATCTTTACGTCTACCAAATTTTGATTCGATTGCTCCAGCCGTTTAGGAGTTGATAGGGGGGGGGGGGGGGGGGGGACACACAGCCAGACAGACAGACAGAAGGACAGACTGACAGACAGACACACTTTTGCCCGATCTCATAAGTCTACTTTTTCCTCTTTTTGCAAAATATGAAAAGTAGGCTAAAATTACGATAGCCCCTGGCAGAACCGGATCGCTTCCAGCTCGCATAACAATAGAGCCGGGCGGGTAGTCTGTACACATGGGGCGCATACAATTCATTGTGCGTTGAAAAGAATACTCAAACTGAATTACCCACAACAGTGACGAATTGCACTCTGATTTCATAAATATCAACAATTTGTTTAAGAAATGCGTAAATTAAACAAATAAACATATTTATAGAAACCCACATAACAGTAAAGCCGAGTGGGTGGTGAATGAGCATGCGAGATTTTTCGCTCAGTTCCTCCAGTATATGAATAATAAGTAAATAATAAAAATCCTGGAGAAAATCTCATTTATTAATTCTGGTCAAGACTAGCATGGGGAAGTTTTAGGATCACGCGTTTCTACTTTCAAGCTGTCATCATCAGATCTTGATTACTGCGTTGAGGTTTAAATTTATATACATTATATATATATATATATATATATATATATATATATATTATCTATTTACAAATAAGTGTAATGGGTTTAGTTTGTGTTTATATTACGATTCACAGTTTGAATGTAGTTATATGGAGTTAGGTTGTTTTATAAGGATTTGTGAATTACATATTAAGAGTATTATGCTTGTGTATACATTTAGAATAACACAAAATAATAAATAAAAAAATGGGAGCAGGGTATAAGCTGTCTTCATTTCAAATTTCATCCAAATCCGTCCAGCCGTTTTAGTGTCAAGAGGTAACAAACTAACACAAAAAACACACACACACACAGACATTCACAATTATAATGTACTAGCTGAAGTACCCGTGCTTCGCTACGGGTCGTAAATAAATCAAAATGTGAAGGTGACAGTTAAAACAGGGGATAGGCGAGGTGCTGCGCAGAGGGAGATTAAGGATGGAACATTTTGTCCAACTACACCGCTCTGCCTTGACCGTGTTTTATAGCACACATTTAGGTTTTACTCGCTAACGGTTGGAGATACATTTCGGATAGAAAATGCAATTTTTAACCTCGTACATGCCATCAAAAGTTTGCTATTTCTTAGCGTTCTCTTTTTATTTGAAATGGAAATATGAAAGTTTAAAACCAAAGGGTAGAGTGACGTCACTAAAATGGTCGCCATCTTTAAAAGTGCAAAGTATTGAAATCAAAAGTAACCTGTATGTTAACCAGGTAAATCTGCTACTTCCATGTAAAATTCATGTAAATCGGACCAGTTGTACTTGCGTGATTGAGTAATACACAGACACACACACACCATCTCATTTTTAGTCTCGCTTCGCTCGCGTCATAGTCGTGTCATATTGTTATTCAATGAAATGCAGGTTTAACCCCATTAACACCCCTTTAGAACCTGAATATCCAAAAATCCCTCCTTAGTAGATCTTTTCGACACACGACAAACATATCCTCAAAATATCACTCTTCTAACATTAATAGTTTTGGTTGGTCGATGAGAGCGAACATCGAAAAATCCTTCCTTAGTGGACGTTTTTCTTCCAGAATTTCACCCCTCCCCATAGGCCCCTTAAATTGGATTTTTGAAAAGACGGTCGAACACCTATTTATTTTATTTATTTATTTATTTATTTATTTATTTTTAAGCTGATTGATTTCCTCCGAGTTTCAAACTCCTCGCCTATGTCGTTTAAGAGATACACGCTCCATTAAGAATCTTTCAACCCCCACTTTTCATCCCTTTCACCTCATAATATACACTATATCGAAAAACCATTAGACATGTGTCAGCTTATTTTTAATGATTAGTATATATGCCAAGTATCAATCCCCAAATGAAACCACTCGTGAGATATTGTTATTCAATGAAATGCACGTTTACCCCCTTAACACCTATTTAGAACCTGAATATTCAAAACTCTTACCTTAGTGGATGTTTTCGACATAAAACGAACATATCCCCAAAATTTCATGTTTCCAACTTCAATAATTTTGGCTGGGCGATGATGAGTGAGTGAGTCAGTCAGGACATTTTATTTCATTTATATATGATAATTTCACCCCTCCACATGAACCCCTTAAATTGGATTTATGAAACAAATGGTCGAACACCTATTTACTTATTTAAAGCTGATTTCCCCCTGAGTTTGATGAGAGAGTAAGTGAGTCAATCAGTTAGGACACTTTCTTTCCTGTTTTATCACCCCAGAATTTCACCCCTCTCCAAGGGCCCCTTAAATTGGATTTATGAAAAAACGGTCGAACACATATTTACTTGTATTTTAAGCTGTTTTATCCCGCCGAATTTCAAACTTCTCGCCTATGTCGTTTAAGAGATACACGCTCAGTTAAGAATCCCTCAATCCCCAATTTTCACCCCTTTCACCTCATAATATACACGACATCGATAAACCTTTAGATATATGTCTGATTATTTTTAATGATTAGTTTATATACCGAATATCACATCCCCAAAGAAACAACTCATGAGATATCGTTATTCAATGAAATGCACGTTTACCCCCTTAACATCTCTTTAAAACCCGAATAAATAAAAATCATTCTTTAGTTGACGTTTTGACATACAGCGAACATATTCCCAAAATTTCATTTTTCCAACATTAATAGTTTTCGCTGGGCGCGATGAGTGAGTGAGTCAGACAGGACATTTTCTTTCAATTATTTTTACCAGAATTACACCCCTCCCCATGGGCCCCTTAAATTGGATTGATGAAAAAACGCTTGAACACCTATTAAGTTATTTTTTTAGCTGTCTGTTTCCCCTGAGTTTGATGAGTGAGGTAGTCAGTCAGTCAGGACACTTTCTCTCCTTTTCCCCCCCAGAATTTCACCCCACCCCATTGGACCTTTAAATTAATTTATGAAAAAAACGGTCGAACACCGATTTACTTAATTTTTTAGCTGATTTTTTTTCGCTGAGTTTCAAATTTCTCGCCTATGTCGTTTAAGAGATAGGCCTACACGCTCCGTTAGGAATCCTTCAACCCCCAATTTTCACCCCTTTCACCTCATAATAATACACCACATCGAAAAACCCTTAGACACATGTCTGCTTATTTTTAATGATTAGTTTATATGCCGAGTATCACATCCACAGATGAAACCACTCGTGAGATATTGTTATTCAATGAAATGCAGGTTTAACCCCCTTAAGACCCCTTTAGAGCCTGAATATCCAAAAATCCTCCCTTAGTGTACGGTTTTGAGATACAACGAACATATCCCCAGAATGCCATGGTTCCAACTTCAATATTTTTGACTGGGCGATCATGAGTGAATGAGTCAGGACATTTTCTTTCATTTTTTCCTTCAGAATGTCATCCCTCCCGATGAACCCCTTCAATATGATTGATCAAAAAAACTGTCGAACAGCTATTAACTTACTTTAAAGCAGTTCCCCCTCCCCCCTGAGTTTGATGAGTGAGTCAGTCAGTCAATCAGTTAGGACACTTTATTTCCTGTTTCCCCCCCTCCCCCCAGAATTTCACCCCTCCCCATGGGCCCCTTAAATTGGATTTATGAAAAAACGGTCAAACACATATTTACTTTTTTTTTTGCTGATTTTTTCCGCTGAGTTTCAAACTCCTCGCCTATGTCGTTTAAGAGATACACGCTCCGTTAGGAATCTTTCAATTCTTACTTTTCACCCCTTTCACCTTATAATATACACCACATCGAAAACCCCTCAGAGACGTGTCTTCTTCCTTTTTAATGATGAGTTTATATGTCGTGTATCATATCCCCCAATGAAACCAATCGGGAGATATTGTTATTCAATGGAATGCAGGTTTAACCCCCTTAAGACCCCTTCAGAACCTGAATATCCGAAAATCCTCCCTTAGTAGACGGTTTTGACATACAATGAACATATCTCCAAACTGTCATGTTTCTAACTTCAATAATTTTGGCTGGGCGATGATGAGTGTGTGAGTGAGTGAGTGAGTGAGTCAGGCAGGACATTATCTTTCAATTTTCTTTTTTCAGAATTTCACCCCTCCCCATGAACCCCTTAAATTTGATTTAATAAAAAAAACTGTCGAACAGCTATTTACTTACTTTAAAGCAGTTTTTCCCCCCTGAGTTTGATGAGTGAGTGAGTCAGTCAATCAGTTAGGACACTTTCTTCCTGTCCCCCCCCCCCAGAATTTCACCCCTCCCCATGGGCCCCTTAAATTGGATTTATGAATAAACGGTCAAACACATATTTACGTATTTTGTATGCTGATTGTTTTCCGCTGAGTTTCAAACTCCTCACCTATGTCGTTTAAGAGATACACGCTCCGTTAGGAATCTTTCCATCCCCACTTTTCACCCCTTTCACCTCATAATATACACCACATCGAAAAACCCTCAGACTCGTGTCTTCTTATTTTTAATGATGAGTTTACGTGCCGAGTATCACATCCCCCAATGAAACCAATCGGGAGATATTGAAATTCAATGAAATGCAGGTCAACCCCCTTAACACCCCTTTAGAACCTGAATATCCAAAAATCCTATCTTAGGGGGCATTTGCGGCCCTTTGGGAAGCTGCATACCAAATTTCATTCCAATCCGTCGGTGGTTTCTGAGATTTCGTGATGAATGAATGAGTGAGTGGTATTTCACAAATATATATAGTAGATGATAGTGTCAAGTCTTTGTTATGCTAAACTCGGTTGACAGTGCTGTGTGAGTAGGTGAGTAACTAACGGGATTTCAAGTAAAGATCCTCTTTTTCTATACCGGTAGTGCAGAGCAGAACTGGCATCCAGTCGGCCGTGTCTCGACTTGAGCTATGTTGCCATGGAAACTATCTGGCTTGCCATTCCTTCATGAGTATATTTTATGATTTGATTAGCCTGTGCTTGAGTGCAAAAGGGCCGAAATCAGATGAATGAGAAAGACTATCGAAAATTCATGTAGCCAGCGGTTCCTTCTGGATCCTAAACTATATGTATGCAAAATTTGGTTGAGATTGGTGGTACGGTGTAGATTTGTATACGGAACAGACCCACATACATACATACATACCCACATACAGACTTTCACTTTTATATATAAGATATGGTTACTTATCTCAGTAAAGCCGTTGGTCGTACAGGTGTTTCTTTGTCGCCTGCCTACTCCCGAATGATGATGCACGATACCGGAACGCCTCATTCTGAATATAGTTACTCTTGACATCTCTTAACGGAAGTTTTAACTACCTGAAGCTGGAATGACATCAAAACTGTGTATGTTATACATTCTGGAACTATTCTCATTATAATTGCAGTCTTTCAGCTATCTACCACAGCCTAGACATTTGGCACATAAATGCATGCAATTGGTCTGTTAGATAGAATAGGATCCTACAAAACTGCCTAATTCCAGGCCTTGGTTTGTTGAGAAACAGCAGATATTTCCCAAATTATTCCTTTTCGTACGCATGCATCGCCTCATTTTTAGGTAGATTTAATTAGAAAGCTAACTATTGCAATGGGTCCCATGTTTCGACTTCCAGAAAATTTCTACATATCTTCGCGTTTCACATCCCCCAGACCCCAAAACCACCGTCAGTTCAAAAGTTTATATATAATTTATGTATGTACATATGTATATATATATATATATATATATGTATATCAGTTTCTTGTGGACACGATAACTGCCGTAATTTTGCCCCAATCACTTTGATAATAATTAATTAATGTTATTGGTTTTACGTCCCTTTTAACTACCCTGGCTTTTAGAGACGCCGGGGTGCCGGAATTTTGCCCCGAAGGGGATCTTTAACGTGCCAGTAAATGTACTGACACGGCTCCCTCGCATTTGTGCACCCTCAAATGCCAGCTGACTGCGCCAGGTTTCGAACCTGCAGCCTTGGGTTCAGCAAGCGAGAACGTTACCCCTGAGCCACGCCAATCACTTTGAATTTTTTACATAATAAGTATCCCATTAAATTCTCGGTCGAGTTCGTTAATGGGCAAAATCGGTCAAAGGGGGTGAAAATGGGGGTCTCTTTTTCGAAAAAGTGAAATATCACTATAACTCTCTTAATACATGAAATATCGAATCCATTCAAAGTTCATAATATGTGTCGGATAAGTGCCAAAAATTTATGTCAAATAAGTTTTTTAATAGCACCAACCATTGACCAAAGGGGTGGAAAAAAGTGGGTTTTTCGGGAAACATTAATCATATCTCTCTTAATAGGCACAATATCAAAACCGTACAAAATGGAAAATATTCCCCTAATAATTACCTAAAACTTTTGTCTGAAAGAAATTTTGATATGACCCACCATTACGCCAAGGGATGAGAAAAACGATTTCGGAATTAAAGGAAATGCCAAGTGCAATCAGAGGTTACCATGACAACGCTTCTAAATTGATCAGGGATGAGCTATCAGAGGTTGCCAAGACAACGCCATTGACGAGATCACATTCATTTTTAGCCTACTTTTCACACTTTGCAAAAATGAGGAAAAAGTAGACTTATGAGATCGATCCTGGAAAATGTGTCTGTCTGACTGTCCTTCTGTCTGGCTGGCTGTGTGTGTGTGTGTGTTACCCCCTTATCAACTCCTAAACGGCTGCAGCAATCGAAACCAAATTTAGTATGAGTAAAGATGAATACCGGAATATATCAAGCCCATATTTGAAAACGATGTCAGTGCTACCAACTGCTAAAAAAACGCATTAGAAATTTGAGCTCCATGTTGGATATCATGGAAGGCATACATGGGAGCAATTCCAAAATTGGCACACATGTAGATAATACTATTTCAGTATAATTTCCAGGAGGCCATACATGACAGTGTTTCCAAAATAATTTTAAGCCTTCTGATAGGTCCAATTTTTAAATGCACATAACTTCTACACTATCAATTGGATTTCAACCAAATTATGTATGTAATATAAGCACATAAGCAGGTATGACTCAGCGTATTATTAATAGCCACCAGGGCTGCCAACTGTTAATAATTGTTCTCTCTACTTTTTATCCAAATACCAATACATCAGAAAGTATGCAAGCCGACAGCTTTAAACTATGCACGCGTATAGTACGTGACATTTTACATTAATTTGGAGTATCTTATATACGTCAGTTCTACCAACATGATTCTAAGCCTGCTGATAGGACCAATTTTTAAATACATGTAACTTCTATACTGTCAGTTGGATTTCAACCAAATTTCGTATGTGCTATGTGTAATATAACAGATATGACTATAGGTATTCTTATGAGCAATTAGAGCTGCCAACTGTTAATAAATGGTGTCTATATTTTTTACCCTAATATCAATATATCAGAAAGTATGCAAGCCAACTTTGCATACGTATAGCACCTGACATTCTAGATTAATTTGGAGTAATTAATATAAGTCAGTGATGCCAACATGATTCTATGCCTGATGGTAGCTCCAATTTTAAATACATATAACTTCTATACTAAAAAATGGATTTCATCCAAAATTGGCACAAAAATATATCATAATATTTCCGATTATTTCTGACCAGCATACGCATACGCATGACATTGTTGCCAACGTGCTTTTACGTGTGCTGATAGATCCAATGTATAACTCCATGTAACATCCTTTAGACTTCAACCACATTTTGTATTCTGTACCTTAAGAGATGGAATTAAGAATATATTCAGTCACCAGGGCTGCCAACTGTATTGCTGTATTAGGCTACATTATGCCTAGTTTACAGTATTTCGAACTAATTAAGACATTCCGATATTAACAACTTAATTTCGTCATTATTCTAGATAGGTTCATATACTGTAGATTAATCATTGGCATGAATCTTAATTTTAAGAAAAGTAGGCTCTTTAGTTCCGCACGGAACTTCTTGTTCCATCTGACTATGTGGGAGCGGCTAACTGGTAGCATGCTGAACTTCTATGCCCAAGGTCGCTGGTTCAAAACCGGCCAAAGTCGTCGGATTTTCTAAGAGCGCTAAAAATCCCTCAGCATGCTTTCCTTCGGAGGGGAAGTTCCAACGTTCATTGCAAGTTGCTGGTTGCGGTGGAATCTAGCAGCCAAGTTCACAGTAGGTGTCGTTGACGGTAGTATTTGGTACAAAATTAGGTACTACTACTTAAAGTTGACCTTCTGCAGACCTCAACTGAATTAGAGACTAATACAGTCATCACAATTAACACCGTTTATCAGACAGACTCTACACACACCCAATGTACACGGGGTTACATGACCACGTTGTCGCAGCCCCTAAACTGAGGAACCAACCAACATCTCTGCGGGAGAAAAAATTTTGCGCGAAGAAGTAACAGACTGTTAGATAGTTACACATCAGTTCCAAACCTTGCATAAGGACATTGTGATTAAAATGGATCCCAAATATGACAAGAAAGTTACCATCCCCATAAGACAATAAAATGTTAAAAATATGCATAGAAAGACGAAAAAAAGGTTAATTAACCTCCAATTGTAAAATACATTCTCGCAATAGATGAGGTCTGATCCACCTACGAAAACCTGCATATTTCGCCTATTTTAGCCTATCCTCTAGTCTGCCCGGTGAAATCTACCTCCGCCTTCCGGCGTGCCGAGAGGAATTTTTTCGTTACAAGTGTGGATTTACTTTATTTAGCAGGACAAAAAGTGGGGACATTTCTAAAAGCATGAGTTCGTTCAGATTCGCTGGGTTATATTTCTTGGCTAGATACATTTCTATGGATTCTTTAACGTCAAGAGTTCTGCCCTTTGCTTCATGGTGTAGAATTTTCAAGTCTGTCTCCATGCTAGTTACACGATGGTTGTTGTCTTACTTGTGTTCGCATATTTCTATTGCGATCTGACCAACATGCAACGCAAATTTAATTTCGTGAAAGCCGGCACCAAAGGAGTATTATTCTTCCGGTATTCACGGAATGAAATATAAGATTGTAGCTAACGCACATTACCCTGCATTGTTTATAATTCTCCGCAGGTGATTATCGTGACATGGGAAAAGTGAGAGAATGAGGAAACTATTTAAAAGTTCACAAACATAGTTTTAGAAAGTACGACAAATTTTGTCGTTTAATATAATTTGTGCAACGTAGTGTAACCGTGTGAAAGAGCGTCAGTTGCTGGTTGGTGATGTTGTTTTTGTCGCGGCTGTATTTTGAATTTGAAGCGAGCGCCTGGCTGAGTTGAATTTCTCTGTCGTTAGTTGCAGGCTGGATGATGCGCGGACGGCGATGCGCGTCAGTATGCTATCACGTGACAGTCTGCATGGTCTGAGAGGCAGCTGTTCGGACTGACACAGTCGTTTTGTGCAGTGAATACGTGCATAAGCGGGCGGCTTAATCAGTCTCAAGTTACTAGTACCTAACCTGGAAGCCAAAATTAGCCTACAAACGAGGCATTGTTCAAATGTGCTCAGGATTGTTTTATTAGATGGGATTAGCTCTTGTAAATGTAAGATTGTGTGGTGTAGGCCAGAGCTCACAGCATATTAAGGCACCTGGGCTGAAATAACTCCTTACTTGAGTTATGAGAATGTAATACTTCATACCAGGGTAGATTTCTGGCTAGAAATTGACTTTGAATTAAGGCTAAACAGGTGGATGCGTACTGTGATAACTACAGAAAGATTACAAGCAAGTAACCGGGAACATTGCGGTGACTATTCGGAATAATTCGGGACGGCAAAACACACTGGGTGATTGTCGTGGAACCAGTGAAAGTTTTAGACACGTGCTTTTTCATAGCAGAAGCTATGGTGTTAAGACAATCCGATCAGGACGACATGGTAGCAAGACGCCGGTATGAACTTTTGAAATCTACCATGAGTCGAGCCATTATTATGGTGCGCTAAATATGAACGGGCCGTACGATGGGAGCTGACGTTTGGGTACTTGGGACTCGAACCCGTGGAGCCATGAAGTCTAGCCGTACACATTTCCGTGTGCGGAGGAATGCGTGGAATTTTATGCTCCGACCGAGGACCTTCTGCAGGAGCTTGGACCTTCTTCAAGAACATCTGAAATGGACGTGAGCCCCTTATTCTATTCTTAATATCTAGTACCAGTGAATATCAGACCTTAGACTATACCATTCAACCATGTAGGAATCGTTTTACACGCCATAGATCTTTATTTTCTGCATTATATTGGAACATAAGCCTGGATCTTTTGATGTTGTCCACTCTTCGATTTTTTTTATATTATTCCTTTTGAGATAGCATATCCACGGTGGGCATATCGTAGAATGAGTATATTTTCGGAAGGCATCCGGCTGTTCTATTTAGACAGGAGTTGTACAGTTCCGTGCATATTTTTATGGCACATTGTTGTTGTAGCGATCTTTTTGAGATAGTTTTTGGTAAATTGTTTATTTAAATGTAGTTCTTGATCATTTTTGATGCAATTCATCTTGGATGAGTTCTGATTGTCATTTATCGTAAAATGATTCGATTTTTCTGGTGGTTAAGGATTTTCTTTAAAATGATAATGCGGAATGATCATGTATGAGAATTTACATGGGGGATTAAGGAGGCTTATTCATAACAATTTAATGGATCTTATGAAAAATAGAACATGGTAGTTATCCATGAGAATTTCATATTAATAATAATAATAAGTGAATGAGTTTGGATTATTTAGGTGATGTTTCCTTAAAACAAATATGAGAAATTAACATGAATTAATGCACATTGGATTGATAAAGCAATCGTAACGTAGTTTTGTTATTAGAGCAAGGTGTATCAATTAGGAGGATTTTTGTTATGGTGACAAGCGGATAATTGGACAGGTTAATTAGAGATAGTTACTTATAACAGTCATATGATAGATCTGATGGGGTGATGAGTTGAATTGGGAATGCGCGTAGGCATTTGTCCCATTAATGATTATGATAATCCATTAAATACAGTAAATATGACTGGATGGAAATTAATATGTGAAAATAATATATAAAAGAATTATAGTTGTTGAATATAATGAAATGTTGGAATTTGGAGGATGTTGCCTCATATTACTCAAAAGAAGGGCGATGCCACTGTGGTAGCCCCACGCCTCTATCTAGATATTGTCACCAGTGGAATTCTAGATTCTACTTTAATTTGCTCTAACCATAATTACATATTTTCTGATTGAATTATATAAACCTGCAGATAGATTAAAATGCCTAACAATTTTGCCATATTGTGATATCAAGGAATAAACTAAATTCATAAAGTGCATAAATTAAATGGGGCATTTAATATGCGACCTCATGTTCCGATGAAAATCTTGAAATAGCTACGAATCATCCATAAGTGTTTGAAATTGGTTGGAATAATAAGGTTGAGTGGCAATTAACATCACTTAATAATTAATCCCATAATTTATTTTATTATCGAGGATAAATCATAGATCCATAATTTATAATTTCTAATATGAATATTCCTTGTGTGGGAATAATGAAATATAAATGGTATTACGTTTCTAATGGGTCCATCTTTGTTCGACTTGGTCTGTCTGGCATCAAGTTGTAAAATTAACAATTCTAGTATGTTTTGGAATTTCTTCTCGTTTCATGGAAGAGAATATCCCATAGGATTATCCATGATTTTGGAAATATGGAAATGTGTAGAACTTCAGAAATAAAATTTTCCTCAAGTTCGATAGGACAATCAGTGGTCCACACAACTTGAATACTGTAAATATCGTTTATAATATAATAGAATACCATGATGGACTATTAATTTCATGGGTATTCTAATACAATGAAATGTTTAAAAGTTGACGTTTTCGGTGCATATATTTTTTTTTTGGAACGTTATTCTACACCTGCGATTAAATAGTATAGGATCCCAGGGGGAGCGCAGGATGTTATTTTTTCCAGGTGGTGTTTTAGTTTTCTCCCTGAGGATGCCCTTGTAAAGATTAGGATGGTTGAATGGATCAATTAAATTGATACAAATTTTATCTTAACTGATACTGTGGTCATTCATGATTCTTGAAATATGCCTTCTATCCTTGCTGTAGTGTGCATCTGGGGAACAGCAGAGCTTTTCTTTTCTTTATTCTACATCTTTGTAGAATGCTCACTATTAACCCCGAGATGTTTTTGAGTCTTTGTGCTCGACTGTTGTTCGGATGTGCACTTGTGTGGTCGTAGGACGTTCGTCAAACGGTCACAGTAGTAAGTTCCCAGTGTCTGTTTAACATCGCTTGATGAATGCAGATATATTGCATTTGTCGGTTGGCACAGGCTAGAGTAAAATGTGGCTTTTAACTGATGCCTCAGTCTGATCCATGACTGTGATTGTATGGAATATACTAACGCAAGGGTAGTGCTGAGTAATGTCACTACGAACACAGTGAGTGCCTGTAAAGGATGTGAATGGTTCTACGCTTAAGATTAGAATTGCAGCATTGACTCAGTGAGGAAAGCAAAGCTAAACTACCTCACTCCTCACCTCGCCTAGTACGCCTCAATATAGTGCTTCATTTTATTTTGTTTCAAGACATAACCCTTCGGTGGTACATTTCGTGGATCCAATCAGCCTATGCGTTGTCTACCTAACAGGCAAACAAACATACAGTAAATTACCAAGTAAAACGCAAAACAAATAATGCTCTCATTCGTAAAGTAAATTGCCCTAAAGGGGCAAGATTGTGAAAAAATTGTAATATCTTGGTGAGATCATCACTTGGAATGCCAATGAAAGAGCATCAATAGATAGTAGAACACTAAAATTGCGACGAGCACAACCAATTACCTGGCCAACATATAAGAAACAGTCTCTTTCGATTAATGCTAAATTTCGACATTATTTCTCCGTCGTTGAGCCAGAAGCAACATATGCAAATGAAACTTTATTTAAACTAAACACCCGATCAACAACTGACAAACTACAGAAGGTTGATAGACGGATTCTTCCGACAATCATCATACTAATATATAAAATTGAGATGGTGTGTGTCTGTCTGTCTGTGTGTTACTCAATAACGCTAGAACCACTGGTCCGATTTTAATTAAATTTTGCATGGATATAGCTGATTTACCAGGATTACAAATAGGATAATTTTGATTTCGATATTTTGCACTATTAAAAATGGCGACCATTTTAGTGACGTCACTACATCCTTTGGTTTCAAAATTTCATATTTACATTTCAAGTAAAAAGAGAACGCTAAGAAATAGCAAACTTTCGATGGCATACACGAGGTTTAACATTTAATTTTCTATCCAAAAGGTCCTGATCACTGTTCGTGTATCTCCAACGGTTAGCGAGTAAAACCTAAATGTGTGCTATAAAACACGGTCAACATCGAGCGGTGAAGTACAGTATATCTCTACAGATATAACAATGAAAGTTAGTCTGTTTTTTCTGAATTTCTACGGAAATTTGAGTTATTTACGCGTTTTAGACTGTTTTATGATGGATGCGCGCGAAAATAATGTTTTGGTCTGTCTGTCTGTTTGTCTGTGGATAACTTTGTTCCCTTATAACTCGAGAACGGCTGGGTGTATCAACGTAAAATTTGGTACACATATCCATCAGAGGCACGACACTAATCATTGACACAAATCTTCTCCGTACCTCTCATAAAAGGGGGCCTACCCCCTTAAAATACATGCAGAAATAAGAGTAGAAGGACGAGACAAAGCTCATTTTCAGCCCCTCAATGTGAGAAACAAAACTCGGGGGCCCTAAAGGGTCCCCGAAAACTACATTTTAAGGCCCTAAAACCAACAGTTTTTTAGATATTCCCAGAAAACTAATTTAATTTAATCAACTAATGAACGACTGCAAGCCGGTAACCATGGCAACAGATTCTCAGAGATCCATCTATTGCTGTAAGATGCAATGCAATTCCATTAATTACATTAGTGTGAAAGTTTGCAAACGGCTAGAAGGTTATCACCGAACCAAATTAAGCTGTAAAATTCATCAATACGTATAATGCGCTTACGGGGATCAAGGGGTACTCTAGAATTTTTTCACGCGATTTACACCTGCAGGTGTGGTACGGCAGGTCTATTATATTCCTATTCCTATATTATAATATTATTAGTAGTATTATATTATGGCGTACAACGACGAGACAAAGCCCCTCGGTGCCAGAAACAAAACTCGGGGCCCCTACAGGGTCCTCGAAAACTACACTATAATGCTCTAAAACAGTTTCGGAAATATTCCCAGAAAACTAATTTAATTTAACAAACTAATGAAGGAATGCAAATCGATAACCATGACAACATTATCTCAAGGGGTGGCATCCAACTTTCCATTCTATTTCTGTAAGAAGCAATGCCACTCCATTTATTACATTTCTGTGAAGGTTTGCAAATAGCTATAAGGTTATCACGGAACCAACGTAGACTGTATACTTCATCAATGCAATTAAGGGGGTCATGGGGTAACCTAGAATTTTTTCATGCATTTTTCAGGTGCGACATATAGTACAGAAGGTCTATTATATCTCCAAACAGCAACATTATTTTCAAAAATTCCTGAATTGAATCAGCATTTTTTGCGGCTTTTAGGAATTTGGGCCATTTGAGGCTTAAGAACCTGAAGTTTCATGCACCACAAGCCTTTATAATTTATGAATGAGGTCTTCCTGTGCATGAGGTCCTAACACAACGTAGAAGGTCAGTTTTTATGTGACGTGTATTGCGTATCGTCAACAAGGCTTTCAATTCCATTTCACGTCAGGAAGTACACGTTAGGTGAATTTAGTTTGAGAGCACATTTAACTAATCTTTTTTTTTTTTTGTCGACGTACGGGTTCATCGTAAGGATGATTTTGTTTGATACTGTGCGGTAGATATACCCATATTTGGATATCTGGGTGATATGTTGTAGACAATAGAATTGTCTGTCTGTCTTTCTGTGTATCTTTATGTACGCTTATAACTCGTGTTCGGATGCTTGGTGCATCGAAAAATTAGGTATGGTAAACATGAGTCAATACACCAATCATTTATAAAACTCTTCACCGTACTTTTCACACAGTAGAAGGGTGGATATAGGGAAAAACTTCTCAAAATACATGCTAAAATAGGCGAAATATAAAAATTATCCTAGAAGGACGACCAAAGCATATGTTGCGCTTCTCAATGTGAGACACAAAATTCACGAGTCTATAAAGGGCCTCCGAAAACCACATTTTAAGGCCCTTAAATTAACAGTGTGTGTGATATTCCCAGAAAACTAACTTCGTTCTGATAAACATATGAAGGAATGACAAACCACTAACCATTGCAACAGGAGCTCAATTGTCAATGTCTGGTGTTAATCTATAACACCGATCGAAGAACGGGTACTTCTGCTAGTACTAATATATAAAAATGAGATGGTGTGTGTCTGTCTGTCTTTCTGTCTGTCTGTCTGTCTCTGTTACTCAATAACGCAAGAACCACTGGTCCGATTTAAATGACATTTTGCATGGATGTAGCTGATTTACCATGTTTACATATATGATGCTTTTAATTTCGATTTTTTGCACTATTAAAAAATGACGACCATTTTAGTGACGTCACTACACCCTTTGGTTTCAAAATTTCATATTTCCATATGAAATAAAAAGAGAACGCTAAGAAATAGCAAACTTTTGATGGTACATATGAGCTTTAAAATTTAATTTCCTATCCGAAAGGTTCTTATCACATTTCGTGTATCTCCAACGGTTAGCGAGTAAAACCCACATATGTGACGTCACTACACCCTTTGGTTTTAAAATTTCATACTTCTGTTTCAAACAAAAAGAGAACGCTAAGAAATAGCAAACTTTTGATGCATACACGTGATTGAACATTTAATTGTCTATCCAAAAGGTCCGTATCACATTTCGGGTATCTCCAACGGTTAGCGAGTAAAACCTAAATTTGTGCAATAAAACACGGTCAACACCGAGCGGTGCAGTATATCTCTGCATACATAAACATTAAAGTTTGTATGTTTTTTTTCGCAATTTCTACGGAGTTATTTTCGCGTTTCAGACTGTTTTATTATGGATGTGCACGAAAATAATTTTTTGGTCTCTGTCTGTTTGTTTGTTTGTCTGTGGACAACTTTGTTCCCATATACCTCGAGAACAGCTGGATGTATCAACGTAAAATTTGGTACAGATATCCATCAAAGGCACGACACTAACCATTGATGTAACCCTTCTCCGTACCTCTCATAAAAGAGGGCCTACCCCCTTAAAATACATGCTGAAATAGGAGTAGAAGGACGAGACAAAGAACATTTTCAGCCCCTCAATGTGAGAGACAAAACTCGCCACATTTTAAGGCCCTAAAACCAACCGTTTTTGAGATATTCCCAGAAACTAATTGCATTTAATAAACTAATGAACGAATACAAGCCGGTAATCATGGCAACAGATTCTCAGAGGTCCATCTATTGCTGTAAGACGCAGTGCAATTCCATTAATTACATTGGTGTGAAAGTTTGCAAACGGCTAGAAGGTTATCACGGAACCAAATTAAGCTGTAAAATTCATCAATACGTATAATGCGCTTAAGGGGGTCAAGGGGTACACTAGAATTTTTTCACGGGATTTACACCTGCGGGTGTGGTACGGCAGGTCTATTATATTCCTATCCCTATATTATATTATTATTATTAGTATTATATTATGGCGTACAACGAGGAGACAAAGCCCCTCGGTGCCAGAAACAAAACTTGGGGGCCTCGAAAACTACATTATAAGGCTCTAAAAGCAACAGTATCTGAAATATTCCCAGAAAACTAATTTAATTTAATTTAACAAACTAATGAAGGAATGGAAATCGGTAACCATGACAACATTATCTCAAGGGGTGGCATCCAACTTCCCATCTATTTCTGTAAGAAGCAATGTCACTCCATTTATACCTTGCCACGGTGGGTGAGTGGATAGCGTGCCGGTCTACTAACCCCAAGATTGCAGGTTCACTCCTGGCCGTGGTAAGTGATTTTTGAAAGGCGGCAAAAATACGACTCGCATGTCATACGATGTTGGCATGTCAAAGAACCCATTTGAATTCAGTTGGCCGTGTTCATAATGGCAAAATTAATCTCAGGAGTTTGCACCAACACAAAGTTCCTCATTTCTCTACTAGAAAGCGCTATAGTGGTCAAGGAGCTTAGATATCTACCCTCCTTGACTTTCATAGTGATTCAAGGAACAACGAAATTTCGACATGCAAGCTACCCTCTGGGTGTCAAATTACGAAGCTTGCACCCGGCACCCGAGGCCATACGATATTATTATTAGGCTACTCCATTTATTACATTTCTGTGAAAGTTTGCAAATGGCTATAAGGATATCACAGAACCAACGTAGACTGTATAATTCGTCAATGCAATTAAGGGGGTCAAGGGGTGACCTAGAATTATTTCATGCAAATTCACGTGCGACATATAGTACAGAAAGTCTATTATATCTCCAAACAGCAACATTATTTTCAAAAATTCCTGAATTGAATCAGCATTTTTTGCGGCTTTTAGGAATTTGGGCCATTTGAGGCTAAAGAACCTGCATTTTCATGCACCACAAGCCTTTATAATTTATGACAATCCTGTGTATGGGGACCTAACAAAACGTAGGTCACTTTTTATGTGAGGTGTATTGCGTTTCGTCTACAAGGCTTTCAAATCTATTTCATGTCAGGAAGTACACGTTAGGTGAATTTAGTTTGAGAGCACATTTTAACTAATCTCTTTTTTTTTTTTGTCGACATACGGGTTCATCGTAAGGATGATTTTGTTTGATACTGCATGGTAGATTTACCCATATTTGGATATCTGGGTGATATGTTGTAGACAATAGAATTGTCTGTCTGTCTTTCTGCGTATCTTTATATACGCCTATAAATCATGTTCGGATGCTTGGTGCATCGTAAAATTAGGTATGGTAAACATGAGTCAATACACCAATAATTTATAAAACTCCTCACCGTACTTTTCATACAGTAGAAGGGTGGATATAGGAAAAAACTTCTCAAAATACATGCTAAAATAGGAGAAATATAAAAATTAACCTAGAAGGACGATCAAAGCATATGTTGCGCTTCTCATTGTGAGACACAACATTCGCGAGTCTATAAGGGGTCTCCGAAAACCACATTTTAAGGCCCTTAAGTTAACAGTGTGTGTGATATTCCCAGAAAACTAACTTCGTTCTGATAAACTTATGAAGGAATGACAATCCGCTAACCATTGCAACAGTAGCTCAATTGATAATGTCTGGTGTTAATATATAACACCGTTCGAAGAACGGGTACTTCTGCTAGTAATCAATAAAAACACCAGATTGAGGGCCAGTGTGGCGTTTGCCCAATTCAATAATTTACAAGGAATCTATCATTGACACGATATGTAAACGAAGGATTGAGTTTTTGGACACATATCCCGCTTGCCAAATACTAGACTCCTGTAACAACTTTTTGACCTCTTTGGAACAGTAAAACAAAAATCATATGATTTAAAGAAAAACAAATGGATTTAGACGAATTGAAAACTACTAACCATCAGATTGAACATAAAGGAGAGAAACGGCTTCTGAATAACAAATACACTCGACTAACATTCAAAATTTCTCAGCGTAAGCAATATGTTACATCAGCAGAAGAACGGGCTGCAAGATCTTCCAGAATGAAGAAGTATTGGGAAATTAAAAAAATCAAGTATTAAAAACTGAACTTAGTACAGTATTTGAAGACTTTGTATATAAGGTTTGATTTTGGTGCTCTAATGTGGGCGTAAACAGTGTAAATAAATAAAGGAACTTAATCGTTTACTTCACTAAATAATATTCAAGTTTTAAATAATTTAATTGTAATGCTTCATTTATTTAATGATTGTAAATTAGACAAATCTGAACTCTAAAAATATTAATATAATATACAATTCTGATAATAAATAGTATAGTCTAATACAAACATATAAACGATCATTAAGATATTTTGAAAGTTCTAAAACATGCAATATCGAAGAATGACTATAAAGGCTACATAAAAGCTACGGAAATGGTTCCACAATATGGCTATAGATCCCATCAAATTCTTGAAATAGATAATCGTGTTCAATACAAACACACAAATGACCATTAAAATACTCGAAATCTGGAAGTTCTTAAATATCATATATCAAAGAATGACAACCAACGAGTGCAAGCACTTTAAGCAGGGAGATAGGTTACCTGAAGGATACAGAGGTTAGTCCTCATCATCGCTACAGATTCTGTGCCGTGGTTATATCCATGATCACTGTTCTATAGATCATTGGGGCAAGACAGGTGTTCAAGAATTGAGATGTTATCGTTCCAGATCTGACAACCTTAGGTTCCTCAAACTCATATTTAACCTTATCGTACGGGGTGGTTGTCTCATAGATAATAAATTTATTAGAGCACAAAATATGCAATTAAGCATTACTTATCTTTTTCTCAAACATCATAGAAAGAAAACAGAAATTTGGGTGGACTTTTACAGCACAGACGCGACGACCACCGACAAGTGGAAAGAAGCCAACTACGAATTAAGACACATGACAACCAGATTAACCATGCACGGAATTCATCACCCCAAGCTATGCTCCACGAAGACGCACCACTCGCCAAACGAGGAATGCGTGTGTGCCCTATGCGGGAGCAATGTGACCGTCATCACTCACTGAGTCGTGCAGGAAAGACAATTCCTCTAACTAGATTCTGCACAGAATGACTGTGAAATAATCTTGCACATTGAGCCTTTAAAATTAATTAATTAATTTCTTACCACTAGTACAAAACTCTGACAGAGACAACTTCCTCTGTCCACACCACATTACATGATATCTGTCACACTCTTTGCCGCAGAGGGCACACATGCACCTGCGATCTAGATGATAGTAGATTTTGTTTGCTCACACTCTGAAGTGGAATCTATGTACCGAGGATCTGGTTGACAACAGTTGTCTCATAGATGGCTCTCTTCTCCTTGACGACATCGTATGGTTGGATAGAGCTGACTTCGAAACTGACCGCTGCGCTGGACCTAACGTAGGCTATTGCCTTCTTTACGGGATAGTCTTGTCTGCCCCGTTTCGTGCTTCCTTAACAGTCCCTGCAACTTCGTCATGAGTGACTTATCCAATTTCCCGTAAGTTTTTCGGCTAACACATGATGGACAGTATGATGTATTATAATATGTAGGTCCTCACTGAGTGAGCAGTAGTCAAAAAGATGGGGTAAGGTTACAACCTCGCGTCAGCAACACTGACATCGGTTTCCGTCCTGCTATTTATTTCGCATTGGTCGTACCGCTGCAACATAACACATGCTATTATAGAGTTCTTCCATTCAGAACTAGATAGACCCTGATGGTACCACGCATAACTTATTTCAAGATGATTACAGCTTTACCTATGTGTCGTAATTGACACCACTTCATGGTGTGAGAAATAATTTTGTGAAATGTGTGCTCGTTGGTGTATGAAACCACTTAACATTTTGCAAACTGATATTCATCTGTAACTAAATGATCACAAAACAAGTGTGTTTGTCTATTTTAAGGCTGTGTCCCAAAGCTCAAGCTGATAACTAGGGCCTGGATGTTGGTGACATGACATCTTTTTACTGAGCTATCTAAAACAATGCTGAAGTACATAGAAACTCCGGACGGGCCACCCCGTATTCAAATTTGTCATTTTTAGTTTGCATCTTTTTGCATTTTTTGCTATTTTTCCAACTTAGGAGCATTTTTTTTAAGTTTGGTAGATTTTTTGGTCTTATTTTAAAGAAATCGGCCTTATAAGGTCATTTTTTTCCAATTTAGTCATGTCACAGCTTTATATGAGGGAGTTACGTCTCTCAGAGTTAAAAGGAAGCTAGTAGCTATGAACCTTTTGTTAAGTGCTTGAAATCTATTTTGATTGACTTTTCAGTTTGAGCTTCAGATGTCATTTTTGAAATATTGGCGAGTTTATTATTATAAGATCATATTCTCCATTTTATTGTGCATTTTTCGATTTTTAGGTCATTTATTACAGTCATTTTTGAAAATGTTATTAGCCTACTTTCGATTTTTGCAAAAAATGAAAGTAGACTTATGAGATCAACACAGGGCGAAAAAAGTGTGTCTGTCTGTGTGTGTGTATGTGTGTGTGTGAGTCTGTGTGTGTGTGTGTGTGTATGTGTGTGTGTGAGTCTGTGTGTGTGTGTGTGTCTGTGTGTGTGTGAGTGTGTGTACTCTGAATGTCTGTCCCCCCCTATCAATTCGAACACGGTGAAACCGAATTGAACAAAATTTGGTACAGAGGTAGCACTAGTAAAGGACACCTCAGTGTCATACTTTATATTGCCGCCATCTTTACCAAAACAGAATGGCGGCCACTCAAATGTTCAAAACGTAAAATCAAATTACGGCTAAACTAATCATCCGATCTCTACCAAAGTTGGTGACAACATACCTTTATATAGGACGCGTCTTTCACCCAAAATTCAAGGTCATCGGCCATGCCATTTCAGGATGGCGGCCGTGTGAATTATGCAACCATTTTAATAAATAGCTTAAGACCCACCAATTCCGATTATCGAGCCTAGGGGGGTTTAAGCTATCCTGAAGGTCGTGATCCGTTATTTATTATAATTTAATATTATAATATTATACAGTATGAGTGGCTTAAAAGAGCTGAGCCGTTTGTGTCACACACAAGATGGCAGCTGTCCTCATGTGCCTGTCTTATATTTCAGTAGTTTTAGTATGTTGTATGTGATATACCGTACTGATACAATAATATAAACTTTGTATGAAATGATCTTTAATGAAGATGTACTGCAGTGAAGAAATCGTTTATTTAAAGTCATTATTTGCCAACAGTTTGTATCTAATATGTCAGTTAAGAACACCTGACGTCATGGATACGGTTAGCTCTGGGCTAGCATGTTAGTCTGACACGCAGTTGACTGGGGATCGAGTACTGCTACAGATAGGTTTTTTTTTTCTTGAATTCTTTTACAAATGATGTGCACGAGCTTTTTCCACAGATACTGAATAAAATGTCATTTAGCTCAAAGGAGAGGATAAAGTATACACTCGTATATTAATAAAATCACAGTCCCAGCATCGCACATAAACAGAAGACATTAGAAAAAGGAGAATAGAAGAACTAGATACACGTTGTCATTAACCACAGCCTTCTTAATGCCTCTGTACGGTGCTGTCCTCTTGTGGGTTATGTGGGTAATATTGTTCCAAACATAACGCTGTGTAAATGCCTGAGCTGGCCTCCTGAAGTATGGCAATTTTGTAATACTGGTAGTTCAACTATTAGCCACGATCGCGCTCCGAATACCTTTAAACACTGCCAGCTGCATCGCCTCCCTCTTGGCTACTTTAAACTGCCTACTCATTCAACACCCATAGAACACTGCCATCGTAGTACATTACGATGGCAGTGCATAGGCGTACAAGATAAAGATTAATTCACTGATAGGTCGCAGCACCACCTACTGTGATTGGGGCGGAAGATTCTTAATTTTGCAGGCTGGCTTAATATAGAGATTAACGGACGTGAATGCATTACAATAAGTTAGTAGTTTTGTTATTCAATCATCATAAAGTATATAATATTGATCTTGACACTTACTGGCTTATTATCAATATAAAAGAAAACAAACAATACATTGTGGTTGGGGTGATTGTTTTAGGGATGAGGACAAAGAGTCATAATAGTACATTATGCAACGAGCCTATAATGGCTATAATTAAGACACGAGTATTTTTTATAAAACGAGCGTATGCGAGTTTTATAATTTCCATACTAGTGTCTTAATTACCATTATAGGCGAGTTGCATACGACTGTTTATGTTCGACGATAATTACAACTTTATTATATGTTTTAACATAAATATTCATAAATATATGTTGAGATTGTCACTAGAATTTTGTGATCGGGTGCTGCGCAGGGTAGGATATCTCTGATGTCCAAGCTCACTGACCGACCGACGCATGCGCTCTGTGAGCTTCAATGCCGTATGTGCAGATTGAGCATCAGTATTCAGTAAAAATGTCACGGAAATCGTTTGAAAACAACCCGCTGTGTAGAAATTGGATTTAAGGATATTAAGGTACAGTGTCTCATATTAACCAGTTTATTTACGAGAACATTATGGACGGTGCACTTTCGGTAATTTATATAGACATGTTGGATTTTGAGCGCACGCGAGTAGGTATCGTTACCTAATTGGTCAATGAACGAGCTCTGATTGGCTGGAGAAACTGTATCATAATGAAAAAGAGTGTTATAATGACCATCATTATGATACAGTTTCCTGACACATAATAGTGGGGGTCGAACATAAAGATACCCATACATTTAGGAGAAAGTAGGCTATATGACATGCGTATGACATGCGTGCCGTGATTTTTGCCGCCTTTCAAACATCACTTACCACGGCCAGGAGCGAACCTGCAAGCTTGGGTTTGGTAGTCCTACACAATAACCACTCACCTACTTCACTCACCTTCGGTGCCAAACTTCTATAAATTATTTGTACTAGTCGACAATCAAGCAAGCAGTTCCGTTCACTAGCTACTACAGACTTGATTGCTATGTGCTAAGCAGCTTTGGATCATGACTTGTGACGTCACATCCGGAATATTAGTCGACTATCTAGTTCACTAAGGCTTAAAATGTAGTTTTGGGACACAGCCTAAGTATCAGACGCCTATACCCATTATAATATTTTCTATTGACTGTGTCTGTTAATGCACATATTGTACTAACAATAATTTATATCATGTAATTGTGTTTTTAATAAATAATAAAAAATGAACGGCTTTAGTGGCGTAGTCGGTAGCATGCTGAACTGCTATGACCAAGATCGCGGGTTCAAACCCGGCTGAAGTCTTCAGATTTTTAAGATCCTTCAGTATGCCTTCCTTCGGAGGGGAAGTAAGGCCAACCGACCCATGTCATAGATTTATGGTACGTAAAAGAACCTGTAACTACAATTGCTAGTGTGTAGCCAAATTTGTAGGCTATATTTGGTAGGAAACGCTCTATCTAATTCCAACATTCGCCGCTAGGTGTCAGTGACAGTGTTATCTGGTAGCCAAAGTTGGAACTACTTGAAATTGAACTCGCTGAGAACCTAAGGGCATTCAATTAAAAAATACCCTGCTATGACCATTTGCTACAGTTCATATAGGCCTATAATAATAAATAATATTACAATAATTGCAATTATAATTGTATTGTTTTATTTATGTTCGACCCTAACTATTATGTGTCAGAAAACTGTATCATAATGAGGCTCATTATAACACTATTTTTCATTATGAAACAGTTTCTACCACCAATCAGAGCTCAAGAAACAGTTGTGTGACCAATTAGATAAGGATACCTTCGCGCATGCGTTCAAAATCCAACATGTCTATAAAAATTACCGAAAGTGCACCGTCCATATGTTCCCGTAAATAAACTGAGACAAGAAATGGCACTGTACCTTAATATCCCCAAAATCAATTTCTACACAGCGCGTGGTTTTGAAACGACTTCGGTGACAGTTTTACTGAATACTGGAGCACAATCTGAACATATGGCATTGAAGCACACAGAGCGCATGCGTCGGTTGTCCAGAGAGCTTACGAAACAGAGATATACTACCCACCGCAGCACCCGATCACAACATTCTAGTGACTGAACAGATATTTATGAATATTTATGTTAAAACATATAATAATGTTATAATTATCGTCGAACATAAACAGTCGTATGCAACTCGCCTATAATGGTAATTAAGACACTCGTATGGAAATTATAAAACTCGCATACGCTCGTTTTATAAAAATACTCGTGTCTTAATTATGGCCATTATAGGCTCGTTGCATAATGTACTATTATATAATTCATTTCTTGTAATTAATAATTATATAGATCGCAGCATTACTCTTTTCTGTACTTGATTTAAGCGGCGTGCTCAAGGACTCGTGATGCAAGCAACAGCAGTCTCGTAGTATACACAACAATGCATATTCAGCCAAATCATTAGTATAATAATTTTAAGTATGACAAAGTGAACAAATGACTTTTCCAGTGTATTTCAGTGTTGATTTTCTCGGATTTTAATATATGTGGTTTTATATGTACAAGCAATAAACCTATTTGACTTAAAATGACATTAAAATGACCATTCCTTATTGACTATATAATCACAGACAAATCAAATGTATATAACCGTAAGTCAATATATGTTGTACATTAAAACCGTACTGGTCTCAGTCGTATTGTGACCTTCCTCAGTGTATTTTAGGACACGTAAATCTGTAAGAACATACACTTAATATAGATTTTGCTATAACAGACGATTCTAAAAATATTCTTGTTCCAAAAGCTCACAAATTAAAATTTAAAAATGAACAGATCTGTTACAAAATATGTTAAGAAAAAGATGAAAAAGTCTTGATAAAACAGCCTGAAATAGAGGAGATGTGGGTGTGAAACTAGATAAGTTGAAATAGTTAGGTTATAACTGAGAGATACAAGAGGATGTAAAGCCAGATAGAAACGAAGTTGGGTGAAGAACAGTTTGGTTTCAGGAGAAATGTAGGAACAAGGGAAGCTGTACTAAGTCTTACTGTCGACCAAAGTATTATGTGCACTCGAGTTTGAAGGTTGTTTGTGAAGTAACCAATAGACGTACATGAAATCCAATAACATCATCATTTTCGTCGTTCTATTTTACGTTAGGTCATGTAGGTTTGGAATTTTTAATTTATATTTTAATATTTTTTTATCGCAGTAGGAACACAAAAAGTGCACTTTTTAAGCGTGTTTCAACTATGCGTCACATTTACGAATTATTATCTCAAAAACCCGTCATCAGATCGAATCAAAATCTTAACACATTATACATTGGAATGTTGTATAACTGGTTTATTAATTTCAAAATTTTGTGTGTCCAAGAAACAAAGTTGTTATCATTTTTGTAAGGTAACTTTTTCTCGGCTCGGGGTGGTTGGAAAATGTAGTTCTTGGTTGCATTGTAATCCTTATACATCGAAAAGTTATGCTGTATGACTGTGAAATACGTAAATTTTTTCACTTATTTTATATCGGTTTGTATTTCTACGGGGAAATAACACATGTTTCACCTGCTAGCCGCTCCGGCAATAGCTGTACAGCGTTGCCGTAATAGTGCCCACACGCATCATGGCGCGTCTCGCTCGGAAGTGATGGGCTCCATCTCAGCAACGCTGTACAGTGTTTGCCGGAGCGGCTAGCAGGTGAAACATGTGTTATTTCCCCGTAGAAATACAAACCGATATAAAATAAGTGAATTAATTTACGTATTTCACAGTCATACAGCATAACTTTTTGATGTATACCGATTACAACGCAACCAAGAACTACATTTTCCAACCACCCCGAGCCGAGAAAAAGTTACCTTACAACAATGATAACAACTTGGTTTCTTGGACACACACAATTGTGAAATTAATAAACCAGTTATACAACATTCCAATGTATATTGTGTTAAAATTTGGATTCGATCTGATGACGGGCTTTTGAGATAATAATTCTTAAATGTGACGCATGGTTGAAACACGCTTAAAAACGTGCACTTTTTGTGTTCCAACTGCGATAAAAAATATTAAAATATAAATTTAAAAAACCAAACCTACATGAACTAACGTAGAATAGAACGACGAAAATGTTGATGGTATTGGATTTTATGTAGGTCTATTAGCTACTTAACAAACAACCTTCAAACTCGAGTACACATAATACTTTGGTCGACAGTAGGCTTGCAACCCTTCTGATTGCAAGGCTCAGCTCTTTTGGGTTTGTTAGGTAAGAAAATGGTGCTTTCTGAGAGTGCTGTTTGCATCTCTGTGTGGCATGGCAGGTGGCCTTGCCAATGAAGTTTCTTTTATATGTTCCTTTTTTTGATGCTATTTTGTATTTATATATATCTTTGACTATTTTTTGTTAGGAGTCCATACTGAAAGATTTTGTATTAGAGTATCTGTCCGTTTTATCTTTGGAGATTGTAGGAAGCCATGTTAGTATCTGTTGAGAAGGTTAGATGAGAAAAAAAATGTTAGGTTTGGATTATAAAAGTGGATTGCTTATAGATGAAGAAAAAGCTGCAGTGAAAATTATTAATGAATTAAATGAATACCTGTGTCCGTATGGTGAGGTGCAGGTTCCTTTATGTTTTAATTGATGGTGATCTGAGTAATTAACGGTTAATAGAGGAATGTCCATCATATATATCAGGTATATGTATTATATGTCTGCCCTGTTGTTAAAATAAAATATCCCTAGTGAGTATAATCAACCACAACCCCGAAAAGGAAGAGTATGAACGGTTACAGGCTGATTTTGGAAGGTAGAATAACGAAATACAAGAGAACGTTCTTGGCATTTGTAGACTTAAAAAAGGCTTTTGATAACGTTGATTGGACTAAATTTTTGACATTTTGAAAACGATTGGAATCAAGTACAGGGATAGGAGTGTGATCTACAATCCATACAGAAACCAGACAGCAGTCATTCGAGCTGAAGGACTTGAGAGAGAAGCTGGTATTCAGAAAGGTGTAACGCAAGGCTGCAACTTATCACCCATACTTTTCAATCTTTACATTGAACAAGCAATGAAGGAAATTGGAGAAAAATTTAAAGTGGGAGTGAAGATTCAAGGAGAAATAATTTCAACTATGAGATTTGTCGATGACATAGTCATCTTTGCCGACACGCCTGAGGATTTGAAAGAGTATTTGAATGGTAAGGACTCCGTCTAGAGGAACAAATTCATGATGCAAATTAATAAATGTAAAACAAAAATATTGGAATGCAGCCGAAATAAATCAGAAACCACTATGAACATTAAATTGGCAGGTGAAAAGCTGAAGGAAGTAGGAGACTTCTGTTACTTAGGAAGCAAAATAACCAGTGATGCACGAAGCAAGGAGGATATAAAAAGTAGGTTGGCTCAGGCAAGGAAAGCATTTCTAGAGAAAAGGAATCTGTTGACATCGAATATAGATTTAGGTATTAGGAAGTCATTTTTGAAAGCCTTTGTTTGGAGCGTGGCACTCTATGGAAGTGAAACTTGGACTATTGGTGCAGCAGAAAAGAAGAAAATTGAGGCGTTTGAAATGTGGTGTTACAGGAGAATGATGAAGATCAGATGGGTAGATAGGGTGACAAACGAAGAGGTATTAAGACGAGTGGGAGAGGAGAGATGTTTCTGGCAACTGCTAATGAAGAGAAGAGATAGGTTGGTAGGACACATACTAAGACACCAAGGAATAGCAAGCTTAGTTATGGAAGGAAGGGTCGAGGACAAGAACTGTAGGGGTAGATCAAGGTTAGAATATATTAAACAGATTGCCTCGGATGTAGGGTTTGGTAACTATGTAGAGATGAAACGATTAGCTTAGGACAGGGGGGCATGGAAGGCTGCATCAAACCAGTCAAAAGACTGAAGACTCCAACAACAGCAACAACAACTGAGAGATTGGTATGCAAATATAAATACAGATACATACCAATCTATCAGTTATAACCTAAATGTTTCTTAATTTTAATTTGTGAGCTTTTGGAATGGGAATACTTTTAGAATCCTCTGTTATGGCAACATTTATACTAAGTGTATGTTCTTACACATTTACATGTCCTAAATTACTCTGAGGAAGGTTACAATACGACTAAAACCGGTACGGTTTTAATGTACAACATATATTGACTTATGGTTATATAAATTTTATTATAACTACTTGACTTACTTTGACTTTCCTGTTCTCCCTCGTGGAACATAGGGCATCAACAAATCATTTCCATCTAGTCTTATTGACAGCCAACGTCTTTACTTTGCTACAGGTCTTGCCTTTTTCCATTGTTTCCATATGTACTCATATTCGCCACGTTTGTTTGGGTCTCCCCTCTTCCTTTTACCCTGCGGGTTCCAACACAATGCCTCTTCTTCAGTGGCTTCATTTCCCTTTCTTAGTGTACGCTCGATCCATTTCCATTATCGCCTTTTCATTTGTACGGCCATCTCAATTTCCCCCATCCTGCTCCAAAGTTCATGGTTGGAGATTACTTCCGGCCTATAGATATTGAGATTCTATCGTAAACAGCGTTTGACGAAGGTCTGTAACCTGGAGGTAATTATTTTAGTCACTTTCCTAGTCACATATAATAGGACGGATTTGACATTACTTCGAAAAATTCGGAGTTTGCTCCTTACATATATTCTCTTGTTTTTCCACACCCGATAGAGTCGAATAAAGGCGCTATTTGCTTTTTGAATACGTTGCGAGACATCCTATGCTGCTCGTCCATCCTTGGCTACTCCACTGCCCAAGTAGGTGAGCTATCCACATCCTTTATTGATTCACCCCTGAAAACAAATGGGTCGACCTACACAGTGTAGTATTTCACTAATTTTGTGCCTTTATTTCTAATAACATTGTTTTTATTAAGTGGTCCATCATAATTGCATTTATGTTCGACCCTGAATATTATATGTCAGAAAACTGTACTCTAATGAGGCTCATTATAACACTATTTTTCATTATGAAACTGTTTCTCCCACCAATCAGAGCCCAAGAAACTGTTGTTTGACCAATTAGATAAATAGAGGCACTGGGTTCCACGCCCTTCTAATTTAAATATCACTGCCTGGCCTAGTGTCATAGTAGGGTAATCGAAGAGGCCATGGTCAAATACAAGGCATCTCTGCGTCTCATGCGCTCTGCTCAGTACATAAAACTGGCGAAATATCGGCAGATATTTATGAATATTGTGTTCGAACATAAAATAGTTATAATAATTATCGTGGAACATAAACAGTCGTATGCAACTCGCCTATAATGGTAATTAAGACACTCGTATGGAAATTATAAAACTCGCGTACACTCGTTTTATAAACATACTCGTGTTATGCTTTAATTTTACATGCAACCACCTGAGGTAAGTTACGATCTTGAACACGTGTTTCTTCCTCGGTCAAACGGTAACTCTCGGAATGCCAAACATCCCTGCTCTTATATCTAACTCATTTGAATAAAATTTATATTCAAATCACAGTCATAGATTTTTTAATGTTAATAATAATAATAATATCGTATGGCCTCGAGTGACGGGTGCAAGCTTTTTAATTAGACACCCAGAGGGTAGTTTGCATGTCGAATTTCGTTGTTCCTTGAAGCACTATGAAAGTCAAGGAGATTAGATAGCTAAGCTCCATGAACACCATAGCGCTTTCTAGTAGAGAAACGAGGAACTTTGCGTTGGCGGAAACTTCCGAGATTAATTTTGCCATTATGAACTCGGCCTACTGAATTCAAATGGGTTCTATGACATGCCAACATCGTATTTTTGACGTCTTTCAAAAATCACTTACCACGGCCAGGATTGAACCTGCAAACTTGGGGTTAGTAGACCGACACGTTCACCACTCACCAACCATGGCAGGCTTTTTTAAAATGTTAAAAACATATTTGAGCAGACCAAGTAGGGGGTCTCCCATCTTGGCAAAAAACGTAAATTTAAGCCATTTCCTTAATTTTGTCAAACGTTGAAAGGCTCAAGGGCCCTGAAAGGTTTCAAATTGTGAGTGTTGGAGAGCTCTATCAAACTTAAAAAAGAAACAAATTTCGAAAATCACTTCCGGCCTGATTTCAGTTCCAGAAAACAGCCTAAAATCGCTTGCTTCTTGACTCGTTTTCTCTTTGATTCAAAACCTAGTCGTATTCACATAATTCTTTCTTTAATGTGTTTCTAGCCTCAATACCCTCAGTTTATTTTTATTTTTTGAAAAATCTTTACACCGGAAGTAGATAAAGGGGGCGTTAGTGAATTTCTGCTTTGACTCACACTAGCGCTCGTAGTGACAGAAAAGGCAAACTGCTAATCTAATCGACCAGACGTGGTAAAGTTTCCGGTGAACAACCATCAGTCTACCGCGCAGATGCACCAAGAAAGGAAGTGTGTTCATAGAGGGTCTAGGCTATGCTATTGGTAGGTTCCTCAGTTTAGGGGCTGCTACAACGTGATCATGTAGCCCCCGTGTACATTGAGTGTGTGTAGAATCTGTCTTATAACCTGTGTTAATTGTGATGGCTTTATTAGTGTGTGTTATCTGTTTTTAATTCAAGTTAGCACTGCAGACGATAATTTCAAGTAGATACTACTTTTTGCTACCAAATGATACCGTCCACGGCACCTAGCTGTGAACATGGCTTCTACTAGATGCCATCGGAACCAGCACCTGGAGACGAACGTCGGAACTTAAGAGCATTAATCAAACCTAACCTACAAATTTAGCTTCACACAAGTATAGTTAGTGGAAGGTTCTTTTACATGCCATAAATCTATGACATGGCCCGCCGGCTTTACTTCCCCTCCGAAGGAAGGCATACTGAAGGATTTTCAACGCTCTTAAAAAACCGACGACTTCGGCCGGGTTTGAACCCGCGATTTTGGGCATAGAAGCTCAGCATGCTGCCGACTACATCACCGATGCCGCCAGTCTGTGACATTGAACATTGAAATGACATTAATGTTTTCAACATTGAGTTGGTTGTCTGAAGTGCTAGAACGGTGGATTTTAGGTAGATTTCATTAGAAAGCTAATTATTGCAATGGGTACTGCGCTCAAAATTAGGTCTAGTCAAGACAATATCACCGGACGAGGTAGACCGAGAGCATCAGAGGAAAATAGTGTATACAATTTTCGAGATATGAATCTTATTTACACTCAGGAAGAGAGACTATGCATCAACAAGCCATTGGTAAAATTTTAGCCACAATAAATATTTGTATTTGGAGAAGGAATGGAAATGTTATTACTTCATACATTTTAACCAAGCATAAATGACTTGAGACAAGTCCAGCATAGTGCACAGTTTTATCAGTGTTAGCTGCGAGAAACCTGTTTTTGATACGAGGGGACATGGCAAGGATGAGCAGAGGACGAACGCGAGCCTGAGGAGAGAGAAGTGGGGACGAAGCGTGATCAGCGCGCGCCATAAAGAGTTGACAGCCAATCAGATAAAAGATTGATTGCAGAGGAACTGATAAATATTAAATACATTACTTAAATATTATAAAGGATTGTGACATATCAAATTCACCAGGAAGAAAAAAGGAATTTAATTGGAAAATGTTAGACTTCAAGATGAAGAAATATAGTAGAAACATGGAACCACAAGTATGAATAAGCTGATAATAAAATTGAGATGTATTTAGCAGAAACAACGAGAGATATAAGTCGTGAAACTATACTTTGTAGCAGTACATCGAAACTTCGAACACAAGACTACGCAGAAGAGAAGCCAAAGGCATTGTCATACTTCAAGGAAGAAACACATCACACTATACAAGATGTATAAAGAATTAGGTCGAAGGGGAGAGATTACGACTACTCAATGTTTAGAAGGAAGGAGAATGTTTTAATTTTTCCACTATGAAGGGAAAGTAAAGCTATACTAACAAGCGAGATCCAGATATGACCATGACAACATAACTAATGGGAGCGAGCTGCGTCAACATCTGCAGTTCGTTCGAATAAACGCAACAATCTATTACAATGGAGAGAAATTCACAAGCTGAGGTGATTTCTCGTGTTAAGAAAGCACATTGCAACACTACCGACATCTAAGAACATCCAGAGATGGGCAGAAAGAAGATGGACCCAGGAATGAAGCGTGACGAGTATCTAGGTCATCGGGCCGAGAAGAGTGAAACGCTGTGGAGGAGCCACGTCAACGGCACGGACGGGGGAGACTGCCAGTCGAGTCCCAGCTGATTACCGGTTTTACTCACTCCATTGCTGTACAAAAAGCCCAGCGGTCAACGCGGAAGCGGTGTGACTCATGCAGACCAGATGGCAGGCAAGTGTCACATTCCCGAAGGTGCGTGGAAGAAATTCCACAGATACCAACATCTTCAGATCTTACCAGCGGGCACAGTTTTCAACGTAGACAAGTGCAATTTTACACACCTATGTAGTTAGAACTTGAACACGATATTCCAGTATAATGACCAACATCTTATCTTATATTCATAGGCCATGTTATTATTTTGTCTAGAATTTAGACATTTTTGGTAGAAATTTTCATACGTCATTTGTACGTATTTTGAACGTTTATTGATGATATTCGACACAGTAATTATTTTTGCAGTTTATTACAACGCTTAGAATTTTGCTTGAAGATAAATCCTTTGCGATAACAAAATATATTTCGTAGATATTGTTGTAACATCAGAGAAACGGTAATAAATATGTTAAATAAATATTGTAACAGTGGAGAGAAAGTGGTCATGAGTTTTGATAAGCGTAAATTTGTACATGTGATACAAGAAAAAGAGAGGACAAGATGATCCTAAATATATGAAGCTAATTCGTCTCAGGAACGAAATTATGATGTATAAAACCGTAAGTATTGACAGGAGTATTCAATATTTGCATTGAAGGATGTGAAGGACTGACATATCTTTGTGTGTGTTGTACTTTGTGTATATAGTGTAAAGTCTTCATATCTGCACATAAGTTCTTTGGAGTTAAATAGGATGGCGTTATGTTAGCAAGCTGTGTGTTTCCCTGTGCTCCTTTTCACTCATTCTCCACATTATGGTGCCGAAAACTCGTACAATCCAGTGACACGTGTATTTACTAGTGTTAGTGAACAGTGCTAATGCTTCTTTGTCGCCTTCTACACTACGGAAGGACACTCGACGCCGAGAACATTATACACTACCGAGAAGACATCACGTCAGCTTAAAGCACGCCACGCCCCCAACGACAAGACGCTACAAGAGTTCTCACTGCCAACTAATCCACTTCAGATAAGTCAAACCATCACAGACATCCTTTTAGTAATTCATGCCGTTCATTAGCTGGAAAATACTTTGGAGACCTACAGATAGGATATTTTTTTTAAATGCGATCCCAGAAGTGGCACATTTGCCATCTATCGGAGCAATAGGGAACTGTGTATTGTAAACAATTAAGCTTGCACCCTGCAATCTCGATTTGTCAACGAGAAAAAGACACCACTAGTCCTCGCTCAACACCACCAGAAAAATCTTTCATCTGAGTATTTTCCAGTACACATGATTATTACCTCCATGAGATCTACTTGAATTACTTCAAGAATACCAACATTTGTACAGTACGTTACTGACACATAACTAGTAGCGTGATCTATCTGCAATCATTGGAACCGCATGCACCTCTGCACAGTGCATGCGCACCTGTCAGTTACTTCCCGAACTATAAAATTGTCACGTTCAACTACCCCACTAGCGCATTCTGTTAGCCAAATTTGGAGTCTTGACTAAACACGCACTCTGCCAAAGAAACTAATATCTACACTGAAAGACGTTCCTACACACCAAGACGGGAGGCTACCTGACTGTCAGCTAATCCTAAGATTTATTGCCCCCTCATTATGGCAACTCAAGAGGACCTTGCAGCCCGACTACACAAATTGAAAAGAAGTAGAACAAGAGAGAGAAACAATGCCGCACGGTTTCTAAACACTATTGAAAGTTTTACTGAAAACACTAGTATTGTAGACTACAAGTATTATGGAGACCGACTTCAAGAAACATTAACTAGACTAATCCAATTAGATGACTCAATTCACGATCTTCTTCCAGACATAGAATACAACTCCGATATTCAAAGTTGCGAAGAATACATAGATAAAGCAAAACGTGGTTGACAGAAAGCCACACGAGGGGCAGAAATTAAACTTTCTTCTGCTACCTCAAACATGACCATAAACGAGAGTCCCATCACTCCCATTTCAACGTTCACCCATTCTGTTAAATTACCGCCAGTGAAACTGGAACCATTCTCCGGCAATATCGAAAGCTGGATGAGATTTTGGGAACAATTTGAAGCATCCATTGACAAAGACAAGTCACTATCGACAATACCTAAACATGTCTTTTTACGCGGGTATCTCGAAGGTGAGCCGAAACATCTGGTTGACGGAATTGTCGTGACTGCTTCTACCTACGAGGACACTAAGAAAATTTTAAAGACCAAATACGGAGATCGGAATCGGATAATACAGGCGCATATCGACTATCTAGAAGATATCTGACCTATCAACGCTGTTTGTCCGGAATCACTTAACACGACATACATTGAATGCAACCGCCGTATCCAGGCATTATAGGCCCTAGGCGAAGATGTAAACGCATATGGGCGGGTACTTGCTCCAAAGATACTCCGAAGCTTCCCTGACGATATCTGTAGACGCTGGATAATACACACCAAACGAGATAATATATCGGAAAGTGACATTCTGAAACTGATGGAATTTCTTGGTGAAGAAGTCGATGGAGCGCTAGTCACCCAGAAGATCAGAGGTGACCCATTGTTTTCAACCAGTTTCGTCCCCACGACAGCCGCATTTCAATTAAACGCTAAGTTTAAAAAACCATTGCAGCAAACAAAGAAGCAAACAGAACCATTCTGTGCATTTTGCGACCAACGAGGCCACTGGGTGCAAGATTGTAGGAAGGTGAAAACTGTTCATGACCGAATTGAGAAGCTAAAGACGAATAATCGCTGTTTCCTCTGCCTGAATCGAGGGCATAATTCGAAGAATTGCAGTACACGGGGGAGAGCATCTTGTTCAAAATGTAAGCAGTCCCAAAACTACTACATTTGCTCAAGCAATGATGTAACCTCCACTTCGGTCTACAAAATCCACTCTCAGACTCCTGACTATACTCACTTACAATCTGCGCGTATTCTAATTGTTGGACCAACTGGCTTAAGTAAAACGACACGTTGCATTTTCGATGGAGGCAGCCAGTCTACATTCATAAGCAAGTCTCTTGTCGACATATTGAAGCTTCCTACTGTCACGGAACGAGACATATCTATAGCAGCGTTCGAATCTGACACAACTATCCCTCAAAAGCGTCGTCTGGTTAGTTTCCAGTTACAGGGCACCCAGACCAACGCGCCAATAGGCATCACCGCACTCGAAAGTGCAAATACTTACTCAATGCACCCTACAGTGCCACAAGACGTCTCTTTCCTGAAGTCAGTACGCAAGTTGATACTAGCTGACCCTAAGGATGACTTACACGATCTCCCAATTGAACTTGTAGTTGGAGGAGATCACTACTGGAAGTTGATCAAGGACACGCAACCTGTTCGCGTGTCTCCGTCTTTGGTACTCATTCCTTCACTTTTCGGATGGGTACCCAGTGGCAATAGATCCGGAGTCACCGTCAACCAGCTAACCGTTAACAAAATAACACTGCAGGATGACCCTTCACTTCTCGAGCACCATGTCCGTAACTTCTGGAACCTTGAAGCAATTCGAATCAAGGAAGAAGAATCAAGATCCCACACGATGAGCTCCAAGGATCTCTATATCCTCAAAAACATTCATGAATCTCACTGCATTCATGATGGACGGAGAGTTGTTTTTTTGCCAAAGAAAAACCAGGAATTTGCATCGGATAACCGCACTAACGCTGAGAGACGATTCTAAGCCTTGACGAAGAAACTGCAACGAAATAGAGACTATAACGCCATATACAACGAAAGAATGCTCGACTACATCATCCAAGGCCAAGTAGAGATGTTGAACCCAGACAACCGAGCAACTTCTGTGTACTATCTACCACATCATGCAGTCAAGAAGACGAAACAGAACGTAACTAAGTGGCGCGTTGTATTCGACGCTTCGTCTCATGAAAATGGATCTCTATCGCTGAATGATGTCCTAGAAATCGGACCTAACCTTTTCCCCGACGTAATGAGTATCCTGCTTCGGTTTAGATTGTACCAATATGGTATTCTTTGAGATATAAAGCCAGCCTTTCTGCAGCTCTCACTTGACTCCAGCGACAGGGATCTAACACGGTTCTTTTGGTTTCGAGTAATCAAGGATGTAAACTGCCAATACCACGTCACCGACGAAGTGATCACCTACCGCTTCACCCGATTACCTTTCGGACTGACCAGTAGCCCTTTCCTCTTGTTAGCTACCCTGCGAGAATTGGCTACGAGGCACATTGATGACTACGTAGTTGCTGCTAGCCTCGTGGACCAGCACATGTACATGGACGATTTTGCAGCATCTACTAACGACGTTGAGGAACTCAAAACAATATACTCTCAGCTCACGGAATTGATGAGTATTATCAACATGCCCATGTCGAAGTGGGCCACGAATTCAATCACACTGCAAAACGAGTGGCAAAATCAAAATCTACCCATTCAAGAGGTTACACAGATCTTGGGAATCAACTGGAACACGGGCCACGACACACTGCATCTTTCAGCTATCGATGACTACAAGATGTCTCCAGATGACCCTGCCACAAAACGCCACGTTCATCAGATAACATCACGACTATACGATCCTCTCGGACTGTTCTCTCCGGTGACAATAATTGGAAAGATGTTGTTTCAAGAAACACGGACCAGAGGTATATCATGGCACGAGACTTTACCTTTTGATATTGGGCACGAGTGGTTAGTTTGGTGTTCAAATCTTCAATACGTGTCGGACATTCACACCCCACGATGGATAGGTGCTCTCAACAAAGATTTGGACAACTATGCTCTACACGTATTCTGTGACGCTTCCGAACGGGCATATGGTGCTGCTGTATACCTTCGATCTCACGCTCACGATACCACTACCGTTCAGTTAGTATGTAGCAAAGCTAGACTGGCCCCTATAAAGAAGGTCACGCTACCACGTTTGGAATTACTCGCTGCACTCGTGGGCACAAGACTTCTTCGTTACTTCTGCCGTGCTACATCCTGTGACATCAGTATAGCAATGCTGTGGACAGATTCAGCTATCACTCTAGGCTGGATACAAAACGACCCGAACCGCTGGAAAACTTTCATCTGCAATCGTGTTACAGAAATCACCGGCTGCACTTCACCATCACAATGGTTTCATTGTCCAGGAACGGATAACCCTGCAGATCTTTTATCACGAGGAATACATGAACCAGATCTAAAATCAGCAGATATTTGCTGGCTCGGGCCGGCCTGGTTGAAGGATCCTCGAATAAGTAGGCCTCCGAAATACAGTACCGAACATCTAACACTTCCAGAGGCTAAGAAGAAACCCTGTCAAGCCCTTGTTGTTACCACACATGAAGCACTCTGTGACTTCGCAATATTCAGCACCTACAACAAATTACTTCGGACTACAGCTTGGATCCTCCGGTTCATTAAGAACCTTCGGTCAGCGGATAAGCAAACTGGTAACTTGACAGTGTTGGAACTCGAAGCAAGTCGGCGATATTTGATAGCTTCTGTACAACGAGAGACCTTTGGCACAGAATACGATGCTTTGTTGCACAACACGCCCATCCCCAAAACATCGAAGATCGCCTCTTTTCAACCGTTCCTGCAAGACACATTGATCCGCTTTGGTGGCCGCCTCCACTTCACAACGATGTCGTATGACGAAAAACACCCAATACTTTTAGACGGCGGACATCCCTTCACTTGTCTTCTAATCCGCCATACCCATATCAGACTGCACCACTTGGGATCACGGATTGTGCTCTCCGAGCTGCGAAGCCAATTTTGGATTCTACGTGCAAGGCAAAGCATTAGGAAGGTATTGAATTCGTGTCTGCCTTGCAAGTTATTACGAAACCCTCTTGGACAGGAGAACGAAGCTCCATTACCGACCGATCGTGTACGGTACTCCACACCGTTCACTGTAACTGAACTCGATTTTGCGGGCCCACTATACGTCCACCACGATAACACCGTTCGCAAAAGTTACATCCTTTTGCTTGCACGTGCTACCACCAGAGCTGTCCACTTGGAGCTAGCGTCGGATATGACAGTAAATACGTTTCTGATGGCCTTCCAAAGATTCGTCAGCTGCCGAGGACTACCTCATACCACACATTCCGACAGTTCCACCACTTTTCACGCAGCTCATAGAGAACTTAGAGAGGTCTCTGTGATCTTCCACGACCACGACGCATCGAGCTACCTTTCCACAAATGGCATCCGCTGGAAATTCATCGCACCACGGGCGGCTTGGTGGGGAGGATGGTGGGAACGAATGGTCGGCACTACGAAACGCTGCTTGCGCAAAGTTTTAGGCCGGCGGCAAGTGAATGAGGAAACCCTGTACACCATTATCTCCTCTCCTTCAGGATGAAGGAACTACAACCTTGACTCCAAGCCATTTCATCCACGGCGACAAGCTGACGACAATCCCTACAGGACCTGAGCCTGCTATTAAGAAGGACTTGAAAAGGGAATACAGGCTCCAGCAACAAGCGGCAGAAGATTTCCGGAAACGCTCGATGAAGGAATATCTTCTGGAACTATGCAACCATCACCACGTACGATAGAAATGCGGCAAAACCACGAACTTCCGGGTAGGTGGCCTGGTCCTGCTGTAAGAAGACAACCGTCCTCGCCACGTATGGGGCAGAGGCGTAATCGAGGAACTACGACCTGGACGAGACGGAATACTCAGGACCGTCATCCTTCACACGCCAGACAGGAACCGGATAACGCGTCCAATTCAGCTGGTCATACCTCTAGAGGTCGACCAGGGTGGGGAGGATGTGAAGGACTGACATATCTTTGTGTGTGTTGAACTTTGTGTATATAGTGTAGTGTGTTCCTATCTGTACATAAGTTCTTTGGAGTTAAATAAGATGGCGTTATGTTAGCAAGCTGTGTGTTTCCCTGTGCCCCTTTTCACTCATTCTCCACAAAGGAACTCCATTGTCTGAGAAGATGATATTGTAAAACCCAGAAGTTTGTTTTGAACGTAAGAACAGTATGCGTATTTTAAAGACATAGCTGAATGATGATAAGGAAATTATAAAGTATTTTAGATCATTATTTGTTTTGAAAAGATCTTGTAAAATGAAAGGAAGGATATTAAGTATCTATTGTAAGGAGAGACGGGAGGTAAAGATATTGTTATTTGAATGACAAACGTGAGCAGACTTAAGAATTAGAGCAAAGCTAGAAATTGTAACAGAAATGTATTTAAAGCAACGAGAAGCGATTTCTAGAAGCGAGAATGTGAAGAGATTTGCGGTAATATTTTGTGAGAGATGTATTGATGAAACATAGCACGGAATTGTATAATCGATAGAAGATTATGTCGGAGGAGGAGTATTGAATTCATGAAAGGTGTTACATTCGTAATATCTAGTAGGAATTCTGAATATCTTAATTTGTTGAAAGTATTTGATATGGTTCATAGAAATTTTTGAAAGTGCTAAGAGGAGAATATATACGACAAGCAATTATGTCGAAGGAAGAGTAATAAGGACGCGATAATATGTTTATGAAGTGTGTGAGATAGGGCATTTATGATGGAAAGATATGAAATACTATGTGTCAGTTAAGTAAAGCCGTAATATGTATTTTTGGAGAAGCACGAGTGTGAGCAGTGAGGGTTAATGCCATGCACACTTATATTTTTATTTTGGAAGCTTATCTGAAAGTCATGCGTCGCAAATTTGTAATATTATTGATTATTAAATACCGGATTTGTATATTTAAGTGAATAGTCATGAACTTAACTGTTTGTAACAATAATTCACATTGGTTATAACAATGTAATACAGGTTTTGACAATTTTATTGTGTGATATACGAGAGAAGGAGGTAGGAATGAACTCTATACAATTGGAGAGAAATATAAAGAAATCGTGCAGGACTTGATAGTGTATATAAACAGTATTATTATTATTATTAATTATTTTATTCAGATTTGTAGATTTGACGCTATATTGCGGAGACTTTAACGACTGTTTTAAACAGGGAACATGTTTGTAGAAGTTGAGCGTTAAGTAAAGTACAACAGAGGTAGAACTACAGCATTTTGCATTGTAATAATGTTGTTTGTTTTTGCAACATCTTTCAAGGAAATATATTATTTTCACATAATTTGTGTGTGATACACAAGAGAGTCATTTTAGTAATATTAAGCCTAGAGAAGGGCAGATATTTTATTTTGAATGTTTAATTTTATCTTTCAACAGTGTTAGGGACATTTATGTAGTGTCATTTTTAGTTAATAAAAGGCAAGCGTTTTTATACATTTGCTACGTTTTTATAGAGCTGATTCTTATTTCAAAGCTTAATTACGCGATAACGATACCACTAGCTAGATGCAGACAGTCTATCAACACATTTACCTTAATTACCCGAGAGTCGAGTTGCTCATTAGTGCTCTATTTTTTATTGTTTATTAATCTGTTCTGTATTCAACTAGTTGGTAGTATAGTTAGGTGTGCGTTATGTGTGTTCAGGGTTCCCTAGTCATTAGTCCGGTAGGACATTGCCAATTCTTAGCCGGGTATTGACATCCCTACGATCCTTTTTCCATTTGCGGGGATTTGGGACTGTGACCTAGAGGAATTCGAGCGCAGTACCATGTTTCGACTACCGGAAAATATCGACATATCTTCGCGTTTCACATCCCCCAGACCCCAAAACCACCATCAGTTCAAAAGTTTATATATATATTGTACCCTTGAGAAAGCGTACATGAGACTATATTCGGGGGTGTACAGTTCATCGTCATGAAGTTAGATATTTTGTACTTTGCTTCCATAATTTCAAAGTGACATAAGGAGAATATAATTAGCAAAAAGATGACTCAACTTCAAACAAAACAAATAGTTTAATATCCCGACAAGAATGACACAACAATGACACACAAATCCCATATGACACTCATATTTATCGACTCAACATCAAACAATCAAATAATAAATTACACTGAATCAAATTTACAGCTGCAAATGCTGTCACAATAACCCAAATCATGGACCTCGTCCCTACTCCTCTTATTGTTGCGTGTATTGTTTTTGACGGTTTACTGGCAAGACTACGGTTAGAATGAGTACATATAGTCACGAGATATGCTTCCATAGAACCAGATCGCAGGACGCATATCCCGAACATATTTCACCACGCCTTGGCATCGGGATCCACACTTAATGGCTAACACAAAATGACATGACAATCGACCACACTACCCTTTACTAAAATTAAACATTATTTCCGCGAGAAGTATTTATATCAGTGCCAAAATACACAAAATCAAGCTGGCTAAATAGGTCTTACAGAAACAAGGTGAATATACAATCGTGGTCATCAGTAACAAACACAGGGATAAACCGATAGTTTCCCAAACACAACAAAGTTACAGAGGCACATCAAAAATGCGATAAAATATTTGCAATAATAACGAGACAGTAGCTAACATGAAAACAAAATACAAATCAGCATAATCATGAACTGCATTTCTGATGTGAAGAACCATATTTTAATCCAATTCGCTTCCAATTACGCTGTAACTGATCGTTATCACGGGAGCACGCTTTTCGCCCCTAATGGCCTCTCTGTCCTTATCTGAGATCTGAGCCTTCGCAGTCTGGAATATCCAGCTCTCGTCATTATGCCAATACCAGGCAGGTCTCAATTGTCTCTCAGCCACACGCTAGAGATCCGAAGAATATTCATCAATCACACTCTGAAATGAAACACATATCAACTCGTAGATCTGTCCTCAAAACTGCACCATGCAATTTCGGGACCTGTAGAACACTTAACAGTGACATCATCCTTATGAGACCTGTCTTCAACGCCATGCAGCTTACAGGTAACTGACCTCGGCCAGACCCCGCGCAGAATAATCATAATAATATACCCATGCCTTGGTACAACACACCATCACCCTCAATTTGCTCCAGATCACAGATAAACCTCTAAAAATAGTGCTCCAACACACAACAAGTTACTACGTGCTCAAATACAAAAAATGATTACCACAGAATCTGAATGCTTCTTGCTAAGAAAATATGCAATATCGCATAAAATTTACAGCCTGTGTAATCCAAAGTTTCTCACACAAAATATCACATTTTCCCCCCAACACTGTAATTACGTTACCTAACCAAAGCTTCACTTGTCATCAACGATACAGTCTGCTCATTTGCTGTATCTGTCATAAAAAACACATTCTGTACACGCGGGTACAATTTAATCTACTGTCCCGCACAAAATTTAATAATATACCCATGCCTTGGTACAACACACCATCACCCTCAATTTGCATAAGGACAGTGTGATCACAAGTTTAACAAGATGTTCAGTAAAGAACATATAGCCTACTTTCTCCTAAATGTATGAGTATAGTTATAACTCGTTGTTATTATCAAAGAGTATAATAGAACTATTCTTTGTGGAAGACCTTAGAAACGATTTACCTCTACCAAACGCCAAAACCTAGATAAAAACTGCTACCATCATTGAAGACAGAAAGATAAGAAGTATACAAGAATGTTACGGATCTGGAGACATAATCGACCGGAAAGGCTGCGTGGCCTAGCGGTAACGTTCTCGCTTGCTGGGCCCTAGGTTGCAGGTTCGTATCCTGGCGCAGTCAGCTGGCATTTGAGGGTGCACAAATGCGAGGGAGCCGTGTCAGTACATTTACTGGCACGTTAATGATCCCCTTCGGGCCAAAATTCCGGCACCCCGGTATCTCTAAAAGCAGCAGTAGTTAAAAGAGATGTAAAACCAATAACAATATTATTATTATTATTATTATTACATATACGACCTGCCGTGGGCAACATCCAACTTTGAGTTGAGGCATGTCTTTACACGTCTGGTTGTGCATGGCTTTCACAACCCTAATTGAATTAACAAATCTTTCCATGACCCTACAGAGACGTGTATACAAACTATGTGGATATTTTCGATTGCTATTTGCCTGAAATAAAAGTAGTAATTAATAACCTGAACTAACACCAACGGCTTGAATTCAGTTACTATGAGAAATCGTTTTGTTCTTTACTTCAAATAACATTTTCAAGTAACGCAAAATAGGCTGTTAAAAACCCTTTAAAATAAAAAGTAAAAATGTATCGTAGTATCATCTTGTCATTCTTCAAATTCGATGCGCATAGAATGCCAATGGTATAGTAATCAATGGAGCCCCACGTAGACTAGTCGTGACATCTAATGGTGACATATCGAACAATATAATCCTAACAGAGCGAGTGCATTCTAGCGGCCAGAAGAAGAAACTTTTAATAAAATCTGGAAGTTACCTTTTTGGCAGCTAGATGTCTCGAGTAAATCTGCTGGCGAATTATGTTTTAATTAAATATATATTTTACACCATAATATGCACAATATAACGCTTAATTTTAAAACGTCTGAGTCATTACAAAACAATAAACATATAACATTTCAAGCAAAAAACCTAGCTTTGATCGGGTTTGAACCATAGGCATTTGAGCGATGGGCTAACGCTCTACAACAGAGCTAATTGTGTCAACGAATATCATTCTATATAAAATGACTTACACAGAACTTGTTAGCAAATAATGATTTATACTAAACGATTTCATCACTGGAGTATATTATTTATATATAAAGCATTTCATACAAAGTTTATTTATTTTGTATCAGTACGCTATATTGCATGCAATACTCAAATTAATGAAATATAAGTCAGGCACAAGATATCCGCTGCCATCTTGTCTTATTACTGAATCGGCTCAGCTTTTTAAAATCACGTCTGCACTATAGTATTACAAAATAAACTTTTAATTTCGAACGTGCCTCTTCCTTTAGAACAGTTAAAACGATTCTCGGCTCGATAATCGGAACTGGTGGGTCCCATGATATGGATTATAAAGTTTGCATAATTCGCACGGCCGCCATCCTGAAATGGTATGGCGGACGACCTTGTAGTTTGGTCACAAGACGCATCCTATGCGAAGGTATGTTGTTACCAAATTTGGTAGAGATCGGATGATCTGGTTAGTCGTTATTTGATTTTACGTTTTGAACGTTTGAGTGGCCGCCATTCAGTTTAAGTAAAGATGGCGGCGATATAAAACATGACACTGAGGTGCCCTTTGCTTGTTCTACCTCTGTACCAAATTTCGTTCAATTCGTTTTCACCGTGTTCGAATTGATAGGGGGGGACAGACATTCAGAGTACACACACTCACACACACACACACACACAGACTTACACACATACACACACACACACAGACAGACACACTTTTTTTCGCACTGTAGTGATCTCATAAGTCTACTGTCATTTTTTGCAAAAATCGAAAGTAGGCTAAAAATGGGCCCCATATGACAAAAAGGTTACTGTCCCCATAACACAATAACATGATAAAAATATGCATAGATAGACGAAGAAAGAAGTTAATTAAGTTCCAATTGTAAAATACTTTCTCGCAATAAATGAGGCCTGATCCTTCTACGAAAACCTGCATATTTGTCCTATTACAGCCTATCCCCTAGTTTACCTGGTGAAATCTACCTTCCGGCGTGCCGAGAGGATTTTTTTTTATCGTCTGTCCGGTGTTTATCTACGTCCACCATATTTTTTTTCTTCCTGTACGGGAGGACACATTGGTCCTTTTACATGCAATACCTTCGGAGTATTCATGTGCATAATTTACCTGTTTTAGCAGGCAAAGTCAAAGAACAGGGCGAGTTCCTTAACCTCAAGTGACGGAGCACTCAGCTGATTGACCCAATCCAGGCCTCCTTTAGGTAATCAAATAACTTGCCTGGACGCAGGCACTCCAGCGTGTGCTCTCAAGAGAAAGATATTAACTAAGTGGATAGTAAATAATATTACCGCCTTCACTTTCATCAGTTACATTTTCAACGAGAAGGAAGCTTGATAATGAAGATAATTCAAGCAAAAATCTTCATAAAAATGTTAAATTGAAGGAGTAGGGGCAATAGCCGTGTGTTCGTGACGTCAAATCTATACTAATATAATAAAGCTGAAGAGTTAGTGTGTTTGTTTCTGTGTTTATGTTTTTAAACGCGCTAATCTCTGGAACTACCAGTCAGATTCGAAATGTTATTTTTGTATATGATAGCCTGATACAAGAAGAATAGTTTAGGATATGTAACATTAGGCTACACCTGTCAGGTAACCTTAAAGATTGCATTTTGTTCAGTAAGTCGGAAGAACAAGCGCTCCAGAATGGCTTCAATAATACCTAAGTGTATTGTTGCCGTGTAATGCGGGCTGCATCACGTCACACCAATCAATGTTCTGGTGCAGAATTGCGAGCTGCTTATAAATTGTATTCACGGGTAGTAATTAGTGCAAAAAGATTTCTTAGACCCCTTTAAACAGTTATCATCATGACAATAGTATGCCTCTGTATAAGGGCGATGGTGTTGGTGCAGTATACTGAGGTTATCAGCTGCATTAAGCGTTGGTGAGCTGCTTATAAATGGCAGTCACGGGGAGTAATTAGTGCAAAAAGATTTCTTAGACCCCTTTAAACAGTTATCATCATGACAATAGTATGCCTCTGTATAAGGGCGATGGTGTTGGTGCAGTATACTGAGGTTATCAGCTGCATTAAGCGTTGGTGAGCTGCTTATAAATGGCAGTCACGGGGAGTAATTAGTGCAAAAAGATTTCTTAGACCCCTTAAAACAGTTATCATCATGACAATAGTATGCCTCTGTATAAGGGCGATGGTGTTGGTGCAGTATACTGAGGTTATCAGCTGCATTAAGCGTTGGTGAGCTGCTTATAAATGGCAGTCACGGGGAGTGATTAGTGCAAAAAATTTCTTAGACCCCTTAAAACAGTTATCATCATGACAATAGTATGCCTCTGTATAAGGGCGATGGTGTTGGTGCAGTATACTGAGGTTATCAGCTGCATTAAGCGTTGGTGAGCTGCTTATAAATGGCAGTCACGGGGAGTAATTAGTGCAAAAAGATTTCTTAGACCCCTTTAAACAGTTATCATCATGACAATAGTATGCCTCTGTATAAGGGCGATGGTGTTGGTGCAGTATACTGAGGTTATCAGCTGCATTAAGCGTTGGTGAGCTGCTTATAAATGGCAGTCACGGGGAGTAATTAGTGCAAAAAGATTTCTTAGACCCCTTTAAACAGTAATCATCATGACAATAGTATGCCTCTGTATAAGGGCGATGGTGTTGGTGCAGTATACTGAGGTTATCAGTTGCATTAAGCGTTGGTGAGCTGCTTATAAATGGCAGTCACGGGGAGTAATTAGTGCAAAAAAATTCTTGGACCCCTTAAAACAGTTATCATCATGACAATAGCATGCCTCTGTATAAGGGCGATGGTGTTGGTGCAGTATACTGAGGTTATCAGCTGCATTAAGCGTTGGTGAGCTGCTTATAAATGGCAGTCACGGGGAGTAATTAGTGCAAAAAGATTTCTTAGACCCCTTTAAACAGTTATCATCATGACAATAGTATGCCTCTGTATAAGGGCGATGGTGTTGGTGCAGTATACTGAGGTTATCAGCTGCATTAAGCGTTGGTGAGCTGCTTATAAATGGCAGTCACGGGGAGTAATTAGTGCAAAAAGATTTCTTAGACCCCTTAAAACAGTTATCATCATGACAATAGTATGCCTCTGTATAAGGGCGATGGTGTTGGTGCAGTATACTGAGGTTATCAGCTGCATTAAGCGTTGGCGAGCTGCTTATAAATGGCAGTCACGGGGAGTAATTAGTGCAAAAAGATTTCTTGGACCCCTTAAAACAGTTATCATCATGACAATAGTATGCCTCTGTATAAGGACGATGGTGTTTGTGCAGTATACTGAGCTTATCAGCTGCAATAAGCGTTGGTGCTTACAAATTTACATTCATTTATTCTGATCCTTATCCTTGAGCGCTCCAGTTCTGCAAAATAAATAAATCCACCGGGCGAAGCCGGACACTACTGCTAGTAGTACATAAATGCATGATTAATAACAAAAGGCTTTTGTGTACATGCTTAATCAACTATCAGAAACTCTTGGGAGAGTCTACTGATACAAACTATTTCGATTGCAGGTATTTTGGAGTTGAATAACTCCTCAAATTATTATTTTGGGACATGCTCAATGGTTATCATTTTGTATCATTGTCTGAGGTTCCTTTTGTTCAAGGGTCTATTAAAAGCGCGAGGTAGAATTTCCCAATGTCTCTAACATACTTGGTCCAGAGTAGATGGAAGAACACTAGCTGAAGCTGAATGGGACGCGATTCAGGGCAATATAAATTGCCGATGATCAAGCTAAAATTAATTGTAGAATTGTTTAACTTATTTACAAACTATGATATTTATAAACGATTTATTTTCACCTGAAGTAAATATTTATTTAATTGAAACCCGTACCGGTTTGGGTAACAATGTGACCTTCTTCAGCTGCTATATGATGAGTAGTACTATATCTAAAGTTCACATAGTAAACTTTTCCAAAAAAAAAACAGCTCTGTTACAATAAATATTCTAAATTAAGAATAAACAATTTTGTCTTAAAAAACTGCGTAGAAATGAGGAATGTGTATGTGTAAATATGTAGCCTACTGTTTTTTTGAAACAGTTAGTTTATAAAAATTCATAATGAGTAAAAGCTACGTATTTTATAACCTAACTGTTTCAACAAACAGTAGGCTACATATTGTTACGTGCCACCCCCCTAGTGGCACTTTTGTTAACTGGATTACGGTGGGTTGAAGCACAACACAGATTGTTTCTTTAAATAAATAATTAACTTTATTGCGGCCAGAAAATTACACTACTCATCAGCAAATACAAGCAATTGGAACCTTACTCCAGTTTCCTCGAGTCTCTTCCTTGAGCGCTCTTGGCCCTTTCACTTGTCAACAGACCACAGAAGTTAATCCGTCCTAATGAGTACGGTGGCCTTGACAGGAACTACCTGCTCCTCTCCCTTATGTACACCGACTACAGTTACTTACGATCACTTGCTGCAGGCTGTTCACAAGCTGGGAGAAACAATGTCACTGGATTTCGATAACTCGCACGGCACTTCGTCACCACACTTATGTCGCTCAGGAAAACACGCACTAGCTCAGAAACACACACCCACAGAAAGCTCGGTCCCCTCACTGTTGAAGCCGCTTATATAGCAGGCTGGTGACTCAATGAATTCTAGAATCGTACAGGACACACGGATTCTCGACATTTCCTACACTGGCTGGGTCACGAATATTCTGGACCATCCCTTTCACTTCGCAGTCCGTTGCGTAACGCGCACGTAATACACTGAGGCAGAGCACACACAGCCCGGGGGAGCTGTGACTCATGCGGTGAGCGACAAAACAAACTCACAGCCGTAACAATATTTTCACATACACATTCCTCATTTCGACGCTGTTTTTCAAGCCAAAATTGTTTATGGTTAATTTACAATATTTATTGTAACAGAGCTGGTTTTTTTTTTTGGAAAATGTTACTGTGTGAACTCATCATATAGCAGCTGAAGAAGGTCACATTGTTACCCAAACCGGTACAGTTTTCAATTAAATAAATATTTACTTTAGGTGAAAATAAATCGTTTATAATTAACACGTCAATAAGGTATCGGGCTATCATGGTCATTTTTATGTAATTCTACAGGGCGCCCGAGAATGTTCCCCGCAGTGGGTACGTGCAGCTGTGAGTGGTTGAGTCATGAGTTTTAGTTGGCTGCACTGCACTGTGTCCTTCAAAGCGGGACTTCCCCGTGTGAGCTGTCGATGTGTATCGCGATAAGCGCGCGCCAGCCTGCATGTCTTCAGCGTGTATTTCAGTCAGCGAGCGTTCAGATAGATTATTGGAAGAGTGCAACGGTATATAGGCGGTAATGTTTACTACTGAAGAGAGAGTTGTTTTTTGTTGTTGTTGGAGTACGTTTTTCGTGAAGGCGATCGGTTTACAAACAAGAAGTTCCGTGAAGAACTATACAGCCTACTTTTCATGCCAATGATTATTCTACAGAATATGAATCTATCTAGAATAATGACGAAATTAAGTTGGTAATATCGAAATATCTAATTAGTTCAAAATATACCTGGTATAATTTAGCCTAATAGAGCACTACAGTTGACAGCCCTGGTAACTGAATATATTCTTAGTTCCATCTCTTAAGGTACAGAATACAAAATTTGGTTGAAGTCCAATGGACGTTACATGCAGTTAGACACTGGATCTATCAGCACGCGTAAAAGCATGTTGCCAACAATGTCATGCGTGTGCTGGTCAGAAATAATCTGAAATATTATGATATATTTTTGTGCCAATTTTGGATGAAATCCAATTGTTAGTATAGAAGTTACATGTATTTTAAAATTGGACATATCAGCAGGCATAGAATCATGTTGGCAGCACTGCCTTGTATTAATTACTCCAAATTAATCTAGAATGTCAGGTGCTATACGTGTGCAAAGTATAGAGCTGTTGGCTTGCATACTTTCTGATATATTGTTATTAGGGCAAAAAAATATAGACAGCATTTATTAACAGTTGGCAGCCCTGATTGCTCTTAACAATACTTATAGTCATATCTGTTATGGTACACATAGCACATACGAAATTTGGTTGAAATCCAACTGATAGTATAGAAGTTACATGTATTTAAAAATTGGTACTATCAGCAGGCTTATAATCATGTTGGTAGAACTGACGTATATAAGTTACTCCAAATTAATCTAAAATGTCAGAATATACGTGTGTATAGTTTAAAGCTGTTGGCTTGCATACATTCTGAAATATTGGTATTTGGATTTTAAAAAATAGAGAGCAATTATTAACAGTTAGCAGCCCTGGTGGCTCTTAAGAATACGCTCAGTCATATCTGTTTATGTACAGATATTACATACAAAATTTGGTTGAAATCCAATTGATAGTGTAGAAGTTATATGCACTTAAACATTGGACTTATCAGAAGGCTTAAAATTATTTTGGAAAAGACTGTCATGGTCGGCCTCCTGGAAATTAAACTGAAATAGTCTTACCTACATGTGTGCCAATTTTGGAATAGCTCCCATGCATACCTTGCAAGATATCTAACATGGAGCCCAAATTACTAGTGCGTTTTTTCAGCAGTTGGTAGCACTGATATCATTTTCAAATATGGACGTGAGATATTCCGGTGCACATCTTTACTCATATTAAATTTGGTTTTGATTGCTGCAGCCGTTTAGGAGTTGATAGGGACACACACACACACAGCCAGACAGACAGACAGACAGACACACATTTTCCCGGATCGATCTCATAAGTCTACTTTTTCCTCATTTTTGCAAAATGTGAAAAGTAGGCTAAAAATGTAAAATTAAGATTTCAGGCGCGGTTTCCTAATTCAAAGTGTCCAAACCGTGATACCGTTCGGGATTTGGCAAGTAAATTTCGTGTGACTGGCTCAGTTCACGATGTACTGGGAACAGGCAGGCCTACGCTTTTAACAGACGAAGAACTTGATGAAATCTCCGATATAATGCTGCGTAGTCCAAGTAAATCAACACGAAAATTAGCTCAACAAACAGGAATCTCTAAGTCGACATCACATAGAGCTGTAAGAGACAAGTTTCAGTTGTTTCCTTATAGTGAGCGATGTATGGAAGATAGACATATGCTCTCGCGGACTTTTTTGTAGAACTTTCCATGCTGAACAATTCTTACACTCATAGTATTTAGATATTTTTAACGGTTTGGCCAGCATAAGCTTACAAAACGCTCGACACCAGGTATTTTATCGACTTTTCCACTAAAATCGTTACTGCTCGGCTTCCTTTGATCATAAATAAATTATTTTCTACAGAAATCATACTCGATATATCCTTTACAGAATGGTGAAAACCGCATCAAAATCCATCCAGTGGTTCTCTAGTTTACCCGTAACATTCAAGAATCGGGGACTTTGTATTATACTAAGTAGAGATGTTGCAAGCGGCAGCCGTGCTACCAACGTAACTGCTGTAGCTAGCTCTCCCAGACGCATGTAGGCGCTGCGCTGCGGAGAACATTCCCGGACTTACTGTATAACTATCATATATTAAAACAATACTTAAGAAAAATGGCATACACGTTTATGCCTTGGAGAATATGCCAAATAAAATGAATTTTCTATGATAGGCCCTTGGTTCAGGTATTGAACAATTAAGCTTAGTAGGGTCTACAGCTGTTAATAAGTGGTGTTCGGATCATCATCTTCTACAGTTTCCAGCCCCTGGCTGGGTCTGCTTGAAAAAATAAGTCTCTCCATCATTTTCTATCCTCCCACCACCTTTCACTCTTTACTGTCCCACTCCTTTCCTCTTTTCTGCACTCCTTCCTTCACACCCACAATCCAACTATATCTTTGCCTTCCTCTTGGTCTCTCGCCCTCCATTTCCATCTCATGCACCCTCCTTGGTAGCCTGCCTTCCTACATTCTCCTGACATGTCCGTTTCTTCTTCTTCTGTCGTTTAGGCTGACAGTGGACCACGTTAATTTGATTTCAGTTTCTGGATCTTTATTTCTTCCCACTACTCCTTCGTTCTATCGCACTGCATTCTCCTCCTTTCTTCAGTCCACGGTTCCTGGATCCGTGATGTAGGATGAGTCTTAAAATCCATGAAATTCTTAATTTTGGCTTTGAATGCTTCCCTGTTGCTCATTTCAGCTTCAGATGTTGCCATTTCTACTAGGTCCTTCTTCACCTCCTGATACCTTGGAGCTGAGGTATTCCTGTTAATTAATCAGTATATATGTCCAAATAACATGACCCTTCTGTTCCGGATGGTGTCTTAGATTTTATCCAATCTGAGGTATAATTCGTGGTTCCCTTTTTTCTCTGTACGACCCATGTCCGTTTAATATTCAATTAATCGAATAATTTGACATAATCGAAAACGTTAACCGAATAGTCGACTACCCGAATAATAGATTAAACGGCTAACAGAAGAATCTGTTATTTGATTAGTAGACACGAGGTAAGAAAATAAGTTTAATTGAGAGGTCATCACTTAGGTTGAGTTGCCCTGTTTTTCGGAATGATGTACAGAAATCTATCAAAGTTAAATTTTGTTTTAAGTGTCCTTCTTTGGTTATGTTAACAATAACCAAATAAGAGTCAGTGACAGTGGAAGGCAAACATCAATCCAATTTGAAAGGTTGTCGTAAAAAGGTTTTCGGCGAAGTTTTCGAATTCTTGTTCAATGTTTACAATTTAGAAAAGGATCACTTTTGTTTCACATTGTCTTATCCTAGTTATTTTTACAAAGAAGGTAGGCTACATTATTTAAAAACAAGATGTTCAATAAAGAACATATAGCCTACTTTCTCCTAAATGTATGAGTATAGTTATAACTCGTTGTTATTATCAAAGAGTATAATAGAACTATTCTTTGTTGAAGGCCATAGAAACGATTTTCCTCTACCAAACGCCACAATCTAGATAAAAACTGCTACCATCATTGAAGAAAGAAAGATAAGAAGTATCTCAAGAATGTTATGGATCTGGAGACATAATCGACCGGACTGGCTGCGTGGCTCGGCGGTAACGTTCTCGCTTGCTGGGCCCTAGGTTGCAGGTTCGTATCCTGGCGCAGTCAGCTGGCATTTGAGGGTGCACAAATGCGAGGGAGCCGTGTCAGTACATTTACTGGCACGTTAAAGATCCCCTTCGGGCCAAAATTCCGGCACCCCGGTGTCTCTAAAATCAGCAGTAGTTAAAAGGGATGTAAAACCAATAGCATTATTATTATTATTACGACCTGCCGTGGGCAACATCCAACTTTGAGTTGAGGCATGTCTTTACACGTCTGGTTGTGCATGGCTTTCACAACCCTAATTGAATTAACAAATCTTTCCATGACCCTACAGAGACGTGTGTATACAAACTATGTGGATATTTTCGATAATATAATCCTAACAGAGCGAGTGCATTCTAGCGGCCAGAAGAAGAAACTTTTCAATAAAATCTGGAAGTTACCTTTTTGGCAGCTAGATGTCTCGAGTAAATCTGCTGGCGAATTATGTTTTAATTAAATATATATTTTACACCATAATGTGCACAATATAACGCTTAATAACATTTTCAAGTAACGCAAAATAGGCTGTTACAAACCCTTTAAAATAAAAAGTTAAAATGTATCGTAGTATCATCTTGTCATTCTTCAAATTCGATGCGCATAGAATGATAATGGTATAGTAATCAATGGATCCCCACGTAGACTAGTCGTGACATCTATTGGTGAAATATCGAACAATATAATCCTAACAGAGCGAGTGCATTCTAGCGGCCAGAAGAAGAAACTTTTCAATAAAATCTGGAAGTTACCTTTTTGGCAGCTAGATGTCCCGAGTAAATCTGCTGGCGAATTATGTTTTAATTAAATATATATTTTACACCATAATGTGCACAATATAACGCTTAATTTTAAAACATCTGAGTCATTACAAAACAATAAACATATAACATTTCAAGCAAAAAACCTAGCTCTGATCGGGTTTGAACCATAGGCATTTGAGCGATAGTCTATCGCTCTACCACTGAGCTAATTGTGTCAACGAATATCGTTCTATTTAAAATGACTTACATAGAACTTGTTAGCAAATAATGATTTATACTAAACGATTTCATCACTGGAGTATATTATTTATATATAAAGCATTTCATACAAAGTTTATTTATTTTTTATCAGTACGCTATATTGCATGCAATACTCAAATTAGTGAAATATAAGTCCGGCACAAGATATCCGCTGCCATCTTGTCTTATTACTGAATCAGTTCAGCTTTTTAAAATCACGTCTGCACTATAGTATTACAAAATAAACTTTTAATTTCGAACGTGCCTCTTCCTTTAGAACAGTTAAAACGATTCTCGGCTCGATAATCGGAACTGGTGGGTCCCATGATATGGATTATAAAGTTTGCATAATTCGCACGGCCGCCATCCTGAAATGGTATGGCGGACGACCTTGTAATTTGGTCACAAGACGCATCCTATACGAAGGTATGTTGTTACCAAATTTGGTAGAGATCGGCTGATTTGGTTAGTCGTTATTTGATTTTACGTTTTGAACGTTTGAGTGGCCGCCATTCAGTTTTAGTAAAGATGGCGGCGATATAAAACATGACACTGAGGTGTCCTTTGCTAGTGCTACCTTTGTACCAAATTTCGTTCAATTTGCATTCACCGTGTTCGAATTGATAGGGGGGGACAGACATTCAGAGTACACACACTCACACACACACAGACACACACACACACACACAGACTCACACACACACATACACACACACACACACAGACTCACACACACACATACACACACACAGACAGACACACTTTTTTCGCCCTGTGTTGATCTCATAAGTCTACTTTCATTTTTTGCAAAAATCGAAAGTAGGCTAATAAATAATAAAATATATTTTAATAAATTGGTCTGTTTTTTCTTATTCTGTGAGACCGTAGTGATAGGAGCAAAGTTTTCGATTAATCGACAAAACAATTACTCGTTTATTATACCAACCCATTAAACGCACAATCGATGAATCGTTTTAGTGGAAAATAATCGATTTTCTGCTTCGAGTAATCGATTAAATATACCAGCCCTAGTTTGGGCAGAAGATCATGGAAGACTGAATATGATCCGCAAGAAAAACGTACTTTCCTGAGTAAGTAAAGGCAACTGTGGGGCAATAAACTCAGTCCATGCAAATAAATGTCGTTTGTACTTCCATTTGATATTTTAAGATCAAACGGGACGGGTTTCATCGTTTGGCAAAATCATGAGCGCTCAAAAAACGTAAAATACTCTGTTAATTTATTCGAATAAACATTTTACACTCTTTTGCCAGATCAATGCGTTCGCATTGAACACAGTGCACAAACAAATAAATCATTTTGAAGTTGTATATTGGCTTTCACAGCCAGTTATCTAAAACTCAGCAGTTTTTCTAGGTGTGTGCCGTATCTTGTGTGGGGTTTCACCTAGGACACCAAGCGGGGACACCAAGAGCCCGCTAATGAACCAGCTTGGTGTCCAAGGCGAAACCCCACACAAGACACGGCACAAACCTAGGAAAATTGCTGATTTTCATTTTAAAAGTGGTTTCCCCGTGCGATGATTAGAGACTCATGGCAAGAGAGGTTGTTGAATCTGAAAGTCCTCGAGGCAGTGTCATGAGAAATAACATTACTGCAAAAAATACCTCATCATCATCATCATCATCATCTTTACTGTGACATATACTGTATTTCTTCTTATGTCAGGTGTAGTTTATTATACTGTCTCCTATCTAGGTGATTTAACACTGACCTATCTCTGTCCTTGGCTGAATCCGCAGAATGTAAATCAACACCAAGTTGGAACGAGACTGACGTTTTCATTGAGCTTAAGCAGCACAGCGGTTTGCTTTATGGGCTGAACCATAAAATGGATTAAAGCAATAAATCTAACTAAATGGAGTTTTAGTGAGCTCGTCTCTTGAGCCACAGCGGAAGGACGTGATCACGTGAATATAATATAATATTACAGCATTGATGAGTTCGTTGAGTAACGGAAGGTAGTTTATGAGGAAAGTTTCTCGATTATATACTGGTCACCGAAGATAAGGAATACAGAAAGAAAGAGTTAGTAATTGTAGTTTTAAGGGGCGGAAGTATGAGGTCATCTGACCCTCATAACAAGGATTAAATCATACAAATTTAGGGAAAAAAACATATTTAGAGGAGAAAGCATAAATAAGAAATGGCCTATAAAATAAACAAACTTTAAATAAAACTCATAACTATAACAATAAACAAAGTTATGGAAGAACAACAAGTAGTTCCGTGAAGAATTAAAGCCTATTTCCTTATATCCTACTTATATTGATTGCCTCTATCATCATACAAGGTTTCAGTTTTAATTTCTGTAAGAAATTCGTAGATATTGAGAACCGTACAAATATTTCGTATGGTCACCTTGTTGGATTTTTAGGCAATTTTCATTTATGAAAAAATAGGCGCATGGGATCAACTTTTGTCCATGTGTGTGCGTGTGTTTGCGCGTAGGTATGTGTGTCCCCCTAATAAAATCTCAATGAATGTAGTGATTTCAATGAAACTCGGTGAGAACATAGAGCCATTTTGGCTGACTCCAACCGTGCCCTTCAAATTTTATTATGTCTCATCATAGCAACATGGCGGTTGTGCGAAATATTTCACCGGAATTCTATATCTCCGAAGCTATTGTGATATCACCCTGACATTTTGTTCGGTGACAATAAGCACTACGGTACTAGAAGTTTACCTAATTAAATGGGGATACCTACACGAATCAACACTTGTGAATGTGGAGAGGTACAGAAAACAAAGCATCTGTGTCAGTGCTTATGCTGCCCTGATTCTTGCAGTGAGGAGGAGTTGTTCAAGGCACAAGGCACAAGAAAATGCTATAGCAGTTGCTCGTTTGTGGGCAAAGACAGTTTGATTATATATGTATAATTCCATGTTTCTCCTTTGATCTTGTATGTACAATAGTATTTATCTGCCTCTGATTCAGGTAAATAAAACCTGTTTGACTTTCAAACATCAGTTAACTACAAAACGAACATGGCGGCCAAGCAAAATTGAAACATTTAAATAGACTTTCTCGCGATTTAACCATCCGAACACAGTGAAACTTGGTACAGCAAATGTTTAAACACATTTTAATGCACTGATGTATAATTTAGTTCACTTGTTTACATATCCTTAAGATGGTGGCTGTGCAAAATTTTAAAATTACTTTTTCATTTCTTTTGTCCTAATCATGCCATTGAAGTTAACGTTCAGAGGACAGCCTTGGCATCTTAATTGCTATTAACCGAGTACATTTCACTAACAAGATTCCCCACGAATGATGATGATGTTGATTAATTAAGGGAAGTTGCGACGTCGTGGTCATCTAACCCCATGTACAGTACTTGAGTGAGTGTGTGTTATTAGTCTGATAACATGTGTTATTGTGATGGCTGAATTAGTGTTTGTATTTGAAGTTCAGATGAGTATTGGGAAGGAGGCGGCAGTGGCCTTAATTTAGGAACCATACCGACATTCACCTGGAGTAGAAGTGAAAAAAACAGGAAAACCACTTCCAGAATTGCTGAGGTGGGAATCTAACCCACCTCTTCTCAGTATTACCTCACAAGGCAGAATGTACCCCGTCCAAACCTCAGACCAGAATTAAATTTCTTAGCAGAGCCGGAAATTGAACCCGGACCCCCACGGTGACAGCCAAGTGTGCTAGCCACTACGCAACGAGGCGGACACTGAGGTTGAAGTGAATAGGCCGGTCAATCATGGCTGGTGGTATGTGCGTTAGAATTTTAGAGCGAGTCTACGGAATATCACTTGACATCAACTTGACAGTATACCGGCTCACCTGAACAGCACCTCCTTGGCCACTATTCTTGGCGCTCAGTTCCCACTTGTTGTCAGCATGATGCGAACATTGACAGCCTCAGAAGAACACAGATCGGACACAATACACGCATGCGCTGCGCAAGGAGACATTGCACACTGTGTGCGGAATCACTATTGGGCCAAGAAGGAGCAGTTCAATTATATCGTTGAGAACTACATCAAGAAATCAAACCTTAGCACATCCTTCGTCCAGAAATACCAGTGGAATTAGAGATCAATAAATATACAGTGGTTCTGATGAGAATCGATCATCCCTACTCTTGGCTGGAGACTGAGTGCAACCCTTATAATGCCGGAGAGCGATATATTGGCTCCGATTTTAATGTACGACGGCTGGTTCTTTTTTCAAGTTCTGATGGAATGTATAAAAATAATATTATATAAAAACGCGCGCAAGTTGTGCATTAAGCATAAAAATACAGTATATTTACACTACATTAACTTTGTTTCAGTCCTATGGTTCTAAGCAAGTCTCGATTTTTGACTTGGATAGTCTTTTGCATCTTTTAATGTGGTATCGATCACATGGCCGTTCACAAAGATCACATACACATGATTCGTTCGGCTCGTGATGGTTCTTCACTTTACACACTCTGTGGTGGTATTCGTGCGTTGCAGAAGAGTTCACGAAATGGCGCAGGTCTTGGTTGGTTTCCATCCATAATCTATAAGGTGTGTTCAAAAAGTAACGAGCCGGAGGCATAATTACAGAAACCAGTACCTGTATGTTAGAAGTATTGGCCTTGGCTGTTGAGGCACTTGTCCCACTGTGACACGAGGCGGTGATTGGCTGTCTCATAAAATTCCCTGGGCTGCGATGTGAACCAGTTCCGCAAGTACAGCTGGACGTCGGCGTCGGAGGTGAATCGCTGGCCCAGTAGAGCCCTTTTCAGGGGACCAAACATGGCGTAATCACAGAGACAGAGTTCTGGATTTCTGCAGGAGTGCCGCTACTGTGTTGGCCGTATGAGGTCGTGCATTGCTGTGGAGCGACCACGGCGGATATGGCGTTGATTGTCACTCGGCGGTCCTGGGTAATGAGTGCATCAACCAGCTGGTCGTTGTCATCGGTAATGCAGGGGGGTGCCCCAGACCGGGAATCATCGGCTAACGACACTCGTCCTTCCCTGAAGCGCTTGTGCCACGCCTTGACCCTTGCAAGGGACATGCAGTTTTCGACGTACACTTGTGACATTCGGCGATGAATGCCCGTTCCTCCTACTCCTTCCGTTGTCAGAAATCGAACAACACCTCTTTGATCTTCGGTTGACGCCTCCATGTCACTGTTTGCAATACGACTGGCAGCGTTGGACGATTGATGCATGCTGCTGCTCGCTTTGTATCGTCACGTGACGCACACGCGTGCCCTCTAGCAACGGGCTGTGAAATTCCACGCTCTGGTTGGAACCACACCTCTTTGCACACGCCACTTTTAGCCGATGTCGTCACCGGTTTGCGCATTCCAGCCTCCGGCTCGTTACTTTTTGAACGCATCTTATATTTACCATGGCCTCCGTTGCATAGAAGTCAGGCCATATCTCTTTTGGCCATGGTCTTCTAATTTCCACTTGTTTTTCCCAGTTATTAGTAAAAGGTAGATTATGTTTGGTCCTGAGATCTTCCATCTGAAAGGTTTCTCTTGCTTGGACATACACGAGTCGTGAGCGGGTATATTTGGATATTGCTAGGGTGGACTTCAGGAACCGAGCTTTGACGGCTTCCATGACTGATAGGTCATTATTCATAGTTTTTCCCGGGTTATTTCTATTCCATACGTTAGGCTGGATACGATTTTTGCATCGAATAGTATAAAAACAACAGATTGACATACGAAACTGATTTTACTAGCCTACTAAATGTTCGCTTATTTATTCTTATGTCTCAACATAATCGCCAAAACTATTGAATCATTTGTCGTATCGTTACACCAGCCTCCCAATGCCCTCGGCATACATTTCTGCTGCCACTGAGGTGGGTACATCTGGGGAGTCTCCTGAAGTTTTTTCTTTTTTGCGAGGCGTTGCCACCCAACCATACCTTCAATTCTCGAAAAAGGTGAAATTCATTCATGGCCGCACTGTGCCAACATTACGATAGACTATTTCAAAGAATTCAAGTGTGAATTTTGGACCATCTGCCGTTTAGTCCAAACTAGCACTGAATGATTTTCACCTTTTTCGAGAATTGAAGGTATGGTTGGGTGGCAACGCATCGCCAAAAAGGAAACACTTCAGGAGACTGTACAGACCTACCCACCTCAGTTGCGGCTTAATGTTTTGCTGAGGGCTTTGGAAAGCTGGTGTAACGATACGACAAATGTTTCAATCATTTTAGCGATTATGTTGAGACATATGTATGAAACCACATCTATTACCCAAACGCTTGCCTCACATCCAAACATATACACAAGCACTGCTCATCTAAACAGCTATGTGCAAACGCAGCAGTATGCAAATACATAAAAGGGCCCCCAATCTGAGGAAGGTTATCTGTTACGGTCGGAGACTCTGCCCAAATGCCAGCTGACATCGTACCTCAGGTAAGTGTGATTCTCAGATTCCACACACAAGTTATACATCCTTCCTTTTGCCCCCCCCCCCAATTTTATTGTACCTTTCACACTTTGTTATACTAGTCCTGAATCAAGGGAAACCTGCATTACACTTCGGTACATTAAATAAGTCACCACCATTACTACAAACCAGTTGTAATCATTGTTTATCCTCAATGTCTTTACTGTTTGCTTCCCTACCTACACCTCAACCCGTCATTACATCGTTCCCAAAACCGCTGTGCCAGCGCTAACAACATTTTCATTACCAGTAGCCTTGATTTCTTGATCGCACGCACGCAGACCGTAGTGGTGCACGGTCAGCAGATACTTATATTACTCATCGCCGTACTCACTCTGTAGGCTGTTAGCTCTCGCCTTAAGGCACACCCCATTGATTTGCAACCCTTATCGCGTAGAACTCCATTCGATCCTCTACTACATTTTCCAACAATCGTCCGGAGTTTCCACTCCTCCATTAGAACTTCCTCCAGTTAAACACCACTCTCTCCACACACCCTCATCCCCCAGTTCAGCCAACCCTCGTAAAGGGACTGAACAATATGTCAATCTGTTATTTTTATACAGTCCATCGGAACTTGAAAAAAGAATCAGCCCTCGTATTTCAATTATTATTTCCAACCAGGCAGCGCTGGCACTGTTGTAACCAAGACAACTTGGGAATCATTCTCTCTCTGGATATATCGAAGTGTTTATGTGGATACAATAATAAGCATTCTTTGAACAAGTTGCAGTCAGCTGACTCCCGCGCGTGTGATCTTCTGAAGTTGTATGTTAATGCTCTAAGCCAGTGGTTCGCGGGTGATTTGTGTTATCAGGGGACAATAAATAAGTGTGTGGGGGGAGGGCTATTTGGGGGCCATGAGTATTCAAAGGGGGGAAATTGAACTACTTCTCATCTCGTTAACGTCAACAGATTTAGTTGAAAAATGATATTGTAATTATGTTGTCCAGCACCTCACAAAACAATGAAATAATTTGGACATTTGCCTCAAAGGAGACTTGCGCCTGTACTTGACAAACATAAAGCTGGTTATTCACGCTTTAACTAAAGTCCACCGAGCACAAGGCAGCCATTGAAAAGGAAAAATAGAACAATAACAAAGTTTACAAACATTCATCTATTTTTTCAAGTTTTAACTGTCAACTTTCTTAATTTTTCCAGATTCTAATATAAAAGGTAAAACATGCACAACTTTTTTTAAATGTACGTCAATAATCTTAGTTAATTATTTCACTTCTTTGTTCTTAAAAAAATCTGTAAGAAATGTACATTTTTTCTATATTATTTAAGAGTGACCGGATAAAACTGCTTTGGTTGTTTTTACATACGGTAATAAAATTCTTTAAAATAATAAAACTGCATTATTATTTACACTTCACTTCAAATTAAAGTAAGGCATACAATGAAAATGAAAAAGGGGCGATAGGTGTTGGCCAACCTCCAGAAATGGGAGATGGGCCACAAAACTTTGGGAACCACTGCTCTAAGTTAATTAACCCTGGAACAGTACTCTTATTCTCCAGAAACAGTAATGGTATCCTGGAGCACTGAGTACCCCAGGACAGAAACACAAATCTGATGCATTAAAATTATGTATTACTAATAACTGCAAATACAAATGAGTGAAATAATCCTTGTAGCACAGACTACTATAACTATGAAGGCTGTAAAATCAAAATAACTGTGTGAATATAATAAAAACAAAAATGTTAACAATATTTCAATGTTATTGTATATATTCTTTCTTTGGTAATCATAATCATAATGACCATTTTCACTTCTCACATTCACTACAAATCACCAAGCTATGATGTTTACGCACAAAACTCTTGCATTCTGAGCACACCACAGTGGTCATGGTGTCCTTGGATCGTGGCCAGATGGAGCACTCAATGCCCTGGAGACACTGTTTTGGGTATAAATAACTGTCACTGCTAAGAAGTATACACATTGACTGAAACACAGTCAAACTCAAGTAAAAGTCACAGGAGGTGGCCGCTTTTCAGGCGTACCAACATAACGTAATCGGGGAACGAAAATTCTCTGGGGCTCTGAGTGCCCCACTGTATTGTTCCAGGGTTAAGATACGTAGTGAACGAAGAAAAAAGAGTGAAGTATAGCCTATGACAGTGAATTCTTGACTGATGACGATTTTCAGAAATTTTTCAGTGTTGCCTTAGTAAATGGAAATTAAATGTTTTTCAGTCGGTAAACTCATCATTATTATTAGTAGTAATAGTAGTCTACTACAGAGCGCCCGGGAATGTTCTCCGCAGTGGCTACTAGTTACGTTGGCAGCACAAACAGTAAACTTTATACTCACCACAGCCATTCAACTGATGCTAGAGGTGCTGATGACACACACGCTCGCTTATTGCAATACACACTGACGAATTCAACAGCCCACAGCCCACACATGTGGCCTTCCCCCTATCAGGCACACCGTGCTGCCAACTAAACTGTTGACGCAACCACTCGCAGATGCACGTAGCCACTGCGGAGAACATTCCCGGGCACCCTGTAGTAGTTGTAGAAGTGGTATTGTTATCGACAACCGAAACTACATTCACTAACGCACAGCACTAGGCCATAGAGGCAAACTACCTGCTTACTCGGTAGACATGGGTTCGTACCCAACCGTCGGTCGTCCACGAAATACTCTTCCATGTCTTCCCTATTTCAACTCCAGCCAAAAGTCATGCGGTCCTTTTTAATAAGCCACATACACTTCCTTCCACCTACTTGTCTAGTTTCATTCTCCTTCATTCATTTCATCTCCCATTAACTCCTCTCATAAGGTTGGCGTCAGAAAGGCATTCAGCCTTAAAAACCACTAACCACACAGAAGTTCACTTTATCTCATTGCCGATCCTGAGGAAACATAAGGGGTGGACATATATTTATATTTATGTTCGACCCTGACTATTATATGTCAGAAAACTCATTATACCTCTATTTTTCATTATGAAACAGTTTCTCCCACCAATCAGAGGTCAAGAAACAGTTGTTTGACCAATTAGATAAGGATACCTTCACGCATGCGCTGAGTTCCAAGGCCTTCTAATTTAAATTTCACTGCGTGGCCTATTGTTATAGTAGGCTAATCGAGGAGGCCATGGTCAAATACAAGGCATTGTCTGCGTCCCATGCGCTCTGTTCAGTACATAAAACTGGCGAAATCTCGACAGATATTTATGAATATTTATGTTCGAACATAAAATAGTTATAATAATTATCGTCGAACATAAACAGTCGTATGCAACTCGCCTATAATGGTAATTAAGATACTCGTATGGAAATTATAAAACTCGCATACGCTCGTTTTATAAACATACTCGTGTCTTAATTATTGCCGTTATAGGCTCGTTGCATAATGTACTATTATTAAATACCAGCAGTACCCTGCATACGTTGCAATGCCAATCAAAGAAAAAAAGGTTGTTTTTTATTTTGTTAATTGAAATGCATTTGGAAACACTATATTTTTTTGTTTTTCCGTCTGGTGTGTGTACAGGAATAATTCAGAAGGCTTTCCGACGCGTGAGCAAGCCATATACAGCTGCCCATGTGAGGAGCATGGATGTTCCTAACTTAGTTCACACACTTGTAGGGATTATCCCTGTGCCTTGTTGATGGTTATCGGAAATGCCAGTTATACTGGAAACTTAAAACGTTTGGAAACACATAAACTGCCACTAATCTGTATAAAATATACCCATTTGTTGAAACGACTCATTGAGCCACCGTTTGTAAAATTGATTTACTAATTCAGAAACCATCCGGGGAGTTTTCACATCAACTCACAAGAGTTTCATTGAAATCAGATAAATGGTATATAAACGCTTACGGGATAGGCACACAAACAACCAAGAAACATTCATTTTAGCCTACTTTTCTCATTTTGCGAAAATGAGGAAAAGTAGACTTATGAGATCGATCCAGGAAAATGTGTGTGTGTCTGTCTATCTGACTGTCTATCTGTGTATATGTCCACCCCCGCCCTATCGACTCCTAGACAGTTACAGCTAACGAAACCAAATTTGGTAAGAGTAAAGATCTATACCTATATTATCTCACGGCCATTTTTGAAATTGACGTCAGTGCTACCAACTGATGAAAAATTGCAATTGAAATAGCTCTATGTTGGATAGCTCATGAGTTATGCATGCAAACTATTCCAAAATGGACACACATATCTTATACTAGCAGGTACCCGCGGCTTCGCTCGCGATCAAGACAATGGGGACGACACATTATTGCTGATAATTGGTCTATTCTATTACAGCAATCGCGGTTACAGGTGGGTCCATTCTAATTCTAAAAATTCTGATACATACAGTATATTGATATGAGCAGCAAAGTGGGAATTTTATAGAGTAGTGAAAGTCTGCACGCTACGGTGTTACATTATGTGAACACATTTGAAAATTACGTTTTTGTTTTGCCACCTTCTGCTGAGACATAACGATTTTGTTGTCCGAATACTCGCGAGCACGACACATACAGTTGCCCATGGGAAAAAATTGTTTTGTCTAAATGTACACGTTCTACTGTTAAGTGTGTGTCATTGCGCTTTGTTTAAGAAATTGCGAATATTGTTTGAAAAAGGAACTGCATTCCTGTACACTGGAATGGCAAATCTATCGGAATATGGGGAATTAAAAGTATTATTCCTTAAGCATTGTGGGTGTAATTTTGCCACACTTATTGATGATTTGAACGTCAAAATGTCGCTATTAATAGACCTATAGTAAAATATACTCAACTTGGCCGGTGATGTACATTATGCAGTCTCTTCCAGTGTTACATCCCAGGGATTGAAATTCTCCTACAACCCTTATGCCTCACATGTCTCTCTAAGTAATTAAAATTCCTGATTGTTGATGTTTGAGTCTTCAGTTTTTTGACTGGTTTAATGCAGCCCTCCATGCCTCCCTCTCTTGAACAAATCATTTCATCTCTACATAGCTACCACACTCTACATCTGAGGCAATCTGTTTAACCCTGGTCTACGCCTACAGTTTTTGTCCTCTACCCTCCCATCCATAACTAAGGTTGCTATTCCTGGGTGTCATAATAGGTGTCCTACCAACCTATATCTTCTCTTCATCATCAGTCACTAGAAACATCTGTCCTCTCCCATTCGTCTTAATACCTCTTCATTTGTTACCCTATCTACCCATCTGATCTTCATCATTCTCCTGTAACACCACATTTCAAACGCTTCAATTCTCCTCTTTTCTGCTGCACAACTAGTTCAAGTTTCACTTCCTTATAGTGTCACGCTCCAGACAAAAGCTTTCAAAAATGATTTCCTAATACCTAAAAGTATATTCGATGTCAACAGATTCCTTTTCTGTAGAAATGCTTTCCTTGCCTGAGCCAACCTGCTTTTTATATCCTCTTTGCTTCGTCCATCACTGGATATTTTCCTTCCTAAGTAACAGAAGTCTCCTACTTCCCATAGCGTTTCACCTGCCAATTTGATGTCCATAGAGGTTCCTGATTTATTTCGGCTGCATTCCAATAATTTTGTTTAACATTTATTGATTTTCATCATGAATTCTTTCCTCAAAACGGAGTCCATACCATTCAAAAACTCGTTCAAATCCTCTGACGTATCGGCCAAGATGACGATGTCGTCAGCAAAGATGAAATTATTTCTCCTTGAACCTTCGCTCCCACTTTAAATTTTTCTCCAATTTCCTGATATTGTGTTTTTGGAGGTCTTTGAAATTCGTTGCCCTCGCACATGGTGTAGGTGCATTGTCAAAGGAAAACATTCCATGTTACGAACATGGGCCGCATAACCAGTACCGAAAGCTTCTGCAGATTTAACACATGGCCTATTCTGAACAGCAGTTCCTTGAACTCAGATTTGCCAACATTTTATTGTATCTTTCCAAGGGGTATATCTCTGTACCTCAACATACAGTAGAGTGCTTTAAAAATCATGTCTTGTGTAAATTTTAGTAAAGGCAGTGGAGTGCGGTCTTTGCCAGAGTGGATACTCGCTCGTAGAAATTCTTTTCAGTAAAAGAGACTGGTTCACAATTTTGTAAGTGCACATTGAGGTATGTGGCGGGATGCCTTAAGTGTTACGGACACGGCAATAGCCGCCACAGAGCTTCGTCGCTACTGAAATAACGACCAGACTGATATTTGTACTTAACTATACGGGATTTGTTAGCCCAGTGTTTATGCAATTGAACGTAGCTATATCGCTATCTTTATTTAGTAGCCGCTACTGTAGTGTTTAAAAATTTAAGGTGGTATTAGAAAACGCTTTTCCTAATTAGTTTACCCCTTGCACTACAGCCCATGAAGGGCCTAGGCCTATCATGCGACCGCTTCCCAGCCATTTGGCCTGCAGATATTGTGGTGACGAGTGGTCAGTGCATCGTGTCTCCTCGGCCGATAATCTTGTTCTTCGTGACCGGGGTGCTGCCTCACTATCAGAGAGCTACTCAATTGTCCTCATGAAGCTGAGTGAACCCCGTTGCAGCCCTCACGTAAGTGTCTAAAATCTCTGACGGAGCCGGGAATCGAACCCGGGGCCTCCGGATGAGAGGCAGGCGCGCTACCCTGTTCTCTTTGTGTTTATATATATCTTGAAAAGATAATAAATGGATTGCCATTGCCTCCCAGACAGGGATATATAGAAAATCGGAGTCATACCTTGAGGTAGTCTATTGTTGCCATGGAAACGGACATGCCATTATTTCATCAGTTTATCAGAGCAAAGATAGTTTTCTGCGAATATCTTTGAAACTGTTAGTTTTAGGGCTGTAAAATGTGGTTTTCTGAGTATTGTTTCTTGCATCGAGGGGCGTAAAATGAGTTTGTCCGGTCTTTTTGCGACAACTTCGATATTTTGTCCCGGTTGAGTATTTTTGGTGACTTTTCAGTTATGTTGCCCGTTCCACGGGAACAATGGTTTATTTCTGGATTAAAGTCAGCCTATATGTTATCCCAGGGTATAAGCTGTCTTCATTTCAAATTTCATCCAAATCCGTCCAGCCGTTTTAGTGTCAAGAGGTAACAAACTAACACAAAAAACACACACACACAGACATTCACAATTATAATATACTAGCTGAAGTACCCGTGCTTCGCTAAGAGTCATAAATAAATTAAAATGTGAAGGTGACAGTTAAAACAGGGGATAGGTGAGGTGCTGCGCAGAGGGAGATTAAGGATGGAACATTTTGTCCAACTACACCGTTCGGCGTTGACCGTGTTTTATAGCACAAATTTAGGTTTTACTCGCCAACCGTTGGAGATACTTTTAGGATAATAAATGTAATTTTAAACCTCGTATATGCCATCAAAAGTTTGCTATTTCTTAGCGTTCACTTTTTATTTGAAATGGAAATATGAAAGTTTGAAATCAAAGGGTGTAGTGACGTCACTAAAATGGTCGTCATCTTTAAATAGTGCAAAGTATTGAAATCAAAAGTAGCCTATATGTTAACCAGGTAAATCAGCTATTTCCATGTAAAATTCATGTATATCGGACCAGTGGTTCTTGCGTGATTGAGTAATACACAGACACACACCATCTCATTTTTAGCCTCGCTTCGCTCGCGTCACAGTCGTGTCATATTGTTATTCAATGAAATGCAGGTTTAACCCCGTTAACACCCCTTTAGAACCTGAATATCCAAAGATCCCTCCTTAGTAGACTTTTTCGACACACAACAAACATATCCCCTTCTTCTAACTTTAATAGTTTTGGTTGGTCGATGAGAGTGAACATCCAAAAATCCTTCATTAGTGGACGTTTTTCTTGCAGAATTTCACCCCTCCCCATAGGCCTCTTAAATTGGATTTATGAAAAAACGGTCGGACACCTACATATTTTAATTATTTAATCCTTTATTTATTTTTAAGCTGATTAAAACTCGGAGAAAATCGAACTCCTCGCCTATGTCCTTTAAGAGATACACGCTCCGTTAGGAATCTTTCAACCCCCACTTTTCATCCCTTTCACCTCATAATATACACCACATCGAAAAACCATTAGACATGTGTCAGCTTATTTTTAATGATTAGTATATATATGCCAAGTATCACATCCACAAATGAAACCACTCGTGAGATATTGTTGTTCAATGAATTGCACGATTACCCCCTTAACACCTCTTTAGAACCTGAATATCCAAAACTCTTTCCTTAGTGGACGGTTTTGACATACAACGAACATATCCCCAAAATTTCATGTTTCTAACTTCAATAATTTTGGTTGGGCGATGAAGAGTGATTGGGTCAGTCAGGACATTTTCATTCATTTATTTTTGATAATTTCACCCCTCCCCATGAACCCCTTAAATTGGATTTATGAAAAAAAGGGTCAAACACCTATTTACTTATATAAAGCTGTTTTTCCCCCTGAGTTAGATGAGTGAGTAAGACAGTCAATCAGTTAGGACAATTTCTTTCCTGTTTTTCCCCCGAATTTCACCACTCCCCATGGACCCCTTAAATTGGATTTACGAAGAAATGGTCGAACTCCTATTTACTTATTTTTAAGCTGCTTTTTCCGCTGAATTTCAAACTTATCGCCTATGTTGAATAAGATATATAGTACAAGCTCCGTTAAGAATCCCTCAACCCCCACTTTTCACCCCTTTCACCTCATAATATACACCATATCGATAAACCCTTTGACCTATGTCTGCTTATTTTGAGTGATTAGTTTATATGCCGAATATCACAACCCCAAATGAAACAACTTGTGAGATATTGTTATTCAATGAAATGCAAGTTTAACCCCCTTAACACCCCTTCGGAACATGAATATCCAAAAATCCGTCCTTAGTGGACTTTGTTGACATACAACGAACATATCCCCAAAATTTCAAGTTTCTAACTGCAATATTTTTGCTAGGGGATGATGAGTGAATATCCAAAAATCCTTCCTTAGTGGACTTCTTTCCCCAGAATTTCACCCCTCCCCATGAGCCCCTTAAATTGGATTTATGAAAAAAAAAGATCTAACACCTATTTACTACTTTTTCAAGCTAATTTTTCTCCCTGAGATTCATACTTTTTGCCTCTGTCTTTTCAGAGATACCTGCTCCGTTAAGAATCCTTCAACTCTCACTTTTCACACATACACCTCATAATATACACCATATCGAAAAACCCTCAGACATGTGTTTTCTTATTCTTAATGATGAGTTTATATGCCGAGTATCCCATCCCAAAAGAAACCAATAGGGAGATATTGTTATTCAATTAAATGCAAGTCTACCCCCTTAACACCCCTTTAGAACCTGAATATCCAAAATTCCTTCCTTAGTGGACGTTTTCGACATACAACGAACATAGCCCCAAAATGTCATGTTTCTAACTTCAATAATTTTGGCTGGGCGATGATGAGTGAGTGAGTAATTCAGGACATTTTCTTTCAATTATTTTTCAGAATTTCACCCCTCTCATGAACCCCTTAAATTGGATTTATGAAAAAAAACGGTCGAACACCTCTTTACTTATTTTTGAGCTGTTCTTCCCCCCTGAATTAGATGAGTGAGTGAGTTAGGACACTTTCTTTCCTGTTATTCCCCCAGAATTTCACCCCTCTCCATGGGCCCCTTAAATTGGATTTATGAAAAAACGGTCAAACACCTATTTACTTATATTTTAATCTATTTTTCCCGCCGAATTTCAAACTTCTCGCCTATGTCGTTTAAGAGATACACGCTCCGTTGAGAATCCCTCAGCCCCCAATTATCACCCCTTTCACCTCATAATATACACCACATCGATAAACCCTTAGACATATGTCTGATTATTTTAATGATTAGTATATATATCGAATATCACATCCCCAAAGAAACAACTCATGAGATATAGTTATTCAATGAAATGCACGTTTACCCCATTAAACAAAAATCATTCCTTAGTTGACGTTTTCGACTTACAGCGAACATATTCCCAAACTGCATGTTTCTAACTTAAATAGTTTTCGCTGGGCGTGATGAGTGAGTGAGTCAGACAGGATATTTTCTTTCAATTATTTTTACCGGAATTTCACCCCTCTCCATGGGTCCCTTAAATTGGATTGATGAAAAAACGCTTGAACACCTATTAACTTGTTTTTAAGCTGTCTTTTCCCCCTGAGTTTGATCAGTGAGTGAGTTAGTCAGTCAGTTAGGACACTTTCTCTCCTTTTCCCCCCCAGAATTTCACCCCACCCCATTGGCCCATTAAATTAATTTATGAAACAAGATGTTCAGTAAAGAACATATAGCCTACTTTCTTCTAAATGTATGAGTATACTTATAACTCGTTGTTATTATCAAAGAGTATAATAGAACTATTCTTTGTTGAAGACCTTAGAAACGATTTACCTCTACCAAACGCCACAACCTAGATAAAAACTGCTACCATCATTGAAGAAAGAAAGATAAGAAGTATCTAAAGAATGTTATGGATCTGGAGACATAATCGACCGGAATGGCGGCGTGGCTCAGCGGTAACGTTCTCGCTTGCTGGACCGTATGTTTCAGGTTCGTATCCTGGCGCAGTCAGCTGGCATTTGAGGGTGCACAAATGCGAGGGAGCCGTGTTAGTAGATTTACTGGCACGTTAAAGATCCCCTTCGGGACAAAATTCTGGCACCCCGGCGTCTCTAAAAGCAACAGTAGTTAAAAGGGACGTAAAACCAATAACATTATTATTATTATTATTATTACATAATCGGCCTGACGCGGGCAACATCCAACTTTGAGTTGAGGCATGTCTTTACACGTCTGGCTGCGTATGACTTTCACAACCCTAATTGAATTAACAAATCTTTCCATGACCCTACAGAGACGTGTGTATACCAACTATGTGGATATTTTCGATTGCTATTTGGCTGAAATAAAAGTATTAATTAATATCCTGAACTAGCACCAACGGTAGATTTCAGATACTATGTGAAATCGTTTTGTTCTTTACTTCAATTAACATTTTCAAATAACTCACAATAGGCTGTTACAAACCGTTTAAAATAAAAAGTAAAAATGTATCGTAGTATCATCTTGTCATTCTTCAAATTCGATGCGCATAGAATGCCAATGGTATAGTAATCAATGGAGCCCCACGTAGACTAGTCGTGACATCTAGTGGTGAAATATCGAACAATATAATCCTAACAGAGCGAGTGCATTCTAGCGGCCAGAAGAAGAAACTTTTCAATAAAATCTGGAAGTTAATAAGTAGGTCTGCGTGCAGTTACCTTTTTGGCAGCTAGATGTCTCGAGTAAATCTGCTGGCGAATTATGTTTTAATTAAATATATATTTTACACCATAATATGCACAATATAACGCTTAATTTTAAAACATCTGAGTCATTACAAAACAATAAACATATAACATTTCAAGCAAAAAACCTAGTTCTGATCGGGTTTGAACCATAGGCATTTGAGCGTCAGGCTAACGCTCTACCACTGAGCAAATTGTGTCAAAGAATATCGTTCTATATAAAATGACTTACATAGAACTTGTTAGCAAATAATTATTTATACTAAACGATTTCATCACTGGAGTATATTATTTATATAAAAAGCATTTCATACAACGTTTATTTATTTTGTATCAGTACGCTATATTGCATGCAATACTCAAATTAGTGAAATATAAGTCAGGCACAAGATATCCGCTGCCATCTTGTCTCATTACTGAATCGGCTCAGCTTTTTAAAATCACGTCTGCACTATAGTATTACAAAATAAACTTTTAATTTCGAACGTGCCTCTTCCTTTAGAACAGTTAAAACGATTCTCGGCTCGATAATCGGAACTGGTGGGTCCCATGATATGGATTATAAAGTTTGCATAATTCGCACAGCCACCATCCTGAAATGGTATGGCGGACGACCCTGTAGTTTGGTCACAAGACGCATCCTATATGAAGGTATGTTGTTACCAAATTTGGTAGAGATCGGATGATTTGGTTAGTCGTTATTTGATTTTACGTTTTGAACGTTTGAGTGGCCGCCATTCAGTTTTAGTAAAGATGGCGGCGATATAAAACATGACACTGAGGTGTCCTTTGCTAGTGCTACCTTTGTACCAAATTTCGTTCAATTCGCATTCACCGTGTTCGAATTGATAGTGGGGGACAGACATTCAGAGTACACACACTCACACACACACACACACACACACAGACTCACACACACACATACACACACACAGAGACTCAGACACACACATACACACACACAGACAGACACACTTTTTTCGCCCTGTGTTGATCTCATAAATCTACTTTCATTTTTTGCAAAAATCGAAAGTAGGCTAAAAACGGTGGAACACCGATTTACTTATTTTTTAAGCTGATTTTTTTTCGCTGAGTTTCAAATATCTCGCCTATGTCGTTTAAGAGATAGGCCTACACGCTTCGTTAGGAATCCTTCAACCCCCACTTTTCACCCCTTTCAACTCATAATAATACACCACATCGAAAAACCCTTAGACACATGTCTGCTTATTAGCCTACTTTCGATTTTTGCAAAAAATGAAAGTAGACTTATGAGATCAACACAGGGCGAAAAAAGTGTGTGTATGTGTGTGTGTGTGTGAGTGTGTGTACTCTGATTGTCCCTCCCCCCCCCTATCATTTCGAACACGGTGAATGCGAATTGAACGAAATTTGGTACAACGATAGCACTAGCAAAGGACACCTCAGTGTCATGTTTTATATCGCCGCCATCTTGACGGAAACGTAATGGCGGCCACACAAATGTTCAAAGCTTAAATCAAATTACGACTAACTTAATCATCCGATCTCTACCAAATTTTGCAACTACATACCTTTATGGGGGGAGCATCCTCTGACCAAACTAATAGGTCATCAGCGTAATAAATGCGGATGGCCGCCATCTTTGTGTGAAAATCGATTCCCCCTATTAATTCGAACACGGTGCAACCGAATGGAACGAAATTTGGTACAGAGGTAGTACTAACAAAAGGCACCTCAGTGTCATGTTTTATGTCGCCGCCATTTTGACTGAAACGTAATGGCGGCTACACAAATGTTCAAAGCATAAGTCAAATTACGACTAACATAACCATCCGATCTCTACCAAACTTTGCAACAACATACCTTTATGGAGGTCGCATCCTTTGACCGATCTAATAGGTCATTCGCCTAATAGTTTGCGGATGGCGGCCATCTTTGTGTCAAAATCGATTTCCCCTATTAATTCGAACACGGTGAAGCCGAATGGAACGAAATTTTGTACAGAGGTAGCACTAGCAAAGGGCACCTCAGTGTCATGTTTTATATCGCCGCCATATTGACGGAAACGTAATGGCGGCCACACAAATGTTCAAAGCTTAAATCAAATTACGATTAACCTAATCATCCGATTTCTAGCAAATTTTGCAACAACATACCTTTATGGAGGGAGCATCCTTTGACCAAACTAATAGGTCATTAGCCTAAAATTTTGCGGATGGCGGCCATCTTTGTGTGAAAATCGATTCCCCCCTATCAATTCGAACACGGTGAAACCGAATGGAACGAAATTTGGTACAGAGGTAGCACTAGCAAAGGGCACCTCAGTGTCATGTTTTATATCACCGATATCTTGACGGAAACGTAATCGCGGCCACCCAAATGTTAAAAGCTAAAATGTAATTACGACCAACCTAATAATCTAGTCTCTACCAAATTTTGCAACACCATATCTTTATGTGGGAAACATATTCTGACCAAACTGCAAGAACATCAGCCCAATAGTTTGCAGATGGTGGCCAAGTATGTGTGCAAATCGATTCCCCCTGTTAATTCAAACACGGTGAAAGCGAATTGAACGAAATTTGGTACAGAGGTAGCACTAGCAAAGGGCACCTCATATTCATGTTTAATATCCCTATAGCACGTTGTATTTCAACAAGCTACTACAACCAACATTCTATCGTACTCCTTGAAAACGACAAAGAGTTATAACAATACCCATGCATTTAGGAGAAAGTAGGCTATATGTTCTTTACTGAACATCTGGTTTTTAATGATTAGTTTATATGCCGAGTATCACATCCACAAATGAAACCAATCGTGAGATATTGTTATTCAATGAAATGTTGGTTTAACCCCCTTAAGACCCCTTTAGAACCTGAATATTCAAAAATCCTCCCTTAGTGTATGATTTTGTCATACAGCGAACATATCCCGAAAATGCCATGTTTCCAACTAATATATTTTTGTCTGGGCGATGATGAGTGAGTGAGTGATTTAGGACATTTAATTTCAATTTCTTTTTTTTTTTCAGAATTTTACCCCTCGCGAAGAACCCCTTAAATTTGATCTATCAAAAAAACAGTCGAATACACATTTACTAATTTTTAAGCAGTTTTTCCCCCTGAGGTTGAAGAGCGAGTGAGTCAATCGGTTAGGACACTTTCTCTCCTGTTTTGTTCCCCAGAATTTCACCCCTTCCCATGGGCCCCTTAAATTGGATTTATGAAAAAACGGTCAAACATCTATTTACTTATATTTCATGCTGATTTTTTCTGCTGAGTTTAACACTCCTCGCCCCTGTCGTTTAAGAGATACAGGCTCCGTTAGGAATCTTTCAACCCCCCACTTTTCGCCCCTTCACCTCATAATATACACCACATCGAAAAACCCTCAGACACCAGTCTTCTTATTTTTAATAATGAGTTTTTTAATGCCGAGTATCACATCCCCCAATGAAACCAATCGGGAGATATTGATATTCAATGAAATGCAGGTCTACCCCCTTAACACCCCTTTTGAACAGGAATATACAAAAATCCTTTCTTAGTGGGCGTTTGCGGCTCTTGAGGAAACTGTATACCAAATTTCATTCCAGTCCGTTGGGTGGTTTCTGAGATTTCGTGATGAATGTGTGAGTGAGTGAGTGAGTGGTATTTGACAAATATCTAGTAGATAGTGTCAAGTCTTGGTTATGCTATACACGGCGGACAGTGCTGTGTGAGCAGTTGAGTAACTAACGGGATTTCAAGTAATGCTCCTCATTTTCTATACCGGTAGTGCAGAGCACAACTGGCATCCAGTCGGCCGTGTCTCGACTTGAGCTATGTTGCCATGGAAACTATCTGTCTTGCCATTCCTTCATGAGTATATTTTTTATGAATTTATTAGCCTTTGCTCGAGTGCAAAAGGGACGAAATCAGAAGAATGAGAAAGACTATCGAAAATTCATGTAGCCAGCGGTTCCTTCTGGGTCCTAAACTATGTGTATGCAAAATTTGGTTGAGATTGGTGGAACGGTGTAGATTTGTATTCGGAACCAACCGAACCACCCACCCACCCACCCACCCACATACATACATACATACATACATACATACATACAGACTTTCACTTATATATATAAGATTCCTATCTCATATATAAAAGTGAAAGTTCGTATGTATGTATGTATGTATGTATGTATGTATGTGGGTGGGTGCGTGGGTGGGTTGGTTCCGTATACAAATCTACACCGTTCCACCAATCTCAACCAAATTTTGCATACACATAGTTTAGGACCCAGAAGGAACGGCTGCCTACATGAATTTTCGATAGTCTTTCTCATTCTTCTGAATTCGGCCCTTTTGTACTCGAGCAAAGGCTAATCTCTATTATATAAAACAAAGTGTCCTGACTGACTGACTGACTGACTGACTGAATCATTATCGCCCAGACAAAACTATTAAAGTTAGAAACATGACATTTTGGGGATATGTTCGCTGTAAGTCGAAAACGCCCACTAAGGAAGGATTTTGGACATTCAGGTTCTAAAGGGGTGTTAAGGGGGCACACTTGCATTTCGTTGAATAACAATATCGTCGGCTTGGTTTCATTGGGGAATGTGATACTCGCCATATAAACTCATCATTAAAATTAAGAAGACACGTGTCCGAGGGTTTTTCGATGTGGTGTATATTATGAGGTGAAAGGGGTGAAAAGTGGGGGTTGAAGGATTCCTAACGGAGCGTGTATCTCTTAAAGGACATAGGCGAGTAGTTTGAAACTCAGCGAAAAAAAATCTGCTTAAAAAATGAGTAAATAGGTGTTTGACCGTTTTTTTTTCATAAATCCAATTTAAAGGGCCCTTGTGGTGGGGTGAAATTTTGGGGGGAAAAGCAATAAAGAAAGTGTCCTAACTGATTGACTGACAGACTCACTCATCAAATTCAGGGGGGGAAAACTGCTTAAAAATAAGTAAATAGGTGTTCGACAGTTTTTTCATAAACCCAATTTAAGGGGTTGATGGGGAGGGGTGAAACTCTAAAAAATGAAAATTGAAAGAAAAAGTCCTGACACACTCACCATCGCCCAGCCAAAATTATTGAAGTTAGAAATATGACATTTTGGGGATATGATCATTGTATGTCAAAACCGTCCACTAAGGTATGGTGTTTGGATATGCAGGTTCTAAAGGGGTCTTAAGGGGGTTAAACCTGCATTTCATTGAATAACAATAACCCCCGATTGGTTTCATTGGGGGATGTGATACTCGGCATATAAACTCATCATTAAAAATAAGAAGACACATGTCTGAGGAGTTTTCGATGTGGTGTATATTATGAGGTGAAAGGGGTGAGAAGTGGGGGTTGAAGGATTCCTAACGGAGCGTGTATCTCTTAAACGACATAGGCGAGAAGTTGGAAACTCAGCAGAAAAAATCAGCTAAAAAATAAATAAATTGGTGTTCGACCGTTTTTTCATAAATTCAGTTTAAGGGGCCAATGGGGTGGGGTGAAATTCTGGAGAAAAAAAAGGAGAGGAAGTGTCCTAACTGAATGACTAACTCACTCACTCATTAAACTCAGGAGAAAAAGACTGCTTAAAAATATGTTAATAGGTGTTCGAGCGTTTCTTCATATATCCAATTTAAGGGGCCCATGAGGAGGGGTAAAATTCTGGTAAAACTAATTGAAAGAAAATGACCTGATTGACTCACTCACTCATCATCGCCCAGCGAAAACTATTGAAGATAGAAATATTAAATTTTGGGAATATATTCGCTGTATGTCGAAAACGTCAACTAAGGAATGATTTTTGTTTATTAGGGTTTTAAATAGGTGTTAAGGGGGTAAACGTGCATTTTATTGAATAACATTATCTCCCTATTTGTTTCATTTGGGGATGTGTTATTCGGCATATAAATTAATCAATAAAAAAGCAGACATATTGTGCCCAATGGGACACGGCTGACTAGCATTGAACCGGGGTCTTTATCACAAGGAAGACCAGGCCCATGATTCTGCGAAGAATCGAATCATTGATCTCTGAGGGGGAACAGCCACAGTGAACCCGAGGAACAATGAGTTATAACTGCATATAATTATAACAGCATGATTTCACGGCCAGAACGGGAATATTATAGCATTGAAGGCGATTTTGGCAGAAAATACAAGCCTATGTACGTTTAAGATGCTAAGAGCTCAAGAAATCGGGCCAACTTGACAGTTGAAAAATCGTGGTTACCAAGGGGGCATTACTAGGTGATGCCAAGGAACTATTTCTCGTCTGCACTGGGGGAGCAACCAAAGAATAATGGCTATGGGGACCACAGTCTTGCAAGGCAGAGAAGCGGAGTGGGGGTGGTCACCCACAGACATTAATTAATTACGGCCAAATGGAGCAATGAATTGAGACGAAACTTAACACCCGGATGCATGTATTCTAGGAAAGATAATTTAGGAGTGTCCTCACGCCTAAATTATAGCCTGCATCTATAAAGGAATCTATGCACAGACCTAATCCGCGGCAGAGTCAGGATTTGCAATGTAGCAATAGGGGAAGAACCGGAGTTGCATCATGACGCCGTGGAAGAAAGCAATTAATTATAATTAATTGGCCGAAGCAATTGCCTGCACGCGAGTGAATTTGGAACCTCCATGAATAGACGAATAAGGATCATACTTCACTTTGTCTGAAAATGTATTATTTTAAGAAGAGAGTCGTTCCGGGAAATCCAGTGAACTACTTTTCATCAGGAAGCTTTATATGGGGGAAGCTGGAGCAGAGAGTCAGTTCTTCTTGACTCAACTCGTGTGGTGACACGCTGTCGGATCACGCAAGAAAGTGTTCGGAATTTATAAAGTATTGACGCTCAAATGTACTAGCAGTGAACAATGAAAGGCGCATCATGCAGCTTAGTAACATTAATTCTGCATCATATAATAATTAGTCTACAGCAGACGTATAACCAACAGTATACGCGAGTATAGAATCAGTACAGCGTAGAGATATTTTAGGATGATGTTTACAGACAATGAACATAACCACAGGAAGTGTTATCATGGGTAAAATAAAACATACTATTGTAATGAACACTACAGATACGGGAACCTGGAAGGCATCACAAGTAGTTGTGACCTAGGATTGAACAACTTTGCAGTAGAGGAGACATAAACTGTAGGTGACGGGAGACGAACACAAACACGCTAGATAGACTTTCAAGGAGACCAGCGGTTGTCAGAAGTTAGCTGCATCGCATCTCTGATGTCAAGCGATAGTGCGAATCCGATCAAGGATCCGTGTGCGAGAATTATGTATAAAGTTATATTACAGTGATCTTTAAAAGTGTTTATGTTTATATGGTAAAATAATGTGTATTGTGTTAAAGTGAAAATGCCAGTAGTGAAAGCTATAATTACCATGTGTAATGTCTATGCAATGTGTCTTGTGAAAAATATAATGATGGCTTAAAACAAGCATTATGGCAGGCAAATGGCTGGCATGCTGGACTCATCCAGCTAGAATGAAAGTGAGTACAAATTTAATACGTTGATATGATTTAATAGCTCACCATACAACGAAGCATTTCCCTCAACGATTAAGAATTAAGAGTCATTTGTGTACGAGATCACATGCCTCGTATTTTGGTAAAAATATGGCTTTGAGGATGAAATTCTTACGGCCATTTAGGCGTAAGACATTGATGAAAGTAACGGCAACGTTAAATAATAATAATAATCTGGGGTCGGTAACAATAATAAATAAATAAATCGGCATGTCAGTCCTGTAGTAAGTGCAAAGTGCGTCATATATAGCGTAAGAATACTTTGTTATTGTGAAAAGTAAGAAAGAAAGAAAGAAAGAAAGAAACAAAGAAAGATAAATATCGAGGTGAAGAGAGCTTTTCAGTGTCATTGAAATGTTAAATAAATGTTTTATTATGGTATATTCTACAGGGTTGTATTTGAGAGCCATTAAGATAGTCAATGTATGCCAGTAAATTTATACTTGTTTTGGAGCTACGTAGAACTTTGGCTTATTAGTAAATGTATAGAGGACGTGAGTGCTTTAAGAATTGAGTCATCTGTAAGAAATATTGTTTGAGCCGCGATCAGCGAGCATGTAACGTAGAATCAAGAGATTTACGTCAATAAGTTGCGGGGATCATCCCAAAATAGTTCGCGCGTTGTCGAATCTAGTCGGCTAAATCTTCGAAGCTACGATATAGTATTGCCTTAGAGCATACATGTGTATTCGCAACAGAGTTGGGACAGAGTCTGTCTGTATCCACTGTTAGCAGAGTCTTCGCCACCAGGGATAACTGCTAGACACCCTAGGTAGGCCAATATATTAATTGATCTGCCCTTAGAGGTAAGACAAATGGTTCTTCGTGTAGGAAACGTTGATTTCCTCTTGTTATATGCATGCCCGTTCAGTGAGATAACAGTGAAACTCATCTCAGACGCGCGCAAAGCCACTGATTACGACCCCAGAACGGCAAAGCTATTGCGTGACCCATCCCTTGCCTTGAATAGTAATTAGGAGCCGAGATGAGCCCATTAAATACTCTAAATATAGGTATTAAATAATTAGATTGACTCAATTCGTAATGACATGGTCCATTCAGGGTACCTCTAGCACGCCTGCACCATTGAGTGAACACATGACCGTGCGGGAAGTCAGGCGGTCTAGCAGGTATAATCCACTAACCCGGCAGCCATCTTGCATAGGACGGCCCGTGACTAATTCATTGTTCGCACGAAAGGAAGTCAATAGACCAGATCCCTTCCTTTTAAGATTGTACTGGGACACTGAAGAATCTCTATATTACGAAAAGTAATTAAGATGTGCTTGATGTGATGGTATCAATTGAATTAGATGCACTGTTTCCATACATATGCAATGTTGGATTGAATTAATCGGATAACATTTGGCCCAGTTAATCTCTGAGGAAAAATTGACTGCACCAAATAGATAGAAGCATTTTTTGTAAAGAGTATTTACCCAGTTCACACTAATTTATTCATACGGGTAGCGTAATTTGATTGATATGACACATTTGTAACGATAATGTTATAACCAGACCCAGAAAATCGTTGTATGGTGAAGCTATAAAATATCTATATCTATGTGTATTTTGGGTGGGAAAGTGTACCACTTCAGCGTTTGAAACTTATGGGAAAAGAATACGATACGCGCGGAAAGACAACACTTATTAAACAAGGCATAAGCTAATGAATCAATGTTATTTAAAGTAAATGTTCCGTGTAAAACGGATAAATGTTTAATAATTGCAGATTTAATGTCATTTAACTATAATTTGTGTTTGTTGTGTTGTGATATTCCAATTTGTGTTAAATTGTGTCACGTGAAGAACAATATGGACGCTCGCAAATGTCAAAGTGTATCAACAATAGGATGTTTAGGATAGATATGAGTGCGGTGGAGCACCAATCTTGATGACAAGAGACTCACAGATAATTTTGATTTTTGTTGTGGGAAATAAGTGTAAAATATTTTTTGTGCTTTGTTTTGTTTTGCCATGAATTACTACCATTAAATGTTATACTTAGGAATAAGTTGTTTCTTTCAAGTAGAGTAGTCACCTGACAGACTCAAATCCTGAATGTGTGCTCGTATAGTGGGTTGAACGCCCCATGCCTCGAAAGACCGTGAGTTAGCTGGGATACGAACACATGTTCCATATGATGAAGAATTGGTACATGGAGGACATGTTATTGTACTAGGATTGAGTCACATGTACTACTAAAAGTCGGCCAAGGTATTAAATGGTAGAGACAAGAATAGCAACAAAACTAGGGTATATCAGAAAAAGGTCGCGTCCCTTAGTTAATTACCTTTCACGTTCGAAATAAATGTTGATAATCCTCCATGAGACATGCTTAAATATAAATGTAAAAGCATGATCCTTCTTATTTATCATGGCGCCCAACGTGGGGATTTCGGCAATAAAAACCACTCCCTGGACGGTTTTACTTATAAATCAGAACTTGGCCGATGGGTTGCAATGGAGCAGCCATCCTTCTTATTTATCATGTCGCCCGTGAGTGGGGCCAGTTGTAAATACAGGTCACCATAGGCGCATGATCCTTCTTATTTATCATGGCGCCCAGAAAACGTGATGGCTTATGGTATTCAGAAAACCCCATAATAATAATATGTTTTCCATGGGGGAAATCCATAATAGACTATTTTTCCTCAAACTGTGTTTGATCGATTGTGAGTCTTTTTAGGTGATACTCAGACATTAGACATTGTTGTCAGACGAGTGAATGTACAGACGGGTAAGAGGGTCTAAACCCATTCCATAGGTGGTCGCACTGTGCTAAAATGAATGTTGTTGTTTCCGCGACATCGGATTTCTTTTCCCAATATAACGCACCAGCATGCACAGCAAAGGACTGCCTATATCTCAAAGATAAGAAATACAGGATGGCCGGTACTGAAGGGGAACTAAAATGTATCGCAGAGTTGAAGGAACATTTTGATACTACTCATGCCAAGAGTAGGGAAGATGCTAAGGCATTTCAAGATGAAATAACGGGTAGATTGGCTACGGTAAATACCCAGTTAGAGACTAATCAAACCGAGGTGAGCCAGATGTTGGATACGGTATACACTCAGTTAGATTCAAATTTATTAGAGGTCAATAAAAAAATTGATGATGTTAAAGAATCTATTAAACAAGAGGTAACTGAAAAGATTGTTAGCGTGGTTTCAGAGATGCAAGCAAATAATGACCAACGCTTTGAGTCAATAGAAGTAAGGCTCGAGAATAATCTGCAAGTGTGCAGAGAATCGCAACGTGAGATCAATGATAGATTAAACGATATGTCCGTAGAGCTTAATGATATTCAGAATCAGAACGAAGCGAACATTAAGCGGCAGGAAGAGCAGTTTAATACGTTCACACAGACCGTTGATCCAAGGTTTGAAGATAGCGACGTAAAATGGAGTAAACGTATGGCAGGCTACGCAAAAGCTGTAGATGAAGCATTAAGGAAGCAGGATCAGAATATCCTTGACCAATGCAAGGAGATCAGTGAAATAAAAACTTCCACTAAAGAGAATAAGGGAATAATCATGAATATGAAGACGCAGGTTGGAAAAGTCCAAAAAGAGTTAGAACAATCTCAAAACGATCTAGCAGTCATTCATAAAAGGCAAGATGAGGACCAGGGTGAAATTACCAAAATAAGGACCGAAATCTCCAATATACACGGTCACATCCAGAAAGAGGTTACAGGTTTACGAGAAGAGTTGGAACTTCGAGAGGGCTTGAAAATGAAGCCAGTGATAAAACGCTTGCCGAGGTAAAGAGAGCCTTAAAGATGACAAGGAGAAAATCTTTTCTATGGCAGAGGAAAATCGTGATCGCCTGAAAAAAATTGAACGAGAAGTATTAGCTCGTTTAGAAAGAGCGGAAAAGAGGCACAGCCAAATGGAAACCAGAATGATCGCACACGCGGAGTCCATATTGCGAAATCCTAGATCTAATGAAGGGAGCATAGATGAAAATAGGAGAAATAAATGGGCAGATATAGAGGTACAGCCCACTCCGAAAAATACAGCCATGCCAAGTGACAGCCCGTATACCACCCCTGGTATACCTATTGCTATGTCTACACCGCATGCAAATGCTGTACAAAATCAGATAGTCACTGTTGTAAGGGCTAATGACGAGAAACCGAGAAAGTATTCTGGGAGTAACTCAAATATGACACCCAAATACTGGCTCAAAGAGGTTTCCGAATACTTAAATGACACAAGGGTACCGCCAGAGCGAAGATTAAGAGCTATCGAAAAACTGACTGAACGTGAATGTGCCTAATGGTTCAGAAGTTTTCGTTACACGTTTGACACCGTAGAAGAATTCCGCCAGGCATTTTAAGAATGTACTGGGATGCAAACATCCAGCAGAATCTAAGATTGGACATGTACTCCAGACGCTATGGTACAAATAATCCAACGAAATATGCTGAATTCTTTATAGCACAATTATGACGTTTCAGAGAGCTTGACGAGGCACCTAGAGAACTAGACCTTTGTCTAGCGATAGCCAAGCAATTACCATATGAAGTGCAAAGACTATTAATCTCGGCAAACGCCAAGACAGCGATTGAGACGGAGGAGGTACTCAGACAGCTCGATCTCACCACAACGCAGCATATGAGGCAGAGTCGGAACACGGAACAAGTCCACATGACTAGTGCACCAACCGAACCGACTAGGGTGCAGACAAAAGGTAAATCTACTAGCACAGAAACTGAGAAGTCAGACTGGCAACGAGATGAAAGGGAAAACCAGAATTGGAGGCCAGCGTACAGAGGGTGATCGAACCGCGGACACCGAGGAAGGAAAACCTGGAATCAGCGCGATACAAGAAATCAACAGTCTGATAACAAGGAGAAATTACGGCCGAGATGGGAATAATCGAGACTGGAGATCCCAAGAACAGAGTCGCTTGTTCGACGAAGAAGCAGAAGAACGTTATCACGCATCATTAAGATATATGGAAGAGCGTGGAGATGATAACAGAAAATCGCAAGTGCATTGGGATGAAGCAATTAAAAATAGAAGGTCACCCGACATCTATAAGAATGATGACGGAGCAAAGAGTCTGGAACATCAACAGCACGAAGACAGACAGAAGAACTCCACAAGAAATGGAGCAATAGAAAAAAACACCAAAATTAAATGACCAAAAAGGAGAGATAAATGCAGGATGGAATACAGTGAATGTGGTTAACTGGATTGCTAAACCTGAGGAACTCATTGAAGACCGAGAGGAAGGGCCAGTCACTGTAAGAAGGGAACTACCCATTATAATTGTAAACATCGCAGGCATGAAGATAAGGAGTCTTCTAGACACTGGCTCGACTGTATGTTTAATTACCCAGGCGCTATATAATGAAATCCATAGTAAAATCCACGTATTGAAAATACCAATTTCAAGCGTGAAGATAAAAGGCGTGATACCAGATAAAGAATTGATATGCAGATACCAAGTATTTTTAGATTTAAAGATAGGGAACTCTATATTTTCACAGAGCTTCCTACTTGTGAATAAGCTGCCTTTTAACATTATTGTGGGCGCGGATTTCATAAGAGAATATAAGGTCATAATAGATCTCTCACAAGACATGGTTATGTTTCGCGTGAGTGAGGATAAGGAGAATTTAGAGATCTCATTAAAACATAGTGAAACGAGACCAGAAGAGTACGTATGGCATACAAACGGGGATATGACTGGGGATGCAGTGTTGACAACAGAAGACATCGAGGAAGAGTTGGCAACACTGGCCGCAGACATTGAAAAGGACCTCGAACCACAATTCGGAGAATGCCTTGAAGAAAAGCTGGAGGAAGCTAAAATTGGTCCAGAGCATAAGCAGAAGTTAAGGGAACTGTTATTTGAATATAAAGGAGTCTTCGATTCGAGACCTGGCCGAATCAAGAATTTCCAATATGCGTTCCAAGTTAACGATTGGACGCCATTCAGACAAAAGCCTTTCCAAGTAGCCAAGAAACATTATTTAAAGGTCAAGGAAGCAATACAGGAGATGCTGGAGGCGGGCGTCATTGTAAAGACAGCCACACCTTATGTCAGCCCACTGGTAGTTGTACCTAAACAGGACGGAAGTGTAAGGATATGCCTGGACTTGCGAAATTTGAATTCCAAGTTTATACCGGAATTTGACCAAGTGCCACCCATAAAGGAGATCCTCAGAAGATTCAAAGGAAAGACTGCAGAGGCGGTCCGTTCTATCGGACTCATGGACGCCACCCCTCCAGAGCCTCCTGCAATCGCAATGTTCTTTCTGCTTGCCACTAGGGAGCACTCAATGATTTGCCATCGCAACCAAGTTCCTCTTCTCGCCGGAAGATGGCACCTGAACTCATTTGGACTCAGTAGAAATCGCCCGTTTGGTAATTTACGTTGCTATGACAACAAATTCCTCCATGTATCCCCTCTCCAACGCCTATCCCGCTACGTCAGGCAGGAAGTGGACTCAGTGTGCTTGAGTCTCAAGCCAAGCTAACTACAGGCAAGGAGCGCATGGATTGTATTAGTACCAACATGAAAGTGTGGGAACTTAAATAAACTGTGTTTAGCTCATTGAGCTTACCAGAAAAAGTTGACTTAAAGAACAGTGGTCGTCCAGTGCCAGTATTGAATATAACGCAAGTTCAAGCTGCGTGTAGGGCTCGTGGCGCGTTTACACGTAAATTTGATGCGTCCGTATATGATAAATGTTTTTGGTTGTGTGGGTGTAAGGACAGTAATGCTTTCTTCTGCTTTGTGTGTTTACTGTATGGAGGTGATGACAATTGGACAAAAGAAGGAGTAAATGATTTGAAGCACCTACATGTGAAAATAATAAAACATGAGAAATCAATTAGACATTAGAATAATACTGTCAGTTTCCAACTTCTCGGCAGATGTAACATTGCCGAAAGTTTAAGTAGTGCGCATATGGAGACTGTTCGTTCTCATAATGAATTGGTTACAAAAAATAGGGAGCTTCTGTCAAAAATAATTTATATTCTGAAATTGTGTGGTGCGTGTAATCTGCCTCTTCGTGGCCACGACGAATCGGTTTCCTCGCATAATAAAGGTGTATTTTTGGAGTTTATAGAATACAGAAAGAATCTTGATCCACTGTTACGTACACATTTTGAAAATGCAAAAGTTTTTAAGGGTACTTCAAAAACAATTCAAAACGAGCTCCTGGAATGTATGTTTCAAGTTTGTAGAGATTTCATCACAAACGAAATCAGGCAGTCATCATTCCTAGCCTGTATGGTTGATGATACTACAGATGTATCGACTCGGACCCAGACAGTGATTGTGTTTCGATACGAATTGAACGGAACGGTACACGAGCGTTTCTGGGGATTTTTCTAGGCAGACAACCATACTGCAGTAGGTTTATCAAAATGCATTTTACAAGAATGGCAACTTTTATTACAAGACCATCCCGAAAAATTGATTGCACAAACATATGATGGCGCTGCAGTATTTCGAGAACATTTAGGTGGTGTCAATGTCATAGTAAACAAGATGTTCAGTAAAGAACATATAGCCTACTTTCTCCTAAATGCATGGGTATTGTTATAACTCTTTGTCCTTTTCAAAGAGTATGATTGAATGTTGGTTGTAGTAGCTTGTTGAAATACAACGTGCTATAGGGATATTAAACATGAATATGAGGTGCCCTTTGCTAGTGCTACCTCTGTACCAAATTTCGTTCAATTCGGTTTCACCGTGTTTGAATTGATAGGGGGAATCGATTTGCACACATACTTGGCCACCATCTGCAAACTATTGGGCTGATGTTCTTGCAGTTAGGTCAGAATATGTTTCCCACATAAAGATATGGTGTTGCAAAATTTGGTAGAGACTAGATTATTAGGTTGGTCATAATTACATTTTAGCTTTTAACATTTGGGTGGCCGCGATTACGTTTCCGTCAAGATAGCGGTGATATAAAACATGAAACTGAGGTGCCCTTTGCTAGTGCTACCTCTGTACCAAATTTCGTTCTTTCGGTTCCACCGTGTTCGAATTAATAGGGGGAATCAATTTTGACATAAAGATGGCCGCCTTCCGCAAACTATTAGGCTAATGACCTATTAGATTGGTCAAAGTATGCTCCCTCCATAAAGGTATGTTGTTGCAAAGTTTGGTAGAGATCGGATGGTTATGTTAGTCGTAATTTGATTTAAGCTTTAAACATTCGTGTGGCCGCCATTACGTTTCTGTCAATATGGCGGCGATATTAATCATGGCACTGAGATGCCCTTTGCTAGTGCTATCTCTGTACCAAATTTCGTTCCATTCGGTTTCACCGTGTTTGAATTAATAGGGGGAATCGATTCTGACACAAAGATGGCCGCCATCCGCAAACTATTAGGCGAATGACCTATTAGACTGGTCAAAGGATGCTCCCTCCATAAAGGTATGTAGTTGCAAAATTTGGTAGAGATCGGATGATTAGGTTAATCGTAATTTGATTTAAGCTTTGAACATTCGTGTTGCACCATTACGTTTCAGTCAAGATGGCGGCGATATAAAATATGACACTGAGGTGCCCTTTGCTAGTGCTACCTCTGAACCAAATTTTGTTCATTCGGTTCCACCGTGTTCGAATTAATAGGGGGAATCAATTTTGACATATAGATGGCCGCCATCTGCAAACTATTAGGCGAATGACCTATTAGATTGGTCAAAGAATGCTCCCTCCATAAAGGTATGTAGTTGCAAAATTTGGTAGAGATCGGATGATTAGGTTAATCGTAATTTGATTTAAGCTTTGAACATTCGTGTGGCCGCCATTACGTTTCAGTCAAGATGGCGGCGATATAAAACATGACACTGAGGTGCCCATTGCTAGTGCTACCTCTGTACCAAATTTCGTTCCATTCGGTTCCACCGTGTTCGAATTAATAGGGAGAATCAATTTTGACATAAAGATGGCCGCCATCCGCAAACTATTAAGCTAATAACCTACTAGATTGGTCAAAGGATGCTCCCTCCATAAAGGAATGTTGTTGCAAAGTTTGGTAGAGATCGGATGGTTATGTTAGTCGTAATTTAACTTAAGCTTTGAACATTTGTGTGGCCGCCATTACGTTTCTGTCAATATGGCGGCGATATAAAACAGGACACTGAGATGCCCTTTGCTAGTGCTACCTCTGTACCAAATTTCGTTCCATTCGGTTTCACCGTGTTTGAATTAATAGGGGGAATTGATTTTCACACAAAGATGGCCGCCATCCGCAAACTGTCAGGCTAATGATCTAGTCATTTGGTCAAAGGATGATTCCTCTATAAAGGTATGTTGTTGCAAAATTTGGTAGAGATCGGATGATAAGGTTAATCGTAATTTGATTTAAGCTATGAACATTTGTGTGGCCGCCATTACGTTTCCGTCAAGATGGCGGCGATATAAAACATGACACTGAGGTGCCTTTTGTTAGTACTACCTCTGTACCAAATTTCGTTCCATTCGGTTGCACCGTGTTCGAATTAATATGGGGAATCGATTTTCACACAAAGATGGCCGCCATCCGCAAACTATTACGCTGATGACCTGTTAGTTTGCTCAAAGGATGCTCCCCCCAGAAAGGTATGTTGTTGCAAAATTTGGTAGAGATCGGATGATTAGGTTAGTCGTAATTTGATTTAAGCTTTGAACATTTGTGTGGCCGCCATTACGTTTCCGTCAAGATGGCGGCGATATGAAACATGACACTGAGGTGCCTTTTTTAGTGCTACCTCTGTACCAAATTTCGTTCCATTCGGTTGCACCGTGTTCGAATTAATAGGGGGAATCGATTTTCACGCAAAGATGGCCGCCATCCGCAAACTATTACGCTGATGGCCTATTGGTTTGGTCAAAAGATGCTCCCCCCGTAAAGGTATGTTGTTGCAAAATGTGGTAGAGATCAGATGATTAGGTTAGTCGTAATTTGATTTAAGCTTTGAACATTTGTGTGGCTGCCATTACGTTTCCGTCAAGATGGCGGCGATATAAAACATGGCACTGAGGTGTCCTTTGCTAGTGCTACCTTTGTACCAAATTTCGTGCAATTCGCATTCACCGTGTTCGAATTGATAGGGGGGACAGACATTCAGAGTGCACACACTCACACACACACACAGAGACACACAGACACACACACACACAGAGACTCACACACACACATACACACACACAGACAGATACACTTTTTTCGCCCTATGTTGATATCATAAGTCTAGTTTCATTTTTTGCAAAAATCGAAAGTAGGCTAAAAATGTCTATTAAAGTGCGCATTATATTTACTGCTATGCACATCAGTTGAACAGGCTCCTGGAAAAGGCGTCATCGAGTGTTTTCAGTGTAAAAGTTTTTTTTCTTAAACTCAAAGGCATGTCATTTTTCTTCTCGAATTCTCCAGAAAGAACAGCCACACTCGATGACGTATGCAGCGTACGAATACCAAGAGTGTGCGAGACCAGGTGGAATTTTCGTTCGAGGTTGGTAAAGACATTTTTTGAGAATAAAGACTCAATTCTGCAGTGCTTTGAAAACATTCAATCTGAGGCGCCAAAACCTCATACAGCTGAAACAGTGTCACAAGCTGCTGGATTTATTAAGTGGCTGAATGACGGATGATACCTTCTTATTCTGGTTGAATTTCTTCAATAAAGTGATGCCTCATGTGGACATTTTATATGCTCAGTTGCAAAAGGTCGAAACAGACGTTGCAAAAATACAACATGCACTGCATTGTTTTGAGTCTTCATTGCAGAATATCAGACACAGTTTGCCGAGTTCAATCCAGACAACACAAGAGCCATTACCAAAAAAGCGATGTGGAAGCTCCGCACAAGATTTAAATGCCGCCGCAAGAGAAATATGTGATTACATGCTCGCTGAGGGGAAAGATAGATTTTACTTCAGAAATCATATTTCAGGAGCCAAATTGTTCCTGCTTGAAAACTATGAAGACTACAGGAAACGGCTGCCTGTTGAAGATGTAAACCGTTTTTTGATGCTTTTCCTGTAATTGACAGAGATGATTTCGTAAACGAATTGGGTGTTTTCTACTCACGGCCAGAGTTCTCTCCAAATGGCAACATATCCGGGTGTTTAAAAACCCTTCATTTCCTTATTTCATTTGGACTAGATACTACTGTTTTTAAGGAAATAACAAAGGCATTAAAAATATTAGTGACAATGCCAATGACAACATGTGAAACTGAAAGATGTTTTTCGACCCTGAAGTTGATAAAATCATATCTACGTAATTCTATGGGGGAGAACAGATTAACAGCTTTTGGGATGCTGTCAATTGAGAAACAAATGGTGAAAGAAATTCCTAACTTTAACGATAAGGTGATAGAGAAGTTCATTAGTGATACTGATAAGTGCAGAAGAATGGAGTTCCACTACAAATGAGAGCTTTTGCGAGGTAAATAGAATTATAGGCTATTTAAATATGCGTATTTTATATGGTTGAGTACCCCCTCGGTAAAATTCACGAGCCGCTACCGAAAGACTGTATTCACAAATCTTGACATTAATGCAAGTTTTCACCATCTTGCAATGGAGGAGAAAACAAGCTTATTAACCGGTTTCCTATTCGATCAGTATACATACTCGTTTTTGCGTCTCGCATTTGGTTTGAAAACAGCGGGTTCAGCGTTGATAAGAGCGCTTGATCGAAACCTGTCTGAAGAAGTAAAGGCAATAACCATAAGCTATGTAGATGACATCCTGCTGACATCAGAAACAGTCGAAGAACACATCAGAGATCTACGCAAGCTATTGGATGACCTAAGTCAGGCTAACTTTAAGGTAAATCTGAAGAAATCTAACTTTGGTCAGAGAGAAGTTAAATTCCTAGGCCATGTAATAGATGCGCAAGGAGTTAGGCCAAATCCGGGAAAATTGGAGGTCATTAAACATTTCCCGAGACCAACGAAGATGAAGAACGTCAGGCAATACCTAGGTGTTATTGAATTCATTTCAAGCCATTGCCCGAAATATACCGAGACCGTGGCACCACTCCAAGATTTACTGAAGAAAGGGGGAAGGTGGCGATGGACTGAAAAATGCGAGGAAGACTTCGTGAAATCAAACAGATGCTTTCAGTTTATGTTAAATTGGGATATACAGACTACACCCAGAAATTTATTATTCAGACTAACGCATCACATATAGTCATTGAGGCGATGCTCTACCAGGAAAACGTGGACAGGCCAGAAGAGAAAACTTATATCGCATTCATAAGCAGAAGATTGAAATCTAATGAAAAGAATCATACGGTCACGGAGATTGAATTACTCGCAATATTATATGCTTGACAGTATTGGCGAAAAGTGATTTATGGGTTCAGAATCGTATTGAGAACGGACCATAAAGCCCTAACATTCCTGTTGAAAACTGACTTGACAAATCAAAGATTGACGAGGTGGTCCTTGTATATACAGCAATTTCAAGTGGAAATCGAGTAATGCCCGGGGAAGGACAATATTATACCTGACTTGCTAAGCAGATTCCCGACAGCTGATGAAGAGGATGCTCTAGCTATCTACATAGAAGATAGAGACCAGAAGACATCAGATGATCTAAGGAACATCACCGTTTTTCAACGCGAAGATCCCTGGATACGGTTAATGATTAATTACTTCGAGGGAAAGCTTGTCAGAGGAACCCCGATGTATGTAGAAGCCGAGGCACTATCAACGGAATATTTATGGTTTAACCGGATGCTACACAAATGGAGCGATAAAGATCACACTCGACCCAGGATTGTTATTCCGCCAGCATTGCAGATAAGACTAGTATGGTTGGCACACAGAGCTTTTGGCCACCCTGGCGTAGACAAGTCTGTTGCCCTGCTGAAAGAAGCATTTATTTGGCCAAAACTTAGAGATACAATCAGAAATACAATCAGGACATGCGATATTTGCCAGCGAGTAAAGCCTAACTCGTATTTAATGAGGTAAAAACCAATACCACTCCTGCCAGAGAAGCCATGTCAGCTTCTGGCATTGGATAATTTCGGCCCTCTTCCGAGAGCTAGAAGGGGAAATAGACACATCCTAGTTGCACTAGACGTGTTTTCTAAAATGGTAGTCCTATGTCCAATTCAGAAAACCAGTACGAAACAGGTACTTAAAAGACTGAAGGAAAGAGTCATTCCTATACTAGGGCAGCCGGAGAAAATATTGTCTGAACACGGTAGCTGTTTTACCAGCGTAGAATTTCGCAGGGAGCTAGATAATCTGGGAATAAGACAGATTTTGTCCACAATTCGACACCCAAAGGCCAACAGCGCGGAAAAAGTGATGAGAGAACTGCAAAAATACATGAAAATATACTGCTCTACAGAGAACTGGAAGTGGATAGACGTACTAGAAATTATCGAGTATTTTATTAACAATACAGTGCACGAAGCGACAGGGGAAGTGCCCGTGAGCATACACCTTGATAGAAGACCGGAGAGGCCATGGAACAACGTCATTCGGACACCTGTAGACGCGCAGCCTGGACGCGAGTTGAGGATCCAGAGAACATTCGAGTATATCAAGAAACAAGCGGACAGACGGCAGCGGAGGAATAGAAGGAAACGCTACCACGGGCCACTACTCGTGGGAGAGTACTTTTTATTGAAAAAAAAACAGCTAGTTCAGACCCAGAGAACAGGAAATACAAAAAGTTTCAACATAATTATCACGGGCCCTATCTGATTATAAGGGACTTGCAAAATAATGCCTACAGAATTAAAGATGATGAAACAGGCAAAGAAGTAGTGGTAAACGCTGCCAACCTTAAATTGTATAGTCGACCGGAGGAGTATGAAACCACAGGAGAGCATGCCATGCACACCCAAATGTACGGGGATTCATTATATATGCACGCAGAGAGTCCTCAGAAAAGCCTACACCAGGTTGAAAGGAAACAAGACAGCCAGCTCGTAGACCCAGGGGGAACGAGGAAAGAATGCAGCTGTCAGTTGGAAGAGTTTTATAACCAGTTACGGGAGGCAGCAAGAGAGCTCCAAGCGATGAATGAAGTGCTAAGGAAAGAAAACAACGAAATACGAGACGGCAGACATAGAGGAGTGGGAGAACGAGACGACCCACTGCCCGGGAGCACTGACCGCCTAACGTAAACACTGTCTGCAGAGTCGATACAGTCTGGAGGCTCGAAAGAATTCACTTGTAAAATGCATTTTTCGAACATAGCAGGGGAAAGGTGTGCCCAATGGGACACAGCTGACTAGCATCGAACCGGGATCTTTATCACAAGGAAGACCAGGCCCATGATTCTGCGAAGAATCGAATCATTGATCTCTGAGGGGGAACAGCCACAGTGAACCCGAGGAACAATGAATTATAACTGCATATAATTATAACAGCATGATTTCACGGCCAGAACGGGAATATTATAGCATTGAAGGCGATTTTGGCAGAAAATACAAGCCTATGTACGTTTAAGATGCTAAGAGCTCAAGAAATCAGGCCAACTTGACAGTTGAAAAATCGTGGTTACCAAGGGGGCATTACTAGGTGATGCCAAGGAACTATTTCTCGTCTGCACTGGGGGAGCAACCAAAGAATAATGGCTTTGGGGACCACAGTCTTGCAAGGCAGAGAAGCGGAGTGGGGATGGTCACCCACATACATTAATTAATTACGGCCAAATGGAGCAATGAATTGAGACGAAACTTAACACCCGGATGCATGTATTCTAGGAAAGATAATTTAGGAGTGTCCTCACGCCTAAATTATAGCCTGCATCTATAAAGGAATCTATGCACAGACCTAATCCGCGGCAGAGTCAGGATTTGCAATGTAGCAATAGGGGAAGAACCGGAGTTGCATCATGACGCCGTGGAAGAAAGCAATTAATTATAATTAATTGGCCGAAGCAATTGCCTGCACGCGAGTGAATTTGGAACCTCCATGAATAGACGAATAAGGATCATACTTCACTTTGTCTGAAAATGTATTATTTTAAGAAGAGAGTCGTTCCGGGAAATCCAGTGAACTACTTTTCATCAGGAAGCTTTATATGGGGGAAGCTGGAGCAGAGAGTCAGTTCTTCTTGACTCAACTCGTGTGGTGACACGCTGTCGGATCACGCAAGAAAGTGTTCGGAATTTATAAAGTATTGACGCTCAAATGTACTAGCAGTGAACAATGAAAGGCGCATCATGCAGCTTAGTAACATTAATTCTGCATCATATAATAATTAGTCTACAGCAGACGTATAACCAACAGTATACGCGAGTATAGAATCAGTACAGCGTAGAGATATTTTAGGATGATGTTTACAGACAATGAACATAACCACAGGAAGTGTTATCATGGGTAAAATAAAACATACTATTGTAATGAACACTACAGATACGGGAACCTGGAAGGCATCACAAGTAGTTGTGACCTAGGATTGAACAACTTTGCAGTAGAGGAGACATAAACTGTAGGTGACGGGAGACGAACACAAACACGCTAGATAGACTTTCAAGGAGACCAGCGGTTGTCAGAAGTTAGCTGCATCGCATCTCTGATGTCAAGCGATAGTGCGAATCCGATCAAGGATCCGTGTGCGAGAATTATGTATAAAGTTATATTACAGTGATCTTTAAAAGTGTTTATGTTTATATGGTAAAATAATGTGTATTGTGTTAAAGTGAAAATGCCAGTAGTGAAAAATATAATTATCATGTGTAAAGTCTATGCAATGTGTCGTGTGAAAAATATCATGATGGCTTAAAACAAGCATTAGGGCAGGGGAATGGCTGGCATGATGGACTAATCCAGCTAGAATGAAAGTGAGTACAAATTTAATATGTTGATATGATTTAATAGCTCACCATACAACGAAGCATTCCCTCAACGATTAAGAATTAACAGTCATTTGTGTACGAGATCACATCCCTCGTCCTTTGCTAAAAATATGGCTTTGAGGATGACATGCTTACGGCCATTTAGGCGTAAGACATTGATGAAAGTAACGTCAACGTTAAATAATAATAATAATAACAATAATAATAATCTGGGGTCGGTAACAATAATAAATATATAAATCGGCATGTCAGGCCTATAGTACGTGCAAAGTGTGTCATATCTAGCGTAAGAATACTGTGTTATTGCGAAAAGTAAGAAAAAAAGATAAATATCGAGATAAAGAGAGCTTTTCACTGTCATTGAAATGTTAAATAAATGTTTTATTATGGTATATTCTACAGGGTTGTACTTGAGAGCCATTACGATAGTCAATGTATGAAAGTAAATTTATACTTGTTTTGGAGCTACGTAGAACTTTGGCTTATGAGTAAATGTATAGAGGACGTGAGCGCTTTAAGAATTGAGTCATCTGTAAGAAATATTGTTTGAGCCGCGATCAGCGATCATGTAACATAGAATCAAGAGATTTACGTCAATACGTTGCGGTGATCATCCGAAAATAGTTCGCGCGTTGTCGAATTTAGTCGGATAAATCTTCGAAGCTACGATTTAGTATTGCCTTAGAGCATACATGTGTATTCGCAACAGAGTTGGGACAGAGTCTGTCTGTATCCACTGTTAGCAGAGTCTTCGCCACCAGGGATAACTGCTAGACACCCTAGATAGGCCAATATATTTATTGATCCGCCCTTGGAGGTAAGACAAATGGTTCTTCGTGTAGGAAACGTTGATTTCCTCTTGTTATATGCATTCCCGTCCAGTGAGATAACACTGAAATTCATCTGAGACGCGCGCAAAGCCACTGATTACGACCACAGAATGGCAAAGCTATTTCGGGATCCAACCCTTGCCTTGAATAGTAATTAGGAGCCGAGATGATCCCATTAAATACTCTAAATAAAGGTATTAAATAATTAGATTGACTCAATTCGTAATGATATGATCCATTCAGGGCACCTCTAGCAATGCTGCACCATTGAGTGAACACATGACCGTGCGGGAAGTCAGGCGGGGTAGCAGGTATAATCCACTATCCCGGCCATCTTGCATAGGACGGCCCGTGACTAATCCATTGTTCGCGCGAAAGGGAGTCAATAGACCAGATCTTTTTCTTTTAAGATTGTAGTGGGACACTGAAGAATCTCGATATTTCGAAAAGTAATTAAGATGTGCTTGATATGATGGTATCAATTGAATGAGATGGACTGTTTCCATACATATGCAATGTTGGTATGAAGTAATCGGATAACATTTGGCCCAGTTATTCCCTGAGGAGAAATTAACTGCACCAAATAGAAAGAAGCATTTTTGTAAAGAGTATTTACCCAGTTCACACTAATTTATTCATACGGGTAGCGTAATTTGATTGATATGACACGTTTGCAACGATAATGTTATAACCAGACCCAGAAAATCGTTGTATGGTGAAGCTATAAAATATCTATATCTATGTGTATTTTGGATGGGAAAGTGTACCACTTCAGCGTTTGAAACTTATGGGAAAAGAATACGATACGCGCGGAAAGACAACACTTATTAAACAAGGCTTAAGCTAATGAATCAATGTTATTTTAAGTAAATGTCCCGTGTAAAACGGATAAATGTTTAATAATTGCAGATTTAATGTCATTTAAATATAATTTGTGTTTGTTGTGTTGTGATATTCCAATTTGTGTTAAATTGTGCCACGTGAAGAACAATATGGACGCTCGCAAATGTCAAAGTGTATCAACAATAGGATGTTTACGATAGACATGAGTGCGGTGGAGCACCAATCTTGATGACAAGAGACTCACAGATAAATTTGATTTTTTTTTGGTGGGAAATAAGTGTAAAATATTTTTTGTGCTTTGATTTGTTTTGCCATGAATTACTACCATTAAATGTTATACTTAGGAATAAGTTGTTTCTTTCAAGTAGAGTAGTCACCTGACAGACTCAAATCCTGAATATGTGCTCGTATAGTGGGTTGAACGCCCCATGCCTCGAAAGACCGTGAGTTAGCTGGGATACGAACACATGTTCCATATGATGACGAATGGGTACAATATGTCTAAGGGTTTATCGATATGGTGTATATTATGATGTGAAAGGGGTGAAAATTGGGTGTTGAAAGAATCTTAACGGAGCGTGTATCTCTTAAACGACATTAGCGAAAAGTTTGAAATTCAGCGGGAAAAAATCAGCTTAAAAAATAAGTAAATAGGTGCTCGATCATTTTTTTTCATAAATTCAATTTAAGGGGCCTATGGGGAGGGGTGAAATTCTGGAAGAAAAACGTCTACTAAGGAAGGATTTTTGGATGTTCACTCTCATCGACCAACCAAAACTATTAAAGTTAGAAGAAGGGAAATCTACTAAGGAATAATTTTTGGTTATTCAGGTTCTAAAGGGGTGTTAACGGGGTTAAACCTGCATTCCATTGAATAACAATATGACACGACTATGACGCGAGCGAAGCGAGGCTAAAAATGAGATGTTGTGTGTCTGTGTATTACTCAATCACGCAAGAACCTCTGGTCCGATTTACATGAATATTACATGAAAGTAGCTTATTTTCCTTGGTTAACATATAGGCTACTTTTGATTTCATTACTTTGAACTATCTAAAGAAGGCGACCATTTTAGTGACGTCACTACACCCTTTGGTTTCAAACTTTCATATTTCCATTACAACTAAAAAGTGAACGCTAAAAAATAGCAAACTTTTGATGGCATATACGAGGTTTAAAATTACATTTTCTAACCGAAATGTATCTCAAACGGTTAGCGAGTAAAACCTAAATCTGTGCTATAAAACACGGTCAACGCCGAACGGTGTGGTTGGACAAAATGTTCCATCCTTAATCTCCCTCTGCGCAGCACCACGCCTATCCCCAGTTTTAACTGTCGCCTTCACATTTTAATTTATTTATGACGCGTAGCGAAGCACGGGTACTTCAGCTAGTAGGGATTTAAAGTGAAAGTCTGTATGTATGTGGGTGGGTGGTTGAGTCTGTTCCGTATACAAATCTACACCGTTCCACCAATCTCAACCAAATTTTGCATACACATTTATTTATTTATTTATTTATTTATTTTTATTTATTTATTTAATAATTATTAGATACAACCATGAAAAGGTCATTTTACACTAATATTTTAACAAATACAAATAATATTAACAAAAACAACAACACCAACAATAACAGGTAACAATTGGCAGTGATGGCAGAAGGGATAAATCTCGGGAAGGACGTAGGGAGTGATTGGGGTAGTGAGTGATTAGGAGGGTGAGGGGTTAGGAATTGAGGGTGAAAGGGATCTTCTAATGTTATGTTTGAATGTTTGATAGGGAGAGAATATGTCAATATTTGGAAGGAAGTTGCTAAGGGTAGGTAGACGGTGGAAAATAGAGCAGAAGTAACCGATGGCTACATGAATTTTCGATCGTCTTTCTCATTCTTCTGATTTCGGCCCTTTTGCACTCAAGCACAGGCTAATCTAATATATAAAAGTGAAAGTCTGTATGTATGTATTGTGCCCAATGGGACACGGCAGACTGGCATCGAACTCAGGTCTTATCAGAGAAGACCAGGCCCATGATTCTGCCTAGAGTCGAACCATTGATCTCTGAGGGGGAACAGCTACAGGGAACCCGAAGAGCAATGAGTTATATAATGACATATTATAATATAGCATGATTTCACGGCTAGAATGTGAATATCATAGCTGTTTAATGTGAATATTGTAAGAAAATGCAGTTATATGTACGTTTTGGAAGCATAGAAGCATGAAAGCAAGCCAGCTTGACAGTTTACTAATCGCAGCCAGCGGATGGGCGGAGATTCGTGACGCCGAAGGAACTTATTTCGTCTGGTCCGCCAAGACAGCTCGAAATTAATGACTCTGGGGTTCATCCGTAGACAACGTTTGAGACTGGAGAGGGGGTAATTGTCCACGGAAATTAATTGATTACAGCCAATTGGAGCATCGAAATGGAGTGAATTGTACACCCAGGTGAATATATTCTAGGAGAGATAATTTAGGAGTGGTTTCACGCCTAAATTAAACCTATATCTCTAAATAAGCCTGTGAACACAGAGCCTACGCGTGAGAGGAATGATTTGGAGACCCACACGAGGGGATTTACCATGGTGGCGTCATGACGCTATGGAAGAAGGCAATTAATTGTAATTGATTGGCCGAAGCGATCGCTTGCACGCGAGTGATTATGGGACTTCCACACCTAGATAAACGAGGTGTATACGTCATTTTGCCTGGAAATGCATTATTTCAAGAAAGGAGTCGTTTCCGTATCTCCAGTGGACTACATTTTACGAGAAACCTTTGTATAGGGGGAGCAGCTAGTTCGTCTCCAGTTCTTCTCCAGTTCGTCTTGACTCAACACGTAACTAATACGCTGCCAGAAAGTGCGCGAAATGTTAGAGTAACGACGCTCATGTAAATTTGAAGAACAATGGAATCGCATCATACAGCTTCTTAATAGTAATCATGAATAGCGTAAGATTTAATCTACAGCAGATATTTATCCATTATCATACGCAAATATAAGTTCGCTACAGCGTAGGAATAAATTAGGATGTTTTTGGACATGAAATATACCAGGAGGTATTGTCATAGTTGTAAATGACATATTATCGACAGGATCACTACAATTATGGGAGCCTGGAAGGCATCACCAATAAACTTGACAGTGAACTGAACAGTATTGAAGGTGACGAGAATCGAACGCACGCACACGCAGATAGACTTTCACGGAGACCAGCGGTTGTCGTAGCTGCATCGCATCTCTGAGGTTAGGCGTTAGGAGGAGTCCAATTAAGGATCCCCATGTGAAATAGTGCGAAAAGTGTATATAAGTTTTATTACAGTGATTTCAAAAGTGTTTATGTGTATTGTGTTATAATATGTATTGTGTTAAAATGGGAAAAGCCAGTGATAAAAATATTATTACCATGTGTCGTGTGAAATATAGCATGATGGCTTAGACCAAGCATCATGGTAGGCGCGTGTCTGGCATGCTGGAATAATCCAGCGAAAATGAAAAGTGAGTACAAATTCAAAATGTTAATGTAATTAGATAGTTCACCATACAACGAAGCATCATTTAAGACTAAGATGTAACAGTCACTTATGTACGAGCTTTCACCACTCGTATTTTGATAGAGTATGGCTTGGAAGGTGATTTGTTTAGGGCCATTCAGGCCTAAGATAGTGATGAATGTAACGGTAACGTTAAATTATTATTAATAATAATAATAATCTGGGGTCGGTAACAGTAATAAGTAAAATATTAGGCGTGTCAGGCCTAGAGAACGTACAAAGTGTGTCATGTCTAATGTAAAGATACTGTATTTTTGTAAACAGTAAGAAAGTAACGTAAAACTATCGAGATATGAGCATTTTTCAGTGTCAGTGAATAATTGAATGCATATTTTATATGGTCAATTCTTAGGAGTGTATTTGAGAACCATTAATGTAATGTAACCCAGTAATTTTATACTTGTTTTTGGAGCTATTTAAAGCTTTGGCTTAAGAGTAATTTCAGAGAGGACGTGAGTGCTTTAATGATTGAATCAACTATGAGAAGTATTGTTTGAGCCGCATACAGCGGGCAAGTAACGTAGAATCAAGTGATTTACGTCCATAAAGTTGCGGGGACCACTCTAACATAGCTTGCACGTTAGGTAAAATGTTGGCTAATCTACGAGATAGTATTGCCGTTGGAGCATACTTATATTATTCGCAGCGGATTGGAACGGAGCTTGTCTGTATCCATCGCTTGCAGGAATATTGCCACGAGGGATGTTCTTCGAGACCCCGTGAGCTCATGTATTAATTGATCTGCCCTGAAAGCAGATTCATGTTCGTCGTATAGGAAACGCAGATTTTCTTATTATTGTAGGCAGCTGTTGATGGGAAATCTTGTATTCTCAATCGTGATGCGCGCCCGAAGCCACTAGTAATCGCCACAGAACGGCAAGGCTATTACAGGATCCATCCCCAGCCATGAATGTTAAGTAGGAGCCGAGTTGAGCCCATTACACTATGAATATAGGTGTTAAATAATTAGAATGATTCAATTACTAGAGACAACACTCAGGGTAACTCCATTGTACTGCATATTGTAAACAAAGATGACCTTGCTTGCAGCCAGAGGGGCGTGATGAATAGACCACGAGGACGGCAGCCATCTTGCGCGGCCAGCTGGAACTAATTTTATTGCCTGCTTGAAAGGGAGGTCTGGTGACCTGCTCCCTTTATTTTAGAAGCATAGTGGGACACTGAAGAATCTCGATATTTCGAAATGTAATTAAGATATGATTGTTGTGATGATGCCAATTGATTTAAATGATGTGTTTCAACACACATAGCTTGTTGGATCATTGTGATCGGATAATATTTGGCCCAGTTATTCTCTGAGGAGGAACGCTGCACCAAATAATTATAGGCATCTTTTTAAAGTGCATTTTTGCCCAGATCACATTAATTTATGCAAACGGGTAGATGATTTCAATTCATGATACGGTTAAACGATAATAATTTCGACCAGACCCAGAAAATCGTTGTATGGTGAAACTATAAACACTTCTATCCATGTGTATTTTGGAAGGGAAAACGTACCACTTTAGCGCTTCATATTGATGGGAGAAAGAGGACGATTCACGCGACACAACACTTGTTAAGTAAGGCATAAGATAATGAATTTATGTTAATGAAAGTAAATGCCCGTGAGAAGGGATTAATATTTAATTATTACAGAATTAATGCCATAAAAAGTGATATTATGACTATTGTGTTGTGATACTCCAGTTTATGTTAAATTGTGCCACATGAAGAACACTATGGACGCTCATAGATGTCTGAAAGTATCAATGATAGGATGCTAGAAATATATTTGAGTGCAGTGAAGCACTAATTGATAAGAGACTCACAAATAACCTTGATTTTCATTGTGGGAAGTAAATGTAAATTATCCTTTGTTTGTATTTTGTTGTATAGCCATGACTTTCTATCAGTAAATATTTTATTTAGGAATATGTTGTTTCTTTCATGTAGAGTAGTTACCTGACAGTCTCAAATCCTGAGCATGTGGTCGTATGGTGGGCAGGAACGTCCCATACCTCGAAAGACCGTGAGTTAGCTGGGATACGAACACATGTTCCATATGATGACAATTGGGTACAGTATGTGGGTTGGTTCCGTATACAAATCTACACCGTTCCACCAATCTCAACCATATTTTGCATACACATAGTTTAGGACCCAGAATGAACCGCTGGCTACATGAATGTTCGATAGTCTTTGTCATTTTTCTGATTTTGGTCCTTTTGTACTCGAGCAAAGGCTAATATAAAGTCATAAAATATACTCATGAAGGAATGGCAAGGCAGATCATTTCCATGGCAACATAGCTCAAGTCGAGACACGGCCGACTGGATACGAGTTGCGCTCTGCACAACCGGTATAGAAAATGAGGATCTTTACTTGAAATCCCGTTAGTTACTCAACTGCTCACACAGCACTGTCAACCGAGTTTAGCATAACAAAGACTTGACACTATCTACTATATATTTGTCAAATACCACTCACTCACTCACTCACTCATTCATTCATTCCTCACGAAATCTCAGAACGGATTAGAATCAAATTTGGTATGCAGCTTCCACAAGGGCCGCAAACGCCCACTAAGAAATGATTTTTGGATATGCACGTTCTAAAGGGGTGTTAAGGGGGTAGACCTGCATTTCATTGAATAGCAATATCTGCCGATTGGTTGCATTGGGGATGTGATACTCGGCATATAAACTCATCATTAGAAATAAGAAGACACGTGTCTGAGGGTTTTTCGATGTGGTGTATATTATGAGGTGAAAGGGGTGGAAGAAGGGTGTTCAAGGATTCCTAACGGAGCGTGTATCTCTTTAACGACATAGGCGAGGAATTTGAAACTCAGCGGAAAAAATCAGCTTAAAAATAAGTAAATAGTTGTTCGACCGTTTTTTTTTTCATAAATCCAATTTAAGGGGCCCATGTGGAGGGATGAAATTCTGGGGAAAAAAAAAACAGGAAAGAAAGTGTCCTAACCGATTGACTCACTCACTCTTTAAACTCAGGAGGAAAAACTGCTTAAAATAAGTAAATATGTGTTCGACAGTTTAAGGGGTTCATCGGGAGGGGTGAAATTCTGAAAAATAAATGAAAGAATATGTCCAGACTCACTCATTCACTCATCATCGTCCAGCCAGAAATATTGAAGTTGGAAACATGGCATTTTGGGTATATGTTCGTTGTATGTCAAAACCGTACACAATGGGAGGATTTTTGGATATTCAGGTTCTAAAGGGGTCTTAAGGTGGTTAAACCTGTATTTCATTGAATAACAATATCTCACGAGTGGTTTCATTTGTGGATGTGAAACTCGGCATACAAACTAATCATTAGACATAAGCAGTCATGTGCCTAAGGGTTTTTCGATGTGGTGAAAGGGGTGAAAAGTGGGGGGTTGAAGGATTCCAAACGGAGCGTGTAGGCTTATCTATTAAACGACATCGGCGAGAAATTTGAAACTCAGCGAAAAAAAATCAGCTTAAAAATAATACATCGGTGTTAAACCGTTTTTTCATATATTAATTTAAAGGGCAAATGGGGTGTGGTGAAATTCTTGGGGAAAAAAGGAGAGAAAGTGTTCTAAATGACTGACTAACTCACCCACTCATCAACCTCAGGGGAAAAAGACAGCTGAAAAAACAAGTTGATTGGTGTTCAAGCGTTTTTTCATCAATCCAATTTAAGGGGCCCATGGGGAGGGGTGAAATTCTGGTAAAAATAATTGAAAGAAAATGTCCTGTCTGACTCACTCACTCATCACGCCCAGCGAAAACTATTAAAGTTGGAAACATGACTTTTGGGAATATGTTCGCTGTATGTCGAAAACGTCAACTAAGGAATGATTTTTGTTTATTCGGGTTTTAAAGAGGTGTTAAGGGGGTAAACGTGCATTTCATTGAATAACGATATCTCATGAGTTGTTCCTTTGGGGATGTGATACTCGGTATATAAACTAATCATTAAAAATAATCAGACATGTCTAAGGGTTTATCGATGTGGTGTATATTATGAGGTGAAAGGGGTGAAAATTGGGGGTTGAGGGATTCTTAACGGAGCGTGTATCTCTTAAACGACATAGGCGAGATGTTTGAAATTCGGCGAAAAAATCAGCTTAAAATATAAGTAAATAGGTGTTCGACCGTTTTTTCATAAATCCAATTTAAGAGGCTCTTGGAGAGGGGTGAAATTTTGGGGGGAAAACAGGAAAGAAAGAGTCCTAACTCACTCACTGATCAAACTCAGGGGGGAAGAACAGCTCAAAAATAAGTAAATAGGTGTTTGACCTTTTTTCTTTTCATAAATCAAATTTAAGTGGTTCATGAGAGGGGTGAAATTCTGAAAAATAAATGAAAGAAAATGTCCTGACTTAGTCACTCATTATTGAAGTTAGAAACATGACATTTTGGGGCTATGTTCGTTGTATGTCAAAAATGTCCACTAAGGAAGGATTATTGGATATTCAGATTCTAAAGGGGTATTACGGGGGTAGACTTGCATTTAATTGAATGACAATGTCTCCCGATTGGTTTCCTTGGGGATGGGATACTCGGCATATAAACTCATCATTAAGAATAAGCAGACATATGTCTAAGGGTTTATCGATATGCTGTATATTATGAAGTGAAAGGGATGAAAAGTGGGGGTTGAATGCTTCCTAACGGAGCGTGTATCTCTTAAACGACATAGGCGAGGAGTTTGCAACTCAGAGGAAATCAATCTTCTTAAAAATAAATAATTAAAATAAATAGGTGTTCGACCGTTTTTTTTTTCATAAATCCAATTTAAGTGACCTATGGGTAGGGGTGAAATTCTGGAAGAAAAACGTCCACTAAGGAAGGATTTTTGGATGTTCACTCTCGTCGACCAACCAAAACTATTAAAGTTAGAAGAATTATATTTTGGGGATATGTTTGTTGTATGTCGAAAACGTCTACTAAGGAGGGATTTTTGGATATTCAGGTTCTAAATGGGTGTTAACGGGGTTGAACCTGCATTTCATTGAATAACAAGAAGTTCCGTGACGAACTAAAGAGCCTACTTTTCCCGAAATGTAAGATTCATCCCAATGATGAATCTATATGGACCAAATTCGAATAATGACGAAATTGAGTTGGTAATAACGAAATTTCTTATTAGTTCGAAATATAACTATCACAATGTAGCCTAATAGAGCACGACAGTTGGCAGCCCTGGTGACTGAATATATCCTTAGTTCCATATCTTAAAGCCTACAGAATACAAAAATTTGGCTGAAGTCCAATGGATAGCATGGGTGTTACATGCAGTTAAACATTGGATTTAACAGCGCGCGTAAAATCATGTTGGCAACAATGTCATGCATGTATTGGTCGGAAATAATCTGAACTATTATGATCTATTGTTGTGCCAATTTTGGATGAAATAAATTAATTTGTATAGAAGTTACATGTATTTTAAAATTGGACCAATCAGCAGGCTTAGAATCATGTTGAAAGCACTGACGTATATTAATTACTCCAAATTAATCTAGAATGTAAGGTACTATACGTGTGCAAAGTTTAGTGCTGTAGGCTTGAATACTTTCTGATATACTGATATTAGGGTAAAACAATAGAGACAGCATTTATTAACAGTTGGCAGCCCTGGTTGTTCTTAAGATAAGCGCATAGTCATATCTGTTATAGTACACATAGCACATACGAAATTTGGTTGAATTCCAATTGATAGTATAGAAGTTACATGTATTTACATTCGGTCCTATCAGCAGGCTTAGAATCATGTTGTTAGTACTGAGGTCCATTAGTTACTCCAAATTAATATAGAATGTCGGGTACTATACGTGTGCATAGTTTAAAGCTGTCGGCTTGCATACTTTCTGATATACTGATATTAGGGTAAAACAATAGAGACAGCATTTATTAACAGTTGGCAGCCCTGGTTGTTCTTAAGATTACGCATAGTCATATCTGTTATAGTACACATAGTACATACTAAATTTGGATGAAATCTAATTGATAGTATAGAAGTTACATGTATTTACAATTGGTCCTATCAGCAGGCTTAGAATCATGTTGGTAGTACTGAGGTCCAATAGTTACTCCAAATTAATATAGAATGTCGGGTGCTATACGTGTGCATAGTTTAAAGCTGTCGGCTAGCATACTTTCTGATATATGGGTATTTGGATAAAGTAAATTGAGAGCATTTATTAACAGTTGGCAGCCCTGGTGGCTCTTAAGAATACGCTCAGTCATATCTGTTTATGTACACATAGCACATACGCAATTTGGTTGAAATCCAATTGATAGTTTAGAAGTTATATGCATTTAAAATTTGGAGCTATCAGCAGGCTTAGACTCATTTTGGCAACACTGCTATGTATGGCTTTCTGGAAATTAAACTATAATATTATCTATTCGTGTGCCAATTTTGAAATAGCTCCCATTCATACCTTCCAAGATATCCAACATGGAGCTCAAATTTCAATTGCGATTTTTCAGCAGTTGGTAGCACTGACATCATTTTCAAATATGGCCGTGAGATATTTAGGTATAGATCTTTACTCCCACCAAATTTTGTTTCGATTGCTGCAGCCGTTTAGGAGTTGATAGGGGGGAGGACACACACACAGCCAGAGAGACAGACAGAAGGACAGACAGACAGACACACATTTGCCCGATCTCATAAGTCTACTTTTTCCTCATTTTTGCAAAATGTGAAAAGTAGGCTAAAAATATGACACGACTATGACGTGAGCGAAGCGAGACTAAAAATGAGATGGTGTGTGTCTGTGTATCACTCAATCACGCAAGTACCACTGGTCCGATTTACATGAATTTTACATTGAAGTAGCTGATTTACCTGGTTAACATATAGGCTACTTTGCATTTCAATATTTTGCACTATTTAAAGATGGCGACCATTTTAGTGACGTCACTACACCCTTTGGTTTCAAACTTTCATATTTCAATTTCAAGTAAAAAGAGAACGCTATGAAATAGCAAACTTTTGATGACATATACGAGGTTTAAAATTACATTTTCTATCCGAAAGGTATCTCCAACGGTTAGCGAGTAAAACCTAAATTTGGGCTATTGAACACGGTCAACGCCGAGCGGTGTAGTTGGACAAAATATTTTATCCTTAATCTCCCTCTGCGCAGCACCTCACCTATCCCCTGTTTTAACTGTCACCTTCACATTTTAATTTATTTATGACGCTTAGCGAAGCACGGGTACTTCAGCTAGTCAAATCATAAAATTAACTCATGAAGGAATGGCAAGGCAAGACGTTTCCATGGCAACATAGCTCAAGTCGAGACACGGCCGACTGGATGCGAGTTGCGCTCTGCACTACCGGTATAGAAAATTAGGATCTTTACTTGAAATCCCGTTAGTTACTCAACTGTTCACACAGCACTGTCAACCGAGTATAGCATAACAAAGACTTGGCACTACTTGTCAATATAATTTCCGCAATATCAAAATCCAAATTATATCAAAAAATAATATAATAATAATAACCCCTGGCAATACAGCCCATGAAGGGCCTAGGCCTACCAAGCAACCGCTACCCAGCTATTTAGCCTGCAGATATTGGGCTGACGCGTGATCAGCGCATCGGGTCCGCTCGGCCGTTAATCTTGGTTTTCGTGATCAGGGCGCTGCCTCACTGTCAGACAGCTACTCAATTATCCTCACGAGGCTGAGTGCTCCCCATTCCAGCCTTCACGTCAATTTCTAAACTCCCTGACGGAGCCGGGAATCGAACCCAGGGCTTCTGGGTGAGAGGCAGGTACGCTACCCCTACACCAAGGGGCCGGCCACAAAATACAATAGAGTGATATTAAACGACAGAAATCAAACATACCATTGCACCTTATTAAAATAGAATTCCATTAGGTTCACTGGATGTTATAAACCTTTATGAACTTTCCGGCTGGCAAGACCACTGCTGCGGTCAGGTTAATGAGTGGAGAGGATTACAGTTCTGAGAAATGCAATCCAAACATTTCATACAATAAATTATTTCCACTGTGAATACAACTTAAACCAGACTTTCAGTTTTCATTGTAGAAAAATATATTGCTGAAATTGTAATTTGATGATGATTGTTGATGTTAAAGGGCCTAACATGGAGGCTATAGGCTAGGCCTCTTAATTCTTTGGGATGAAAATAAAGAATGATGAAAAAATGAACACTTGAATTAAAAATTGCTACAACTTTCAACCAAATTACGGATTAGGAGAACAAAAGGACAGAAAGGAATGAATAAGGGAAATAAAATGCATGTAAATGAAATGCGCTCAACCCTCAAAAAATGACAATTGACGGATGTGGTAAGGTGTGCCATGTAAGGCAAATAGGAAGGGAAATAGGAGAGATACCGCCCCAGAATCACTGGAAAAAACCGATCCTGCTTACGTATCCTCCCAAAATCAACAGCCGTGAGCCCTTGAGAGTGTAGCACATCCAGTGGTGGGGTTACGCACACCCTGCCTCCTATATGACCTCGTGCAGAAGGGAGGAGATATGATGAAAATAAAAACAAGAGATCTGACCCTTCGAAGAATGAGGGTATCAGGAAAGACGAAACAAGGTCCAATTAAGGCGGGAATTTGAAAGACTTCTTAGACCTCAGATATCCTAATACCGTCAGGGTCGGAAGAGAACAAGAGTTGACCAAGGGAGGCCGACAGTAAATATGCCAGACAGGACTCCGGCACAATTAAGTGGAAGCAATCGCGAACTCAACTGGGGTCTCCTGATCGCTAACTAGCGTCCCACAAGTTGTAAGCCCCTGAAGAAGGGGGAGTGTCGTAATGTCGTAAGTGAACGAGAGTTGACCAAGGGTGGTCGACAGGAAAGATTACAGAAAGGAGCCGGGCACATGTAAGTGAAAGCAATACCACACTCAGCTGGGGTCCCGTGGTCACCAAACCCGCATCCCATTAGTCCTGAGCCCTTGGATGTACTGAAGAATGATTCAACAGAATCGTAAGAAAACATTATGATACCCATTTTTCAAAATATAACTTATGGATATGCACTGGACTGTTGATTCCGTAGTTAATTGGATATCATCCTAGGTATCAGAGGCAAAGAAGTCACTATCATGTGCGTTACTAGCATTGGTCAACTACTATCCCGGCATTTGCCTGGACAGGGTGTAGAAAAAACACACTCAGGATAGTTTCGAACCTACGATGTCTGGACATGCTACAGCTGCCCTCGCAACCGTGGTGCACGATTATACGATCACAACTACGGTGCGGGACTCTCAAAATGACGACCACACACAACAGACGAAGGAGTGTTTGTGTCCGGAACCAAGTTATCGCCGGAAATCACGTCAGACAACCATCACACCTAACTCTGTCTCACGTAAACTCGGGAAATGATAGCACACCTCCTGTGGGGGACCAAGAGTAGTGTTGAATGCGATATCTTCCATCGGTTCTTGCAACTGGCATATGTAATGCCATTGTAGATATGTTTTGTTCTATTTCATAATAGCTTTAAACTGCCTGTTCATTTAACATAAGACAAGATAGGTTGCAGCACCATTTTCACTGCCAGCAGCATCTCATCCCTCCAGCCTGCTTTAAACTGCCTGCCCATTCAACACTCAAACGCGTACAGGATCTTTTCACAGTAGCGCTCCATTCGTATTTACGTCTTTTTCCAGAACTAGCACTGACGTTATTTCGTATCTTACTACCGTCAATTTGAGTTTTTGGACTTCGCTAAGCCCATAAAATATTAAACAAAAGAGAAATCATTTTTTAAATGAAACATTGTCTTAAGTTATCGTATTTATTCAATTTATATTCATCCAATGTCATTTAAATTAGATTGCATAATGCTTTTAAGATATTTTTTCATCTTAGTCACATTTATAATTAGCCTATATTTGCTTTTTTATTGCTTTATTTTTAGACACCATATACTTTGAGCTACCCTCTTTACTTTCCTCCACGTCGTGTTACTTGAAGCCGCTTTTATTAGAAAAGGCGTATGGATTTTTAAGCATACAGGCTCTTCATTAATTATACACGGATTGGTGAAGTATTTATATTCCAAGTTTGCCATTTCAAACATTTGACCTATCTTACGAAATACTTTAGGGGCTAAAGAAGAAGCCCAATGTGTTCTCAATCAATGCGTTCTCATTTGACATTGTACTGGGATTATACGATGCTGCTTTTACTTTAACTAGGTGAGATAGTGTGCCCATTTGGGATTGGCACAAATTGAACGCCGGACCGTTTATAAGAAGATATTTTAGAATTGTATAAAGACCACGAGAAGTAACGAAGAGATTTCACTCAGAAACAGAAATAGAGATATTGCTAGAGGGTGCAGGAGGTCAGTCCAAGCACATAAACTCCTATTAGTTTGACAGCTTAAAAGGAAAAGGCCATTAAGAATACTATAAAAGAGCTAGGGGAATGCATAGTCAAGAGGCCATAAATAACACTCGAAATTCCAATGAAACAGCAACTTCAGGGAAATTATTGCTTTTCAAGTATGACTTTTATGTAGGAACTATTTACTCGAGAGCCACTTGAGAGGAGGACCTCCAGAGTGTGAAATCAGCAAAAAAAATCAAGTAAAGAAAGAAGGAAACTCCCGAGGAGAAACATAACAAAATAAGCTCTCAAAGTTATTAAACTGAAGTTAGGGAAGAATCAGGGACAACAAAATTCGAAGAGTTGGCAGACCTGAAACTGGACACTTCAAATAATGCTAACTCAGGAATATGTCATCGGAATGCGAGCGGACTAATATCTGTGGAAGATACAGAGAATTAGGTTGGCCCCCCCGAGGGGATAACTATTTTAATTAATTATAAATAAACCAGCCAACCATTTTTGTTCCGCCAGCAGGCAATTGTAATATTATTACCATTTACACTTGGGATTAACATTTAAAAAAGATGGAAGCTAGGATTAAGGATTTGAACTCCCGAAGCGAGTTAGGGACTAATTTCTTACCCAAAATGAATAAATAGGATTAAAGCCAGAGCAGAAGCATGAAATCTCATCAGTCTGCGAGAGAGAGCCGTGCATGAGAGCACATCACGTCGGAGTCAGTCAGTCTACCAGATATTTAGGAGAGGCTCGCTATAGTTAAAGTCCGTCAGTTTAGACAAAGCCTTACTGTAGGCATGTAGGGAACGTTTACTCAGTACGATCATATCAGATCAAGCCTCGGTGAAAGGTTACGCTAGGAACCGTAATCAAAGACATCGAAGTTCGAGCCTCAGAAAGGGCAAAAATATAAGACGAATGCGCTAGGCAAATTAGTACGTTGCAAGTGAAGCGTAGCAAATTCATAGTAGTTCGAGATCAAGTAACGTGCAGATCGTCGGATTATAAGATTCGAAGGCACGCTAGAAACTGTAAACGTCAAAGGACGTCGGTTCGAGGAAGTAGAACATTTAAAGGGAACAAAATCCCTATAGTATACACTCTTCACGGAAGACAAAAATAGAAGAAAAACCAACTGTAAGATTGCGCTAGGAGCACAATAAAAGCAAAATATAGAGTTATAGTAAATTGACAAATAAAAGCAATAAGTGAAGAAGCTCTATAAAACAGTACTCGAGCGGAAGATAGACACGATACTAGTAAAATAGGAAGGAAAGAGACTTACCTAAAGGAGGACTAGGAGCAATCACACGTACAAAGCTGTAGAGAAAGAGACTTACCTAAAACATAGGAAGGATAGGAGCAGTCACAAGTTCAAACCAGTACGGAAAAAGACTTACTAGGATCATCAGCAACGTGAGGTTACCTTCATCGTTCGCTGAGATTTGGGCCGTAAGAAAAGTGTAAATAATAATTAAGTCATTTTTCTTTTAGTGTCTAAATATTGTAAAGGAGTGTGAAATGTATCAAAATGTATTCGTGTGTAAAGTCAGAAGCCAGAAATTGAAGGTCTATTTGAGTGTAGTGATGGAGTGTTAAAGAAACCATGTTTGGGTGAACCCATCCAAAGATCACGTCATGAGTTGGAAAAAGGGTGTCAAAAAATGCCTATAATGTAAAAGTGAATATATCATATGCTATTCAGTGAATTTATGTATGAAATGTATGCACAATGAATAATCAAATAACGTTAAGATGTCAGAGGGCAACCGCCAAGACGGTTTGCAAAAACGTGAAGAATAATTATGAAAGTGCAAAAAGTAATAATAATAATAATAACGGAAGTCCGTAAAAATGGTTAAATGATAATGAAATGAGATCTGAAAGGAGGAATCGAATATAATAATGTAAATGGCAAGTAAAATATATGCCAGGTAAATTAAAGTAAAGTAAATGAAATAAGCACCGTTAGAATAATAATAATAATAATAATAATAATAATAATAATAATAATAATAATATTGAGTTTTATACTCCGAAATAATAAATATTGAGTTTTAGACTCCGAAATAAATAATGTTAAAGTAAATAATTGCATTCCGCAAGTTAATAATGAAGTAATGAATATTAATCAAAAATGATAATAATAAACTCGAGTTAAAGTGATTAAATAATTTAAATAAATGAAGTACGTGGAATAATTAAAGTAATTGAAGGATCGTTGGGGATACATTAAAATAATGATATGATAACGCTATTCAGCAAATGATAAAAGTAATATGCTAAAAGTAATAGCTGGAAATCGAACACCGTGAAAATGAAGTAGGAAGTTATACGCTATTAAGCTATGTTAAAGTAAATGCTAACGCGAGCAAAGATGTAGGAAATGCGATGACGATCCATGTTGTATAAAAGTTGTGTTGCCGAAATAGGCCTGTAAAGAATGAATAAAGTAATGTTATGCTAGCAAGTGAAATAAATATATCCTGTGACGTGCATAAGTTGAGAGATCAAAAAGTATAATTGTCGGAAAGTCGTCGGTATTGTGCTGTACGAGGCTTTGACCCACCTGATTGGACGGGGATTCGAGTCAGGGGTATTATAGTTGAAAGTCGTCGGTATTGTGTTGTACGAGGGTTTGACCCACCTGATCGAACGGGGATTCGAGTCAGAGGTATTGTGTTGCAATCCAAGTCCCGCAGGGCAATTGCTAAGTATGAATATGTTAATCTGGAAAATATCAGTGCTCCTACGAGATATGATTTCAACTGGAGAGGCGTAAAATATTTCTCTGAGCCGAGGATCATATAGCCCATACTTTGCCAGCATTGCTATGTTATATCCGACCAAATAAAGTGTGTGAATTGAATGATATGGGAGTCGAAGCTAGGATGATGATGATCTCTTGTCTTCACCCAATAAATATATAATGCGTTGTGATCTCCAATTATGGCACTGGTTACAAGGAAAGTGAAATGAATAAGAGTCAATGAGGGATAAAGTCAATGAAATAATGTAGTAACTTGGATTCTCATGCACTTCTGTTTTAGAAGAAATGAACATTTGAAAGTTTTAAAGGAATGACTGGAGCGAGGACAATGTCATAAATCACAGTTAAGTGAGGCTGTGAAGGAGGTCTGGCCGCCCAGCAGACCGTCTCTAAACGCGAGGGGAGAAATACAATGAAGCTTTGTATACAAAGCTTATGGTTGCTGAATAGATATTTAATGCATTATAGCGGAACATGCAAATTCGTAAATTAAAGGTGCTATGATATTGTGAAATAAATAATTGAATTGGTGGGGTTTTGAAAATCGTCCCCACATTAAATTTGTAGAAATCTGATAATATTTGACCATAATGGTCAAAGAATAAAATGATCACTAATTATTCGATTCCTGCCTCAAAGAAATATATGAAATACAAACGGGTTAACTCATAATCTAGTTCGCAAGTAACTGAATAATTGTATAGTAATAGCATGTGGTACATCACTGATAAACCACCCTACTGCAGGGTGAAGGGACGTGAATTCGAGGATGTGTCATGTATTTGTTTTAAAGTGTTGATTTGTTGTGGAAAACTAAGGCTTACCGGTAATATAATTAAAATAAATGGTAATAAAGAGATTTGAAGTAAATTAAGAATAAATAAAGCCCTGAAGGGATGTTCATAATACGGTTAAATGTCCGTAAAGCCATAGAGTAAAATGGTATGAAATGATAGGCATGCTCTCTGTCTAAATAAATAAAAATGTTGCGAAAAGAAATGTAGACTAATACTCAATTATAAATGATACCTAAGCAAGATAACGCGACAGTGTAAGATTATATGAATTTATGAGAAAGATTATGTATTTTTGATGATTTTCATATTTGGATTTTCCATATAGTGATGTTTTGTAGAATGTTTTGTATTATTCCTGGGAGTTTTTTTTAAATAAATAAACGCATTTCATTTATAACATGTTTTGTTTTCAATTTAGTCTTTTAGATCCTGAAAAGTGCTATCTATCAAATGTAAGATCACGTTGTGGGTTGGACGTAACATGCCCCGAACCGCAGCAGCTAGCCAGATTTGGGTACAATAGGTTAGTTGGTTCCTCTGTTTAGTGGCTGCGACATCGCGGTCAAGCAGCCCCGTGTACTTTGGATGTGTGTAGAATCAGCCTGATAACCGGTGTTAATTGTGATGGCTGTATTATTGTGTGTTGTATGTAATTCAGGTAAGGACTACAGACAGTCAATTTTAAGTAGTTCCTACTTTTTCTACCAAATGCTATCGTCAACGACACCTAGCTGCAAACTAGGCTAATAGATACCCCCATAACCCGACAGTGACCCTTGGAAATTAATAGCGCTAATCAAATTTTACTTTCACACGATTGTAATTAGTGGAAGGTTCTTTTACATCACATAAATCTATGTCCTATGACATGGGCCCACCGGCTTTACTTCCCCTCCGAAGGAAGGCATACTGAGGGATTTTTAACGCTCTTCAAAACTCCAATGACTTTGGCCGGGTTTTAACCCGCGACCTTGGGCAGAGAAGCTCAGCATGCTACCAAATACGCCACCAAAGCCGCCCAATATAAGATAATAGGCATGTAAATAGAGCAATACTATTCCCTAATATGCAGCTATAGTAGACTACACACTGCTTTATGTACATGAATAAGCCATTTCTCATTAATCACACAATTTGTGCGGGGTTAAAAATCGTAAATATATTTGACTCCAGAATGATGACCTTATATTTAAAGCCCTGCGCGGATGCGGATATCCGCGGATAAACCCGCGGATATCCGCAGCATTTTTCGCCACGCGGATATAGTTTGCATGGTTGTGCGGATAGCGGATACGCTGCGGATAATGTTTGGAGTAAATTTGCGGATAGTTTTCAGAATACGATGTGGAACTTTCGATAATATTACATATTTGATATGCCAATCTACAGCTTCATGCTTAAAAGAGGAATACTCCTATAGCCTATTGCGTACGAAATATTCGGGTACGTTTTGCGGTTATACACGAGATGATTATTTTACTCATATGGTTTCAACTACATTTTATTAAGTACCGTACCGTAGGTTTGTAGTAGAAGGTCTTGACATCTCATCATCATCATCAATTTCTCGCTGCCATTACCCACGAGATATAATGCTGTCAATAAGTTTGTTAGTTCATCGTGGTGACATCATTAACATTTCTCAAGTCAGCTACTTCGCTATCTAAGCTATCCTGGAAGATCTGGTTCCAGGTTTATCTGTAGATTTATTTCCATCTTGGCACTGAAACGCGTGGGCTGTGATATTGCAACGGAGACAGTTATGTCATCAACTATGCTAACATTGATGGGTCAAGAGGCAGAAGTATGATGACTGACTTGGAAGTTCCGGCCAAATGTCAATCCCTTTCTCCAAACTTAAAGAGAAGTTCACTTAGTAAATGTTACCGCGACCGGGAGTATGGACATCATTTAACCAACATTGATAAAATATTTATTAAAACAAAACAAGGTGAATATTCAATAGTGCGTGAAACAAAGCTCAAGTCAAGGATAAGGCAGATATTTGGTTACGTTTTCAATGGAACCAAAGAGATAAACGATATAGTAGGATGTTTTACCTGTAAATAAGTGTATTCATACTCAGGACACAAATCAGGCACATCAAACCTACTGCGGCACAAGTGCGAAAGTAGCCAAAGAAGTATAGCCAGTTTTTGTCTAAAACGGAGGTCAGGAAAACAGAATTGAAATATCAGCGGATTTTTATACAAGTCTTGCGGATGCGGGGCGGATGCGGATAACAGTCATGCGGATGCGGGGCGGATGCGGATAACAGTCGTGCGGATGCTTGGCGGATGCGGATAACAGTCGTGCGGATGCGGGACGGATGCGGATAAGGTTTTGTTTATCCGCGCAGGGCTCTACTTATATTCCAAATATTAAATAATTTAAATATGGTTTCCTTTCAAAAAGGTAGATGAAACAATCTATAAATGAAAGAGAACTATGTGAACAAGACGTCTAAATTACACACATTACAAGAGAAATAAAGACTATCAGGAAAGTACTGTAATTATGAGACTAGGTCCTTGAGAAATGTGCATATACAGCCCTTTTTGTTATTCATGCATTCTCTACTACGTTATTGTACTCCACAGTACCTTTCGCCTAGATTTACAGTGAGTTAATATTGCACTTGATTAACTTTAGAGCCCAGGATAACTATGTTTTAAACTCACTTAGTGGCAAAGTGAATATACCTTGCGTAATATATTGGTATGTATCTTTCTATAACATGTAAATACACCTCTCGGGCAACGCAGGGTAAAATAGCTAGTAGATAATAAAATTCCAAATTATTTTTCAGAAGTCCATACATGCCAGTGTTGCCAACACCATTCTATGCCTGCCGATAAGTCCAATTTCTAAATGCATGTAACGTCTATACTATCGATTGGATTTCAGCCAAATTTCTTACGAACTATGTGCACTAAAACAGATATAACTGTGCGTATTCTAAAGAGCCACCAGGGCGGCCAAATGTTAATGAATGCTCTGTCTATGTTTTAACCCTAATACGGTATCAATATATCTGAAAATATGCAAGCCAACAGCTTAAAACTTTGCACACGTGTTGTACCTGAAATTCTTCCTTAGTTTGGTGTAACCTATTCACAACAGTGCTGCCAATACGATTCTAAGCCTGCTGATAGGTCCAGATTTTAAATGCATACAACTTCTATACTAATAAATGGATTTCTACCAAATTGTGTATGTGCTTTGTGTACTATAACAGTTATGCTATGCTCGATAAAATCTCCAGATATGCTCGATAGATATGCTCGAAAAACACATTATATGCTCGAAAAAAACATTATATACCCATTATATGCTCCATAGATATGCTCGAAACCCCCATTATATGCGGTTAAATATTCAGAATATGCTTGAAAAACACCGTTAAAAACTATAGAAAGGAAAGTGAAACGAAAACACCAATAACATACCTTTATATACGAGCTTTATTTTCTAATTGTATGTATGATACACTGTGATATACTCACATTCAAGTTTTACAAGTATATATAAGAGAAGTGCTCCTATAAAAGATAGAGTTTTAAAGTTCATTTACAAAATGTTGAGAATTATGCGAGCCAATGAAGTAGATCTGTATTGGTCTGCACAACAAGAAATTTTCTATGTTTTCAGTTTTGAATGATTGGTTTAAATCAGTCAATAAAAGTTTCAATGACGAGAACGACCTCACAAAAGGTTTAAAGCCTGCGGTTCTATTATTCCCACTAGATAGGCCTTTCAATAATTATTTCTGTTTTCGAACCTTATGGTTTGTCAGGGCCCGAATTCGGGGGAGAAATCGAAGAAAAACAAACTATTTAGAAGAAACCCACAAGAATATGCATTTATATGCTTCTATTCTGAAAACCGCGGTTTTATGCATTTATATGCTCGATAAATTTCAATTCTGTTGGTCCCAGAGAGGTGAAAATACCACCGAAAGGCATCTTTCAATGTGTACTGTTCAGGAAGAAAATATGCAAATATGCTCGAATCCGGGCCCTAGTTATGACTATGCGTATCCGTAAGAACCAGCAAGGCTGACAACTGTATTTAAATGTTCTCTCTATTTGTATAATCCTTTTATCAACATATCAGAAAGTATGCAAACCATCAGGTCTAAACTTTGCACACGTATAGTACCTGACATTCTAAATTAATTTGAAGTAATGTACCTCAGTGCTGCAAACATAATTCTAAGACGATAGTTTCAATTTTTAATTACATATAACGTATATACTAACAAATGGATTTTATCCAAAATTCGCTCTATAATAGATCGTAATATTTCAGATTAATTCTGAGCATCAAATACATGACATTGTGCCCAACCTGATTTTACGCGCACTGATAAATCCAATATCAAACAGCATGTAACGTCCATACTATCCATTAGACTTCAACCAAATTGTGTATGTGCATTCTATACCTTAAGAGATGGAACTAAAAATATATTCCGAGTCACCAGGGCTGCCAACTGTTTTACGTTAGTCTATTAGGCTACACTATTTTCAGGTGTATTTCAAACTGCAGTACATAAAAATGTTAGTATTTCCAAATTGATTTCGTCATTTTTCTAGATTGGAATGAATTTTAAATTTAAATGAAAGTAAACTCTTTAGTTCGTCGCGGAACTACTTGTTATAGATAGAGATAATGATTACAATAATTATAATAATAATAATATTAATAATAATTAGTGGGCGAAGCTATTTACAAAGATGGATGGATTAAATAAAACATTTACCAAACTGAGAGCTTTATATTTAATTGGTAGGCCTATTTAACTTTGTTCTAATCCTGAAGCTTGACGGAGAGACTTACGACTGCGGACTGCTGTATCTTCTCGGAAATATTTTAAGCTCTCATTTTTCTGCCAGTAATTACTTTACCAATACGATGTGGCGAGGAATATCACACCATTACAACAGCCAGACTTCTTGTGTAGCCGTAATGGATTCATCTTCATATCTTAAAGTGACGGAGGTGTTAGTGGAGAAACACACAAGAAAAACAAGAAGACAGGAAGAATTCTTCGCAATGATATTTGTGGCAAAAAGTTTGAATATTAGAGCTTTATGTTGAGAAAGTCTCTTCTTTGTATCATTCTAAGGTACTTTTTGTATTTATTTCATTAAGCCTCTAGGTAATGGTGGTGAAGACGTGAATGTTTTTTCTAAAAGTGAAGCAAATTGCGTAGTATTGCTCAAGAGGTTTCGAGGATCCTTCTGAAAATAGAAAAAGCTCTGTAATATGAGTGGAGTGAGTGAGTTAGAGAAAGCAGCAGCCATTACCAACTAAAAGCATTACTGGCAAAGTGAAGGAGGTGGTGAAAGTTTTTATTCTTCAACAAGCGGATGGATAGAATGTAATGAGATATGACTTCAAGTTAAGTGGTGATGGCTGGGTTCTGGTAATAAGTATAAGTATCCTTCGCACTCACAGTGGGTCGTGTATTATCAGGGAAAGAAATGGATAAGGTGCATTCCAAAATGCACTTCAATAATGTTTACAAATTTGAAGCCAATACATGATCTACAGCATTCATGTGGTTCAATTATAATGATTGATTACCTCCGAATTACAGTTATTATAATGGAGATACGTGATTCAACTATAGTACCGGTATACCAGGTGATTCAGCTGCCCTATTAATATTGTTTTATGCAGCACAAATAGCGTAGATATTGTTACGTGCCGGTGTCGGTTCAAGGAAAAACCCTATCGGACATTCAGCCCCACTTGAACCAGTTGGTAGGTTCATCCGGAGCTTAAACACTACCTGAGGGAAGATGATGGAAAGAAAAGGAGAAAGGTTTAGGAGGGGAAACGATCGTAGGCAAAGAGGAAGAGAATACAAATCAAAATGAGAAAGTAGCAGTGATATAAAGGCTAATTATACTGAGCAAAGCCCGTGAAGAAACTAAAATAAGCGGGAGCATGAGCACAATTAACGGAGAGAGCGGCATGAGCTAAGGTTACCTGCAGGCTATCGCTAAGTGGTCTTTCCCTTCCTAACAGGTATTTGGGTACTATAGGGGATAGGTAGTCCGCTGGCAAGCAAGGATATATAAGATGAAATAGATTTATGTACTTTCCCTTCAAAAGGGTGAGATTTTCTGAAGCATTCTGAAATGCTAGAAATACTTAAATTAGCCGGAATAATTTTATTTCCTGATATTGTTGGATCCCAACAGAAAGGCCGAATGCCCCCAGAGTGGGCAGAGATAAAGCAACTATAGTGCTTTTAGCAATATTTTTATTATTAGTAGTAGATTTTTTTTGGAGAGAACAAAATGTAGTGTTTAACGAAGGCTAAACTCTTACCCAGCAAGTTGCCGACTAATAGTTTAGAAAGGATGAAAACCTCAAACCTAACTTGAACAAAACCAACATTTTAAACAATAAATTAAAAGTCATAGCGAAATTCTCTACAAGTAGGAAGCTGGCTGAGCGAGCTATACCTGCCTTAATAATTTACTTGAATTAGCTAAGATAGCTACAAGAAACTTCATAAGTGTTGTTGAAAGAAGTTTTGCTCTAAACACAAGTGATTGAATTTTTAATAAGCTTATCATTCAGTGATTTGCTTTTTTCTTTGATTATGGGATAATTCAGGAGAAAAAGTAGGGAAGAGAAGGTTGGTGTATTCTTTGGAATACACGGTAAGATAGAGTAAGCTTTTGCTTCTCTTTGCTTTAGTTCATCCCTTCCTTTTTTCTCAAACACCAACAGTGATCTTCTGATTTCTCCTTGTTGGTTATGTCTCTTATATTACCTGTAAGTATGTTCTAGTTATATATCTTCCATTACCCACCTAGCGTCATCTAGCAGCGAATCTCTGAAGTTCCTCAATTCTTCCCTGTACAAGAGGACTTCCTTATCAATCTAGCCACCAGATCTCGTCGCCATCGTCAGCTATCATCTCCGTGATCAAGAGAGCTTCGTCTACTTTTTCACCCTTCAGGCTGCGCTAGTGACTCCTACTATCAACTCTTTGAAGACCATTTCATCAAGAAGATTTTTTTTAACTATTAAGTTGGCTATTCTTATATGTATTCCTCCTTCCCCTTTCCTGGTCCCTCCGAGCTCCGTTGAGCGTGTCTCACTTGTACGTCGGAAGTCGAGCCAGTCAGTTAGAGCTTAACTAAAGCTCGCCTCCTCATCTCTAGAGACAAAACTTTTAAATTCTCGCCATGTTAGAATTTTAGTATCAACCGTCAACAGGAACATCGTCTTCGTCATGAAGCAAAGCTAAGTACTACTTCTACGTTCTTCAACTTATTTTAATTGATTTTAAATAGCTACATGCTTTTTAATGATCATTTTATAGGCAGTGTGAGATTTCTATATTTGGGGCAATAATCATCCTTCGCGGGATTTTCTATGTTGGGCTTTTGTCTATCTAAGCCAATCTTAACATAAAGCAGCATTTCTTATGCTTATTAAATGAGAAATGTTCTCACAACGTGGGACACCATTAAATTACCCACTGTCTATTAAATACTTAGCTCGTTCCACCGCTGGACTAACTTTTGCCCTATTCTGCAGTCATGATTGTTCTGGAACTTTCCATGCCGAATAATTTATCTACGAGTTAAACCTTCTAGTACTTTCCACTCACATATGGGAATAATTTTCCATACTAAGGAATCTTCCTTATAAACTGCTAATCAATATCTAATTTTTCTTCCTCCGTTGGGATTTTTTTCTGTGCTTTCAGCTATAACCTACAACTTTCTCAAGCAATAGACTCTCGCATATCTAGTGTAACTAGTTATTTTCCACCATTACAATAACTTTCTTTGCCATCAACTTCTTGTTCTACTACAGTGAACTTTTCAACTATATCAACAGACTATAGTGAAAAACAGTGCTTGTTCAACCTTTCATCCGCGTCGCGCTCGTCCGTGTAAAATAAATACGGCCATGAACACTTTTCCACAATCCCATTTGATCTTTCCCAAACCCTTTACTAACAAACCAAAATATTAAAATTGTTACTTTAGGACTTTTTTCAATTAGGTGTTGTCGTGACCTACCTGGCCTGTGAGACCTTCTGGCAGGTTGACAGGTCCTCCGACGATTTTCCCTCCTAACCGAGCGGTTCACTAGATAAGGGAACTTGAGGATTTGTAGACTAGTCCCTGAACTTCCGGAATAAAAGATGAACTTCCCGTGAACTACTGGCGATTTATTATGCTTTGGCAGTCGAAGTATATACACTATATACAAATTATGTGAAGTTACTGCTGGAAGTGCACGCAGGTCTGAATTGGCACTACTAAGTCTTTACTGCTACTTGACATTTAGCATGTCTCCGCGAGGCTGAATTCTGCTCGCGTGCGTTACGACGTTACTCTGGCAAGAACTGAGGCGTGAGAACCCCGCTCGCCATTTTGGATACCATTATATCCAACTCGAGATGACCGTTGTCCATCTCTCCCTTCCACTGAGGCCTGTGGTCCATTCCACCCTCAGTGCCCAGCAAGTGCTGCTTCCTAGGCTAGCGGCGACTGCCCATACTAGCGTCTACGTGACTTCCAGGGTTGAATTTCTGGACTAGCTTGTGACCATGAATCACTCTCTCTACAGTACAGAGTACTCGACCAAATGTCCTTCTGTACCATCAATATTTACAGACCTCTGTACACATCCTGGCTCCAACAGTCTTATTTCCTTGAGAAATATACTCTGGCTTACAAAAGCTCACATCCAACTTAGTAATAATAATAATAACTCTATTGCCCTTATATAATGTTCCTCCGAACCGCAGTCCTGGTTTCTGAACCATGGAGGCTCACAGTCATGACACCTCCCTCCCCAGGGAAGAAATGGGTGCAATCCTCCTTGCATTCATTTCTGTCCCAATATTACACTCTGTTACTGTCGAGTCGTAATGATCTGCGACTTTGTGTTGAGGGTGAAGGCTGTAATTCGACCTGACTCGCACTCGTATCTGAATCTACAATGGCCCTCTCAGGCGTACTAAATCGTCCTTCAGCAGGCCTAGAGTGTAATTCCAGGATTTCCTCAGACATCTCCGGGCGTCCCCGAAGTTGCCTGGGACGTTGGAATATCGTAATATCTTCGTCTGAAGTCCTAGCCTTACCTTCCCTCGTAATTACTGTTTGCCTTATGCAAATATTTGGGCAATGCGACCTTGCATCATCAAACCATTTTTTGGCTGGAAACCCTAATTTAGGACAATCACAAGAACAATTGCAACAATAGCACCATAAAATTATCCCAATTGTACCTGCTATAGTTAGTACAATGTACGTATATACATTGAAATGCTTATACATCATCTGACTTTGTATTTCTTCTTCTTGTTTTCTTACCAAGTCCTCCACCTCTTCTGTTTTGTGTGTGGCCCACTTTAAATCATTCACATGATTTAACAAATTATTCAGTGGCAGTTTATTAACCTCCGGTACCTGCTCTAACTTAATCTCACTACCAATCTGCTCGCAGCAGTCATAAGTAAGAATCAAATCTGGCACTAAGTCCTTACCTCGAGTAGTGTTTATTTTACCTACCCCTTGTACCTTACTATGTGGGCTGTACAATGTACACCCTGGACTTAACACAACAATACCTGTGCCAGTTAACCCAATATCACTTGTAGTGTCCTTACACATGCAGGTGACCCTTGTCTCACCTGGAGACACATATATATACCTGTTTTCCCTTATAGGTATCCACAGCAATCTCTGTACTGGTAGTACTCTCTTATCACAATTTTCCGGTACCTGGCTAACACCACTGAGTATCTTCACTGCGCAACTGTCTTGCGAGTGAACCATATTGACAGGGAACTGAGCATGACACAACCTCCACGTGCCAGTCACTACCTTACACTGCCTCACCTGTTCCCTATCTAACTGCGCAAATGTCTGTTTTTCTTTGTCCATCAATATATAGTCCTTGGCCTCTTGAATGTACACAAAATGGTGGGGATTACTCTTCATGTAGGTGGGGAATGGGGTCATATGATACACACTATAAATCACTCTGTCTGTAAGGGGTGTCCTTATAACATACACAAGATAATTTTCACTTGTAAACACTTCCACTGTAGCCACCTTGTAGACCAGATAACCGTAAGCTGACCTTAATTCAAATGGCAAGGATAACCCTTTTGGAAAATCCTCCTGGGTTTCTTATAACTTTCTATGATGGAAATATCTGTTCCCGAAGGAAACAGGATGTAAAATTGTCCGATTGAGCTATGTACATTAACAAATTCACAAAGAAATTTGATAAAAATGGTCCGGCTAGCTCAAAACAGTTGCCAGCGTTTCGCCCCAGTGTACCAATGGGCTCTTCAGTTGGTTATGGTACACCTCACCAAGAGGTGTACCAACTTTCTATGATGTCATACGGTGATATTATCTGTACCTGGATGACTCCTACCTGTGCATTCATAATGCCTGACAACACCACACTGTACTGCTCATACAGCTGTACAAGTAAGCCTTCTATCACAATTAAATGCCCGTTTAATGTGATTTCTATCTCTGCTTGATCAAATGCTCTGTAATCCGAAGCGTACTATTGGACAAATATGTCCTGATTTCATTTAAACCCTGAGTTAACCTCTGCTCGTTTGCAGTTACATCATAGATGGTGCTGTTCATTGTTTGTAACGTGGACTTAACCACTAACATCTGTTCTTTAGTGACCTTAATCATCGACAGTTGCTCTCTTTCTAACTCACTTATTTGTGACTCATATTTATCCGCATCATCTTGACTTAATGGTCCAAATAACGCTTTGGCTTTTGAACCTACAGCATTTATCAGTCCCCTTCTTGGTCTGGTATTATCCGTCTCCCCACTTGGTCTGGTGATTTTGGCTATCGTTTCTTTAAATTCCTTAATTCTATGCAAATGATTACTCAGCATCTTAACGTCATGCTGACATGTCAAATTCGATTTCTGCTCTAACAATATACACGCCAATTGTGTCCAGTGTATATGCTCCCTAATATTTGAAAATACATCACTTAGCTGATTCAAATTCACATAGGTAACTAATGTCCATTCCATGTTATACAACTGTATCTCATCCTGGTTGTCGAAGTATACTCCAGGTGTATTCTCGTATGGTGTCACTTGTACGTCTAGTATTTCTCCGGTTATGCCATGGGGTGATGACGTCACTGTTACCACCGCCACCACGGTGTAGAACCATCCCAGCATTCGTGCCATTGCCTTCTGTCTTACCTGCAAGGTAAAGACAGGTTATTCGTTACATATCTTACTGACATGTCATCAACATTTTATCTACTTTAAAATCCAAAGTCTCAGTCTCAAAAGACTTTACTTCGCAACCTGGCTTAGGCATGCGGCTACTAAACTGTCAGCAGTGTCAATATACTAAGTTCAAAAACTTGCTCGCTTAACTTCGAGTTCTGTTACATAGAGACTCGGCTTCACAACCCATCTCGGGGATGTGGCTCTACCATGTCAGCTGTGCCACAAGCTGACATTCACTTTCTACTACCCTCGAGTTCTGCTGCTCAGAAACTCGGCTTCACAAACCGCCTCGGGAATGTGGCTATACTATTGCCGTTTGCATTTTACTGAATGCTCTCAAAATGTGCCTTTCATGGCTCGGTTTCTGTTTCATTTCATCTAAGCTAATTTTCGATTTTCCCTACCCCTGTCCTAACAGGTACGTATCCGCGACTACCCTAGGGGTGACGTGTCACATATAGGCTGCACGCTCGCCATCGTGCAACCCTTTAAATACGAGCACCTCGGTGCCACCCATCGAACCTGTGTTCGTCGTGGCCGAAATTTGAGGTTCTGACTTTTCGCTTTCTTAAAATATGCTTCTTAGAGCACTCCTTCTCTACTTGCTATACACACGTATGTGTCCCTTAATAATTTGTACCTATAACACAGGTGTCTCTGATTCACCCTTATGCCATTGTTTGGCTTCCGTTTATTACGAAAGGCAGGCCTTCGCATACCTGGGGTTGCCATTCACAACACACGGCTCAATTACATAGAGCTACTCACTGGGATTCGCGCCTGCCTGACCAGTAGGTCATCAGGGTCATCAGGCTACGCCTCTTTTCTGTCGCCTCTTACGACACAGCAGGCTCACTGTTGGGGGTATTCTAACACCAATGATCACGTGTCTACACGTACCAATGGTCCCGCCCACCACACGTTTTTTTTAGCTTCCTCAGGATGGCCGCTCCGGGGCCACTATGGACATCCCTGTATTTTGCCTTACATAACTCATGTCACCCGGTGCATTATCTAGGCTGCTCGCCTCTCCATCCGTTGTTCAAATATTATTGTGTGCCTACTGATAAACTACATTGACTCCATGCGCACACAATCTCTTACAGCTGTGTTACCCTTATCCGTCGCTGTATCTACTAACCGTTATACATCCTTACCCCTTAATCCGTTTTGTGCTGCTTCTGCACCCACCCGGATTCTAAAACCGTTGGAATCCCTTTACAAATACATTTTCAAACGATTCTTATGCACCTTGACTCTTCTGCTTTTCTTACTAAGCAATAGGGTACAATTTACCCCTGAAACGTCCATGACCTCATAAGGCCCTACAAATGGCGGACTCAGCTTTTTGGATCGCCCTCTTCGCAATTCATCATTACGCAAGAGTACCTTGTCACCAATTCGAAAAGTGACTTCGTTCTGCTTTTTATCGTAGTTAGACTTTTCCAACTCTTTACGCTCAACTAGCGTCCTCCTAGCTGCTTCATGATTTCTCCTGAGCTGTGACGTCAGCTCCTCTACCACATTCTGATGTTCATTATAATCCACCTCAGGTGGTTTTTGCAATATACCTGGTATATTCGCCTTCTTACCAAAAATAAGCTCATAGGGTGTGAACCCTGTACTAGTACTCTTGGTAGTATTATACACGAAGCTCGCTGTGGGCAGATACTTATCGCAATCATTTTGCTCACCTGAGCAAACATAATGCCTCAGGTGCTCTGCTAGTACCTTGTGGGATCTCTCTACGCTACCGTTGGATTGTGGTCTGAAAGCACTTGTGTTTGTTTTCTTAATTCGCAGTTTATTGCAAAGTGCCTTGAACACTTCGCTCATGAAGTTACTACCCTGGTCAGTGAGAATCTGCCCCGGTATGCCGTAAATGCTTATAACATTGTTAATTAGCGTCCGTGCCACTGTTTCAGCCTCCTGATTCAGCATGGCACTAGCTACCAAGTACTTCGACAGTTGGTCCTGGCATGTCAAAATATACTTATTGCCAAGCTCTGTCACCGGACGTGGACCCACCACATCCATAGATACCTTCTCAAAGACCGTGCTAGGGGTGTCCGTAATCACCATAGGTGCTCTGACGTCCGGTCTAGTCCCCTTATTCTTTTGGCATGAAAGACACCAGCGTATGTAACACTCAATGTCACCCTTCGTCCCCTTCCACTGTAATCGTTCGACTACCCTGGCGTACGTGCGGGCTATTCCCTGGTGTCCTCCAACCAAGGAATCTTGACACTCCTTCAGGATGGCCAATTTCTCAGCCTCCTGCAACTCGGTTACCTCGGGTAAGCTGTCTTCAGGCGAGGACTCCTCAGCGTTAGCGTCCTCGGAGACCTCACTACCGTCTGCTTCAATTCCCTCTACCGTAGCGTCCTCGGGTTTTGAAGTCGTTGCTACCTTCCTACGAGTTTCCATATGAGTGGCCACGACCGACCCCTGCCGTAACTCGTGCCCAGCCGAGTTAATCACTCGCACTTGACACTGTGTGTCAGTGGGATTCCTGCTAAGAGCATCAGCATTGCAGTTCTGCTTGCCCTGCTTATAAATGATTTCAAAATCATACTCTTCCAGTTTCAATCGGAACTTAAGCAGGCGTGACGACGGGTCTTGGACATTGAACACCCACTTCAGCGGCTTGTGATCTGTCACCACCGTGAAATGCCGTCCGAACAAATACGGCCTGAAATACTTTACACCCGAAACAATGCCTAATAATTCTTTTTCTGTGACGCTATAATTTCTTTCAGCTTTATTGAGCGTCCTGTTCGCGTATGCTACTCGGAGATCTTTACCCACGGGCCCTTGTGACAACATGGCCCCCACTGCTTCGTTGCTAGCATCCGTGGTAAGAACGAATGGCTTTTCAAAATCTGGGTACTGCAAAATAGGCTCTTCAATGAGTTTTTGCTTTAGCGTTTCGAACGCTTGTTCCTGTGCATCCCCCCACACGAAGGGAACGTCCTTCTTCACTACTTCATATAGTGGCTTCGCGATCTTACTATAATTGAGTATAAACCTCCTATAATACCCACTGAGCCCGCAGAATTGTTTTATCTGGCGGCTCGTGGTAGGCCTCGGAAAATCCTTCACGGCCTGCACCTTTCGTGAGTCTGGTAAGACTCCCCCTTCAGTAATTACATGCCCTAAAAATGTCACTTCAGTCCTCAGGAACTCACACTTATCTGGCTGGAGCTTCAACGTGTTTTCTCTCAGCCTTTGAAAAATATCTCTCAGCTTAGCATTGTGCTCCTCTATTGAGCTACCATACACTATTATATCATCTAGATAGCACAGGCACTGAATACCTGTCAATCCGGTAAGCACTGTGTTCATCAGCCTTGTGAATGTGGCTGGCGCATCCTTCAGCCCCATGGGCATCTTTGCAAATTCGTACTTGCGCCCTAATGCTGAAAAAGCTGTCTTGGGCCTGTCTTCAGGTTTTAATAACACCAGATAATAACCGCTGCAAAGGTCAAGTGTACTGAAATACCTGGCCTTACCTAGAGCAACTAACAGCTCTGAGATGAGTGGGAGGGGACAACTAACCCCTATCGTTACTTCGTTCAATTTTCGGAAGTCAATCACAGCTCTCCACTTTTGCTTACCTGACGCATCCATTTTCTTCGGTACTAACAATAATGGTGCGTTCCAAGGGGATGTACTAGGTACAATAATTTCATCACCTAGCATCTTATCTATCTACGCTTGTAGTTCTCCCTTTTGTGCCTCCGGCAGTCTATACGGCCGCACGTTAATCGGGGGTTGATCCCGGGGCGTTGGGATCTCGTGACGTATAACGTCCGTGTATGTGAGCTTATCTCCCTCAAGGTGGAAGATGTCATTGTATTCCGCACAGATGGCGTATATACCCTCCTTATCTACCTGTGTGAGATGGTCTACTCGCAAACAGTCTATCACTCTGCGTGATCTGGGCTTCTGAGTAGCTGGTTCTCCGGTTACCGCCCTACTGCCCTGCTGTACCTTGCGTACTTCTGCCAGGCAGGTGTTGTCCACCTCCTGCATTCGCACTCGAGAGCTGTACAGAGTCACTTCTTCCTCAGTAATATGCATCATGCTGACTACTGCCTCGTTGTGCTCTGACCTAGTTAGACACTCTGCGAAGTAAACCCCTGGGGCTACCTCGGCCCTCTCAATAATTCCCACTGGTAGATTCTTATCGACTTCAATAACTACCACCTTCTGGTTTCGAGGCTCGAGACTGATTATCTTCGCCTCCCTCGCTCCCAGCGGGTATTTTTTTTTACCGTGGATCGTAACATGACCCTCCCGGTAGTCGATCACGCTGTCTACTAGGATGTCTCTCCCTATAATACCATCCTGGCTTAGTTGGAATTCACTGCCCACCACATGAACAGTGTGTTTAGTACTTCCAGTAACAAACTGAATGGTCCCTTGGGTGTAAATCGTTCCCTCGCTTATAACTGTTAATTCGATCGTGGTGCCTCTACTAATTGCAACTCCTTTAGGCAGTCCTTGGTTCCATGTGACCACCGGTCACAAATATCGCACTGGCGTCGGTCTTTCATGGCCTTGCCTCCCGTGCGCCTACCTTGGCCCTGGCCCTGGCCTTTCTTGGCCTCCTGACAATTTCGTTTTATGTGACCCTGCTGGCCACAATTATAGCACTTCCGCCGGTCCACTTCTGCTTGTGGTACCCGGGCTGTCTGTCGGCAATTTTTCTGTACGTGTCCTTTCTTCCCACAACGGTAACAGGTTCTACTCCTGTCCGATTCCATGTGAGGCTTCTCCCTAACCATGCGCATGGCTTCCGGCGCCACGGCTTCCTTATCCCTCTGCTTCTTTCGGCAATCGCGCTCTATGTGTCCCGGTTTTTAACAATATCTACATATGATCTGACTTGGGGTGCCCCCTGTCTGTACCTTGGGTGTACTTCCTAACGCGGTGCGTGCACCTCGGGATCGTGCCTCCTTGCACTCCCGTGCGATGTGGCCTTCCCTGTTACAATTGTAACAGACCACCCTAACATTTGCTTGCGCTGGCTTAGCATGCCACCTTAGTGGTGCCTTCCCTCCCTGATCGGGTTTACCTGCTCTTACCCCTGAGCTATGTTTCGTGTGCAACCCTTCTCGTGCCTTCTTTGAGAGTATTACCGCCTCTTCTTGCCTTGCAGTGGCTACCGCTTTCTCGAAGGTAATGGCCCCGTGGCCCTGGACCCTAGCTTGGATTCGCGGGTTACGTAACCCCTGTATGAAACTAGCTACGCATATTTTCCTTGTGCTCCTTAACTGAGCTTCCCTATCCTCCCAGCTCTCTCCGTCGAGGACTGCTTCCCTGAACGCAGCTGACAGAGTCTCTACTTTATGCGCCCATGTCGCCACTGTTTCCCTCGGATCCTGCGCTGTTTGAAACATCTGGCAAATATATAAGTCTAATGTGCCCTGAAATCCGTAGTACTCTCCTAATGCTTGCTTGGCAGCCTCCCAATGATTTATGTCTCTTCTGACTAACAACTTATCTCGGGCCTTGCCCGTAATTTTGGTCAGAATATACTTAAAAAATAACTCTTGATCATCGTCCTTTACCATACGAACGGCAGCGTCTACATTAGCCACAAACTCACGTAATCTGTCGGGCTGGGTTCCATCGAACTCCCGACCTATCAGGCGATTTCCTTCGGTTACTGATACAAAAGGCCCACTTGTACTTACCGTGTCTGCGTCTGCTAACCTCTCCTCTACCTGGGCACTGGTAGCTGCGCTTGTCTGTCTTGCCATTTTAATAAGGTTAGCTTACCTGGCGGCTTCTTCTTCTTCTTTGCTGTCTCTGCTAACTGAATACTGCTGCTTCTCGGTTCTCCCCTCTGCTGGCGGCACGGCTCACTACTGCACGGCTCCTGCACGGCTCCTTCTGCTTAGTAGGCTTCTTCTTCTCTCTTCTGCTTTGCGCGGCACTCGGAACGGCTTACGCGCATGCGCGGACGGACAATCATCTGCGTTGTCGCGGTCTTTATCGGACAATCTTCTGCGATGTCGCGATCTCTCTCTTTATTCCGTAGTTGCTCTGTTCAGTGCGTCGAACTTGGGACCACACATCTGACACCAAAATGTATGGCCTGTCGTGACCTACCTGGCCTGTGAGACGTTCTGGCAGGTTGACAGGTCCTCCGACGATTTTACCTCCTAGCCGAGCGGTTCACTAGGTAAGGGAACTTGAGGATTTGTAGACTAGTCCCGGAACTTTCGGAATAAAAGATGAACTTCCCGTGAACTACTGCTGATTTATTATGCCTTGGCAGTCGAAGTATATACACTATATACAAATTATGTGAAGTTACTGCTGGAAGTGCACGCAGGTCTGAATTGGCACTACTAAGTCATTACTGCTACATGACATTTAGCATGTCTCCGCGAGGCTGAATTCTGCTCGCGTGCATTACGACGTTACTCTGGCAAGAACTGAGGCGTGAGAACCCCGCTCGCCATTTTGGATACCATTATATCCAACTCGAGATGACCGGAGTCCATCTCTCCCTTCCACTGAGGGCTGTGGTCCATTCCACCCTCAGTGCCCAGCAAGTGCTGCTCCCTAGGCAAGCAGCGACTGCCCATACTAGCGTCTACGTGACTTCCAGGGTTCAATTTCTGGACTAGCTTGTGACCATGAATCACTGTCTCTACAGTACAGAGTACTCGACCAAATGTCCTTCTCTACCATCAATATTAACAGACCTCTGTACACATCCTGGCTCCAACAGTCTTATTTCCTTGAGAAATATACTCTGGCTTACAAAAGCTCACATCCAACTTAGTAATAATAATAATAACTCTATTGCCCTTATATAATGTTCCTCCGAACCGCAGTCCTGGGTTCTGAACCATGGAGGCTCACAGTCACGACAGTGTCACTCTCAATAGGTGCCCTCCCTGACTTGTTCCACGTACAACGAATTAATGTCTGTAAAACTTCGTGTCTAGTACACGCCTTAAATTATATTGTTTCTCCCTTTTTAATGAGGAAATACAATTCTTTCAACTCATAAGTGAGTTATCTCTAGGTTTCACGAAAGTAAACTAGCCCCATAATTCTCGTGATCCCTACTTAAACATAAGAGTTCTAGAAACTTCCTTTCGATTTTTCTCTTCAGGTTTCACAATAAGTGACCTGCCCTATTTGTATAATCCAACCAAGTATTTCTGTATCAATACAAGAAGTTATAGAAACTTCTATTTTGTTCTTCCTGTTCTTTGTTGTTGTTACTTTCGAAGTTGTTATTCTTTCTAAGATACTTATCTAGAAATCCTTAAAGTACACACATTGTACTTGATTTATTGTCTAACTTTAATTACGTTAGATATCTTTAAATTTTTCATTTATTTATATTCGTCATTTCAAAATCTTACGAAGATTTTAAAGATTATAAAAGGTTTAAAACAAAAAGAATTATCAATTGCCTGGCGCAAGCTTTAGATGTTTTCGGAGGTCTGCGACCCCAATTGTTTAGAGAAATCAAAATTATATATTTGTTACAAAAACTACTTCCTTTTGCATTGTTAAATAAATTAAATATTTGTTTTTCGCTTTATCATTTTTCTAACATAACGGTTAGGCAAGATCCTGTCTTCCTTGACTCTTCCTATTCAATAAAAATACATCTATTGATAGGGTTTTCCCCACTTGTTGCATTTGAGCAAGAACTCTTAGTTGGTAACTTAGTAAAGTCTCTCTTAGCTTTAATAGCTAATTCTAACTGGCCAGTAAGGCAAGCATAGCTCGCTACGCCAGCTTCCTGCTTGTGGAGATTCTCTCTAACACTTATGGTTGGTTTTTCCAAATATAAGTGTTTCTCACTGTCTAAACTTTTAGTCGGCGCCTTGCTGGGTAAAAGCTTAGCCATTTCTAAATGCAACTATTGGCACACTTTCCAAAATTATTCCCAAAGGTATAATTGCTTTATCCCTATCCTTCTTGGAAGCATTTGGTCGTTCTTAAGAAATTCTACAATTTCAAAAACTAAAATATCAAATCTGATTCAAATTATTTGCACTCTTCAAATTACTTGTTTAGAAACAAACTACTTTGAACAGATACACAATAAATCTGTTATTCTTTGTCTTGCCAGACCACCACCCTTCCCCATAGTAGGCATATGGATGCTTGAGAGGGAATACGCTAAAGCAAATTTCTCGCAAACCGCCCAAGTTCCAGCTGCGTTTCCCGTTAGCTTTGCCCAGGTCCCTACCCACTTCAGGTATCGGAGAGCGGATTTGCAGTGGCAGCTGCCTTTGAGTATATTTAAAGTTAAAATTATAACTTCTGTTGGACTCTCGTCCTATTTCTCCATCCTTTTTCTCCAGTCCGAAACCCACTTGTTTTCCTTTATCATCTTCCCTTGGGGGTTAGGTTATTCCCAAGCTAATAATCTATCCAAAATTTGGTGCCGAAACCTGGTAGAGTCCATTTATGACATTTTCTATTTGTCAAGGGTTATTTGACAATATTTTGCAAATCATTAATATCTTCTTTGAAATTTTCAGCTATAACTACACCGTGCAAAGCCTGTGAAGTGGAAGGAGGCCACTCCTGTCTCCTTTGGTGTGTCCCTTTCTTTCAAATTATTTGCTGCTGCCAGCCTGACAGCATTTCCAAGGTTCCACAGTTTCGTAAGTTATACTTTAATTTACCTATTTTGTCATGGCTCCTACAGAAAAGGATAAGGATGAAAAACTTACTTCTAAACGAGCATCCTATAAAGGGAAAATTACCCGATTCAGAAAATACATCAAAGAGCTAGATCCCTCAGAAGCTCAATTAGATTTGTTAAAACATCGTGTAAGAGATTTTGAACGTTCATATGAAAATTATTGTAACATCCAAACTGAAATTGAAACTTGTATGCTCAATCAAACTGAAGATCGAGTCGAAGTAGAAAATTAATATTACGAAGGTATAGGTTCTGCTTTTAAAATAATACGCCAACTCGAAGAAGGACAGTAAAAAGACGGTTCTGTTCTTGGTTCCCTTCACGAACAACAAACCTCTTCTGGCGGGGGCACTCACAAGCCCAACCCATTTCTACCTAAGATTGATTTACCCCACTTCTCTGGAGACGAGTCTACTTGGGATTCTTTTTATGAACTATTTTGTTCTCTTGTTCATGACAATGAAGACATTCAAGTCATCTACAAGTTTCATTATTTGAGATCTATCCTCCGAGGTCAAGCTCTGCAGTTAGTTGAAGCACTCCCATTAAGTGCCGAAAACTACCCCATTGCCTTTAACTTGTTGAAAGAAAGATACGGTAATTCACGGTTACGTATTCAACGCCATATGAAGGCTCTATTTAACTTACCTGCGTCACAGCACAATGACGTCAATAATTTGCGTACTCTCATTGATACTACACAACTTCAGGTTAAAGCTCTATCCCAATTAGATCAACCCACTGATCACTGGGACACTTTCTTAATACATTTAGTGGTTTCTAAAGTCGATGTTGCTATCCTCAAAGCTTGGGAGATTGAACGTTCCAGAGAAGACGATTACTCTTACGAGCATTTAGTCACTTTCATAAATGCTAGATTCCAACTCTTAACTGCTTTAGCTAATCAAAGTGAACCCTCATCCCCGAGTTCTAAATTTGAATCAATGTCTCTCAAACCTAAAAGCGAACGCTTAGCGTCTAGTACCCAAAATACCTGGGTCCAACTCATCTAAACTCAAGTCAAACACCACTGGTTACCCAACTAGGTCTAGTGAACGCCGTATTGCTAGTTCTCTCGTTTTAAACACTCAAAGCGATCCCCGCAAGAGTTTAAATGAACCATTAAAGTGCATACTTTGTAAAGATTCCCACGCCTTATATCTATGTAAATCTTTTAAAGAACTGTCAGTCGACGACAGAAGAAAATTAGTTTCCCAGAATAAACATTGCTTCAACTGCCTAGCACCCACGCATTCTGCTTCAAATTGCAAGTCCACCAGACTTTGCTTCCATTGTGAAAAAGCTCATCACACTTGACTACATCGTCATGATCAAGCAAGGTCATCGACCGCATCTACTTCTCAAAAAAGTAACAATGCTAACCGTTCCAATGCTTCATCTTACATTCAAAATGCCAAGTCCATACGTAGTGCTCATGTACTATTGTCTACTGTCCAAATCGAAATTCAGGATAACTTTGGCAACTGGGTCCGTGCACGCGGTCTTCTTGATTCAGTGGCAACTCATGATTTTGTGTCTAATTCTTTGATTAGAAAACTAGGCCTACCTGTAAACCCCACTTCTTTGATGTATCTATCCAAAGGTCCTGCCTAACAGTTTTTCTAGCAAGCGAGATAGAAAACAAATAATAAAGAAGTTATTTAACAAAATGAGGAAGTTAAGAATAGTAGCATTTAGATCTCAGATCTATTTTGAGATAAGAACAAATTATTTGTTTTATAAAAAAATTTAAGTCTCGGCCTGTAATAAACATTAAAGAACCTTAAGAGGAGTTTTAAACTATGTATACAATTGAAGGGTTTAAAACCTATGATGATAATAATAAAGAAATTACAATTAGATGGTATATTGGCTTTCACAGCCGGTGAATTAAAACTCAGCAATTCTTCTAGGTTTGCGCCGGTTCAGGCTGCTTGAGCATTTAGTTCTCGAAGGCAAGGAGTGCAGTAGCACTATGTATAAAAGGAGGTAGTGCGCAATTCGTTACTCCTGAGGGGGTCCGGGCTGGGACACCAAGAGCCCGCCGATGAGCCAGCTTGGTGTCCTAGGCAAAACCCCACACAAGACACGGCACAAACCTAGAAGAATTGCTGACTTTTAAATTACAATTAGGTTTAATATTTAGTTAAGCTGGTTGTGTAAAATACAAATGGTTTAAGAAATGCTTTTAGAATGCCTTTGTAACAAATAAATAATAAATAATTAATCTCAAATTCCTAGACGCAGCAGGATAAGAAAAAGAAGATTAATAAGAGTTTTCTATAACCCCTGTTATTGTCACAGAGTTTAATAGATGCTAAATTAAAATGGAACAGGTCGCAATAACGAAACCTGGATTTCATAAAGTAGATAATTGTTTAACAATTAGAACACTCTTACTTCTTGGACGAAGCGGGAAAAACGAATTTTTAAATGTGGGCTATAACCACATATATTTACGCTGAATGATTAAATGTTAAGTGAAACAAAGGTGGGAGGGCGCCTATATTTAGACGAGGCCTCATAGAAAAAAAAAGTTTAAATATACCCCAAATGGTTAGTAAAGGGAATTAGGAGTGTATGAGATGTGGGATTGGAGTCCTGGCCAATTTTATTGCTGTCAACGGATCGCGACGTGGAAGCTCGTTGAACGGACACTGTTTTGGTAGCACTAAAGTTTGTTGAACAAGGGAAAAGTTATTGCAGTTTATGTACAGGCACTGAGTTGAATTTGAACATGTTTTCCGCGTTATAAAGGTGTAGGTTGCAATTACTAGTTCTATTTCACTTAAAGTTGACGGTAATCTTGAGGTGTTGAGTATGATTTCACAGTTTACAGTCTATTTCGAATGGAAAGTTACAGAGCTGTAGTAACAGTTTGAAGGGGCAAGTAGAGATCCCTCGAAGGCAGATAAGTTAAGCTAGGACAGCTATTAATTTGACATGAATCCGTCGTTGAGGTAAGGTATTCCCTTATTTAGTGTAGGAAATGGTAGATTTCATGACTTGTAGCCTAGTTGGCTAAGAACGACAGTTCCCACGGGGGCAGATATTACACAATTTTGTGAAAATCCCAACACTGCCTATTGATTTCAGAAAAAGCATTCAAATGTTGTTTAAAACCTTTTAAAAATGGTTAAAATCATTTAAGATGTGTACTTAGCTTTCCATGGTGTTTGAAGGTTGACGTTTCCTGGCAGCCGTTAGACGAAAAAATGAGACATGGCGTCGATTTTGAATTACCTCATGTTTTAAGGAGATAATTATGCCTCCTTGAGAGAGACTAAACGGATAACTCAAACGTCTAGACGAGAAGTGAGCAAGAGATTCCAGCACACGAGAGAGCATGGGCAAGCGGATAGGGTGAGTGAAACATAAGAGAAATATTGGGAAACAAAATTTTCAACACAATGAAAATGCGATACATCAATTAATATCTTCATGGAGATGGTAGATGACGACAATGACGGCGTCTGCTGGGATGGTTTGTAAGTTCTCTTGAAATCGGTGAATCCAAAAACTTCGGCAGATTGCCGCGTGGTGAGCTGGGGTTGAAATCCAGAGGGTAAATAACTGAAACAGGCTTATGTAGATTTAAGTACATGTTCCAAGAAAAAGGGAATACAAAAAAGGGTCCCTGTTGGTGTCTGTAAGGAAAATAAAGGAAACTAATGAAAAAGGAAAAGCAAAGAGTAGCAAGAGCTGACTCTAACTAACCATGTATTCCAGAGAATACACCACCAGGTCAGCAAGAACCGTGCGGCCTTATTGTCGGCTTCGGTGGCGTATTTGATAGCATGCTGAGCTTCTATGCCCAAGGTCGCGGGTCTTCGGACATTTTTAAGAGCGTTAAAAATCCCTCAGTATGCCTTCCTTCGGAGGGGAAGTAAAGCCAGCGGGACCAAGTCATAGATTTTTGGCATGTAAAAGAACCTTCTAGTAACTAAACTTGAGTGAAGTAAAATGTGTAGGTTAGGTTTAATTAATGCTCTTAAGTTCCAACGTTCGTCACTAGGCGCTCGTTGCCATGGCATCTAGTAGTAGCCAAGTTCACAGCTAGGTGTCGTGGACGGCAGCATTTGGTAGCGAATGTAGGAAATACTAGAAATTATCCCCTGAAATACTTACTTGAATTAAAAACACATAAGACACACTAATACAGCCATCACAATTAACACCGGTTATCAGACAGATTCTACACACACCCAAAGTACACGGGGCCACGCTACCGCGTTGCCGCAGCCCCTAATCTACGGAACCAACCAAATTATAAAAAAGCTGCGTACTCAGGTCAGAGGGGTCAGTCAGGCACTGTCGAGACGAAAGCCATACAATGACAGAAGTCGATGGCCTGCCGATCGGGAGATCGGGCAAGTTGGGTCGTTGGACGCTGGTTGACCAAGGGGCACGGAGCAGAGTCGGTACTTGGGAGCAGCGAAGCTGAGAAATCAGGTGAGAACCTATATTATATTTCATTTCGGTATTGAATTATAATCTGTTCAACCCTTGTATCCATGGGGGCATATTCCTTTACTCCCTTACCGAATAAACTGGGAGTTAAGCTTTCAATCCCTTTCATTGGGGAGCATTCCCTGAATCCTGAATATCATCCCACTCCCATTTCCTTGTGTAGTAGGGGTGTACTGTAATCCCTATCAGAAGGTAGCGGTAAGGACACAATAACGATCCTGGTACATAATCATGGAGAGCCCCTAATCGGCCTATGGCTTAAGTCCCTGCCATCAAGTGAGAACACAACAATAACAGCATTTAACTCTCTAGTCCAGTTAATGCGTTGGCGTGGTAGTCCGGCAGCAGTGTGTGAATGAAATATGTTCGCCTTGTCATCAGATCAGTGATGAAAAGGGCTAGGATTTTTAGGTAAACAAATATTTTTTTTTTATGTAAATAGATATTTTAAGCATTTTTTCTATAAATACATAAATTCCTCCTTTTCACTTATTAGCACATAAAAATACCTAATATTTACATTTTTTTAAAATCAGTATGCTAGATCTTTCAGTTTATTGCATTTTTGTTCTGTGTTACTTCAACGGGGAAGGACCTGTGAGCTATCTAATCTTCATGCAGTGCGTATGTCAGCTTGCAACTGTATTATTCTTAACTTGTCGCCCCGTGCCACTCATTGTGGAAGCCAGGGATTTCCTTGTCCATAGTCATATTGTGCCCGTTTAGACCGGAGTCCGCACGACCACATATGCATTTTACCAAGAATCAGTCAGCACGAGAGTCAAAATATCCCGGGGCGCCAGATGGGTTAAAGCTAATCGCAAAAAACGACATCAAATAAAAAAATGCTTTACTGATTTTTGGCTCAATGCAACAATAAGGATAGAAGGAGATTCAACTGGGCATAACACAACATGTAAAATTATCTCATTTTATTCTAAATTTTAAAATTGACTGCAAAATGATGCTCAAGGTAACATCATTCCAGTGCGACGACACACACTACTATTTACACAATGTACAGACATTTTCCAACACATTGAACAATTGTCTTTGGAGACACAAGTCTGATTATCAGTCCTGTAGACTGTGCTCCAAAACTATATCAATTATTTACGATGAAATCCAGTTGAAATTAAATTGTCTTTACTGGAAATATTGTAGTTCACTGGTTGAATTTCTAACATGATATTAACACTCGTAGAAATTCTCACTGTTTATAATTGTTTATAGAATTTTTAACTTCCACTTATTTTTTCAGTTTCAAAAATATTGTCAAAAATATTATCTTTGACCCAACACTAATGATGTACACATATTAATAACAACATCTGAAAAGTATTTGACCTTTGAGCATAGCATCGAAGAACTGTGCGAAGCACAACAAAATTTATTGTTCTTCCAAAATTAAACATTTCGAGAAGTAACTCGATTATGAACTTCAAATTCCAAAGAAATATGATTTCTGAATCATCAACTGGATCAAAAAAATTGTTGAACCATTCAACTATTCGATTTTCCACTTGGAATTATTATTAAGAAAAATATTTATATTTGTTGCTATTTTAGTAACTTTCACAACTTGCAATTCTTGAACAGAATGCGGAAATAAGAATTGTAGCTTTATAATAAATTCATTTAGTTCATGACAATAGGATTGAAAACATCCTTTAAATAATTCGTGGATACAGAATTATTTTTTCAATTGGCAGTGGCCCATTCAATTATTTGTGTAAGAACACAATATCCCAACAACAACGGCAAAGGTCTTTCTCTGAAGAAGAATAAAATTTTATCATGACAAAACCGGGTTCTAGCAAATCCAAAGTATTAATGGAATACGTAAACAAGTTTGAAATAATTACTGATGGTTTGGTCATTCATTCGACGAAATGTGTGGTTCCAATACTCCTCCTATAAACCTGAGCCATCGAACCTGCTATTTGATTGATGCTCAAAAAAAACCTCCTCATTCCTATGACTTAAACATGCACACCTGGGAATGGCATTTCAACTACTCTACACACATAAATTTTCTTCCCAAAATTTATACAATAAATCAAGCCTCTGCTTGCTATCAAAACTGGAAGATCTATAAACTTACAAGTTTATTCTATTTTACCATTCAGTTCAAACCGTGAAGTTACCACGCTTGTGATATTCTCTATTTCACTTTCGAATGTGTGCCTTCGTCATGATTTTATATAAACACAAAAAAATCCTAATTGATACAAATATCATTAGCTTCCTGTTCCATGCCTTTCCGTGTTATCTGAAAAATATACTTTTCTCAATGCAAATATTAACTGTTCAACCAGAACTATAATGTTGGTGGAATACGGGCTTGTGCTATCCACTAGCTTTCGGAAAATCACCTGTTCCAAACTAGGAATGATTAAACTAATCCTTAAGCTCTCTCTCAATGAATGTGATTATTAGAAAATGTAAGATCCAAGAATTATTTAGAAAAATTATGAAAATTACTATTATTATTATTATTGGATTATTATTGTTATTATTTCCTTAAATATGTTTAATTATTATTTCCTTATATGAAAAACCACATGTTCGACTCTTCGAATATGGATAAAATATCCATTCCTCAACAAAAATAAATATTAACTTCTACAGTAATATAGGCTGATTACCGTGATTCTCAAATAAAATGAACATTCAAATAAATGCTCGGTATGCTCGGTCATCGATCCTAAACTGTTCTGAGTGCTGAAAATACTCAGAATAACCCTAATGTGTCTTGCGTAAATCAATGCAAGATTTAAATACGAAGAAAAATAAATGTGTTGGTCATCTGCAGAAAATGAGTTTGTTCCAATTAACTAGGCATAATATAAAAGTCAAATGTGGCTTACATTTCTTGTTGGTCTTGAAGCGTAGTGAACCTGGTCTGTACCAGATTTATCCAGATACATGCCCTATTGGACACGCACGTCTAATCCTTGTATCGGCCGCCATTATGTACCCACAATCTGTCTATCACGACATAGTGGAAATATTTCTTGAAGTTCGAAGTAACTGCTAATCCATTTTAATATTGACTTCAATTAAATCCATAGCAGTTTGCTTAAATGGGGTCAGATCCAAATGATCTCTTCTCAAAAGCGTCAGTTGTAACATAACTCACGGTAATCTTTTCAGTACAGGAAAACACTGATGGTCTAAAACAATCAACGGTTGTTCTGAAGATCGTTCCCTGGGCATGGCTTCACACCATCTATCATGCGCGAAGCAACATATAGTTTCCCTTTCTCGGCTAATGAACAGCACCGTGATAGACTGGCCTTCAATATACTGAAAGATCTGAGTGGTTATTAAGTTACAATTTGTGAAACGGACAAGTTGGATTAAAACATCCAAGTATTGAATTATTGATACTGGACTGTGACAGAATAATATCTAGACAAAGTCTAGCATATGTCCATATAGAAACAAAGTGTTTCGCCAATGTCCGTAGAAAAATATCAATCACCTTAGTGATTCCCTCTACCGGAAACTTACTACGTTCCCCACGTATCGTAGCACTTTTGTGACTATCACAATTCAAATATATCTTCTGCGTAGATTCGGCAACCATGTGCCTTGGCTCGACGTAGCAGCAGCACCTTGTCCTACAAGAGCTTGGTTTGAAGTGAGCTGCTTATGCTTGGGCCGAGCGGCTTTTATACAAAACGGTCGGCTCCACGCTGGATCACGCTGAATTCTGTAAATCCTCATATCTCCGGTGTCTCTGGTCTGATTCACTTGAGACTAAGTGCATCCTCTTTCATTTGGCCGTGCCAGTAATCTGATCCAAGTATCAAGTCTCTACTCCATGGCTAACTATTTAATCACCAAATAGTCTCGACCTCTGCTACTATTTGCCACGTCACTTAACATCTTCTTGGCTGCATAAAGTTTCCATTTCAATCTAGAAGGAAAGGAGCACGATATTCAAATATCTCAACTTTCAAAAGCGGCTGTAGCCTTTCCCTTGATACCTAGGTGTCTGAATCTTGGAATACCCATTCCTAGAATTGAGCACAATATTGCACCACGTGCTATACCTCCCCCACCCCAGCTACCTGGAACCAGTGTCACTCACATGCAGTTCATTTCTGGCATTGTGAAGTGTAAGGCAGTTCTACGATGCATAAAGAAAAAACAACTACAAGTTATCGTCTGCAGCAGTATGTTGCAGAATTTAAATATAATTTTACTTCTGATGGGGTCGTTCTGTTCTGCCAACCATGTGGGAAAGGAATAAAGGCTGAACAGCGATATCAAGTTCCACAAAACCTCAAGGGCTAGAAACATATTGCCGCAGTTTCACGCCTTCAGAATAAGTGTTCCGCGATAATCGTCAATCATCCGTCATTTGGGATGGACAACCTGAAGATGTATATTGTTGTCCATTTTAATGATTCAGCAGTCAGTGATACAGAATAAATTGCATTCGTGAGTACTGCATATCGTTTATATTCATATTAATAAACTAAATTATAATACATATTTTTACTTTTTTGTCACATATTTCAGGTATTTTTAATACATAAAAAATAAATATTTTCCCGATTTTTAGCACCTAAAAATCCTAGCCCTAGTGATGAAATACGCAATGTTTGTGAGATGTCATCATTCTCATTATTGCTGAATGAACAGTCGACTAACTATTGCGCATCTGTTAAATATCACTGCCTTTTACATCTGAACATAAGACATACTGTAGGGTGCAGTTGAAGGTTCCTAAGGCTAGCGGATAGAATAATGGGGGCCATCGCAATAAGAGTAGCAGTACGAATGACATACAGAGCAGTCACTGGTAATAGTGAAAGGTCACTGTTGCCTCTTTGAGGGTGAGTTCTCGAACGTTCGATGGTTGCTGGTATCTAATCCTGCATAGCTACTGTACTTCACTCTAGATCACCTTTCGTGATATTTTCTAGGTGTTTTGTTTTCCGGCCCATTTGTTGGTCAAATTGTTTTGATTTATCCGAAACCATCGAACGAAAAATAATACGATTTAATGTATTATGTAATCGACATGTTTAAATAACGGAATAACCACTTATTAGTAAAGCCTCCGTGGCTTAGGCGGCAGCACGCCGGCCTCTCACCGCTGGGTCCGTGGTTCAAATCCCGGTCACTCCATGTGAGATCTGTGCTGGACAGAACGGAGGCAGACAGGTTTTTCTCCGGGTACTCCGGTTTTCCCTGTCCAAATTTCATTCCAGCAACACTCTCCACTATCATTTCATTTCATCTGTTATTCATTTAATCATTGCCCCAGAGGAGTGCGTCAGGCCTCGGCAGCCAGCACAGTTCATATCCTCGCCGCTAGATGGGGGCTTCATTCATTCCATTCCTGACCCGGTCGGAGACTGGAGGCAGGCTGTGGATTTTCATTTTCACTTATTAGTAATAGATATTAAGATTCATACATGAGTGTTATAGAAACTGTGCACCGCATCACTATCATATCGACACTGGTTCTGCCTGCTGCCTGCAACTCGCCTCCACGAGCTCGTGACGTCACACTCCTTGGTCTGCCAATTAGCAGCTGTATTTCTGGTCACCTGACTTCCTGGCGGGTCTCTGGCACTATACAGAGTGTCTCTTATTAACGTTTAAAATTCTCTATAGCGTCGTAGATGGCATTGAGACAAGTAATTTGATATAGGATACTTAGTGTCGCAAGTGCCCGGAAATACCTTAAAAGAGAACCACAACTGTTAACGTCATCTGGTGATGGCTCAGCTCGAGCGGTCAGGCCCGTGCTCTCTTACGCACACCAAAGCATCCAAAGCAAACGTTGGATGTCATATCACTCTGGCTCCGAGTCTGCGTGTGTGACTCGGGCGCGTGGGGTTCGAGGTTCAAATCCGGGGCCTATCCATCAGCTTTCTTTGTTCTCTCTCTTCTCTTTTCAAGTGGAAGCAGATTGTTTGTTGACCTTGAGACATGGAACCAGAGTTATATGATAGTCAACGTTTGCTATGGTGTGCGTAAGAGAGCACGGGCCTGATTGCTTGAGCTGAGCAGTCATCTGATGACGTCATATGTTTAACAGTTGTGGTTCACTTTTAAGGTATTTCCGGACACTTGCGACACTAAGTGTCCTATATCACATTACTTGTCTCAATGTCATCTACGTCGCTATAGAGAGTTTTAAACGTTAATAAGAGACACCCTGTATAGCTCCGGATTCCTTTCTGGTTCTCACCACTTCTCGTCAGCACTTCGCTTCGGTTCCTCTCAGCTGTCACCTCTCAGCTGTTAGCTGTCATCTGTTGATGTCGCTGCCCTCTGGTTCTTCCCTTCACGACGCCGCACTTATGTGCAGCTCTTCGCCAGACGTTGTCCATGGCATCATGAATGCCACTTAGAATCGATTTTTTGGAAAGAGACCTCTCATCATGAAGGCAGCATGTTTCAGAAGATGACATCACTAGTTACACCTGACCGCAGTCAGACGTCGCTTCAAGTGATTGTAAACAATCGCTATCAACCGCATAAGTTCCCTTCAAAAGCAGCATCACCGGCTCGAGGGGTTGAACGGGTTGCCAAATGTGTCTCCCTATTTAGTCTACAAAACTGTCCCAGGCAGTAAGCAAGCTTCTCCGTTGAACAGCTGACAGTGTCTCCGCTACATTCTTTCATCTTGAGGGATGATTACATTGGGACAAATTTTCCGCACAAAGTGTTATTCAGCGGCTTCGGTGGCGTAGTCGGTAGCATGCTGAGCTTCTATGCCCAAGATAGCGGGTTCAAACCCGGCCGAAGCCGTCGGATTTTTAAGAGCGTTAAATATCCCTCAGTATGCCTTCCTTCGGAGGGGAAGTAAAGCCGGCGGTCCCATGTCATAGATTTATGGCATGTTAAAGAACCTTCCACTAATTGCACCAGTGTGAAGTTAAATTGGATAGGTTAAGAATGTAAACAACACTCTTAGGTTCCTACGTTCGTTGCCAAGAGCCGACTGTGGTGGCGTCTAGTAGCTAAGTTCTGAATTTGGCCTAGTATTCGTTGACGGTGGTGCTTGGCGGTAAAAGTAGGAACTATTTGAAAAAATCTAAGTTGCAGTACTTAAATTAAGGAAGGAAGGAAGGAAGCTTGTAGTTTAACGTGACCGTTAATCTTGAGATCATGAGCCACGGGACCTCCTTTTTACGTGGAATCCGAACCACAGGACATGGCATTTCACTTCGAAAATCCCACATGCATTGACCGGGAATCGAACCCGAGTACTTAAATTAAACAAGATGTTCAGGAAAGAACATATAGTCTACTTTCTCCTAAATGTATGGGTATAGTTATATCTCTTTGTATTTATCACTTCCTAATTTCTTTCAATTCGAAGTGCAAATTTGCATACTGGTACTGGATTTGAGGAGTGGCGTTCAAACCATAGTTTATAATTTACCCCAGCATTTTGCAATTTCTACAGCATACACTCCAAACAACGTAGGTATTCAGTATATTAACACCGACTACTTACAATAATTGAAGCTTCGTTGCTCTAAACGTATCACTGGGAGAAACATATTTAATATACCGGTATCTATTACACAGTTAATTTGTAATCGCACACGGCTAACGAGAAAGACAAGCCATGGCGCGTAAACCAAACCCTTCTGTGACGTAGGCAATGTACTGCTCGATTGTGCTTGTACGTTTAAGTCGAGATCAATTCATAAGCAGCAGAAATGCAATATTTTATATCAATGTTCATAAAGTGGACGCAGTTTAGATGTTCCGTGTGTTTTCAAACACGATAAATTATACTCTATAGGTTTGCAAAAGTACGCCTGTTGAAGGTACTCGTTTCAAAAATCCACGCGAACTAGGATTGAAGGGTTCGTTGTGTCTTCAATAGATGCAACGAGTAGGCTACAGTAAGTTGAGTTGTGAGTTAAATTATGTGCACATGAGTATAATTAGATCATAGAATCTTGCAGCTCAGTATAGATATCATTAACTTATTGTTGTTTCAAGGGGCGGAACATAAATTAATACGTTTATAGAAGAGATCTTAAGCCTCCGTGGCTTAGGCGGCAGCATGCCGGCCTCTCACCGCTGAGTCCGTGGTTCAAATCCCGGTCACTCCATGTGAGATCTGTGCTGGACAGAACGGAGGCAGACAGGTTTTTCTCCGGGTACTCCGGTTTTCCCTGTCAAAATTTCATTCCAGCAACACTCTCCACTATCATTTCATTTCATCTGTCATTCATTTAATCATTGCCCCAGAGGAGTGCGTCAGGCCTCGGCAGCCGGCACAGTTCATATCCTCGCCGCTAGATAGGGGCTTCATTCATTCCATTCCTGACCCGGTCGGAGACTGGAAGCAGGCTGTGGATTTTCATTTTTCATAGAAGAGATCTGCGGAATACACTCGCCACCGACTAACGACTTGTATCAATACCTTCTATGAAGACAAGTGATAAATGAATACCAACATTTATACAGGTTCAATGATGTAGACAAGATCACTCGGTACCACACCGGCAGTAAAACGAAGATCATAGAATATTATGTTCGTGAATATATTTCAATTATAAAAACGTTTGATACATTTATGTACGGTATATCGTTCAATACATGCATACATTGTCCGGCGTCATTCATAGCTTTTCATAACCTTCCTGAACACTTTGTAACCGTCAAGTAATTCAACATAATTAAGAGTGAAAGATAACATTCGTTATGTGTATTTTGTATATTCTCCTGAAACGTATTTTCTTGTGAACAACTACAACGATTAATGGTCTACTGGTTGTTCATAGAGTAGACTACAGGAAGTGTTGCAACAGAACTACATAGCTGACGTCACGAAAACGCACCAGGGCCAGTCATTCTCGTTGGCCGTGATAATTGCGACTAATATTGGGGATGTGTGCGCTCTGTTGGGAAAAATAAGAAACTTTTCAATTTTACTGTAGGAATGGGTTCACTAACTGGCCGATATAGAGAGCAGTTCGCATCTAAAAGGCTGTGGTTAGCTCATACATAGTTCACCTAATTACTTTTAGATGTCACTCCGGTGGAGAATGTTGTTTTAATTAAATATATATTTTCCAATGCATAATGCGCCATATAATGCTTTATTTTATAACGTCTCAGTACTCAAAAAACAATAAATATAGAAAAATTGAAGCAAAAAATTCAACTCTGATAGGAATTGAACCACGGCCAGCCTGATGGAACACGAAAGCCCTAACCAATCAGCCAAACGTGCACTCACTTATTAAGCGTTAGAAACCAATATAGATATAACGTTCTGCCAAATAATGACTTGGACTAAACGATTTTTTCACTGGTCTATATTTCAAACCGAGTTCATTTCATATAAAGATCATATAAATTTTATCACTAGGCTATATTACATGCAACATACTGAAATCAGTAAAATATAGGTCAGAAAGAGAGATCAGCTGCCATCTTGTCAAATAACCGAGACGACTCAGCTTTTTAATGTCACTTCTAGACTATAATATTACAATATAAAGCTTTAATTTCAAACCGACCACGTCGTTTAGAACAGATAAAACGATTCTTGGTTCGATAATCGGAACTGGTGGGCCCCATGTTATGGATTATAAAGTGTGCATAATTCACTCGGCCGCCATCCTGAAATGGTACGGTTGATGACCTAGTAGTTTAGGCACACGACGCGTCCCTTATTAGGGTATGTTGTTACGAAATTTGGTAAAGATCCGATGATTATTTTGGTCGTAATGCATTATTAAGTTTTGACCATTTGAGTGGCCGCCATTAAGGTTTGGTAAAGATGGCGGCAATATAAAACATGGCACTGAGGTGCCCTTTGCCAGTGTCACCTCTGTACCAAATTTCGTTCAATTCGGTTTAATCATGTTCGAATTGATAGGTGGGACAGACATTCAGAGTACACACTCTCACACACACACACACACTGACACACAGACAGACACACAATTTTTGGCCCTGTGTTGATCTCATAAATCTACTTTCATTTTTTGCAAAAATCGAAATTAGGTAAAAACAGATAACACACACTATTACAGTCATCACAATTAACACCGGTTATCAGACAGATTCTACACACACCCAAAGTACACGGGGCTACATGATCGCATTGTCGCAGCCCCAAACCTTAAGAACCAACCAACCAACCAACCAACCAACCAACCAACCAACCAACCAACCAAAGTGTTATTCGTACGCCAAACAAAGTTAAGTGTTTTATTATTTATTTTAGAATACGCTTTTAATCCATTGCAAGTGCAATTTTATAGTGAACTAGCAGAAGTACCCGTTCTTCGAACGGTGTTATCTATTAACACCAGACATTATCAATTGAGCTACTGTTGCAATGGTTAGCAGTTTGTCGTTCCTTCATAAGTTTATCAGAACGAAGTTAGTTTTCTGGGAATATCACATACACTGTTAATTTAAGGGCCTTAAAGTGTGGTTTTCGGAGACCCCTTATAGACTCGCGAATTTTGTGTATCACAATGAGAAGCGCAACATATGCTTTGATCGTCCTTCTAGGATGATTTTTATATTTCGCCTATTTTAGCATGTATTGTGAAGTTTTTCCCTATATCCACCCTTCTACTGTATGAAAAGTACGGTGAGGAGTTTTATAAATGATTGGTGTATTGACTTATGTTTACCATACCTAATTTTACGATGCACCAAGCATCCGAAGACGATTTATAGGCGTACATAACGATACACTGAAAGACAGACAGGCAATTCTATTGTCTACAACATATCACCCAGATATCCAAATATGGGTATATCTACCATACGTATCAAACAAAATCATCCTTACGATGAACCCGTATGTCGACAAAAAAAAAAAGATCAGTTAAAATGTGCTCTCAAACTAAATTCACCTAACGTGTACTTCCTGACGTGAAATAGATTTGAAAGCCTTGTAGACGAAACGCAATACACCTCACATAAAAAATGACCCTCTACCTTGTGTTAGGTCCCCATACACAGGAAGACCTCTTTCAAATTATAAAGGCTTGTGGTGCATGAAAATTCAGGTTGTTTAGCTTCAAATGGCCCAAATTCCTAAAAGCCGCAAAAAATGCTGATTCAATTCAGGAATTTTTGAAAATAATGTTTCTGTTTGTAGATATAATAGACTTTCTGTACTATATGTCGCACGTGAAATTGCATGAAAAATTTCTAGGTTATCCCTTGACCCCCTTAATTGCATTGACGAATTATACAGTCTACATTGGTTCCGTGATAACCTTATAGCCATTTGCAAACTTTCACAGAAATGTAATAAATGGAGTAGCCTAATAATAATATCGTATGGCCTCGTGTGCCGGGTGCAAGCTTCGTAATTTGACACCCAGAGGGTAGCTTGCATGTCGAAATTTCGTTGTTCCTTGAATCACTATGAAAGTCAAGGAGGGTAGATATCTAAGCTCCTTGAACACTATAGAGCTTTCTAGTAGAGAAATGAGGATTTTGTGTTGGCGGAAACTCCTGAGGTTATATGAACACGGCCTACTGAATTCAAATGGGTTCTTTGTCATGCCAAAATCGTATGACATGCGAGTCGTATTTTTGCCGCCTTTCAAAAATCACGTACAGGCCGGACGTTTGTTTTATACGATTGCCCTTGACCTTGAAGCCTGCGGGTGAGCCTGTACACAGTCACTCTCTCACCCTATCACTTCACATTTGTCACCACCGATCTGATGTAATGGAATTCCGGACTTGAGCAGACAGTACAGTCCACGTCGAAGTATTGTGTGACACGGAAGTACACGTTACGTAGTTAAGAACAGAATGTCATTATATTTGCCAGTGACTATACTTCTGCAATAGTGTGAAACAGCTTTATCAATCATCGGAGCGCTTGGGGCAGCTGATAACAACACAGATACTGTAGTAACTCGCCTCCAGGCTTCCATTAAGATTTTTCACTCGTCTAAAACAAACGTCCGGTCTGTACCACGGCCAGGAGTGAGCCTGCAATCTTGGGGTTAGTAGACCGACACGCCATCCACTCACCCACCGTGGGAAGGTAGAAATGGAGTGATATTGCTTCTTACAGAAATAGATGGGAAGTTGGATGCCACCCCTTGAGATAATGTTGTCATGGTTACCGATTTCCATTTCTTCATTAGTTTGTTAAATTAAATTAAATTAGTTTTCTGGGAATATTTCAGATACTGTAGGTTTTAGAGCCTTATAATGTAGTTTTCGAGGCCCCCAAGTTTTGTTTCTGGCACCGAGGGGCTTTGTCTCCTCGTTGTACGCCATAATATAATACTAATAATAATAATATAATATAGGGATAGGAATATAATAGACCTGCCGTACCACACCTGCAGGTGTAAATCGCGTGAAAAAATTATAGTGTACCCCTTGACCCCCTTAAGCGCATTATACGTATTGATGAATTTTACATCTTAATTTGGTTCCGTGATAACCTTCTAGCCGTTTGCAAACTTTCACACCAATGTAATTAATGGAATTGCATTGCGTCTTACAGCAATAGATGGACCTCTGAGAATATGTTGCCATGGTTACCGGCTTGTATTCGTTCATTAGTTTATTAAATGAAATTAGTTTTCTGGGAATATCTCAAAAATGGTTGGTTTTAGGGCCTTAAAATGTGGATTTCGGGGACCCTTTAGGATCCCCGAGTTTTGTCTCTCACATTGAGGGGCTGAAAATGATCTTTGCCTCGTCCTTCTACTCCTATTTCAGCATGAATTTTAAGGGGGTAGGCCCTCTTTTATGAGAGGTACGGAGAAAGGTTACATCAATGATTAGTGTCGTGCCTCTGATGGATATCTCTACCAAATTTTACGTTGATACACCCAGCCGTTCTCGAGTTATAAGGGAACAAATTTGTCCACAGACAAACAAACAAACAAACAAACAAACAAACAAACAGACAGACCAAAAAATTATTTTCGCGCGCATCCATAATAAAACAGTTTGAAACGCGTAAATAACTCAAATTTCCGTAGAAATTGCGAAAAAAAACATAGAAACGTTAATTTTTATGTACGTAGAGATATACTGCACCGTTCGGTGTTGACCGTGTTTTATTGCACAAATTTAGGCTTTACTCGCTAACCGTTGGAGATACACGAAAAGTGATAAGGACCTTTCGGATAGGAAATTAAATTTTAATGCTCGTGTATGCCATCAAAAGTTTGCTATTTCTTAGCGTTCTCTTTTTATTTGATATGGAAGTATGAAATTTTGAAATCAAAGGGTGTAGTGACGTCACTAAAATGGTCGCAATTTTTAGCCTACTTTCGATTTTTGCAAAAAATGAAAGTAGACTTATGAGATCAACACAGGGCGAAAAAAGTGTGTCTGTCTGTGTGTGTGTGTGTGTGTATGTGTGTGTGTGTGTATGTGTGTGTGTATGTGTGTGTGTGTGTGTGTGTGTCTGTGTGTGTGTGAGTGTGTGTACTCTGAATGTCTGTCCCCCCCTATCAATTCGAACACGGTGAAACCGAATTGAACGAAATTTGGTACAGAGGTAGCACTAGTAAAGGACACCTCAGTGTCATACTTTATATCGCCGCCATCTTTACCAAAACAGAATGGCGGCCACTCAAATGTTCAAAACGTGAAATCAAATTACGGCTAAACTAATCATCCGAACTCTACCAAGTTAGGTGACAACATACCTTTATATAGGACGCGTCTTTCCCCCAAAATTCAAGGTCATCGGCCATGCCATTTCAGGATGGCGGCCGTGTGAATTATGCAACCATTTTAATAAATAGCTTAAGACCCACCAATTCCGATTATCGAGCCTAGGGGGGTTTAAGCTATCCTGAAGGTCGTGTCCGTTATTTATTATAATTTAATATTATAATATTATACAGTATGAGTGGCTTAAAAGAGCTGAGCCGTTTGTGTCACACACAAGATGGCAGCTGTCCTCATGTGCCTGTCTTATATTTCAGTAGTTTTAGTATGTTGTATGTGATATACCGTACTGATACAATAATATAAACTTTGTATGAAATGATCTTTAATGAAGATGTACTGCAGTGAAGAAATCGTTTATTTAAAGTCATTATTTGCCAACAGTTTGTATCTAATATGACATTTAAGAACACCTGACGTCATGGATACGGTTAGCTCTGGGCTAGCATGTTAGTCTGACACGCAGTTGACTGGGGATCGAGTACTGCTACAGTTAGGTTTTTAGCCTATTTTCGATTTTTGCAAAAAATGAAAGTAGACTTATGAGATCAACACAGGGCGAAAAAAGTGTGTCTGTCTGTGTGTGTGTATGTGTGTGTGAGTCTGTGTGTGTGTGTGTCTGTGTGTGTGTGAGTGTGTGTACTCTGAATGTCTGTCCCCCCCTATCAATTCGAACACGGTGAAACCGAATTGAACGAAATTTGGTACAGAGGTAGCACTAGTAAAGGACACCTCAGTGTCATACTTTATATCGCCGCCATCTTTACCAAAACAGAATGGCGGCCACTCAAATGTTCAAAACGTAAAATCAAATTACGGCTAAACTAATCATCCGAACTCTACCAAGTTTGGTGACAACATACCTTTATATAGGACGCGTCTTTCCCCCAAAATTCAAGGTCATCGGCCATGCCATTTCAGGATGGCGGCCGTGTGAATTATGCAACCATTTTAATAAATAGCTTAAGACCCACCAATTCCGATTATCGAGCCTAGGGGGGTTTAAGCTATCCTGAAGGTCGTGTCCGTTATTTATTATAATTTAATATTATAATATTATACAGTATGAGTGGCTTAAAAGAGCTGAGCCGTTTGTGTCACACACAAGATGGCAGCTGTCCTCATGTGCCTGTCTTATATTTCAGTAGTTTTAGTATGTTGTATGTGATATACCGTACTGATACAATAATATAAACTTTGTATGAAATGATCTTTAATGAAGATGTACTGCAGTGAAGAAATCGTTTATTTAAAGTCATTATTTGCCAACAGTTTGTATCTAATATGACAGTTAAGAACACTTGACGTCATGGATACGGTTAGCTCTGGGCTAGCATGTTAGTCTGACACGCAGTTGACTGGGGATCGAGTACTGCTACAGTTAGGTTTTTCTTTTTCTTGAATTCTTTTACAAATGATGTGCACGTGCTTTTTCCACAGATACTGAATAAAATGTCATTTAGCTCAAAGGAGAGGATAAAGTATACACTCGTATATTAATAAAATCACAGTCCCAGCATCGCACATAAACAGAAGACATTAGAAAAAGGAGAATAGAAGAACTAGATACACGTTGTCATTAACCACAGCCTTCTTAATGCCTCTGTACTGTGCCCTTTTAGCAAGAAATATGCCAATCACAGTATACCAGCGTAGCTCAATTCGGAATTTTCGGGGCAGCGGTAAGTTCCCCCACTCTGTGACTCACATATTTTGGATTAATTAGAGGATACACTTGCAAAAATAACAACAAAATCAACTCCTATTTTAACACATTTAATTAATAAAATTAATGGCGCTACAAACACTTTAACAATTTAATTACTGACCCATAATCATCTACTTGTTCCAAATGAACAAGGAATCACAAATATAATAACACAAATATTGTATTTAAACATATGGTTTCCACATAAACCAACAATTCCTACTTAGTCTTACTTCCATAAAGCATCAACTGTAAGTTTTATATAACTCCGAGCTCTTTTGGCTCCATGCTTTACATAATAATGGTGTCATTCTTGTACACCTCAAATACTATCTTTTATATTTTTTTATCCTCAAAGCAAATGTATAATTATATTTAAATTTGTATGTTAATTATCTAACTCAATATTTTGGGCATGTTCACACATTCAGCTGTTATCATCTCTCTTTATTTTCACAAATATATTAAGGTAATCAGGAAATCAATTGTGTACTCCAGAGCGTGAAGATACTTGACACAGTCAAAAAACTATAGTTACTCCCGAAACTTAGTTGCCTTCAATTAACTCGTGGAATCCTACTTCCATACATCATTACATTAGGGATTGTTATTTATCTCTTATGTCTTATAAGACCATTATCATATAAGAAACTATGATCTGAACAAGCAAACGAAAAATATCAATCTACAAGGACCTCGGTTCAACGCCCGGGTCGTTAACAACTTTAAACACTCCTGGTGTATTCATTTCTCTTTACAACATCTTACGAGACGGTTCCGGCCCACCCTTACTCTAAGAGAGCCAGGCCATTCTACTCGGGCGCGATTTATGACACGGAGGGTGACGGGCGACTCTCTGTCTAACCCACGTTAGCAGCTCATTTCCAAGGCTTTCAAAACAAACCTTCACATTATATTCAGTTCTGGGGAGAGACCGGGCTTTTACTGTACCGTATTCATTCAAACAACTATTCTTTGGTTCATAGACCACTTTCGTAACCTTGGCATTTATTAATTATGAGAGGGTCCTCATTGATTGGGAAGATTAATACACATCCGACGACGAAGAATTAATGGGCTTTTACCATAAGAGGATTCTGAGTTCGAATCTCTTCACATGCCTCGGGAACCATTCCCTTATAGAGGACTTATTCAAGACGCGATTTAAAGTCGGCCGTGGCCTACATGACATACGCTCAATAATACCATACATTAGCTCCCTTTTAATACATACACAATGCCTCGTGATACTACGTCACAAATAGAGGACTTATACAATTATCAATTCACTACAATCAACTACCCTCCATAAGTAATTTACCAAGTATTTTAACCTCTACGCATTCCTAGCGTGACATTTTAATATTATTTGCGCTCTTTTGCGCTATACATTATTTTAAGCCGAAATGTCTTCCCAAGAACTGATAAAACTCATTAGTAACAATTCATATTATTTTAATTCTTATATTAATCTTTTCCGTTGCCGATAAATCGCTCCCTTTTAAAATATTCCCTTGAACATCATATCTTACACATATATTAAGGCTTTAACGCTCTTATGTTCACATCAATTTATTTGATCTTTATTTAATATTTCCATATTTGGTTATTATTATTATCTTTATTCTTTACACAAGCTCAAAAGCTATTTCTTTCATATCTCAACTTTACTTTATTTGAATCTCTTTCATGATAACTACTGATATTTCGCTTGCTCTTATGACATTTGTTAAATACATCAACATTTTATTCACTTATTTCCTCTACGGGATTTATTCTTTACAAGATTATTTATAATTTCTCAAATTTCTATTATTGTTCAGACCGCGTTCTTGTTTATTCAGTATTTATTTCTTAAAACACATCCCTTTTACTCAAAAACTCCGGTGGATTTGTACACAACCAATCTCTGACACCAAAATAGAATGAAATTCAGTACTCACATGTTTTTAAGATCGTCCCATGATCTTTATTCTTGTGCGGTGCTTCATTTTGGGCCCACTTTGAACTTTTTACTCCATATTAAAGGAATTCATCTTATGTATAAACACTTCTTGACATATATTTAAGACACTTAACATTGACGACATTTTTATACACTGATGTGTCCCTTTTGAACACATAATAAACACTAAAAATATTAATTTAACACACAATCTTGATAAATTTACACTTCACAATTCTTGATCACTAGGCCGTATTTCTGAGCCTATCACACGTGACCTTCTTAATTTCCCGTTTCCAAGGGTGAAATTTATTCAATGTCGGCTTCCTATCCTGCAGAATACGAAAGTCTCGAAACATCTACTGTTCCCTGGAATCCAAATTCTTCTACTCCTATCCTGGATGACCGGCTATTTATCTAGCTTGAACGGCTTCTTTGTAGATCTATCTTATCGATCCTCGCGAAAGTCTATTCGGATCGAGGTCTCCTCAATGACCTATAGATTTAGTTTACAGCAGCTAGTACTTCTCGAGTCTAGTACTTTTAGAATAGTTCGCCTGCTTTCTGGAGATAATGTTTATAGTCTCCGATCTTCTTTATTTGATCGGTCCTAGCACTCCTACGTTTCTGAAATACGTTCCGAACCTTATTCTGTTCTTCCCTTTTTGGGTTCTTTAATTTAGATAACAGTTTATCTTTCTGGTACGGTACTTCCGTACGTTATGATATATTCGTTCGTCTGTTTAACGACCTATCGCCTTAAGTCCGACGTTCGCGGCCTGCTCTGACTATATCTTACGAACTTTCATTATAACTTGTATACTGTCGGGCCTAAATCCTGTAACTAGGATTTTCCTAATCTTTCAATACGGCGATACTTTAAATTTCTTCTTTACCACTCCTTATGGAGGCAAGCAAGTTGTTAATACTGCGACGCCTATGGCTATCGGATATTACTTCTGCGGTGTAACACAGCGTTTCTCCCCTCAAGGAGTACTAGTAACTGTCTTCGATGTGACGCAGAATTACGCCCCACACGGCTGTCTGAATACTGATGTGCTGTGATGTAGTCTTACGCCCCTCACGGACTGTTGGAACTGCGTGCGTAGTAACACCCTCACGGGTTGTCAGAATAACTGCATTAACGATGATCGTGACACAGTGTCACGCCCGCAGGCTGACAATAACTGCATGATTGGCTTGGTGAAGCCCAAAGCTTTATACTATTTCACTACAAAAAAATAAGACTCTAGCCTTTTCTGTGGCCAACTTCTAAAATAATGGTTGCACAATTATAAAAATTATACCTTCCGAAAGCTCGTCTTCTCAATGTCAAATAATCTCATTGCACCTAAGAATCGATCGTGCAATTCGTAGATATTAATTAATTTCTCGTCCTCAATTGTGTGGGTGTTGCATTTCTTTTGCTTTCTCCCCTCCACACAGGCCTTGGTAATTCCCCAATGACGTCATCTTGCGTTTGCAGTTTTCACCTGCGCAATTATTAAATGGTTTCTCTTTACTGAAAAATCTCTCATTCAAAATGATTCACTGTACTGTACTTGTTTACTCATTATTATACTTGTAAACGGGTTAAATTTAATTATTCCTCTTCTGGCGCATAAGCGGTGTTGTCATTTTCCAGCAACGTAAGGTCGATTTCCGAGTCAGGCTTCCTTGTTTAATCCTGGGAAATTTCCACTCGGTTATTAATACTTATGACTCGCTCCCTTCTGAATGTCAAGAGGGATGATATCATCCTCTCGAACACCTGGTCCTCGTTGGTTGCACAACCTTAGGCTAGCATCCTGGCTGGATCTTTCTTTAAGTTTCATTAGAAACTGTACGTTTCTTTGATTTCTCCCTCAAATGCATGGATTCGCATTCCTTGGACCCTATGGCACATGGGTTCATCTCACCCTTCCTTAGGATAAATAAATTTTCGAAAAAATTTTTGAGGAAATTTATTTTAATTAATTTTATCTTTCTTTATTCATCGAATCCATCATAACGTCGTCCGTATTTACTGTTGCTTTATTTCCTTAAAGTTCCTTCCACTAATTGTGTAGGTTGGGTATGCTCTGTCTTTACCCTTTCTTTATCCTTTATTAATTGAAATTCTCTTCTTCAATAAAATCAATTACTTCTTTAAAGTTCCTTTCCTCTCTAGTCTGTGTTTAGGTTGGGTCTTCAAAAGTTCCCATTCATTCATTCATTCCCCTAGTGGTCGACTACACTCAGGGTCATAAATCTCTTGTCACGTTCGGTGTTTACAACTCTCCCCTCGTCTGGCGCATGCTTCTCCAAACTCGAGTCAACAGTTGGTTTCCTTTCTTCTTTTCTCAAGACGGACTTCTAGTCGGTCTGTTCTCTATTCATTACATATTTTCAACTTAATGACTTTATTTTAATTACCTTGCGGGTGCAATTAGCTTTACCCGTAACTTAATTCATTACAGTTCTCAGACTTCAAGTCTGTTATACTTCATTTGATTTTCAAGAGCTCAGTCTAACCTCACCTGACTCTTTCTGGTTTTCTTCCCCCTTCCTCATCTCTCTTTGAGATGGTATTTCAAACACATATTATTATTCCCTTTATTCTTCGACGGTTGCAAATGGCATAACCCGTCGGCTTATGATGGAATAATCCTTTTCCTTCACCTCTTATCGAGATGGCACTTCCAAAGAGTATTTCTTTTTTCGGCTCTTCCAATTCTTTAGGTCTTTCAAATGTCCTTTCTTTCTCTTCTTTTTATCGCTCCCTTTCTTTTTACGGAGCTTCCAGCTAAAATATGCCTGGGCATCCTTTTTCTCCAAGGCTTCGTATGTTATTCCTCCTCCTTTCATTGTTTCCATGAGGTATCCATTTCCTGGTACACCAACTATCAATGGCGGTTTTCTTCCTTTTGGCTCTTCTTCAGAGACGCCTCCTCTCATTTTTTCATTGTTCCCAACAATCTCATCTTTTTCTTTTAGGTTTTCTTGGCTCTTATTGGCATCTGTTTTCCTTTCTCTCATCTTTCTTTGGCAATCTTGACATTTGATCATTAATTCAAGGATCTGGGCTTTCAAGTTTTCCTCTTCTTTTTTTAATACCCTATTATCTTCTTGATCCTCCTGAATATCTTCTGGGTTTTCTTTTTTTACCTCCTCATTTTCTTCGGAGTTTTCTTTTTCAATTCCTGTGAACTCTTGAACCTCTGTTTCTATCGGTGCCTCGTTGACATTTTCCATTATTGTTTCTTCTAATTTCTCTGTTTTTTCAGGAATTATCATTTCCGTTTCTTCGACTATCAATTCCTTTATTATCTCCTGTTCCGGGATTATATCTTGATCTTCCAGCTCAACCCTTTCATCAACATGAGTTTCTTCAGTTTGCAGCTCGTTTTCATTTTGGCTGTCCTCCTGTTCTGGAGTTACGATTTCCTCCTGAATTTCCATTTGTTTCTCTGGAAGGATCTCCAAAGTTTCCTCAATTTCCACTGAAGTCATTACGATTTCTATTTCTTGTTCGACTTCTTTAGTATCAATTTCGGGCTCTTCTGGCACCATTACTTCTTTTTCTTTTTCAATTTCAGCTTGTTTTTCAACTTCCGTCTGGACAACTGTTTCATCTATGACTGGGATAGCCATTTCTTTTGCTTTGAGGTCCTCTGCTAATATGTATTCATCATATTTCTTTTGGGCGGTCTCTAAAATTTCTTGATATTCCCTGATCTTACTTTCTCTCAATTCAGCTAACTCCTGAATGCTTATTATACCATTTTCCTCATACATGTTCATTCTGTAGTAATGCATCTTATCATGTTCTTTGAGTATCCAATCTGTCTGTTCCTTAATATACTTTTGTTTATCTTTCTTCCCATAATCGGCCTTCCACCATCTATTATACCATTTATCTCTTATTTCCCATAATTGCTTCATTATTTCGCGTATTTCATTCACGAAACTACTTATCTGTTCCCGCGAAGCTAGTTCAACTTTCCCTTCTTTCTCCATGCGTCTCGCAAATTTCCTCTTTGTTTCTTTTAATGACTTTTCAACATGAGGGATTTCTTTGTACAATTCCTCTAATTCCTGTTTAGGTATCGTATACCAATTTTTACTTGCCCTATCACGAAGTTTATCTATCTTCTTTATTTCCTCAGAGATACTTTCTCTTTGTTCCTTAATTTTCTCTCTGTCCTTCGAGTCTACATCTCTAAATTTCCAAAGTTCATCCCTCATCTTCTCATGCTCATTCCGCATTTCTTTTATTATATCCAAGAATTCTTTTATTTCATCCCATATCGCCATTTCTACCTTTTCCTGATCCTGAATGTCAGTACTATCGTTCTTTTTCCCTCCGTTTTCTGAGCCTACCTGAACCTGCGTTACTACATGAGACTTTGAATTATCTTTACTCTTATCATCCTCGGTATTAATTACATTTTCCCTTGGAATCGGTGTACAATTTTCTTTTTCCCTTTGGAGCTCTAAAGGCTCAACATTTACCCTTTTGTCTGCAGACATGTTACCTTCTCTTCGTGTAACTATGTCTCCAGGTGCACGCATACTTTCTACAGAAACATTTATAATTTCTTTACTTGGGTACTCTTTCTCACCTGTCATTTTACCTTTATCTGGGCTCTCGGCCCTTACATTCTCAGAGAGCCTCCGCCTCTCTTCACTTAATGACATCATATTTGAATACAGTGGGCCACTAATGCCACCACACTAGTACATGTTTGAGAGATGATACTCTGAATCATTGTGTCCCAATTTCTTTAAAAACTTACTTTGGTACGAGTTTTTACTTCACCGTACCCTTTTGATACTCTTATTCAATTTCCTAAACCTTTATGGAAGTATTTAAAATTCAAAGTTTCGAAAAACCATTTTTTTTAATGAAAATTTTGATTTTTCGAGAAAACTCGGGTTTTCCCTAGGAAAACTCATCCCTACGTACTGGGCGCCAAGAAATGTTTAGGTGTATGATAAAATCATACAGGCCCCACGTTGGGCGCCAAAAAGTAGAGTGTTGGGGGTTGTGAATATAATAATTCAGGGCTGCTCGGTATGAGTTTCTAGGGACCCATGCGGTCAGTTAATATTTTACGTTGTAGCTACTCCTATCATTACTTTAATTTACTTGTTAAGACCGTCTTAAGTGTTCCTCTAGTATTCAATCCAGCACATTACTTATATGACCCCCATGTGCCCTTTTAGCAAGAAATATGCCAATCACAGTATACCAGCGTAGCTCAATTCGGAATTTTCGGGGCAGCGGTAAGTTCCCCCACTCTGTGACTCACATATTTTGGATTAATTAGAGGATACACTTACAAAAATAACAACAAAATCAACTCCTATTTTAACACATTTAATTAATAAAATTAATGGCGCTACAAACACTTTAACAATTTAATTACTTACCCATAATCATCTACTTGTTCCAAATGAACAAGGAATCACAAATATAATAACACAAATATTGTATTTAAACATATGGTTTCCACATAAACCAACAATTCCTACTTAGTCTTACTTCCATAAAGCATCAACTGTAAGTTTTATATAACTCCGAGCTCTTTTGGCTCCATGCTTTACATAATAATGGTGTCATTCTTGTACACCTCAAATACTATCTTTTATATTTTTTTATCCTCAAAGCAAATGTATAATTATATTTATATTTTTATGTTAATTATCTAACTCAATATTTTGGGCATGTTCACACATTCAGCTGTTATCATCTCTCTTTATTTTCACAAATATATTAAGGTAATCAGGAAATCAATTGTGTACTCCAGAGCGTGAAGATACTTGACACAGTCAAAAAACTATAGTTACTCCCGAAACTTAGTTGCCTTCAATTAACTCGTGGAATCCTACGTCCATACATCATTACATTAGGGATTGTTATTTATCTCTTATGTCTTATAAGACCATTATCATATAAGAAACTATGATCTGAACAAGCAAACGAAAAATATCAATCTACAAGGACCTCGGTTCAACGCCCGGGTCGTTAACAACTTTAAACACTCCTGGTGTATTCATTTCTCTTTACAACATCTTACGAGACGGTTCCGGCCCACCCTTACTCTAAGAGAGCCAGGCCATTCTACTCGGGCGCGATTTATGACACGGAGGGTGACGGGCGACTCTCTGTCTAACCCACGTTAGCAGCTCATTTCCAAGGCTTTCAAAACAAACCTTCACATTATATTCAGTTCTGGGGAGAGACCGGGCTTTTACTGTACCGTATTCATTCAAACAACTATTCTTTGGTTCATAGACCACTTTCGTAACCTTGGCATTTATTAATTATGAGAGGGTCCTCATTGATTGGGAAGATTAATACACATCCGACGACGAAGAATTAATGGGCTTTTACCATAAGAGGATTCTGAGTTCGAATCTCTTCACATGCCTCGGGAACCATTCCCTTATAGAGGACTTATTCAAGACGCGATTTAAAGTCGGCCGTGGCCTACATGACATACGCTCAATAATACCATACATTAGCTCCCTTTTAATACATACACAATGCCTCGTGATACTACGTCACAAATAGAGGACTTATACAATTATCAATTCACTACAATCAACTACCCTCCATAAGTAATTTACCAAGTATTTTAACCTCTACGCATTCCTAGCGTGACATTTTAATATTATTTGCGCTCTTTTGCGCTATACATTATTTTAAGCCGAAATGTCTTCCCAAGAACTGATAAAACTCATTAGTAACAATTCATATTATTTTAATTCTTATATTAATCTTTTCCGTTGCCGATAAATCGCTCCCTTTTAAAATATTCCCTTGAACATCATATCTTACACATATATTAAGGCTTTAACGCTCTTATGTTCACATCAATTTATTTGATCTTTATTTAATATTTCCATATTTGGTTATTATTATTATCTTTATTCTTTACACAAGCTCAAAAGCTATTTCTTTCATATCTCAACTATACTTTATTTGAATCTCTTTCATGATAACTACTGATATTTCGCTTGCTCTTATGACATTTGTTAAATACATCAACATTTTATTCACTTATTTCCTCTACGGGATTTATTCTTTACAAGATTATTTATAATTTCTCAAATTTCTATTATTGTTCAGACCGCGTTCTTGTTTATTCAGTATTTATTTCTTAAAACACATCCCTTTTACTCAAAAACTCCGGTGGATTTGTACACAACCAATCTCTGACACCAAAATAGAATGAAATTCAGTACTCACATGTTTTTAAGATCGTCCCATGATCTTTATTCTTGTGCGGTGCTTCATTTTGGGCCCACTTTGAACTTTTTACTCCATATTAAAGGAATTCATCTTATGTATAAACACTTCTTGACATATTTTAAGACACTTAACATTGACGACATTTTTATACACTGATGTGTCCCTTTTGAACACATAATAAACACTAAAAATATTAATTTAACACACAATCTTGATAAATTTACACTTCACAATTCTTGATCACTAGGCCGTATTTCTGAGCCTATCACACGTGACCTTCTTAATTTCCCGTTTCCAAGGGTGAAATTTATTCAATGTCGGCTTCCTATCCTGCAGAATACGAAAGTCTCGAAACATCTACTGTTCCCTGGAATCCAAATTCTTCTACTCCTATCCTGGATGACCGGCTATTTATCTAGCTTGAACGGCTTCTTTGTAGATCTATCTTATCGATCCTCGCGAAAGTCTATTCGGATCGAGGTCTCCTCAATGACCTATAGATTTAGTTTACAGCAGCTAGTACTTCTCGAGTCTAGTACTTTTAGAATAGTTCGCCTGCTTTCTGGAGATAATGTTTATAGTCTCCGGTCTTCTTTATTTGATCGGTCCTAGCACTCCTACGTTTCTGAAATACGTTCCGAACCTTATTCTGTTCTTCCCTTTTTGGGTTCTTTAATTTAGATAACAGTTTATCTTTCTGGTACGGTACTTCCGTACGTTATGATATATTCGTTCGTCTGTTTAACGACCTATCGCCTTAAGTCCGACGTTCGCGGCCTGCTCTGACTATATCTTACGAACTTTCACTATAACTTGTATACAGTCGGGCCTAAATCCTGTAACTAGGATTTTCCTAATCTTTCAATACGGCGATACTTTAAATTTCTTCTTTACCACTCCTTATGGAGGCAAGCAAGTTGTTAATACTGCGACGCCTATGGCTATCGGATATTACTTCTGCGGTGTAACACAGCGTTTCTCCCCTCAAGGAGTACTAGTAACTGTCTTCGATGTGACGCAGAATTACGCCCCACACGGCTGTCTGAATACTGATGTGCTGTGATGTAGTCTTACGCCCCTCACGGACTGTTGGAACTGCGTGCGTAGTAACACCCTCACGGGTTGTCAGAATAACTGCATTAACGATGATCGTGACACAGTGTCACGCCCGCAGGCTGACAATAACTGCATGATTGGCTTGGTGAAGCCCAAAGCTTTATACTATTTCACTACAAAAAAATAAGACTCTAGCCTTTTCTGTGGCCAACTTCTAAAATAATGGTTGCACAATTATAAAAATTATACCTTCCGAAAGCTCGTCTTCTCAATGTCAAATAATCTCATTGCACCTAAGAATCGATCGTGCAATTCGGAGATATTAATTAATTTCTCGTCCTCAATTGTGTGGGTGTTGCATTTCTTTTGCTTTCTCCCCTCCACACAGGCCTTGGTAATTCCCCAATGACGTCGTCTTGCGTTTGCAGTTTTCACCTGCGCAATTATTAAATGGTTTCTCTTTACTGAAAAATCTCTCATTCAAAATGATTCACTGTACTGTACTTGTTTACTCATTATTATACTTGTAAACGGGTTAAATTTAATTATTCCTCTTCTGGCGCATAAGCGGTGTTGTCATTTTCCAGCAACGTAAGGTCGATTTCCGAGTCAGGCTTCCTTGTTTAATCCTGGGAAATTTCCACTCGGTTATTAATACTTATGACTCGCTCCCTTCTGAATGTCAAGAGGGATGATATCATCCTCTCGAACACCTGGTCCTCGTTGGTTGCACAACCTTAGGCTAGCATCCTGGCTGGATCTTTCTTTAAGTTTCATTAGAAACTGTACGTTTCTTTGATTTCTCCCTCAAATGCATGGATTCGCATTCCTTGGACCCTATGGCACATGGGTTCTGTACGGTGCTGTCCTCTTGTGGGTTATGTGGGTAATATTGTTCCAAACGCTGTGTAAATGCCTGAGCTGGCCTCCTGAAGTATGGCAATTTTGTAATACTGGTAGTTCAACTATTAGCCACGATCGCGCTCCGAATACCTTTAAACACTGCCAGCTGGATCGCCTCCCTCTTGGCTACTTTAAACTGCCTACTCATTCAACACCCATAGAACACTGCCATCGTAGTACATTACGATGGCAGTGCATAGGCGTACAAGATAAAGATTAATTCACTGATAGGTCGCAGCACCACCTACTGTGATTGGGGCGGAAGATTCTTAATTTTGCAGGCTGGCTTAATATAGAGATTAACGGACGTGAATGCATTACAATAAGTTAGTAGTTTTGTTATTCAATCATCATAAAGTATATAATATTGATCTTGACACCTACTGGCTTATTATCAATATAAAAGAAAACAAACAATACATTGTGGTTGGGGTGATTGTTTTAGGGATGAGGACAAAGAGTCATAAAGATACCCATACATTTAAGAGAAAGTAGGCTATATGTTCTTTGCTGAACATCTTGTTTTTTCTTGAATTCTTTTACAAATGATGTGCACGAGCTTTTTCCACAGATACTGAATAAAATGTCATTTAGCTCAAAGGAGAGGATAAAGTATACACTCGTATATTAATAAAATCACAGTCCCAGCATCGCACATAAACAGAAGACATTAGAAAAAGGAGAATAGAAGAACTAGATACACGTTGTCATTAACCACAGCCTTCTTAATGCCTCTGTACGGTGCTGTCCTCTTGTGGGTTATGTGGGTAATATTGTTCCAAACATAACGCTGTGTAAATGCCTGAGCTGGCCTCCTGAAGTATGGCAATTTTGTAATACTGGTAGTTCAACTATTAGCCACGACGCGCTCCGAATACCTTTAAACACTGCCAGCTGGATCGCCTCCCTCTTGGCTACTTTAAACTGCCTACTCATTCAACACCCATAGAACACTGCCATCGTAGTACATTACGATGGCAGTGCATAGGCGTACAAGATAAAGATTAATTCACTGATAGGTCGCAGCACCACCTACTGTGATTGGGGCGGAAGATTCTTAATTTTGCAGGCTGGCTTAATATAGAGATTAACGGACGTGAATGCATTACAATAAGTTAGTAGTTTTGTTATTCAATCATCATAAAGTATATAATATTGATCTTGACACTTACTGGCTTATTATCAATATAAAAGAAAACAAACAATACATTGTGGTTGGGGTGATTGTTTGAGGGATGAGGACAAAGAGTCATAAAGATACCCATACATTTAGGAGAAAGTAGGCTATATGTTCTTTGCTGAACATCTTGTTTAATAGTGCAAAATATCGAAATTAAAAGTATCCTATATGTAAACATGGTAAATCAGCTACATCCATGCAAAATGTCATTTAATTCGGACCAGTGGTCCTTGCGTTATTGAGTAACAGACAGACAGACAGACACACACCATCTCATTTTTATTAGCCTACTTTCGATTTTTGCAAAAAATGAAAGTAGACTTATGAGATCAACACAGGGCGAAAAAAGTGTGTCTGTCTGTGTGTATGTGTGTGTGTGAGTCTGTGTGTGTGTCTGTGTGTGTGTGTGTCTGTGTGAGTGTGTGTACTCTGAATGTCTGTCCCCCCCTATCAATTCGAACACGGTGAATGCGAATTGAACGAAATTTGGTACAAAGGTGGCACTAGCAAAGGACACCTCAGTGTCATGTTTTATATCGCCGCCATCTTTACTAAAACTGAATGGCGGCCACTCAAACGTTCAAAACGTAAAATCAAATAACGACTAACCAAATCATCCGATCTCTACCAAATTTGGTAACAACATACCTTCGTATAGGATGCGTCTTATGACCAAACTACAAGGTCGTCCGCCATACCATTTCAGGATGGCGGCCGTGCGAATTATGCAAACTTTATAATCCATATCATGGGACCCACCAGTTCCGATTATCGAGCCGAGAATCGTTTTAACTGTTCTAAAGGAAGAGGCACGTTCGAAATTAAAAGTTTATTTTGTAATACTATAGTGCAGACGTGATTTTAAAAAGCTGACCCGATTCACTAATAAGACAAGATGGCAGCGGATATCTTGTGCCTGACTTATATTTCACTAATTTGAGTATTGCATGCAATATAGCGTACTGATATAAAATAAATAAACTTTGTATGAAATGCTTTATATATAAATAATATACTCCAGTGATGAAATCGTTTAGTATAAATCACTATTTGCTAACAAGTTTTATGTAAGTCATTTATATAGAACGATATTCGTTGACACAATTAGCTCAGTGGTAGAGAGTTAGCCTATCGCTCAAATGCCTATGGTTCAAACCCGATCAGAGCTAGTTTTTTTTGCTTGAAATTTTATATGTTTATTGTTTTGTAATGACTCAGATGTTTTAAAATTAAGCGTTATATTGTGCATATTATGTTGTAAAATATATATCTAATTAAAACATAATTCGCCAGCAGATTTACTCGAGACATCTAGCTGCCGAAAAGGTAACTGCACGCCGACCAGATTTTATTGAAAAGTTTCTTCTTCTGGCCGCTAGAATGCACTCGCTCTGTTAGGATTATATTGTTAGATATTTCACCACTAGATATCACGACTAGTCTACGTGGGGCTCCATTGATTACTATACCATTTGCATTCTATGCGCATCGAATTTGAAGAATGACAAGATGATACTACGATACATTTTTACTTTCTATTTTAAAGGGTTTGTAACAGCCTATTGTGCGTTATTTGAAAATGTTAATTGAAGTAAAGAACAAAACGATTTCACATAGTATCTGAACTCTACCGTTGGTGCTAGTTCAGGATATTAATTAATACTTCTATTTCAGCCAAATAGCAATCGAAAATATCCACATAGTTGGTACACACACGTCTCTGTAGGGTCATGGAAAGATTTGTTAATTCAATTAGGGTTGTGAAAGTCATACGCAGCCAGACGTGTAAAGACATGCCTCAACTCAAAGTTGGATGTTGCCCGCGTCAGGCCGATTTTGTAATAATAGTAATAATAATAATAATAATAATAATAATAATAATAATAATAAAAATAATAATAATAATAATAATAATAATGTTATTGGTTTTACGTCCCTTTTAACTACTGTTGCTTTTAGAGACGCCGGGGTGCCAGAATTTTGTCCCGAAGGGGATCTTTAACGTGCCAGTAAATCTACTAACACGGCTCCCTCGCATTTGTGCACCCTCAAATGCCAGCTGACTGCGCCAGGATACGAACCTGAAACATACGGTCCAGCAAGCGAGAACGTTACCGCTGAGCCACGCCGCCAGTCCGGTCGATTATGTCTCCAGATCCATAACATTCTTTAGATACTTCTTATCTTTCTTTCTTCAATGATGGTAGCAGTTTTTATCTAGGTTGTGGCGTTTGGTAGAGGTAAATCGTTTCTAAGGTCTTCAACAAAGAATAGTTCTATTATACTCTTTGATAATAACAACGAGTTATAACTATACTCATACATTTAGGAGAAAGTAGGCTATATGTTCTTTACTGAACATCTTGTTTATATATTGGTATGATTTAAAGGTGGACTTTATTTATCAAATATTATCGAACTTTTAATCAAGAATTTAAAATCTTCAAAAGTGGTTATTTGTTAATGCTAGTGATTTACGCAATAAATTATATATCTGTTATCTCTTATATGTTTAGGTGTAAAATTCCTAGGCCCCAACTCACGATATTATTCAGTATTATAAACTCCTCCACAAGTGCTATTTATCCAAGCGTAAGCTTGAAGCTATCCTCCCATGAGTGAGAGTTTTTTTTGACAAACTTCATCAACTCTCAATAAATTGCTACGCGTGAATTCGATCCTTTCATATTGGTATGTTCTTGGTTTAAGTCATATGGATGAACTCCGTGTGGAACTTTCGGTGACTAAGCATTAATCCTTTTCTGGTCTGCATATAACATCTGTTGTTTATTATGTAGTTGAGATGCAGGCAAAGCCTAAAGGTGTGTAGTTTTATCTGCCTAGACTATCGCCTGGTGGAGAACCGAGGGCTTACCAATAAGATCATTCTTAAGCCTGCAAATCAATTTGCTTCCTATGCAGGAATAAGATCTCCCTTCCTCCTTTGTGGAAAAGTGAATTGAGCCTCTCCATTGTTGCCTTCGGATAGGGGGCGTGGTGGCTCAGCGGTCTAGCTCTATGCCTCTCACCAAGGCGGTCCGGGTTCGATTCCCGGTCAATGCATGTGAGATTTTCGAAGTGAAATGCCATGTCCTGTGGTTCGGATTCAACGTAAAAAGGAGGTCCCGTGGCTCATGATCTAGAGATTAAGGGTCACGTTAAACTACAAGCTTCCTTCCTTCCTTCCTTCCTTCCTGTTGCCTTCGGATGGTATGCACCATAATGTGTGAGAGTGCAGCAAGTCTTAGTTTGGATATCTTGTAGGTCAGTCCTTTGCCATTAATTGTGCCCCAAAGGCGGAAGTAAGGCCAGGAATTGAACATATATTAATGGCAGTGATGGTGTTCTTGCAATTAAGTATTGACTTCAGGATATTATTTAAATCTCTTCAGATATATGATTGTTATTCTCTGCTTCATGACCTTGTGTCCAATGTGTCTTGTCCGTAGCACTGAAGGGTATGTGTAAATATCAATGGTGTTCATGGGTTCTATACAATCATCATCCGCTGTCAAATATCCTTCAGACTAGATTTTCTCTTGGTTTATATTCAATCTCTTTTTTTATTATTATTTATTTATTTCTAGTAGTTATTTAATTCTCATGATAATTATCAAAGTGGTATCTACTAGCAGCCAGCGGCGAGGGAATCAATAGTTATTCCTGTACTGTACTTGCACTCCGTATGTGTTGTCATATGTACCTATACTATTGCAGTTGCCAAGAATATGTATTTCTTCTTCTTCTTCTTCTTCTTCTTGTTCCGTATAGGTCAACTATGGACCACGATATTCAACTATTTTGCTTGGAGTGGGTCTTGATGTTTGCCCAGTAGTCACGCTTCCTCTTGCAGTGTTGTTCTTTTCTCTCCTTTGTCCAGAGGGCACCTGTCTTCTTCCTTGAGGGTTTTTGCTGAAACTTTATTTGCTTTAATTTACTTCTGAGCGACGTTCGATCTTTTATGTCCTTTTCCATAACTCCCAGTTCCAGCAGATCTTTGTGGACTTCTATAAGCCATGGTGACTTGGTCTTCCTTCTTTGCTAGTATGTGAGTAGCTGGTTGGTCAGCCTGGTTGGATGCATCCTGGAGAAGTGTCCATAAAATGTTAGACGTCTCTTCCTGGCCACGTCTGTAATTATTTCAGTGTAACTATCGAGCTCCTGGTTGGGTCGTCTTTTGTATTTATCCCTTCCTTGATTGGTCCCAATATCTTCCTCATTATCTTCCTCTCTTCGATTCCTATTATGTCCATGAGTCCTTTCCTGTTCAGTATGAGGCATTCAGAGGCATATAAAGCTTCAGGATGGATGACCGTTTGATAGTGCTTCATTTTGGTGTTGCGGGAGAGACACTTCTTATTGTAGACGTTCTTAGTCAGTCGGTATGACAGTTCTAGCTTATTTACTCGAGTTGATAATGCTGGTTTTCTTGATCCTTCCCTGTTCTAGAAGTAGTTCATGAGGTAATTCACTGATGTTCGTGATGTATTGTGTTTTCTCAAATAATGACACTTGCAGTCCTATCTTCGCTGCTTCTTGTCTGAAAATATTGAGTTGTTTCACTGATAAAAGATGGTATATTGGCTTTCGCGGCCGGTGAATTAAAACTCAGCAATTCTTCTAGGTTTGTGCCGTGTCTTGTGTGGGGTTTCGCCTAGGACACCAAGCTAGGCTCATCGGCGGGCTCTTGGTGTCCCCGCCCGGACCCCCACAGAGGGCACAAACACGGCACAAACCTAGAAGAATTGCTGAGTTTTGTTTCACTGATGTTTCTGTTGAATCAAATAGAAGTGCCAGGTCATCGGCAAAAGCCAGGCAGTCCACAATGAGTCCATCACGTTTGCGTCCAAGGTAGATACCACTTGCGATCCCCTGTCTAGCTATCTCCTTTCGCCACTCTCTTATAACCTTTTCCAGTGCACAGTTAAAGAGGAGAGATGAGAAACCATCTCCCTGTCTTACTCCTGTCTTGATTTCAAAACTTTCTGAGATTATTCCTCTGAACTTTAATCGTGACGTGTTGTTATTTAAAGTCTGTTGGATAAGCTTAAGTGTCTTCTGGTCCAGTCCAAGTTCTTGAAGGATTTTCATGAGAGTTGGTCTGTCAACTGAGTCGTACGCCTTCTTAAAGTCAACGAAGATGACGACAAACTTCTTGCCTGCCATTTTTACTAGTCTTAGCACTGACTTTAATTTGAGTATCTGTTCAGCACAGGAGCGTCCTTTTCTGAATCCACCCTGTTATTCTCCAATTTGTGGATCCAGTTGAGGTTCGGCTCTGTTTAACAGGGCCATTTATTTACTCTTTTATTCATTTATTAATTAACTAAATTTTAAATTTTTAATTTATTCATTTATTCATTTATTAATTCATTCATTTATTATTTTATTATTTTATTAATTTATTCATTTATTAATGTACTCATTTTTTCAATTTTTAATTTATTTATTCATTTATTAATTTACTCATTTTTTTCTATCTTAATTTATGCATTTAGTCATTTAGAATACAAGGGATTGAAGTTATCATCTCTGTCAACCTTGTTCGCCCATCTTTCAACAATATCAATGTGATGTCTCGTTAATTGCTGTTATTTTTTGCTTAGCTTCCTTACGCACTTAGGCAAGCCAATAGGTTAAATGTTTACATTGGGAGAGGCTCATTGTTGATTTCCAACCGATGTCGGGTAGCTCAAGCGAAACGAGTGGAAGGATGATAAGAATCATGAAGGTATTTAACATGATGAAAAGCCCAGACGAGTAATTTGGTATTTAGGGTGATTTAAAATTTACAATTTAAATTCACTGCGAGGAATTGTGTTACAAATTATCTCCCTGGAACATCGTTCAATTTGACAGGCTTTCAGATAAAATACTGTACTATCATTGCAAAACGCTGTGATATAAAGCAAAACCGATCACAATGTGAAAGGTTTTATTCAGTTTTGCAAGCTTAAAGGATCTCATCTGCTCAATCAGTTTTGGATCCTGTGATTTGTTGTCAGTTGGTAGGAGCCAGGAACTACGCTGTCGAATAAGTATGTTTAATGAATGCGGCTTTGATGAAGCGGGGTCATGGTAAATAATTCACACATTTTGTGGGGTGATTGTCAGGGTATACTTTGAATGGACAATAATGAATGCCTTGTCTCTTAAAAAATTGTACCAACAGTTGTCGGAAGAAGGATGGTATTAGTTTGACAGTGAGTGATTATGATTGATTGACGCAGTGTCTGGACTTGGGAAGTTCCAAGCAATATGTGTTGTCAGTAATCGATTTGCTGGAGTTAACGGCCCTTGCGAGAGACTAACAAATGACGAGTTGCCAGTCAAAACAAAGGGAGGGTACATATCCGTCATATCCGAAGCTTATCATGGCTATTTAGAGAGTTCTATACATCGACAGTATTTGAAGTCAGTTAGACTCTACATAGCTTAAACTTCATGTTTGAGTACTTCTTAGCAATAATAAGGCACTTGACACACGAGTGATATCTGTAGAAAAGTATGTTCGCCAATATTATGTTTAACCCTTATAGTGCAATGGGGCGATATATCAGCTGAAGGAGCTTCTGCTAAATATCTCACGGAGATATCCATCGGCCCCGATTTTAGAAAAAGTATTATTTAATTATTTATAGCCAACCAGTTCTAAGACTGTTGTAACCAAGACAACATAGGAATCGTCTCTCTCCGGATATATCGATGTGTTTTAGTTCCGTGAATAACTGGATTAATTTTATTTATTTCAAGTCATAAGCCTAGCAAAGATTAACATAGGAAACAAACCAAAGGTTGATAAAATATAATACAATGTAACACAAATCTTAAATGACAAACAAAACAATATCAGCCCAAAATTGTGCAACAGTAACAGCGTTGTTTGAAGCATCAACAAGCTCTTGTGTGGAACATGACGTAGGACATCTAGGACAGTTAATTGTTTAGTTGTCTGTTCCTCCCCGCAATCACACAAGGAGGAAGATTCCTTTAAAAAGCCTCATTTGAACAGGTTGTCCTTAGTTCGTCCGACGCCACTCCTGAGCCGATTTAAGGTCTTCCACATCCTTTAAACATGCTGCAGTTAGCTGTCTTCCTACGCCTGCGATCTTTTGAAGTTGTATTTCTTAACGTTCTTAATCGGAGCTAATTTATATACTTGGTGATTAATTTATAAGCTCCGCTGAGTGAAGTTCTTGAAATCAATTTTCGACTGATGACAATGACATAGTAAAATTTCCAATTTCCAATACAAAGTATAAAATTTATATATATTTTTAATGAAACAAGTAAAAACTAAGTTTTAATTATTTGGGACATAATACGTTTAAAATATATTTACCTGCTACGGAAAATTATCAACATTCTTCAAAATGTAGGCAGGAGATAATATTTATCAAATATGTGTAATTTCACGAAACTTGGCTTGGTAATCTTAACACAACCATTTACAATTGCTTGGGAAGAAAAGGGTCAAATCTCGCACATTCGTTACAATTCCAATACACACGAACTGCCTTGCACAGAGGCAGAAACCATCGTAGCCTCGTTGCCAGTATGTGTGTTTCGTACTGTGTAATTGCGAGGTATATATTAACCCTTTCAAGCACATGAATTTGACAGGAATTCTGACCATTCAGGCACAATATGTTTATTTATTTATGGGTACTATAAGGTCAGTGCGCATGACAAAAGACATTGGCTACTTCAACACAAAATGGAGGGAGAGAAGTAACTAGTACCACCTAGTAACTAGAAGCATCATAACACAACGTGTTACAGAGAGTGTACCAGCATGCTGGAGGAGCCAGATCTTCACCATTTGGTGGTACATTCCCTGTACCACAATGCAATGAAGTGATGACGGCTGGCGGATCATTTTTTGCACCACCTAACCTGAAAGAGACGAGCTATGTAGGGCGAAAGGGCACATCTTAGCTGATGAGAGCATAGCCTCAAATTCTGTCAATAGGAAATTATATCTCGCATTTCAACATTACTGCCGGCCCTGTGATGTTGGAGTAGCGGGCCAGTCTCTCACCCGGAGGACCCCGGTTCGATTCTCGTCTCCGTCAGGGATTTTAAAACTGGCGTGAGGGTTGAAACGGGGTGCACTCAGCCTCGAGGACAATTGAGTAGCTGTCTGACAGTGAGGCAGCACCCCGATCACGAAAACCAAGATGAACGGCCGAGGGGACCCGATGCGCTGATCACGCGTCACCCCAATATCTGCATGCCAAATCGCTGGGCAGCGGTCACTTGGTCGGCCTAGGCCCTTCATGGGCTGTATAGTGCCAGGGGTTTGCCATTTTTTTTACTATTTCAACCTTACATTCAACGAATGTCAAAACCTGCCAATTTTCACACATTGATTTTATTTGAATTACTCATAAGTGCCCATGAGGCCAATACGTAATATACTATATTGTTGTACACTTTCAATGAAGTACATTACACATCAGTTGTTACGTCCACCTTCTCAACACAATCTCCTTGTAACTTTATGCACTTTTGCCATCGATGTGTCAGTCTCTCCAGACCTTCCTGAAACCGTTCTTTCTGAGTGCTGCATACCCATGCATTGACAGCTGTGTCCATAGGTTTTTTCATTTTCCCGAACAGGTGATAATCACTTGGTGCCAAGTCGGGAGTGTATGGTGGATATGGCAGCACCGTGAATCCCATTTGATCAATGGCAGCGTTGGTCTCTCGGCTAGTGTGGGGGCGGGCTTTGTCATGTTGTAGAAGAACACCTTCAGCCCGTTTTTCTGGCTGCTTAGTTTGAATGGCATGACGTAAGCGCTTAAGGGTTGCCACATTTGCTGCACTGTTAATCGTGGCCCCCAATTCCAGCCAGTCAATGAGGATGAAGCCCTTTGTGTCGCAGAACTGTCGCCATTCACTTGCCTATTGATGACTCTGCTCGACATTTCTTTGGCGGTGGACTGCCCCTATGCTTCCATTGTATGGTCGCCGTTTTGCGGATTTTGCAGAACTGGACACAGTTGTCAAGGCATGGGTACGCAGCACTCCGAAGGAATGGTTTCAAGAAGGTCTGGAGAAACTGAAACATCGATAGCAAAAGTGCATAAAGTTACGAGGAGATTATCTTGAGAAGGTGGACGTAACAACTGATGTGTGATGTACTTCATTGGGGTAGAAAAAAATTAAATGTAAAACAATATAGTACGCCCTTCGTATATAATGTCTATAAATATTTTGGTTGTTGTTGTAAGGGGCTTGAGCACTTTGGTAATTTTGACACATGTACTTAGAAGTGTGTACATATATATATATATATATATACAATTTGTAATATAGTACTGTATATATATATTGTACCCGCTCAGCGGATGGATGCTCAGTCAGTCCACGGCTTGGCTACTGCGGTATGGGGTGTGTTACATCCCTTCCCCAGCAGACTGAACATCCGATATGTAGACATAATCAGGTTGACAAGATTCAAAAAGAAACTCAACATGACAATTGAAAAACATAAATGTTTATTCAATAAAAGGAAATATTAACTCACATGATCAATAGGAAATTACGTTTAAAAAACCTGCCAACCTGGACCCATTGTTTGGGAAGCCAGGCTCTGCCTGTCACAAGCCAGGACAAAAGGTGAGTGATAGAGGAGTAACACCTCTTAAAAAAACCATGGTCCAGTTGGCCCGACTGGTAGTACCATGTATGGGCCCCTTACCAGGGTAACGGTGAAGACCTCAACGGCATTTATGGTGGAGAAGGTAACTTTCGGTACAGCATAATTGGCGGAAGGGGCAACCCAGTGCTCGGGTTAATGAGTAAAAGGTATATGGAGGCCATATATCAGTCTTAGGGGTATGACGGTTCCACATGTTAGTGGCGATACTCCGACAGCGTCTGTTCCACATGTTAGTGGCGGCTGATTAATAACACTCAGAAGTGGAACTCTGAGCTTAACCCGACTAGAACCTCAATTCTAGTCAAATCCCTAATCCAAGTTAATCAACATGGATGTAGCACGTTCAAAAACAACTTACCCCAGTGGGTCAAATCCCACGGTTGAAAAACCGCAAGTGGTCTATTCGGATTCTGGGGAGACCACAGACGTGTACGATGAGGTAAGTCGGAGTGCCTCGACACCCCGTAAGAAAATTAAACCTAAATCAAAGATTTGGCTAATGACGTTTAACGTAAATTCTCTCTTGAAGATGGGGAAACTCAAATCCATTTTAGACAAATCACGAGAACGTTAAATCAAGATTATTGCTTTTCAAGAATCTAGATTTACAGATGAATATCCTTTCAATTCTGAAGGTTACAGGATTTACAAAGGGAAGCCAGGAGAACGAGCTATGAAAAATTGCCCACAATTTGGTACTGGATTTATAGTCCATCATTCCTTACTTGATTCAGTTACAACCTTCCACTCTCCCTCCGGTCGTCTCTCCACCATGACAATAAAATCAGCAAACAAAATTTACACTCTCATTAATGGACATGCCCCAACTAATATCACCAACAGAAAGGCTGTAGGAAAAGTCGAAGAATTTTGGAACCAATTAGATGATATACTTCAAAGAATCCCGAGGAATCATGTTAAAATACTTATGGGTGATTTTAATGCCCAAATTGGCAAAGAAAAGAAATATAGATATTGGGTAGGTAAATGGTCAGGACACAATCAGACCAATCGGAATGGTATGCGTCTTCTTGAAATCTGCAAGAACCATGACTTATTCTTCAAATCAACATTTTTCAAAAAGAAAACCTCTCAGTCCAAGACGTGGGTGTCACCTAACCCACTGTTAGGAGAATATCAATTGGACCATGTGCTGATCTCCAGAGTAAATACTCTCGAAATAATGAAACTTAAAGTCCTTAAGGGGTTAGCTCTGGATTCTGACCATTACCCTACAAAATTTTCATTAAATATTATTCCAGAGAAAAGGCGATTCTCTCAGAAAATCCCACCCCGTAAATATGATGTTCAAAATATTCAAGGTAATGATAAATTTAAAAACGAGACTCAACAATTGAATCCACAAAACTGGCAACAGCTCCAAGCAGGATTAATAAAAACAGCCGAGAAAATAGCACCACACATGAGAACACGCAAACATCCGTGGTGGACAGCCGAATGTGATGACCTTGTAAGGCTCAGGCAACAGGCATGGCACAATTGGTCTTGCAACAAAACTCCTAAGACTCTGCAAGATCTCAAGGATGTCAGAAGAACAGTCACAAAATCAATACGAAGAATTCGCAAGCAGAATGACAACAAAATATTACAAGAAATAGAAGCTGACTTCAAACAACATAATTCTAGAAACTACTATAGAACTTTTCGCCAGAAGCTCACTAAATATTCCCCTCCATCACTTCAATTCAAAAATGAACATGGGGATATTGCTCATAGTAACACAGAAAACTGTGAAATCCTTGCAAACTACTTTTCGGTATTGCTCAATTGTGAGAAACCTCAAGAAACATTCACTTTTATCCACACGCAACAAAACCAAGATTCGTATCCACCCAACGTTCAGGAAATAAGAGAGATAATTAAATCATTGAAAAACAACAAAGCGTCGGGGGAAGACCAAATTGTTGCCGAGTTGTGGAAAAATGCAGGAGAAAATCTCATTGTAAAACTCCAAGAAATTTTAGAAGAAGTTTGGCGAACTGAAAAAATCCCCGCTGACTGGAAGATGGCACTCATACATCCCTTGCACAAAAAAGGAAATCGGACGGATCCCAACAATTATCGTGGAATTTCATTACTATCCATAACATACAAAGTTTTGTCTAAAGCTCTCCTGAATCGTGCAGAAATTCAATTGGATCCAGTAATCGGCGAATACCAAGGTGGCTTCAGGAAAGGCAGGTCGTGTGTAGAACAAATTATCAATTTAAAAAACTCAATGAAATATTTCCGCAATACATCGAACAAACACTATGTCATTACATTTGTTGACTTCCAAAAGGCGTATGATAGCATCGACCGTGAATCCCTTTTCAAAATACTCAAAGAATTTGGATTAGATCAAAAGACAACAAATATTATTAAGGAAACACTCATGGAAACCAAATCTAAGGTTAAATTTATGGGAGAACTGAGCAGAGAATTCCCCATTGACACAGGAGTCCGACAAGGAGATGGATTGTCCCCGTTGCTTTTCAATTGTGCACTAGAGAAGGTTGTACGAGAATGGCGAAAAGCAGGTGCACCGACGCATAGGATAGGACCAAAACTTAAAGGCATAGAATTAGACTGTTTGGCATTTGCTGATGACATGGCATTAATTGCCCAAAACATCTCTGATGCGCAATACCAACTTGAACTTCTACAAGAACAAGCAAAGAAAATTGGATTGCAAATCTCATTTGATAAAACAAAATTTATGACAGATATAAAGAATGCCCCATCTGAAATTGAAATTGGTACTGACCATATATCTCGTGTGAAGGAATTTAAATATTTGGGTGAATGGATTACCGACAATTGTAATGAAAAGAGGTCCATTACAACAAGAATTCAAAAAATGGAAACTGCTTTTCAGTTAACGAAAAATACTTACAACAAAAAGAGTCTTTCCTGGAAATGCAAAATTCAACATTATACAACAGTGATCGGGCCCGAAGCTCTCTACGCTTCAGAAACTCTCACTCTTCAACATAGAACACTTCGAGATCAGTTGGAAGTGAAGGAACGTAAAATAATGAGGAAAATCTTAGGGCCGAGAATCAAAGATGGTGTTCATCTTCCAAAGCCAAATGCTGAAATATATAAAACCATCTCCAAAATCACAGACAAAATGCGTATGCGACGAATCCAATTCTTGGGGCACCTGGAAAGAATGGACCCAAATAGACTAACTCACAAAATTCACACATACTTGAAAAACAAAACAACTAGATCAAATTGGTACAAACAGACTGAAAAAGACTTGCAAGAATTAGGATCGCCAAATCTCCTAGACCGAAATGTCATCAGAACACTTGCACTCACACGGGGTTTCGAGGATGAAGAAAGACGGCCATACCACCATATCTGGTCTGCACAACGGAAGCAAACCCATTCGTTGCGTATGAAGGAGTACTGGGCAGCAAGAAAGGCTAACCATTGTTGATTCCGCGTGGTCCTAAGAGACCCATTCGCGACGAAGAAGAAGAACTCACTAAAAAAAATCATAAAAACCAAAATCACTTGATATTGTCCCTTCAAGTGTCACTCACAAAATATAATCAACTCAAAATTTATCAACTTAAATCATTTGGAATTGTGTCTTCAAGTTTCACTCATAAACCAAAAATAAATTCATTAATCAGAAATCACTAAAATTCACTGTAATGTCATTTCATTTGTTTTGTGAAGTTTCAGAACTGTTTTTGTCTTGCTTAAAATTAAACCCTTAATATTTATTTATATTTATTTTACTTAGGCGTCGAGCGCGCCTATCATTTACATTTAATACTTTCTCCAAGGCTTTGGATTTTTACATTCTTTCATTAACCCTTCAGGGTCTCTCTATTATTTATGTTTACTTAGATATTTATTCATCGATGTCTTATTAAGTCCATTGGATCTTAATAATAATTCTTTCAAAGCCTAAGATGTGGAAAATAATATAGTACTGTACAGAAAACATGTCATGTCTAAGGATCGAATCCGTAACTCTCCAGTTACCCCTCAAGCATCTAGGTGATTTTCTATTTGCGCCGTGCTGTGTGCTTTATTATTTATTACTGTGGGATATTTAATTATAACAAATTACATTATTTCTTAGCTCGTCATTTGTTTATCTCTGGAAGAAGGAATTTTCTTTATCAACAATATATTATTCGACAAGTCCGTTAAATCTTAATACAACATTAAAACTTTTACTCGGGATGATGTTTTTTTTTCTCCCGCCAAAATGATTCTATAATTTATTTTGCTGGCACCTCTTTTGTTTAGATTTTTAAATATTCCCGTGCCGGACAGACATTACTGGACGGTCGCGCCCATTAAGATCTATCCTCTCTCTCTCTCACAAGGGCAAGGCCACGGACAAGGTCGTTCCTTCCCCTTGTGGTTCTTTCAGGCGAGATTTATGATGTATTGCTACCCTCAAAGCCTTTATACTGGGATAGCTTTAAACCTATGTTTCCAAGACTTACTAATTCATTTTACCACAGAGATTTACTTCGCTCTTTTATTTTTATTATTATTATTATTATTATTGATCCTTTGTTCCCAGGATAGTGATATTTAATTCGGAGATGATGTATGATAGTTTACGGTTCCTATTTCTTACGACGCTTATAATACCTTCAACAATGCCTATTATTTCAACAATGCCTCCTTTTACAACAATATTATACTGCAACAAATCCTAGCTGTGACGTCCATCCTACAGCGGGAGTTACATATATTCGACGCTTTCTTTATCCTTACAACAATATTCGACGCTTATTTAGTGGGAATTTCTCATCCACGATTCAACAATACCTTTACAACAATATTCGACGCTTATTTAGTGGGAATATTTCATCCACGATTTAACAATACCTTTACAACAATATTCGACGCTTATTTAGTTACAACACGAGGCTCCTACAACAATATATTTGGTGGGAAATTACATCCACGCATTTCGACAATTTCACTACATTTTTTCATCTCACGAATAAATCTATCCGGGCTTAACGCATTTTTATATATTCACTTGAAATTATATTTTATTATTTCTTTAATACTGGCACTTACGGCAACACAACGTGCTTGGATATTATCACAACATTTGCCTGATTTCGGCATTTACACAATTTATTTCATAATTTTTGGCATAATAGCCTATAACATAATATATTCATTTTGGGGTTTTTATTCCACCTTTATACTTGGATCTTTACTATTTATTTTTATTTATTGATACATTATTTCTCGCTCTACTTTTCATTTTTGAGTTCCTAGACGCGGATCTTTAAATAGTTTTTTTTATATTTTTACTTATCATTTTATTTTCATTCTTATCATTCATATATTTACTTTAATTCATTACGATGCTTTATTCTTTCGATACTATTCTTTGGTCTACAATTAAACCGTTATTATTTTACTTTATTCCCTTGGATCTTACAATTTTATTATGGTGCATATTTATTTCATAATTTGGCAACAATTTACGCCATTTAATTCATTATTTTTATTCCTTCTTCTTGCTGTATGCCTCTCACCAAGGCGGTCAATGCATGTGAGATTTTCTAAGTGAAATGCCATGTCCTGTGGTTCGGATTCCACGTAAAAAGGAGGTCCCGTGGCTCATGATCTCGAGATTAACGGTCACGTTAAACTACAAGCTTGCTTTTTCTTATTTATTTCTTTTAACTAATCCCAATAACGTTTTATTTCCACCGAGGCGGTCCTCGTGTCTAACAATGATCATTTTATTCAGCATTTCAATTTCTTGCACATATATTTTCATCAATGAATCATCCATCAGAACTCCCCAGTCGATGAATGGTTCGATTGATATCTAACACACAGCACAACAACAAAACATTAATAAAGTTTCATCAACTCACCCAGGCTCCGATTCCATTCTCAGGCAGCTTCACCCACCGTCTTGATATCTACTCATCCATCATAACCCTCTTTCCTGACACTTTTACCTGACACTTATTCATTTTACACTTGAGACGTGGAAACATAATATAACACTCGGCACAATAGCAGTTTTCAACACACGACCCCATTTCAGAGCCTTGGCAATGATGGTTCGTAGTGTTTGGTTCTTGACGATTCCTAACGTTTCTGCATTGAACGTGTTAATTGGCTCCTTCCTACTCTTGAAATCCCTGGCTCCGTGTAAGTCTCTGAAGCCCACGTCCCCGTTCACACGTTCCTACTGGATTCTGGATAAAGTTCCCTGTATTTTGTCCTTACTCGTTCCGTGATATTTCGTTGTTTGAGAGATCTAATTATTAATACTTGTTGATTTTATCCTTTTAAAGATTTGTCGCTGATACGGTCTTTGTTGACGCAATGTTACTTATTATACCGTATTTTACGAATTGTCTTTTTAGAATTTCGCTTTCCGTAATGTTTGCATGTGTTTCGACTTTGCGTGTGTTACTTGACTAACCCGCACTTTTACGGTCTTAGCGTTCTTTGATTTGACACGACGTGACTGATATTGCCGCGATTCTTATTGATCCAGCGCATAATGCCATAGTGATCACTCAGAATACGAAACGATGACCCGAATGTTCGGTTATTACTTGATGAATTTCAGCACGGCGGTCTCGCCGGCTTACTAACTGGTTGATACGATGTTATGTATCGTCGTGTCACTCTGGACTGACTAACTGTATGAGCTGTGATGCAGCACTCCTGCCCTAGGAGTTTCCTGTAGATTGCAGACGGTACCACTCGCTACTGCACGGGTTGTAGACTGAATGACTGACTTTCGTTCGGTCTCCTATTTATACTAATTTATCAAAACGTAGTTCCCTTACTCGAGTGTGGAGTCTATTCTCTACGTTTGAGCCCCTATTTTCTTGAAACTTTATTCGCGTATGTTTACTTCGACGTTCATGTCGTGCGGAATCACATTTAATCATGTACTTATTTTTAATTAATTAAAAAGTTTATTATGCTCTCTCCGTGGCCAGCGGAATGGTACATCAAAATCCGTATCCTTGCGTTTCAATTTACGATGACGCCACTACTGATTCAGTGATTTGCAATCTGTGTCAGCAATCAGGATTACCAACCCATAAGCAAACCTAGTCCCTGTGAACGTCTTAATGAATGATATCAGTTTATAGGGTATTATCTGATCTGTGTTGTCCCCCAAGACTGATTCGCTACTGTCTGGGATGCTTATAACTTCCAAATGAGAATTTATCGCTGCCTCAGCTCTAATTTGAGCCAGCCTGAATCATGCAATAGGCGTTAATCACCCAGTAAATCTGTCAGTGATATACTCATAAATTTGATAAATATTGCTTGCCCAAAAGTGTTTTTAATGATTCCTTGTTGATAGCCTTACAACTCTTGAATTAGCAAAACTTTCCTTATCGGTTGATACTCCCCTGAAACTTATCGTTAATTCGAAGGTTTATGGCTCTCTTAATTGCTCCTAATCTCGCAGCTGTGTCGCTTGAGTCACGTACGGTTTGCATAACATTTTACAATATTCTCTTTCTGGTGGGCTGAAATGGTTCTTTCATCTTATATATCCAGCGTTCGATTCTTGGGCACAATTCTCATTGGGCACAATATATACAGGGTGTATCTTAATTATACCGACAAAAAAAAATCAGGGACGCTCTGCGTGTTATGTAAAAGATGATGCCGCAATCGGATTGGCGGAGAAAATTTTTCCCTCCGAGAAAATGAGGTTACTTTGTTACTTCCTGGCGCGCGATTCAAATCTACAAACTCGCCGTATTTGCTGAGCTAGAGAGCAAGCAGCTGGCCACCGCTGTGCTTCAAGCAAGGGAAGGGAGTATGATAGAAGTTGACAGAGATATGCTGGCGGGCATGCGCAATTTTCCTCGATCGCCTCGCTTTGCCGCATGCCCGCCAGCATATCTCTGTCTCCTTCTATCACACTCCCTTCCCTTGCCTGAAGCACATCAGTGGCCAGCGGCTTGCTGCCTGGCTCAGCAAATACGGCGAGTTCGTAGATTTGAATCGAGCGCCCGGAAGTAACAAAGTAACCTCATTTTCTCGGAGGGAAAAATTTTCTCCGCCAATCCTATTGCGGCATCGTCTTTTACATAACACGCAGAGCGTCCCTGATTTTTTGTCGGTATAATTAAGATACACCCTGTATATATAGTCTATATATATACAGTATGATGAGTCAATTTTGGATTATAAGAGATATACAGAGATAGAGTTTGTATGATAACCTGTGTTTTTGTGGTGACTGTAGAATAAAAAGTAGAAGAAGTCGTAATAGTGCATTTGTAATTCAGTCAAGCATAGGGAAGGAGGCGGCCTTGGCCTTAAGTTAGGAACCATCCTGACATGTGCCTGGAGTAGAAGTGGGAAACCACGTCCAGGATGGCTGAGTTGGGAATCAAACTCATCTATTCTCAGCTTTGCGTCACAAGGCTGAGTGTACCCCATTCCAGCCCACAGAACAGTATTACATTTCTTTGCTGAGCCGGGAATGAAACCCGGACCTCCAGGGCGACAGCCAAGAGTGCTAGCCGCTACACCAGGAAGTGTACCTATAAATATAAGTATCTTAATAGCATATTGTTCGGGTTTGTGGTGCAATGGATTGGCCACTTCAGTACGACCCTGAATCGAATCCCAGCTGGGTCATGGATTTTAACTAGGGAGGGTTAATACTGCTGGCTGGAGGACGCAGTGTTTATGACGCCTGCGACCTGTACCATTTCTCTCCGTAAGTCATATGCCATCATAATCTCGTGTTATGTTTTCTTAAAAGAAATGGATTGGAAATCATGATTATTGTAAACGAAGAAAGGCAGATAATTTAAACCTGTGAAAACCTGCTAGTAGATCACCAAAGTTTTCAGTTTGTATGTCTCTATTCTAGAGGAATGGTTTCTTAAGGTCACACCTGTCAAGAATTTGCAGCAAGGTTACGGTACAAAGATTATTGTGCTGCTAACAACATGATAAAACAAAACAAGCATGCTAAGACAATCCATCTGCTGCTTGCAAGGCGAACGGAAACAAACAAAGGAGACGCAGGAAATGACTTGGAAACATTTCTAAAGAGGATGGCTTCCACACGCTACGACTCTCACTGTTAGATAAGACACAAAGACAATGCGAGGAGAAGGTTCAATATTATCTTCCGCCATTGTACGACATGTCCACACCTGGTGGAGCTAGCTGAATAGCAAGACAGTTCAGAGGAGAGAAATGAGGCTAAAATACGTTGGTAGCACTGCACTGTATACAATTGAGGGATCTGGTGTTGATGGTGTGCGCTCTCATAGTGTACTGGATAGCATTCTGGGCTATCACCACAATAACACATGTTATTAGACAAATTATCCACACAGCCAAGTACTCAAATTAACGGGCTAAATGCTTACCTTGTACAAGTCTCTCAAATGAAACAACGACAATTCCTCCGAAGCTGAAATTTGTAGGTTAGTTTGATAACGTTACATTACTTCCAACGTTCAGAGCCAGGTGTTGACTACGATGGAATCTAGTAGCCAAGTCCGCAGCTAGGTGTCGTGGACGGTAGCATTTGGTAGCAAAAGTAGGAACTACTTGAATATTCATCGGCTGCAGTCCTTACTTGAATCACAGATACACACACTAATACAGCCATCACAATTAACACCGGTTATCAGACAACTTCTACACACACACCCAAAGCACACGGGGCTATATGACCGCGTTGTCGCAGCCCACTAAACTAAGGATCCAACCAACCAAAGTTTAATCTGAAAATTTCTGAACCGAATGGCTGCGTGGTGCAGGGGTAAAGTTCTCGCCTGCTGATCCCAAGGTTATAGGATCAATTCCTGGCGCAGTCAGTTTTAATTGAAGTTGTCCAAATGTGAGGGAGCCGTGTCAATAGATTCACTGGCTCTTTAAAGATCCAGCACCCCAGCGTTCCTAAAGGCCTCTGTAGCTGAAAGGGACGTGACACCAATTACATTATTGTATTGGCTTTCTGAGTCACTCAACTGTGATAACAATGTTGATATAACTCATTACATAAGCCTGTTAGCAATTGAGTCAACGAAAGTACAAATTGTCTAAGTCAGGAGTAATATTCTTCCTACGCACCAAGTGTCATCAAATCATAGCAGCCATTCAGGAGCAGAAAGGACAAACTTACAGACACACACACAAACACACCGGACTTAGAGTAACCTCGTGATGCAAATTAACTATCATCATTAATCAGAAAAATGTTCGGCATATGTCATTGGAAATTCTATTTGAACTGAATATCTATGACTTTAGTCATTTTTCCAAGTTTTCCCGTATTGATTTTGATAAGTTATGCAAATGTCCACTTTGCAATACAAAATTATCTTTTTATATATCACTTGATGTGAATATACATTTTGATACATGTTTCGGCCCTGTGAGCCTTCTTCAGTCAAAATGTTCTATTTGAACATTCGACATCACAATACTTCGAACTGAACCGTGACTTTGATACCTTCGAAGAAGACTTTCGGAAAGTAATTGGATATTCATAACAATTGCAGAAGAAATGCATCTATTCACTATTCAACGAGGGGCGTACTATATTGTTTTACACTTATTTTTTTACGTCTGGGTATGGTTCACATTTGTCTTTTGAAGGTGGTGACGTGTAACTAGTGAGTGACTTGTTCCACCGTTTGGTTGCAGCAGCATGCCATGATCAAGATCCAGCCGACTTCATGGCTAGGCTTGTGACTGGTGATGAGACATGGCTCCATTACCATGAGCCACAAACGAAACAACAATCGCTGCAATGGAAGCATAGGGGCAGTGCACCGCCAATGAAATTTCGAACAGTGGCATCAGTTGGCACAAAGGGCATCATCCTCATTGATTGGCTGCAATTGGAGGCCACGATTATCAGTGCAGCATACTGTATGGGCCAACACTTAAGCGCTTACGGCATGCCATTCAAACTAAGCAGCTTCTGAAACATGACAATGCCCGCCCCCACACCAGTCGAGAGACCACAGCTGCCATTGATCAAATGGGATTCACGGTGCTGCCAAAACACCATACTCTTCCGACGTGGCACCCTGTTCAGGAACATGAAGAAACCTCTGCGTGGTCGCCGTTTTGAGGATTTTGCAGAACTGGATACAGCTGTCAAGGCACAGGTACGCAACAATCCGAAAAAAATGGTTTCAGGAAGGTCTGGAGAGACTGTCACATCGATAGCAAAAGTGTATAAAGTTACAAGGAGATTATGTCTAGAAAGTTGACGTAACAACTGATGTGTAATGTACGTCATTTGGGTTTTAAAAAAATGTATAATTAAAAAGATGGTATATTGTCTTTTACGGCCGGTGCATTAAAACTCAGCAATTCTTCTAAGTTTGTGCCGTGTCTTGTGTGAGGTTTCACCTAGGACACCAAACTGGCTCATCGGCGGGCTCTTGGTGTCCCTACCCGGACCCTCACAGGAGTAACGAACTGCGCGCTACCTCCCTTTATATAGAGTTCAACTGCACTACTTGACTGCGAGAACTAAAAGCTCAAGCAGCCTTAACCTCCTTATGAAGGCTTCCAAAAAGATGGTACATTGGCTTTCACGGCCGATGATTTAAAACTAAGCAATTCTTCTAGGTTTGTGCCGAATTAAAACTCAGCAATTCTTCTAGGTTTGTGCCGAATTAAAAATCAGCAATTCTTCTAGAAGAGTTTTAATTCACCGGCCGTGAAAACCAATGTAAAATCTTTTTGGAATCCTTCATAGGGAGGTTAAGGCTGCTTGAGCTTTTAGTTCTGGCAGTCAAGTGGTGCAGTTGCACCTAATATAAAGGGAAGTAGCGCGCAGTTCGTTACTCCTGTGGGGGGGGGGGGGTCCGGGCGGGGACACCAAGAGACCGCCGATGAGCCAGCTTGGTGTCCTAGGCGACACCCCACACAAGACACGGCACAAACCTAGAAGAATTACTGAGTTTTAAAGTATAATTAAAATATATTACGCCTCATGCTTCACTGATTAGCATTTTTGGTTGTTGGAGGCTGGGGTATGATTTCAGGCTGTTCCTATGAATTTTATTTTGACTTGAGGTACTGGACCGCTATCGTTGACGTGCAAGTTACCTGAGTGGTGTCAATTTTGAGGATTTGATTTAAGCTTTGATCATTTGTGTGGCCGCCATTACGTTTCCGTCAAGATGGCGGTGATATAAAACATGACACTGAGGTGCCCTTTGCTAGTGCTACCTCTGTACCAAATTTCATTCCATTCGGTTTCACCGTGTTCGAATTAATAGGGGTAATAGATTTTGACACAAAGATGGCCGCCATCCGCAAAATATTAGGCTAATGACCTATTAGAATTGTCAAAGGATGCTCCCTTCATAAAGGTATGTTGTTGCAAAATTTGGTAGAGATCGGATGATAAGGTTAGTCGTAATTTGATTTAAGCTTTGAACATTTGGGTGGCCACCATTACGTTTCCGTCAATATGGCGGCGATATAAAACATGACACTGGGGTGCCCTTTGCTAGTGCTACCTCTGTACCAAATTTCATTCTATTCGGTTTCACTGTGTTCGAATTAATAGGGGTAATCGATTTTGACACAAAGATGGCCGCCATCCGCAAACTATTAGGCTAATGACCGATTAGAAGGATGCTCACTCCATAAAGTTATGTTGTTGCAAAATTTGGTAGAGATCGGATGATTAGGTTAGTCGTAATTTGATTTAAGCTTTGAACATTTGTGTGGCCGCCATTACGTTTCCGTCAAGATGGCGGCGATATAAAACATGACTCTGAGGTGCCCCTTGCTACTGCTACCTCTGTACCAAATTTCGTTCGATTCGGTTTCACCGTGTTTAAATTAATAGGGGGAATCGATTTTGACACAAAGATGGCCGCCATCCGCAAACTATTAGGCCAACGATCTATTAATTTGGTCAAAGGATGCTTCCTCCATAAAGGTATGTCGTTGCAAAATTTGGTAGAGATCGGATGATTAGGTTAGTCGTAATTTGATTTAAGCTTTGAACATTTGTGTGGCCGCCATTACGTTTCCGTCAAGATGGCGGCGATATAAAACATGACACTGAGGTGTCCTTTGCTAGTGCTACCTTTGTACCAAATTTCGTTCAATTCGCGTTAACCGTGTTCGAATTGATAGGGGGGGACAGACATTCAGAGTACACACACTCACACACAGACACACAGACTCACACACACACATACCACACACACAGACAGACACACTTTTTTCCGCCCTGTGTTGATCTCATGTCTACTTTCATTTTTTGCAAAAATCGAAAGTAGGCTAAAAATGGCTCTTATTAATTCACACCACTAAATAACGACCTAAAGGGGTCAAGTGTTTAATCTTCACAATTAACTTTAGGTGATTGCCGGTGTTTAATGTCAGCAAGAACATCAGGCCGCTCATGACACACATTCACTGTACTAAAACTATATCATGCAAAGATGTATGTAAATTACTTTAGTGTTTTTTAGAGTCAAGCATTTTCAATCACACATTATGGACTGCGCTGTCATATGAAGCCCTTTAATAATTAAAAGACTGTTACAAGAATTTTGTTTAAACTGGTAGCCTAACTACCAAATGATACTAGTAAGAAATAATCATTAGGAAGAACACCTCCATCAAGTTGCTGAAAATACGATCTTACAACGAAGTCTGGATATTGGTATACAAGAATAATAATAATAATAACAATTGTTCCGTGCCCAGTCAGCTTTCGTGGGGGTCTGACACCGAATTGAGTAGGTGCTGGACATAACTCCGCGGAAGACACTGGGGAGGGGGCCCTCAACCCCGACACGGCGCGTGCCATATGGCTGATAGGAAATGTTCCTGTAGATATGCCGGACAGGTATGAATAAGGTCAAGGCACATAAGCACCCGCGGATCAACTGAGGCAACAAGGACTGCAGTCAACGGCCTCGACGACGGAAGAGGATATTTCCCAACGGCTGAGAGGGCGGAAGAACTGGCTCTACGGCTTACAACCGTAGTTCTAACCACGGAATTATAATTAATCGTAAAAGATAATTAAGCCGAAAACACCAAGAGGCACCTCTCGATCTTAACAATCGAGTTGTAATCTTGTGATCATACCAGTATGAACACCCCCTGCATGAATCTTCAACTTGCAACATTGGCATTGCAACACGTTATCACAGCAGCTACCCCAGGCTCTGGACATTCCTAGTCTGCTTTCTCCCGATCATCCGATTCTGGGGGATCGGGAGCATCATGCAGAGAAGCGTCGGAGCTTATCAAAATCTTTTCGTCCAAAGAAAAATACCTTCTTAGGTACGATTAATATCAACACCCTACTGAAAACAGGCAAGCTTAAACAGCTCACGAACGCCCTGGATAAGTTTGACATTCAAATCTTAGCACTCCAGGAAACGCGCTACCAAGATGAAATCCATTTTGACTCTGAAGAGTACAGGATATTTAAAGGTAAACCTGCCATGAGAATCCACGGGAATTTATCACAACTTGGAACAGCCTTTGCGGTACGAAAAACTCTCATCAATTCAGTACTTGACTTTACTTCCCCATCTGAAAGAATCTCAGTACTTTCTGTGAAATCTGGCAACAAAGCTTACTCTTTGGTCAATGACCATGCTCCCACAAATATTGACAATAATAAAAAGAGTATGTTGAAGCCATCTGGGAACTCTTAAAAGAAACCACTAGCAAGATTCCAAAGCATCATGTGAAAATCTTAGTAGGTGATTTTAACGCACAGGTTGGCAGAGAGAGGAAACACAAATGGATTGTAGGTCATTACTCGGCAAATTGGAGGACGAATAAGAACGAAGAACGTCTTATAGAATTTTGTTAAACTTTCGCCTTAAGACCCATGTCTACGCATTTTGAGTGACCCCCACTCAAAAAGAAAACGTGGAAATCACCAAACCCATTATTGGGGAATTCCAGATCGATCACGTCGCAATCTCTAGACAGAATATGTGTGAGATCCAAAATGTTAGAGTGCGGAAGGGAGTTGTCGACTCGGACCACCACCTAACACAAATCAAAGTGAGATTCCAACCCAAAAGATGCAGACCTAAACACTAAAGATCTCTAAGAGTTGATCCAGAATGTCTTAGACAGAACGCCGCGACCTTCCTACAAGATATACGAGAGCAGGACCCCAAGGACTGGCCAGGTCTTCGTAGCACACTTCAGACATCAGCAATGATATTAGGACAGCCTCCAAGGAAACGCAAGCATAGGTGGTGGAACATGACTTGTCATTGTTGACCGGACGAAAGTATGGAATCAATGGAATGGACATCAAACAACTGAGAAATGGGAAACCTTCCTTAAGGTGCAGAAAATTTCCTCAAACGACCTAAATGATAAAAATAGACTCATAGAAATCGAACAAGATTTCCTCAGAAACAACACCAGGAATTTCTACATGACCTTCCATGAGAATTTATCCAGTTATCAACCACCATCCCTATGCTTCCATCGAGAAAATGGAACAATAGAAACGAACACCAAAGAGAACGGCGCCATTTTAGCTAAATACTTCCAAGACCTCCTCAATTGTGATCCTCGAGAGGAAAGACTGGATTTTGAAAAACCCATGTCCCACCCTGATTCACAACCACCGACAGTACAGGAAACAGCAGAGATCATACGATCGCTTAAAAATAATAAAGCCCCTGGAGAGGACGGCATCACTGCGGAGATGTGTAAACTTGGAGATGACCTTGTACACAAAATCCATGCAATCCTAGTAGAAATATGGGAAACGGAAATAATCCCGCAGGATTGGAAGTGTGCATTAATACACCCATTGCACAAGAAAGGTGACAGGGCGGATCCAAACAACTACAGAGGCATATCTCTACTGCCAATCACATACAAAATTCTTTCCAAAGCTCTCTTAAACAGGTTAGAAAATCAGACAGATCATCTGATTGGCGAGTACCAAGCGGGTTTCAGGAAAGGTCGATCATGTGCAGAACAAATATGGAACTTGAAGACGATATTAAGGATTCGCCGAAGGGCCAGCACGTTCGTCACTTTTGTGGACTAAGGCGTATGACTCTGTGGACAGCCATACAGTTTTTGATACTCTAGAAGAACTCGGAGTGGACAAGAAGACCAGAGCACTTATCCGGCAGACTCTCACGAATACGACCTCTAAAGTGAAATTCCTTGGAGCAATCACTGAGCCCTTTGAAATATGTACGGGCGTCCGTCAAGGAGACGGCATCTCCCCTATTCTGTTTAACTTAGTTCTAGACAAAGTTATTAGAGAATGGGAAAAGGATATCAATGGTGTGAACATCGGAAATTTGGGAAGCATGGTCAATGTGAAATATTTAGAATTTGCTGATAATCTAGCAATCATTAATAAGACCAAGGATGAAACAAGATATGCCACACAGAGACTACACAATATAGCATCAAAGGCAGGCCTCCAGATATCGTACGAGAAAACCAAGTACATGCAAAATCTACATCAAAATAGCAAAAGAACTACGATAGAATTGGAAAACGGCACAATTTCACAGGTATTCTCCTTCAAATATTTTGGAGAAATCATACTACCATCAGGAGTAGACAGCAGTGCCAATGTAGAAAGAACCACCAAACTCCATAAGGTGTACAGACTGACATGGAATTACTACAACAAAAGAGTCATATCGCGTAATGCAAAATTACGACACTACAAGACAGTTGTATTGCCGGAAGATTTATATGATTCAGAAACCGTATGCCTGGGTGGTCACTCTAAAATTGCAGACAATGAAAAACATGAACGGAAAATTCTCCGGAAAATGTATGGTGTCCCGAGAGAAAATGGAATGTGGATTAAGAGGAGGACAGCGGACCTCTACTCCTTCACTGAAAGGTTCACTGATGCCATACGGAAGCGACGCCTGAATTTCTATGGCCATATCTACAGAATGGACAGCGACAGACTAACTAAGAGATTATTCAAAGTAATCAACTCAAAGAAGGTCAAGATAAAATGGCTAAAAGATACTAAGGCGGACCTCCAAGAAATTAATATCACAGAAGACACGATGGACAATCATGGAGCCTTTAGGACAAAAGTAGCCAACCATAAATTTAGGGAGAAACTCGTAAAGAAAACTGGTAGGAAGAGGTCGACAGAACGCAAGATGCAACACAGTGCATTCATGAAAAGATTTTGGGAGGATAAGAAGGGGAAAAAACCACCAGGCCAACTAACAAGTTCAAACGCGCTCTTTGAATGGACATAACGACGAAAGAAGAGGAATAATAACAATTGTTAGATATATATGTATTGAAAGAATTGAAAACTGTCAGTTGCATACTGAAATCATCAAAGGGAAAATAAGATAAGATAAACCCGCGGATATCCGCAAAATATTTCGCCATGCGGATATAGTTTGCATGGATGTGCGGATAGCAGATAAACCGCGGATATTGTTTGGAGAAAATTTGCGGATAGTTTGTCAAATACAACCCGAACTTGTTTAATATCATTATTGTTTTTTTTTTTCATAACAAATGTAAGATGATTTAAGCTAATTCCATTCAAATTAGCCTATGTCACTAAGCATAATTACCACTCTGAACAGGAAAGGGTTGCAATTCTGGCGGTATAGCATTCATTTAAAACATAGCACATGACATACAAAGCCTAAGCGAACGACATTGTCCTTAAAAGTCTACTTATGTTTCTTCAGAAATGTAAGCTTTATATAATTAAAAAACAAGATATTTAGCAAAGAACATATAGCCTACATTCTCCTAAATGTATGGCTATACTTCTAACACTTTGTCCTCATCCCTAAAACAATCACCTCTACCACCATGTATTGTTTGTTTTCTTTTACATTGTAATTAGCCAGTAAGTGTCAAAATCAATATTATATACTTTTGATGATTGGATAACAAAAGTACTAACTTATTGTAATGCTTTCACGTCCGAATTTCGATATTAAGCCTCCAAACTTAAGAATCCTTCGTTTTGGGTATCTTTCCCTTTAAAAATCCGCGCCGATCACAGTAGGTTGGTGCTGCGACCTAGCAGTGAATTAATATTTATCTTGTGCGCCTCTGAGTGTTCAATGAGCAGGCAGTTTAAAGTTGCCAGGAGGGAGGCGATCCAGTTGGCAGTGTTTAAGGGTAAACTGAGCGCGATCGTGGCTAATGGTTGAACTACCGGTATTACAAAATTGCCATACTTCAGGAGGCCAGGTATTTACACAGCGGTATGTTTGGAACAATATTACCCACGATCCCACAAGAGGACAGCACCGTACAGAGGCATTGAGAAGGCTGTGCTTGATGGCAACGTGTATCTAGTTTTTTCATTCTCCTTTTCCTAATGTCTTCTGTTTATATGCGATGCTGGGGCTGTGATTTTATTAATAAACGAGTGTATACATTAGCCTCTCCTTCGAACTAAATGGCATTTTATTCAGTATCTGTATAAAGAGCTCGTGCACATCATTTGTAAAAGAATTCAAGAAGAACTGTAGTAGTATTCGATCCCCAGTCAACCACGTGAGAGACTAATACGCTAGCCCAGAGCTAACCGTGTCCTTTACACCAGAGTGTTCTTCTGAGATATTAGATAAAACGTGTCAGCATATAATGTCTTGAAATAAACGACTTCTTCACTGCAGTACACTTCATTATAAATAATTTCAAACAAAGTATATATTTTTGTATCAGTAGGGTATATGGCATACAACATACTAAAACTACTGAAATATAGGACAGGCACATGAGGACAGCTGCCATCTTGTCGTGTGACAGAGACGGCTCAGCTCTTTTAAGCCACTTATACAGTGTAATATTATAATATTAAATTATAATCAATAACGGATCACGACTTTCAGGATAGCTTAAACCACCCTAGGCTCGATAATCGGAATTGGTGGGTCTTAAGCTATTGATTATAATGGTTGTATAATTCACACGGCCGCCGTCCTGAAATGGCACGGCTGATGACCTTGTAGTTTGGGCAAAATACGCGTTCTATATACAGGTATGTTGTTACCAAATTTGGTAGAGATCGGATGATTAGTTTAGCCGTAATTTGATTTTACGTTTTCAACGCTTGAGTGGCCGCCATTCAGTTTCGGTAAAGATGGCGGCAATATAAACTATGACACTGAGGTGCCCGTTGCTAGTGCTACCTCTGTTTCACCGTGTTTGAATTGATAGGGGGGGACAGACATTCAGAGTACACACACTCACACACACAGACTCACACACACACAGACAGACACACAATTTTTGGCCCTGTGTAGATCTCATAGGTCTACTTTCATTTTTTTTGCAAAAATCGAAAGTAGGCTAATACTCTTGTAATACCAGTAGATTCGGAAAACAAACTTGCGAATGCGGAAAAAAGTCGTATGGATGTGGGCGGATGCGGATAACAGTCGTGCGGATGCGGGGTGGAAGCGGATAACGTTTTATTTATCCACGCAGGACTTGAACCTTAGCAACTGAAGAAACCAATAGTACAACGGGGAGAAATACTGACAAATGGATTTGAGATGACTGGATGAATGTTTCACTTTGAATGTTGTTGCAATCCTGTTGTATTCAATTGTAGTACACAATGACGGGTTTCTTCCGGAAAATAGTATATCAATTAAGATGAAGTGTACATTTTGCGCACACAAAGGAAAAGTTAACATGGAAATCTCGGGAAAGAAACTGAACGTTGTTTGTAGAAATCTATCCTCTAAACAAAAAGCAACAGATAGCGGAAAGTAAAGAAGGGCAAATACATCCCTTAAGCTATACGAATACAGTTCTAAGTCATTCAGCTACAGCCTCTTTTGAGAACCACATTGAGGAACATTATGTACATGTAATCCGATTTAGTCGTGAAGAGCAAGGCTCCGTCTGTCGCTGCACAGCTCTTCATTAACATCTCATCAAGACCTTTGAAGGGATTACTGCCAACACTCAGTCTTAGACGACACAGATTATCTTCCGCTTTGATATTAATTACGGGAAGATGAAAGGAAATATCTTTCTGCCTCTGTGTGTGTTTATCAACAGCGCAGTGACGTGCTTCAGAAGGTAAGCTATCGAGATTGTATCACATAGCCCCACAGTCATGGGTTACAATTCCCAGTCGAAAATGATAAGAAATATTGCTGGCACATAATAACAATATATTTTAAATTATTCATATGGGAATCAAAAGAGGGTATTAAATTTCAGCCACTAGTCACGTAGATATGAGTCCAGCTTCTTTTCTAAGCGAAAGTGAGAGTAGAAGTTCCAAAGTATTATTTTTCTTATTATTGCAGTATAGCCTCCCTTCAACGGAAACGAATGGGACTCGCAAAATTTTCCGTTGAACATAGGTTTCCGGTTAACAGAGATAAATCTATGCTGAAATATACCATGAACATGCATATAATTGGCATATTGAGAAAACTAATTAAATTCGTTTGAACGCATGTTAATACTAATAAACTATACTAGCATTACCTGTCGCGGCTTCGCCCGCGAATATTCTAGTTGTAAAGAGTACACTTAGCAAAATCTCAATCATGAATGCTATGACTGATTTATCCTTGGTCTGAATAATCAGACTTTATCAATTCAGCTCCTGGTGCAGTGGTTAGGGTTTGTCATTCCTTCATAGGTATATCAGAGCGAAGTTAGTTTTCTGGGAATATCACAGACACTGTTAATTTAAGGGCCTTTAAATGTGGTTTTCGGAGACCCTTTATAGTCGGGTGAGAAAGACCTTTCGTACCACACTCACATGTGAAAATTGAGTGAAAAAATTCTAGAGTGCCCCTTGACCCCCTTAAGCGCATTATACTGTATGTATTGATGAATTTTACAGCTTAATTTGGTTCAGTGATAACCTTATAACCGTCTGGAAACTTTCACAGTAATGTAGTTAATTGGAATTGTATTGCATCTTACAGAAATAGATGGACCTGCGAGATTCTGTTACCATGGTTACCGTGTTGCATTCTTTCATTATTCCACAGTAAATATACAAGTTTTAAGGTATTTATTTAATTGTGAGACATTTAAAGAGTAAGTGAGTGCGTTTCGCTTACGCATTGGGTTATGTTGAACCTGTAGGTACCCCATATGTGTAGGTTGGTGTTAATGGGACCTTATTTTCGGTACAAAACTGGAATGGAACCCTAGTAGAATAATATAGGGAGGGATTGGCTTTCACGGCCAGTGACTTAAAACTCAGCAATGTTTCAATGTTTATGCCGTGTCTTGTGTGGGGTTTCACCTAGGAACACCAAGCTGGCTCATCAGCGGGCTCTTGGTGTCCGTGCCCGGACCACTACATGAGATAAGATATAACAAATATCAGGCTGTCATGTTGTCGTCCTGTTAAAGTCTGTTGGAATTGTTTATATCAAAGTCTCATGTCCGTATTTGATTTGAAGCTATTGATTGTTAGGCTACATAATTATCTTATAGTTCTTGATTCACGTTAACGCACCTGCGCCTTTTTATTGCGAGAGCTAAAAGCTCAAACAGCTCCCTGTCTTTTTGGAAGCCTTTATAGGGGGGTTAAGGCTGCTTGAGTTTTTGCTCTCGCAATAAAAAGGCGCAGGTGCGCTTTATGAAATGGGAGGTAGTGCGCAGTTCATGTCACAGTTCATTTAATATTACTAGGAAATTGAGAAACAGGAATATTATATTGAACAATACTTCTATTTTTAGCCTATTTTCATTTATGAAAAAAGGGCTTATGAGATGAACTTTTGTCCGTGTGTCTGGCTGTGTGTGCATGTGTGTGTCCCCCCAAATAAAATCAAAACGGCTAGAGCAATTTCAATGAAAATCGGTAAGTTTATAGCACTATGTCGGCCGAGCCTGACCGTGCCCTTAAAATATTGTTACGTCTCACCACTTCAACATGGCGGCTGTGCGAAATATTTCACCAGCATTCAATATGTCCGAAACTATTACCGATATCACCCTGGAATTGTGTACGGTGGTAAAGGGAACTACTAGAAGTTCACCTATGTGACTCATGAAAAGCTGGTAACTACAAAACTAACATGGCGGCCAGCGAAGTTGCGACTTTTAAATAGACGTCTCTCGCGATTTAACCAACCAAACGCAATGAAGCATGGTACAATGTATGTTTATACACATTGTAATGCACCGGCATCCAACTTCGTTCAATTGTTTACATAACCTCAAGATGGTGGCTGTGCGAATTATTTCACAGACATTCTATATCTCTGAAACAATTACCGGTATCACCCTGAAATTTTGTACGCAGATAAAGTACACTACTGGAAGTTTGTCTGTGAGACTTTCAAAAACCGGTTAACTACAAAACGAACATGGCGGCCAAGCGAAATTGAAATATTTAAATAGGCTTTTGTCGTTATTTAATGATCCAAACGCAAACTTGGTACAGCAAATATTAATACACATTGTAATGCACTGGTATCTAATTTAGTTCAATTGTTTACATAGCCTCAAGATGGTGGCTGTGCAAATTTTAAAATTAAGTTTTTATTTCTTGGGTCGTAACCATGCGATCGAAGTGAAAGTTTGAATAATGAACCTACGCAATAATTTTCCTTTAATTTTACATGACTCTATGGCTTATACATAAAACAATCCAACGTGGCGACCATCCGAAATATTTAGATGGTTCTCAATATCTACGAATCTAATGCAGCAATCAAACTGAATGTATTTATGTTCATAGGGGCTATGAACTTAAGTTCACCTATAGGTCTTTCAATAACTTGGTGATCACAAATCCAATATGGCGGTGACGCGAAGTATAAATATGCACATGGACGTTTCTCGCAATTTAACCATCCGAGTGCAGTGAAACTTGGTACAGTAAATCAATATACAAATGTTAATCCACTGGCATCTGATTTATTTCAATTGTTCCGTAACCACAAGATGGCAGCTGTGCGTAATTTTAAAATCTCGTTTTTACTTCTTGTGTCCTAATTATGCGATTGAAGTTTGAATACTACACATACACAATAATCTTCATGTAGCAGTACATAAATCTAAGATCTACATATACAAAAATCCAACATGGCGACCATTCAAAATATTTAGTCGGTTCTGAATTTCTACAAATCTATTACAGCAATCAAACCGACATTTTGTATGTTGATAGTGGCAATTAACTTAAGTAGGATATATTGTACTACTTTATATTTTTTGCGTTTGAGTACTTGAATATATTTCTTAATTAAAATATTGAGAAGTCCATTTCAATATTTATGTTAATTTATATTGGAATTCTGTTCTACACTTATTGTAGTATTAGTCTAATTAACAAGCAGAAGAAGGCTCCACTGTTTGGCCTATAGCTTGTTTCTATAAAGAAGTGAACATATTTGTATTACAACTCAGTAATTTATTCTAGGTTTATGCCATGTCGTGGGGTTTCGCTTAGGAACATCAGGCTGGCTCTTCAGCGGGCTCTTGGTGTTCCCACCCGGACCCCACAGGAGTAGCGAACTGCGCGCTACATCCCTTTTAATGAAACGCACCTGCGTCTTTTTACTGTGAGAGCAAAAAGCTCAAGCAGCCTAAACCTAGCCTCTTTCACAAATTTAAACGGGCTAAATGGCAAACTCCTGACCCTGGTTTAATTAAGATATAAGGATTCAAAGGAAATTAAGAAATGAAGGAATCAAAGGAAATCAAGACGTTAAGGAATCAAAGGAAATTAAGAAATTAAGGAATCAAAGGAAATTAAGAAATTAAGGAATCAAAGGAAATTAAGATATTAAGGAATTAAAGGAACTTATGAAATTAAGGAATCAAAGGGAATCAAGACTTTAAGGAATCAAAGGAAATTAAGAAATTAAGGAATCAAAGGAAATTAAGAAATTAAGGAATCAAAGGAAATTAAGATATTAAGGAATTAAAGGAACTTATGAAATTAAGGAATCAAAGGGAATCAAGACTTTAAGGAATCAAAGGAAATTAAAAAATAAGGAATCAAAGGAAATCAAGACATTAAGGAATCAAAGGACATTAAGAAATTAAGGAATCAAAGGAAATTAATAAATTAAGGAATCTAAGAAAATCAAGACATTAAGGAATCAAAGGAAATCAAGATATTAAGGAATCAAAGGAAATCAAGACATTAAGGAATCAAAGGAAATTAAGAAATTAAGGAATCAAAGGAATCAAATAATGAAATTTAGAAAATAAGAAATTAACGAGTAAGAAAAATGAAATAGAATTTCTTGAACTCATTAACTGTTGCAGTGATAGAAAAGTCACCTACTGCATGTCCTGATATTTGTTATGAATGCTCATTTATTTCATTCCGTTATGTAGTTTCCTACCCGGCTGCATTCTTAGTGAAATAAGATAGAGAGGGCACTTCCTTCAGCAGTATTTCTTATCAGAATGAGTTGAATAACGTATGAAATGCAATAGACTCCTCCGCTTACCGTGTAGCTATGTCAACATGAGGGTGGTCCCAAGGGGTTATGGACTGAACAGAATAATGTTCCGATTCAATCTTGTAAAATAACGAGGTCTGCAGTCTGTGCCAAGACACATGTTATCCTTTCCCTCGTTGCGCGAAATAATGCTGGCCACTGAGATGCCTGCAGGGAATTGATTCTGAGCTCGACGGGCTGGAAATGCTGATAATATCTCTCCTCCATAGGAAACAATGCCAGGGAAGACAATACATCAGCGCAGTATATTCAAAAACGAACAGTTTCTTATTGGAACCCTTCACAACGAAGCTAGGCCCTGCTCCATATTATATTCCTCACATGATATTGCATCTGGTCTTAGCTTCAACATACAGTATAATAATAGCCAGCGTTTCCTGGATTGAATCGGTCGGACCTGAAAAGCATTAAGTCAAAAATGGTCATTTTTATACAATTAGTATTCTGAAGCATTGACCCAAGGGCCTTGGAACGGCATAGGACAGGCTGTTCCAGTCGAGCTGCTCGCCAGGGAGCAGATGAGTACTCGCCGCCTTGCGTGAGTAAACCTGCAACATGCAATACAGCTCTGCATGGGGGGGCTGCCTCACTGCGCAGTGGTTACATCAAGACTGGCAGGAAGCCCATGGACTTGTTTTATGACCTTCGACCAGTGACGTATTGGCTATCACCCCCAGCCCATCTCCAACCATTCTCCGAGCATCAGTGTTGAGTACTCGCGTGTACGCATACTCTAACTCGTGGATTTGGAACAGCCTGGCATAGGAAATAATTAAGTCAGCCTTCTGATTAAGGGAGGCTTCGGTGGCGTAGTTGGTAGCATGCTGAGCTTCTATGCCCAAGATAGAGGGTTGAAATCCGGCCGAAGTCGTCGGATTTTTTAAGAGCGTTAAAAATCCCTCAGTATGACCTCCTTCGGAGGGGAAGTAAAGCCGGCGCGGTGGTCCCATGTCATAGATATATGGCATTTTAAAGAACCTTCCACTAATTACACCTGTGTGAAGCTAAATTATATAGGGTAAGAATTAGGATGAACAGGTTAAAGGTTCCGCGTGGTCAATACTTTTATTAATTATGATCACTGTGTGGTCATTAGTGGGACATGTTTTGAGGCCTAATTAATAGTTATGGCCCCTTCGTCTGCCGATAAGACAGAGAACGATACAAGATTATTTTTTGCGTAGCACTTAAAATTCCCTTAAAATAGAATCTTGTATGGTGCACCATCAAGAGAGATTTAAAAACTTTACGCCTAATATGAGTTATGTCAAAAGTCTTATGAACTAGGCCTATAAACACTTTCAATAGACGCCTCACGGTGGTCTTTAGATGTTATTTGAAACACAGATGTACGGTACCGTTTCGGTACGACAGCAACAGTTCAGAATACCATGAAAACTTGTTGGAATCAGCAGTAGGAACAAGGCGAAAATTTCGAATCAAGTTTCCAGGAAGACCTGTGCCTGATGCCAGTACAATTAGGAGGCTCGCTGAACGATGCTAGGAAACAGGCTCCATAAATAATAAAAGAATTGACGGAATTTCTTTCATCAGAAGATGTGAGGTGTGAGTTACAAGAGAGGGAGGACATTTTCAGCATCGCCTATGAGCGCTGTAAGTACACATTACTGAACATGTTTGGTAAAATTGTGAAAGTGCGCGCCACCACCGGCTGAACTGTGTACGCACGCCCGCGATCTTCGCCAGTCAAAGCCGTCTTAGCTTGGCGTGTTTATCGGGGCGCACATAGATAATGACCCTGTAGTCCAATTCTAGAGCAAATTAGTTTTCACTACGGCTGGTATTTTTATTCGATTAATCTCAGTTATCGAACAATATACAGTATTAATCGAAGCAGAAAAATCAATTAATTGCTGCAAAACGGATCAGGGACGGTGCGTCATTAAGGGCCAAAATGGGCCCTGTCCACTCAAGGCCATTAGGCAGCATTGCAAAGAATTTGTTTAATTAATGTTTTTGATGTGTAATATCTTTCCACTCGGTGTCTGGATATTTTTGTAGCACTCGGTAGCCGGACATGTTTTGGGAGTGATTGTGGAAAAGGGACGGAAGTGCATGGGACGGAAACAATAAGCGCGTGCTGGCGAAGATCGGTACAACGACGTACTGTAGGTCGTGTGGCTATGGGGAATGTATATCGCATACAGTTTAGTTCAAGATTTGGAGACCCCATTTAAGATATTCCTACAATAAATCATCTTCAAGTTGTCGTTCTTTGGTGTGAAAATATTCATATTATCATATTTGCTGAAAATAATTACGATTTATTAAATATTCATACTTTTCCTGTATTCTTATTTAATGTAAGCACTCGATGTACTGCCGGCCATGTGGCTATGTAGAATCTATATCGCATCAACAAACACCCCAAACAACGTAGGAATTCAGTATATTAACGCCGACTACTAACAATTATTGAAACTTCGTTGGTCTAAACATATCTCTGGGAGAAACACATTTAATATACTTTCCGCACACCTAATTTTTAATCGCGCGTATACTTGGCAGTGCGCTCTATCGGCTAAACGAGACCATTTTCAATAACATAGCCGGCATGGGTTCACTAACTGGCTGGTATAGAGCGCAGCTCGCATCAAGTAGGCAGTGGATTGTTCCCGCCACGGCAAATAATAATTATGATTCATTACGGTCAGGATTTGGCACTGGAGTTACACAATGACCTGTTTTAATCCCTTATTGCCCTATCCTCCAATTGGATAGTTACCAGACCTTGCATTCCTGGTATTCGGAAGGTCGCGGGTTCGAGACCGTCTTTGTTCATGGTAATTGCAACCCCGTGGACGGCACTGGCCAGCAGCACGTCGGTAACTCGATAACCAACGCTCTGCTTCACCAGAAAGACACCGCCCAAAGGACAGCGTGGATGGGCCAACTTATCTGTATTCAGAGGTCCGGGTCGCTTCCGCAGCAAAATCACCTCCAGATGACATGTCCCAACAGAAGAGCTCCCAAGGGGTGGAAGGAAGGTGGAGAAGGGGACAACGCACAGGCTATTCAACAGAAACCCCCCTCCCCCCAAATAACCGACAGAACTGCTGCCGACGAAATAATGCCACAACAGTTGATTTAAAAAAAATTAAAATACAATTTAATTGTTAAAATATAAAGAACACCTCCACCAGAAAAGAGAACATGCATCAACCAGCATAATTTACAAGGAAGGCAAGAGACCGCTTAACATGCTTGCTTGCAAGGCCAACAAAAGAAAAGACTTAAATTAAAATTAAAATGTTAAAGCCCAAAGCTTAAAATAAAATTATATATATAGGCATAATTAAATGATAACGGGCTTGGTAAATTACAAGGCAATGCAATATCGATCCGACATGCGGAGGTCCAGGCCACGCCAAAAAACGAAAGGATTAAAATTAAATTAAATAAAATAAAATATGATCAATTAAGAAATTCCCGATATTAGAGACTAAGAAAAACACAAGAACATTCACCAAAAAACATAAGGTTAAACCGACAAGGTAAAATTAAAAAAACAAATATTAAGTTAACACAACACGTTTGAGCTTCGCGGTCGGCGCCAAGAGACTCCCCTCGAGACCATAATGCATCACGGCAAAACAACAAACAAACATGGCCACTAAAAACAACAGGAGACCGCATGCTGGATCGAAACTACGGCAAACAATTAATAAAATTAAATTTAAACATCAGCAGAAGGAAATGAACGTCGGAAAACAATTATATCTAAATACTATTAACAACATGGAAGGGCAACGGATCATGAATAAATTAAATACTATGTCAATCCCAAGATTGCCAAAATAAATTAAATAATAATTTAAACGTAAAATAAACTAGAAATGTGTCTCCAGAAGGTACGAAGAAAGATAACAAAATTAAAATATATCAGGTAACGTTATTAAAACAGAAATAAAATTAGGCCTATAAAACAAAATAAGGTACAGAATTAAAACATTACTATAAGAAGATATCGGAGCTCCATAGCAATAATATAAAAATACATCAAATGATAACGTACCTCATTTCCTTCTCAGTGGAGACACAATAATAAAAAATAATTAACACATAATTTTTAAATTCTGTACGGCACTACATGTGCTTCAAAAATGGCTAACCCGGCACATGCGTCGTTTAGATGACCAGCACACGTTCGCATCCAGTTGCGATTCTCCATCACTTTCATCGTCCAGGCGAAAGGAAGAAATTAAATTCTTATATAGCACAGGCGTTTCTTAGTTGAATAGGTATTCAAATTTGGTAAAAGCCAGGGGCCAAGCCCCCTAGCACACAGAGATATATTCCTTCACACCAGCGGCCGGCTTCTTGTTTACAAACAGACAGTCCATGAACTCCACAAGATGGCGGAGAAAATGCGCGTCAGTTGCCGAACTGCATTCATGTAAATGTTCAACGTCCAATCAAGGCTTGACACCTCAAACAACAATGTCATTATTTAGTAATAATTTTGGCGGTATCATGAAATATATATATTCTTTTGTTTATGATGTAGAATTATAATTGCCTTCACACAAGACTGGAATAGGATGAGTTTTAATAAGTTACAACCAACGCATTCTATTGGAGAAGTAGGAACCACGTGCAGACTTCCAAAGTCCGACAGCAGCTACCATCTCGTGTTCACAGACGGAACCAAGCGACGAAGCGGTCGTTTCAAAAATGTCAAGAACTGCATCCAGGGGTAAATACATGTTTGAAAACTTTGGGACGGGCACTTGCACGTCACAGTAATCATTCCTGTTGCTTTTGGGCCTGTGTCCCCGGGACAGTTTTGTCAGTGTTAGGTTCGTATCCCGGTGAGGTCATCGGGGTTCGAAGGCTATTTCTTGGCTTTCTTTTAACGTCTGCCAGTGGAATCATTTCCCTTCCTTTTGACAGTGTTCCCGCCTTTACGTGTAGGTGTTGTTTGTCGGGTGTGATATGCCTTCATACGGTGGGCGTGTATATTGTCCTCGATGAGTTTGCGCCCATGGCGCACGTTTACTATATAGTTTAGGTCAGATACCTTCCTACAGGCTTTGAAGGGACCTGTCCAACGTGGCAGGAGGAACTCGGACACATTTTTCTTACGGGCGGAATTGGAAAACATAACCAATTGCCCGGGTGTGTATTCTACGGTCTTCCTTTGCCGATCGTACCGTTCTTTTTGTTTTTTTCTGTGCCGCGGCTATGTTCTTTCTGGCGTCCATGCGAGCTATCTGCAGGTGCTCTAGCCGGGCTGCGTTGTCTGGGGATGCATCCTGTGGGATGCATATGTTGTCTATGGGACTTCTAGGTGTATATCCGTGCAACAGGAAGTGTGGAGGGTGTTTTGTGGCCGTGGATATGGAAGTATTGTAGCTAAATGTAATGGGCTGCAAATAATTATCCCAGTCTGTCTCTGTGTCCCCCGCGAACTTGGCTAACGCTATTCCAATTATTTTATTCATACTTTCCGTGAGTCCATTGGTTTGTGGGGAAAAACTCGTGGTCGTGTATTCCCTTATCCTGAGTACCTCCAAATAGGCCATATCGTGTGACTATGTCAAATAGGAATTCGACTATGCTGTTCGTGTCTGCTTTGGGAACAGCCTTTGAAATCATATACCGGGTGAGATACTCTGTGGCCACAAGTATATATTTATTACCTTTTTCAGATGTAGTGATGGGGCCTTTCACATCTATCCCGACTCTATGGAATAGCTCTCCTACGGGAATAGGGTTGAGTAATCCATGAGGCTTGCCAGGTCTTGCTTTAAATCGCTGGGAAGTGTGACATGCCTTTACGAAGGTGTCTATGTCGGCTTTCATGTTTACCCAGTAATACTTGTCCCGGATGCTATGGTATGTTTTATGCGTGCCCAAATGTGCCCCTGCCATTGGGCTATTATGGTGTCCGGTCATGATACTCTCTTTCAATTACTCCGGAACCGCTATAGGTGCATTATCGTGCATGGCTGTGGGTTTAAATTTCAGTACCCCGTCTTTGTCTAGAAAAAATCGCCTAGACAGCCGTGCCGTCTTGGAATCCACCTTATCCAAGTTTTCTAGTGCCATTAGAATCTGTTTCAAGTATGGATCACGTTCTTGCTCCTGCTTTATGTTAACCACCGTCAGGGCAAAAGTGGGCATGTCGTCCCATTCGTGGTCCTTACTGTCATCTGGGGGATCGGCTACTGGCAGCCTAGACAACCCATCTGCATCTAGGTGTGTAACGCCTTTCTTGTGCTTGACCACGAAGTTATATTCATACAGGCGGAATATAAACCTATTGAGCCGCGAATTTGGGTTTTTGAATTTGTCCCAAAAAAGCAGGCTCGCGTGGTCAGTCACTACCGTGAACTGGATACCATAGAGGTAACCCGAAAATAGTTCACTCCCCATGAAAATGCCAGCATTTCCCGCTCTGTGGCTGAGTATCTAGTTTCGACGGCCGTTAATTTTCTGCTAGCATAAGCTATGGGCCGTATGCGCCCTTCTGCATCTTCCTGTAATAGGGCCGCTCCCAGCCCGTACTGGCTGGCGTCCACGTGTAAAATGTGGGCCTATCACTATGGAAGTGTTGCAGTAATGGTGGTGTGGTCAATAGTTGCTTCAGTGTGTTGAAGGCTTCTATATGTTCCTGTTTAATGTTGAAGGGCGTCTTCTCACGTGTGAGTTCGGTTAGGGGATGGGCGATGTGCGCGAACCTGTGGATGTACTTTCTGTAATAAGAGGTGAGACCAATGAAGCTGCGCAATTGTTTGAAATTTGTGGGCATTTGGATGCCCGTTATTGCGTCAGTCTTCGCTGGGTCGGGAATAATGCCCTCTCTGTTGACAATATGACCCAATATGTTAATCTGCTGTCAGGTGAATTGACATTTCGCAGGTTTAAGCCTTAATTAGGCCTCTCTGATCCTTGCGAAAGCCTCCTCCAAGTGTACGAGATGCTCGTCAAAGGTGTTGGAGAAGACCGTTATGTCATCCACGTAGACTAGCACTGAGCACCATTTTAGCCCTGAAAATGTTTTATCCACTAGCTTTTGGAAGGTCTGGCTGGCGTTACGGAGGCCCATTGGTAACCTTGTATAGGTATAGAGGCCGTTTTCTGTAACGAACGCCAGCTTGTGCCTGTCCGGTTCATAAACGGGGATTGAATAGAATCCACTATAACAATCCATCGAGCTGAACCAGCTAGCCCCACCGAGGGCATCCAAATAGGTGTCGGCCCATGGTAGTGGATAACTGTCATTTTCGACTAACTTATTGAGCCTACGGTAATCAGTACAGAACCTGTGGGAACCATCCCGTTTCTTGGTCAGCAAGACCGGAGCACTGTAGTTCGAGATCACTGGCACTATGACCCCCGCCTCGAGCATCTCTGTGATCTGAGTGTCGATGGCGTGCCTCTCCTTCTGACTCACCCTGAAGGGGAACTAGTGGACTGGCCGGTCACTGGTGAGTGTGACATGATGCTCGATAAGGTCTGTCACTGCGAGATCCTTCATTGAATGGGCTAAGATATCCCTATTGGCTTCCAGGAACTCCGCGAGCCTTCTATTTTGCTCCGGTGTCAGGTCCTGTCTGTGAGTCTGATTGACCGTCTTATCTGTGTGTGTGTCTGTGTGTTTGCTGATTGTGTTCAATGTAGGGGCCTGGTGCTCGTGGATTTCTCGCTCCGCTCGAATCCCATCTGTGTTTCTGGTGTATATCATGGGATGTGTGGTGAGCCTTTGGTCATGCATTAAAAGCGTCTTGCCGCTAGCAAAATTTATGCTAGTTTCATACTTGGCGAGGAAATCCATGCCAATTATTGCTGACGCAGAAAGATGTTCTATAACGAACATGGGGTGTGTTGTGGCAAAATGGTCTAGCCTGAGGTGTATATTTGCCACCCCCGTGTTTTCTAGCGTCTGAGTATTGGCCGCTACCAGCCGGATGTCGCCCGTGACACCGTGTATCTGCCCTTCGGTAACGTGTTTTCTGTTGACACAGCTTACCGCTGCGCAAGTGTCAATTAGGGCTTGCACCCTGTGGCCATTTATGCTGGCGTGTACTGTCAGTGCCGATAACTGGAGTCCTTTGCCCTGCAAAGATGTGTTGTATAGGGTGTATGTTGTTGTTGTTGCTACTGGCGTAATGTCCTTGTCACTGTGTGCGCCAGTGTTGATGCCCTGCGTAACATTTGTGCTGGAAAGGCATGGAGCTGGCCGCTTATTGTACTTGGCACGTTTAGCCTCTCGGCTTTCTTCCTGGCTCGAGCTCTTTGTCTCGGTCAGCGAAATGTGTCCATTCAGTACACTGCCTGCTCTCTTCATTGCCCGCGCTGTGAAAATACAGGGATTCTGGCGAACGTTTAATGTGTTGACAGTTCCCAGTTTTTGTGTAGGTGTGTTGTTCCTTTCTCCCTCCTGGGAGGGTGTGTCTGCAAACCTAACTCTACGTTTGCACTTGTGACCTCGTTTTTTGTTCCAGGCGGTCGCGAGTTCGACTCCTGTTGCTGGCTCCCCTATGCCAAGTGAGCTCGCGTCCTGCGCCTGTGTGGTGTCACTTCCCGCCCCGTGTTGTGGTGTAGGGGGTATGGTTTCCCGTCTAGAGGGTGTGGGTTTGCCTTTGGTTTGTTCGCGCGTGATTGTGAGGGGCGTATAGTGTCCCGCCCTAGGGTTCCCCGTAAATAGTATGTGCAGGTCCCTGTCAAATCCCGCGGTTGTGAATAGCGGGGGCGAGTGCACGTCAGTGTATACGTGTATGTTTGTTTCAAGTACCTTGCCGAGAGCGGTCACCTCTACGGCGCCGGCATAGGTACCGTCCCTACCCATGTATCTTTGGTAGTCCGCCCCGGTCTGGAATGGGTTTTCCCGCTCGTCCGATACAAAATCCCGGTACTCTTTCCAGTTGGCCAGGATATGTTGGACCGTTTTCCGTCTGTAGTCCCTGTGATGATCCTCGGTATGCCGGACTAAGAAGCTAATGGCCCTGAACAGACAGTTGCCGTCCCCTTGTACGGGGTGTGTTTGGAAACGGTCCAGGGGCGGATCGTCAGCCTTGGATTTAGTTGGCTGCTTCTTCCCCTTGCTCTTACGAGTCTGTTTAGGTGAGGGGCCTCTCTGGTGTTGTGTTAGGGGAGGAACCTCTGCCGCTTTTTCAGCTGGCCGAACCTCCCCGTCTAGGCGTTTTTTGGAAACGTGGGCGTTCATCTCCCTGTGCTGTATGTACGCCCACCCTCGGGGTGGCTGCGCCAAATCCCCGCATGCGGTGGGTAACTGGGAGTGGGAAGTATTGACCCCTGTCTGCCCGGCGGGGTGCCTCATCCCTTAACTCCCTCGGGTGTTCGTCGGGGAGTGGATAGTGTTCTGGTCCCTTTGTGTACGTGTCCCTGGTTTCCCGTCCTTTTTGTGGGTTTGTTGTCTTGCGGTTATTGCCCGGCGGTCTGTTTTCTTGTCTCCGCCAGGGTGGGGTGTACGTCTGCTGCTGCGGGGGCAGGTTTTCCCGGCGATTCCCCTTTTCCCTATACTGGGAGGGTGCATATCCCTGTCTGCCTGGGGGTGGGTTCTCCAGGTACTCCCCGTTTCCCCTGTGTTGTGGGGATGCATACTTTTGTCTGATTGGGGGTGGGTTTCCCCGATAGTCCCCATTTCCCCTATAATGTGGGGATGCATAGCCTTGCCTGCGTGGGGGCGGGTTCTCCCGATAGTCCCCATTTCCCCTATACTGTCGGGCTTCATAGCCTTGCCTGCTTGAGGGCGTGTTTTCCCGATACTCCTCGTTTCCCCTGTATTGTGGGGCAGCGTAGCCCTGTCTGCCTGGTGGCGGGCTGCTTCGCCGAGGGATGCTGTGGTCGTACTCTTCAGGGTAGTACTCCGGTGTGTACGGGGATGATGGTCGCCGTGAGGGGTATGTCGGCTCTACGTCCACGTATGAGACCGGTGAGTACCGCGGAGGGTAGTGTGGCCTGTCCTGTGTATGTGGTGTTGTTGGCCGCTGTGGAGGGTAGTATGTTTTCTCCCTCTCGTAGTGTCTCCTTTCCGTGTACCCCCTGTCCCTTTCGGGATAATATAGTTCTCCCGTTTCCGTGTGTTCATCCCTAAGCGGTCTCCCGCCTGCTTGGATGACAGCTATCGTTAGCTTCTCCATCCTGTCCACTAATTCATCCATCTTCTGGCTGGTATCGTCCTTTTGTGGATGGAAATGCTGATTCACGGCTTTCTCCGTAGCTTTTTCCGTGATCTTTTTCCCTGCCTCTATTGTTTTAATATTGTTTAACATGTGTTGGACCGTGGGGTTATTCATTATGCATAACTTGTCCACTATGGATGGTCTAAGGCCCTGCATTAGCAGCTTAACTTTTTGCTTATTCGTCATAGCTGCGTTATATTTGTCGCACATCAGCAGTTTTGCGTTTACGTATGACTGTGCGCTCTCTTTAGGTCCCTGTGACCTCTGTCGAATTTGGTCATACAGGTCCTCATCATCTGGTATGAGCTGGAATTCACTTTTCATCAACAAAGTGATTTCCTCCCATGTGGCATCTTCTAAAGTGTCCTCATGGAGCTCGTACCATGTCATGGCCGCCTTCATGATGTATGCAGGGAGGAGCCGTTTCCTGACTTCGTCGCTCCAGCCATTGATCCGAGCCGTTCTATTGAAGGCCTTGAGGTATTCCTCGGGATCCTGGCCTTCCCCCGTGAACTTTTTGGGGTGGATCATGGGGTATTCTGTGTGCCTGTTCATTTCCTGTTCGTATGTCTCTCGTTGGCCGTGTAAGGATTCTAATCTGTTTACGCTGTTCGCACTGCTATCGTGTGACAAGGTGTTTGTGTTGTTCTGAGGGGAATTAGCCTCACTCCCCGTGTATGACACGTGTGTTACGTTACCAGGTGGCTCGTCACCTGATATATCGTCACTGATCGATGGTGTGTTGTCGTACTGTGTGGACTTGACTACTTCCACTGTCCTGTCTAGATCCTGTTTCACTGTTTCCAAAATAGTGTGTATATCGAGGACTGCCTCTGTCGTGTGATTGTCTGCCTTAACAGTGGCTGTATCCAGTAACTGTGTGATGCGCACGAGCAGATTATTAGTCTTCTGCTCTGTGATTTGCAGTTGCTGCAGCAATAGGGGGTGGAGTGTTGGCAAGCAATCTGCTTCACTAGCGCTAGATATTGGTGATTCTTGTCAGTGCGCACTGGTCTGGGCCTGGGATCGTGTAAAATGTGTGACTTGTGCTGCCGCTGCAGGGTGTTGAGCGCGGATCTCTGATGCCTTTAATTCGAGTTCTTTAAGGAGTTGTATTGCAGTCTGTTCAGTTATCAAGTCACTGTTCTTAATTTTTAACTTCGGCAGGAGTGGAGTTGTGCTAGCCGACAAATGGTGCGCAAAGTCCCTTAGTGTGGTTCTAAACGTGGTCATTTAATTTCCACCGACCTTGCACTATGGGGAGGGTGGGGGTGGGTGTAATAATACAAATCCCCATGTAATAAAGGGGGGAAATAAAAAGAAAAAGTGGGGGACGTAATTTAGGAGAAAGAAAAAAATTAGTCTCGCTTGGCTATTTGCGGTACGGATCGTTCTACCACGGGGGCTCGTTGTTTGAGTCCCTACCCTTATTGTGCGCGGTAGTAGCGCCTCCACCAAATATGTTTTAATCCCTTGGTTGGGGGGGGGGGGGGGGGGTAGTTGGGATAAAACACGGTTGTGTCACTGTGCTAATTTAGAAGACTGTTCCTGGGTGAGAGTAGCTTCCCGTAGCTGGGAGAGCTTACTCGTGTAGTGTGTTGGTGTTTAGTGTTTAATCTCTTGGGGGTGTCCCTGCAAGATGCAAGTATCTGCTAGGGGATGGATCCCTAAATGCAGGCTACTATACTGGCCTGCCAGCTGAGCGGAATGAGTAACTCAATAGACGTGCTAAGTCAGCGGCTCGACGCTATGCAGTCGAGTCGCGTGCTGTGAGTACAATGGAGTCTGACAAAGCAATTACTGGCTTCTACGGTCACGGGCAATTGTGACGAAGGTCAGGTGGGGTATGAGGATGTGGAGTGTAATTAGTAATGCAAGTGTAGCTTACTGACCATGTATTTATTGGTCAGTAGATGTAGATTGGTATGTCCCTCTTGGGGAATTTAGACAAGTATAAAATACAATTTGTGTGTACAAGTTTGGGGTAGGTGTTCACAAGAATTAAAGGAGTCTGAGCACGAGCTGAATCTCACTTGGTGATAGCTGGAACAGACGTCGGACAGGGCCGCTGGCGAAGCACAGAGTAGAACAGATAATGGTTCCAGTTTGGACTCCATTCTTATAACTTCCGGCGCTGCTTGGTCTGCATTGCGTAAATGTAGCTGCCCCAGATAGTTGTTAGTGTAAATGTTTGTGTATGTTTTGCAAGCAGTTGGCTAACCTCCTAGGCTTAGGCGGCCGCCGCTTGCTGTGTATAGATAATGTCCTGGTCTTATGGTGTTGCCAGTTGGGGTGGTTTTGGTAAAAGAGGAGGGTGGCTCTCAGGGGGTACTGCCCCCCCACCCCCCCGGGCTATACAGACCAATGACCAACCGAGTTCACTGTCAACAAGGGATTTGCGCTACCGGGACACACATAGTAGGATAACATGTCACATGTTACACATCATATGCGACTACTGTAAGGCTCGTAATTTTTTAAAAATTACTTTATATTGCAGATACTCAACTTAAAATAATTGGTTTACCCTTCTAGAATCTCTAAAGAGAACCTATATATATACAAATAAATTGCTGTTCGTTAGTCTCGCTAAAACTCGAAAACGGCTGGACAGATTTGGCTAATTTTGGTCTTGAATTATTTGTGGAAGTCCAGAGACGGTTTAAAAGGAGAATAAATATGAAAGTTGTAGCGCACGAGTACATTCAACAAATGAGTGGCGGCACGCGAATCGCTTAAACAATGTCCCGTATGCGTTCATATACTATTCATCCGATTGCTATGAAACTTTGGTGAGTTGTTGTGCATACACCAGGGTAAGTTATAGGCACAGTAAATCCAATGTACAATAGATGGCGCGCAAGTTACTTCAACAAAATGGCGTGCGTTTGTTTCAACAAAGTCCCATATGCGTTGATATTCCATTCACCCCATTGCCATGAAACGTCGGTGAGGTGTTGTGTACACTTCAAGGAAGGTTTCTGGCTTAGTAATTCCACTTAACAATAGGTAGTGCTCGAGTAGATTCAACAAATGAGCGACGACATGCAAAGCGTTTCAACAAAGTCCCGTATGCGTTCATATACCATTCGCCCGGTAGCGATGAAACTTGGGTAAGAGGATGTGTACACTCCAGGCAAGATTTCTGGCTTAGTAAATCCATGTTACAACAGGTAACGCACGAGTGGATTCAACAAATGAGCGACGACGCGCGAAGTGTTTCAACAAAGTTCCGTATGCGTTCATATACTATTCATCCGATAGCGATGAAACTTGGATGAGATGTTGTATACACTCCAGAGAAGGTTTCAGGCTTAGTAAGTCCATTTTACGATAGGCAGCGCACGAGTAGATTCAACAAATGAGCGAAGACGCGCCGAGCGCGTCAACAAAGTCCTCTATGAGTTCATATACCATTTGTCCGATAGCGATGAAACTTGGGTGAGATGTTGTGTATACTTCCGGTAAGGTTTCTGGCTTAGTAAATCCACTTTACAATAGGTAGCGAACGAGTAGATTCAACAAATGATCGATGGCTCGTAATCGTTTCATCAAAGTCCCGTATGCGTTGATATGCCATTCATCCGTTTGCGACGAAACTTTAGTGAATTGTTGTGTACACCCGAGGAAAGGTTTCTGACTTAGTAAATACATTTTTCAATAGGTAGCGCTCGAGTAGATTCATCAAATGGGTAACGGCGCGCGTATCGTTTAAACGAAATTCCGTATGTGTTCATATACCATTCATGCGATTTCATAGAAATTTGGTGAAATGTTGTTTCCACTCCCGCGAAGGTTTCCGATTTAGTAATTCCATTTTACAATTGGTAGCACGCGAGTAGATTTAACTAAAAAGCCACAGTGCGTGAATCGTTTCAACAAAGTCCCGTATGCGTTCATATACCTTTCATCCGATTGTGATAAAACTCTGGTGAACTGAGTACAGTCCTGCGAAGGTTTATGAATTAGTAAATCCGTTTTTCAATGGCTGGCGCACAAGAAGATTCAACAAATGAGTGACGGCGTGCGAATCGTTTAAACAAAATCCCGAATGCGTTCATATACCATTCATCCGATTGCGATGAAACTTTGATGAGTTGTTGTGTACAGGCCAGGAAAGGTTTTCGACAGTAAATCCAGTTTACAATAGGTAGCGTACGAGTATATTCAACAAATGGGTGACGGCGCTCGAATCGTTTCAACAAAGTCCCGTATGCGTTCATATACCATTCATTTCATTGCGATGAAACATTGGTGAGTTGTTGAGCACGCTCCCTTGAATGTTTCTGAGATATAAATCAATTTTACAATAGTTTAGAGGTGGTTAACGGAAACAGAAGAAAATATTGGGAATCCCAAAGCACTTCAACGAACAAATTCACAACGCCAACACTTTCTTTGATTGACATTGCAACGTATGCCGGGCACAGCTAGTTCATTATAAATAACTCATCCCTAGGTTAAGATCCTTACAGTCTCGTACGACGTATCGTCATAGCGAGGGCCGGTCCACTGCAAGTCCCATGTAAAGTATATGGCTTGACGGGCCAGGTGAGGAAACAGAGGTCATAACACTGTCTTGCACGTGAATTCTTCAGTGCTGTGAAGGGAATTTTCTCTCTCTTCAAGGGCCAGCAGATTGGGCTCAAAGCGTTGCTTTGAAGCGAAACAGAAGATTCTTCATTTCACTTCCTGCTTCTGTCTCTACGAGAGAAGGGTCCACCCCACCTCATGCCCTTAAACAGGTATTCAGCCATTGTTCGCAGCTTTCTGACATTAGACAAACTATATTTATACATTTTCAGTTGTATGAAGTTAATTTCTACTGTATAAATGTGTTATTAACTTTTGTGCACGGTACGTAGTTATTTAATATGCCGATTGTATGCGACGTGGGAAAATGAAAGTGGAATTTTTATTAACAAATCCATTTTCTTCTATAGCTCTAAACACAAAGTTAGAAATTAAATAATTATGACCTCATCAACCAAGCTGATAGATCAATTTGCTTCATCCAAGCACAGGAGAGAATATATTTATAAATAAAGAGCCATGTGAGTACAGTTTTTAATGCATCAACTATTTATTAAAATTTGTTTCAAATGTTGTGTTATGTGTAATGATGATAATGGCAATATTGGCAACAATGAATGCCAAATATAAAACAATATTTAATATGTAAAAACAATAGTATCATCTGGCCCACCCTAAAATTTTAATCAGGAGCCGCCCCTTAAACGGATAATCGATTGTGCGTCTAATCGTTTAATTTGCTATTAGAATATTTGTTTCATGGTTTTGTGGATTAATCGGTGAACCTCGCATCTTCCACTGCGCTCTCACAGAAGCAAAACAGACAATAAATTAATTACAATACTAGGGCATTCGATTAGTAACAGCAACACTGCTATAACATCACAGAGAATATTATTTGAGCGGCTTCGGTGGCGTAGTCGGTAGCATGCTGAGCTTCTACGCCCAAGATAGCTGGTTCAAACTCGGCCGAAGCCGTCGGATTTTTAAGAGCGTTAAAAATCCCCCAGTATGCCTTCCTTCGGAGGGGAAGTAAAGCCGGCGGTCCCATGTCACAGATTTATGGCATGTTAAAGAACCTTCCACTAATTGCACCTGTGTGAAGCTAAATTGGATAGGTTAAGAATGTAAACAACGCTCTTAGGTTTCTACGTTCGTTGCCAAGAGCCGACTGCGGTGGCGTCTAGTAGCTAATTTCTGAACTTGGCTTAGTAGTCGTTGAGGGTGGCGATTGGCGGCAAAAGTAGGAACTATTTTAAAAATTCTAAGTTGCAGTACTTAAATTAAAAAACAGATAACACAGACTAATACAGTCATCACAATTAACACCAGTTATCAGACAGATTCTACACACACCCAAAGTACACGGGACTATATGACCGCGTTGTCGCAGCCCCTAAACTTAAGAACCAACCAACCAATCAATATTATTTGGTTAATTTTGACCTCCATTTCCATGTCAACAATACTTTACCAAATCCTTGCAACACAAGGCACTCCATTTCAGGATATCTCTCTCACTGATTGATCTAGAGCTCTCTGGATGTTAACTCATGATTCAAATCGAACGCCTCGTAGAGGATCTTTGATCTTTGAGATTAAGTCGTAATCACAAGGGCTCATATCAGCTGAATTTAGTGGATGTTCGAGTACTTTCCAGTTCGAACTTGGAAACAAATTACTCACTGTTGCGGCTACATAACAGCCAGCATTGTGATGTATTACAATAAGACTCGCAATGGCCTCAGTACGTTTACAACGCCATGCTGGTCGCAAATGATGTTCCAAGTAGTAAGTTTGTATTCACTTTTGCACCATGAGGTACAGTATGTACCAATATTATGCCTTCATAATCATTGAAATAAATTTAAATAAAAATATAACTCACTAAAAGAATTTAAAAAAAGTCCCCTCGGCACGCCAGAAGGCGGAGGTAGATTTCACCGGACAAACTTGGGGATAGGCGAAAATAGGCAGAATATGCAGGTTTTCGTAGAAGGATCAGACCTCATTTATTGCGAGAAGGTATTTTATAATTGGAGCTTAATTAACTTTGTTTTTCGTCATTTTATGCTTATTTTAAACATTTTATTGTCTTATGGGAACGGTAACCTTCTTGTCATTTGGGGTCCATTTTTATACTTGTGGTCACACTGTCCTTATGCAAGGTTTCGACACTGATGAGTGACTATGTAACGGTCTGTTACTTCTTCACGCAAAATTATATCTCCCACAGAGATTTTGGTTGGTTCCTCAGTTTATGGGCTGCGACAACGCGGTCATGTAACCCCGTGTACTTAGGGATGGCTGTATTAGTCTGTATTTCAGGTAAGGACTGCAGACGGTCAATTTCAAGCCGTAGTTCCTAATGTTGCTACCAGGTGCTACCGTCAACGACACCTAGCTGTGAACTTGGCTACTAGATGCCACCGCAACCGGCAACTCGCAACGAACGTTGGAACTTCCCCTCCAAAGGAAAGCATACTGAGGGATTTTTAGCGCTCTTAGAAAATCTGACGACTTCGGCCGGCTTTGAACTCGCGACCTTGGGCATAGACATTCAGCATGCTACCAGTTACGTCACCGAAGCCGCTTCACACTTAATCAAATGGAAATCTGAATCTGATCTCGTGCAAGTGCGTTATCTTGGCAACGTCTGATGGCTCATCCCTCATCAATTAAGTAGTGTTGCCATGGCAACCACTGATAGCTCTTGGCATTTTTTTATAATTCCGAAATCATTTTTCTCATCCCTTGGCATAATGGTGGGTCATATCAAAAATTCTTTCAGACAAAAGTTTTAGGTAATTATTAGGGGAATGTTGTCCATTCAGTACGGTTTTGATATTGTGCCTATTAAGAGAGATATGATTAATGTTTCCCGAAAAACCCACTTTTTCCCACCCCTTGGGTCAATGGTTGGTGCTATAAAAAACTCTTCAAACATTAATTTTTGGGCTTTATCCGACACATAGTATGAACGTCGAACGGATTCGATATTTCACATATTGAGAGAGTTATAGCAATATTTCACTTTTTCGATAAAAGCCCCCCATTTTCACCCCCTTCGACTGATTTAGCCCAGTAACGAACTCGACCGAGATTTTATAGATATACTTATTCGGTAAAAAATTCAAAGTGATTGGTGCAAAATTACGGCAGTTATCGTGTCCACAAGAAACTGATATACATATATATAAATTCATACATAAATTATATATAAACTTTTGAACTGACGGTGGTTTTGGGGTCTGAGGGATGTTAAACGCGAAGATATGTCGAAATTTTCCGGAAGTCGAAACATGGGACCCATTGCAATAGTTAGCTTTCTAATGAAATCTACCTAAAAATGGGAATGGTTTGATTTAAGCCTCCGTAGCTTAGGCGGCAGCACGCTGGCCTCTCACCACTGGGTCCGCGGTTCAAATCCCGGTCACTCCATGTGAGATCTGTGCAGGACAAAACAGAGGCAGACAGATTTTTCTCCGTGTACTCCGGTTTTCCCTGTCGAAATTTAATTCCCGCAACACTCTCCACTATCATTTCATTTCATCTGTCATTCAGTTAATCATTGCCCCAGGGGAGTGCGTCAGGCCTCGGCAGTCGGCACAGTTCATATCCTCGCCGCTAGATGGAGGTATCATTCATTCCATTCCTGATCCGGTCAGAGACTGGAAGCAGGCTGTGGATTTTCATTTTTCAGGAATGGTTTGATAACAGTGAATCGGACGTCGCTGATATATGATGTATCTTCCAGTTATATCACGATCAACTTCAGTGTGGTTTAATAATATCAACCTTAATGGATACGGCAGTCTGTATCACATTGAATTAAACCAGAAGAGTCCTACTAGTTGATGGTTCTGTTGAAGTTAGGTGTCCAATTTGGTAATGCAGTACATAAACTTAATTCAAACTGTCGTAGTATTTTATATGTGCAAGACGTCCGAAACAATTTGGATATTGCCAAGCCAAAATATAATGTATGGATACGTTGAGAAATAAAATAACCAACATTCATTAAACAGTAGGCAATAAATTGGAATATACAAATGTAAGTTTGGATTAAGATTATGTACTGCATTACCAAATTGGACAGCTAACTTCAACAGAACGATCCAAGTAGTAGGAGTCTTCTGGTTTATTTCAAGGTTAGACCACATCAATGTGATACGGACTGCCATATCCATTAAGGTTGATATTATTAATAGGGCTAGGATTTTTAGGTGCTAAAAATATTTATTTTTTATATATTAAAAATACCTGAAATATGTGACTAAAAGTAAAAATCTTTTAATATAATTTAGTTGATTAATGTAAATATAAACACTATGCAGTAGCCTACTCACGAATGCAATTTATTCTATGCCTGACTGACTGCTGAAACATTACAATACACAACGAGATACATCGTCAGGTTGTCCATCACAAATGACCGACGATTATCTCGAAACACTTATTCTGAAGGCGCGAAACTACGGCAATATGTTTCTTGCCCTTGAGGTGTTGTGTAACTTGAGATCGCTGTTCAGCCTTGATCGCTTTCCCCACAAGGTTGGCAGAACAGAATCAGAAGTAAAATTATCTTTAAATTCTGCAACATACTGCTGCAGACGATAACTTGTAGTTGTTTTTACTGTAGGCATCGTAGAACTGCTTTACACTTCACAGTGCCAGAAATGTACTGCATGCGAGTGACTCTGGTTCCAGGTAGCTGGGGGAGGGGGAGGTCTAGCACGTGGTGCAATATGGCTATGGTCAAAGAAATCCCCGACTTCCACAGTGAGTGGCACGGGGCGACAAGTTAAGAATAACACAGTTGCAAGCTCACATACGCTCTGCATGAAGATTAGATAGCTCACAGGTTCTTTCCCGTTAGAGTAACACACAACAAAAATGTAATAAACTGAAAGATCTAGCATACTGTTATAAAAAGTAAATGTTATGTCTTATTTTGCTAATAAGTGAAAAGCAGGAATGTATGTGTTTATAGAAAAAATGCTTAAAATATGTATTTACATAAAAAAATATTTATTTAGGCCTACCTAAAAATCCTAGCCCTAATTATGAAACCACACTGAAGTTGATCGTATTATAACTGGAAGATACATCATATATCAGCGACATCCGGTTCACTGTAATCAAACCATTCATATGTTTTTTAATTATTTTTGAGAGCTTTCCTTTTATTTAAATTTCTAATACTGTTTCGTAAGAATATGCATTTTCTCTTTTATCCTTATAAAGTTAGTTTCAAGATTATTTTAATTCAATCTACGCTGACGAAGGTATCATTGAACATCCAAACATGTAAGTTTAAGCAGTGATTAAACCACATTCTTTAGTGTTTGACAAGGCGGTTTTGAATAAGATAGTACTAGTTTCCAAACTTACTCAATACACACACAAATAGAGGAGAAGTCTGATTTAGCTCAACACGCCATGCAAAATGACAATCCAATCTATTTTGATGAAACATCGCTCAAAATGGGGAAGAGCTCATGGTTGTCTGACCTACAATAGATGGGCTGACTAAAGGCAGAAGGGTTAATAGTATTTATATTACAGTATTGTTATTAATTCATTTAAGGGCTTGGGACATCATGGTATCAACCTCGTGTAGTTGGGTGTGAGTTGAATTTGTATCATGACTTATATTCCTATGATGAGTGTAGTAGAGTGTGAAACTGTATAATTAGGGACAGGGATGGGGTAATTGCTCTGGGACTTGAAGTAAGGTACTATTCCGGCATTTGCATGGAGGGAGTGTAGGAAAATTCCTGGGAAAACCTCACTCAGGATGGCCGCTGTTAGTGCCGGGATACGAACCTGCGATTTACGGACTTTCTGTAACTGCCCGCGTGGCCGTGGTGCACGATTTAACGAGCACGGCTACGCCATGGGGTGTGTTAATATGAAACAGCTCGAAAATGCTCGTCTACGAGTAGGAAAATTATATCGAATGAGAGAAGTGAAATAATCTATTATATATAATCCAAAATTGACTCATCAACGCAGGGCTCAAACCACTAGACCTAGGAAGCTGAGATGTAGCGTGTTGGTTGATCCGAGTATGTAGAGGCTCACAAAGAAACGGTATTTGAAAATTCAATTTGTAAGTGACTTTTTTTGGCCCTTTGGCACTGAGCATCCAAAATTAACTCATCAAGGCAGGGTTCAAACCACTAGACCTCGAAAGCTGAAATTTTGCCTGTTGGTTGCCCGAGTATGTAGAGGCTCACTAAGAAACGGTTTTTTTAGCCTATTTTCAATTTTGAAAAAATAGGCTTATGAGATCACCTTTTGTCCGTGTGTGTGTGCGTGTGTGTGTGTGTGTGATTCGTGTGTGTGTCCCCCCCTAATAAAATCTAAACGGCAGGAGCGATTTCAATGAAACTCGGAAAGTTCATAGCACTATTCCCGGCGACCTCGACCGTGCCCTTCAAATTTTGTTACGACTCACCAATCCAACATGGCGGCTGTGCGATATATTTCACCAGCATCCAATATCTCCGAAACTATTACCGATATTACCCTGACATTTTCTATGGTGATAGAGGGAACTACTATATGTTCACTTATGTGACTTTTGAAAACCTGGTAACTACAAAACCAACATGGCGGCCAAGCGAATTTGCGACTTTTAAATAGACGTTCCTCGCGATTTGACCAACCAAACGCAATGAAACTTGGTACAGTATATGTTTATATACATTGTAATGCACCGACATCTAACTTCGTTCAATTGTTTACATAATCAGAAGATGGCGGATGTGCGAAATATTTCACCGGCATTCTATATCTCTGAAACTATTAGCGGTATCTCCCTAAAAATTTTTTACGGAGATAAAGGGCACTACTGGAAGTCCATCTATAAGATTTTCAAAAACCACTTAACTACAAAACGAACATGGCGGCCATGCGAATTTGAACATCTTAAATAGACCTTTCTCGCGATTTAATGTTCCAAGCGCACTGAAACCTGGTACAGGAAATATTTATACATATTGTAATCCACTGGTATCTAATTTAGTTCAATTGTTTACATAACCTCAAGATGGCGGCAGTGCGAATTTTAAAATTAAGTTTTTATTTCTTGTGATGTAGTCATGCGATCGAAGTGAAAGTTTGAATAATGAACCTACGCAATAATTTTCCTTTAATGGTACATGACTCTATGGCCTATACATTTAACAATCCAACATGGCGACCATCCGAAATATTTAGACGATACTCAATATCTACGAATCTATTTTAGCAATCAAACTGCATTTTTTAATGTTCATAGGGGCTATGAACTTAAGTTCACCTATAGGACTTTAAATAACCTGGTGATCACAAATCCAACATGGCGGTGACGCGAATTATAAATATTCACATGGACGTTTCTCGCAATTTAACCATCCGCGTGCAGTGAAACTTGGTACAGTAAATCTTTATCCGAATGTTAATCCACTGGCATCTAATTTATTTCAATTGTTTCTATAACCACAAGATGGCAGCTGCGAATTTTTTTTAAATCTTCTTGTTTTTTCTTGTGTCCTAATTATGCGATTGAAGTTTGAATACTACACGTTCACAATAATCTGCATGTAACAGTACATAACTCTAGGACCTACATATTGAACCCTTTACCCTATGTTGGTTAAATGATTCTACTTTTTATTTCTTCAATTAATAAATATTTCAACCAGCATCATGAAAGTAGCCAGACAGCGATGAGGAAATTTCAGGCATTTGTTGGAGACAGTAGGGACATACCTGCGACAGTTTAACAAAAGGCTAAGTACTTGAGCTATGAAAAGAAATAGCTTAACGATGTATCATAAGGACAGGTGTGGCTACCTCAATTTTAGAAGCGACGCGCAGTGAGACATGGTTCTGGTATGTTCATTGTGTTATTCGCGCCTAGAAGAAATATGATGCAGTAATGTGAATGGCTGATGAAGAAAATAGACACTCCCAAGACGCCAAGATCTACTAGAAACAGCCAAATTACAGAAAATGGAGAACCAATGAGAAGAGAATGCCTACTTGCGCGCCAACTCCGGCTGGGGTACGCGGCGGCTAGCATTCACGCGGGAAATCGCCTAGACAAAATCTCTACGATCGATTCTAGGATTAATGGGCATATTCTTGACCTGTGCAATATTACGAGTTCAGTGATATTTATTTCATTCCTGTATTACAATTATTTCGAGAAATTTTTACATAAAATCCCCCTCCATCTAGACCCAAGGGCCAGTTCATTTATAAGTGTGTCGAAGAGCCAAGACATTGACTTTTATTCTGTGTGTCGAGGACACGAGACTTCTATTCTGTGCGTCTACGGACGTAGACTGATTTTCATTCTGTTCATCTGAAGAGATAGACTTGTATTTTTATGTGTCAAGAACACAAGATATTCATTGTAAAGTGTTAAATTCAGTGATAGATAGTCATTGTACTATAGTTATAGGGAAAGTATCGTCGATAATTCGCCAACGAACAGTGACAGGGAATTTAGTACCTGAACAAGCGAATTTAGTAGGCAGACATAAAGTGTATAATAACCTAATTTTTGTATCAGCGCAAGGATGACATCGATGAATGCAGAGGAAGTGTGGAATTCTCAACAGTCCGTCCAGATGGCTGCTATGAGATAAAGAACCATCCAGTTGGGGAATGGCGTCTGATGTTCTTTGACGGGTGACTGCAAAAAGAGATGAGTACAATAATATTTTATTATCTATTAAATTAACTTATGGTTTATGGGACATATTTTTGTAAATACTTTGCTTGTGTGATTAATGTAGTATATTTTAGTTTGATCTGACACACTTTGTTTGGAAGCAGCTCGCACTATTGTAGTTAATGGAAAGTTCTTTTCTTTGTGTTGTGTTAACTAACGTAGCTATGTGAACGGCCGTGTTCGCCTAGGTTACGAAGTGCGGTTAAAAACGTATCTCGGAGATATGTCGTGTTTCAAAAGTAGGACTGAATTAATATAATTATATAGTAGATTGGAGGGTAATTAAATTTTGTTGAGATTTATTATTGATCAGATTCAGTGTGATTATTGCCTTTGGAGCAATGTAATTTGTGACGAAGAGTACTCAGCTCTATCGTAGGTTTTAAATATTGTGTTAAATGTTTGCGAGCTCTAATTCAGCAGACCCCTGTGAAAGGCGTTATGTCAGTCCCAGATGTGTGTATTGTGAGTATATTTTGTGGTATTACAAGCGGGAACTTCAGCAGAGACTGATTTCTGTCAGCTTGGTACCAGATTCATATTGTATCCTTGCGAGGACAATTATGGATATGTGATTATTGTCTGACCATATGTTGAGTTGGAGGAGATATTAGTTGCTGTTGATTCCTTGAGATAACAGTCCAGCTGGTCGGCTATTTATATACACTGGAAGGGGGACATGACTGGTATTTAGGAAAGGGTGAGTTGTGGTCACAAGGGCTGGCTGAGTTTCGCAAGCAAGCTCATTAAAGTGGAGTGCACGTCTGGCTCCCAATTTACTTGAAAATAAATATAAATGTGAGAAACTGATCAATGGTAAAATTGTTTAAATAAATGGGAGTTGCCTACGAAACACGATAACCTTCGAAGCGTTTCATTAACATGCAATTTTGTTAATATAAAGTAATCTTAACCACTCAGGTGATTTGTTGTTGTTGGTTTATTCTATGTTTATTTTCCATGTCAGTGACCCGTGAGTCACGTGCGGCGCTGTTTTTCCTTGTTGTTGAGTATCTGGCCATTGTGGCAGCTCATTTGGTTAAGTGTGTCACCACACTAATAAGGGTCTCAGAGAGATGCCTGTAAATAGTAGAGTTGTAATACGTGTGTCAGAGTTAGATTTAAGGATTTTTATTAATGTTATGCCCATATCCATAAACGTTAATTTACGAGATGATTGTTCGTGAGCACCGTGGCTGTTAACCCGTTGTGAACGAATGATCATCCAAGTACTCATTTCTCGTAGATAGTCATCACGCGAACATAAATTCACATGCAAGATCGTGGAACTTGGATCCACATTTTATTAGAAAAGGGGAGATCCATCTGACTCCTCAAAGTGATAATTATTCCTGTCAGGGGAAAATTCAGGGAGGATTTGTTTATTATTGTTTGTTTTATTCTTTTATGCACAAATTAGTTATTAAATCTTGTTATTATCTTACGTTTTGTCTCCTTACTTTCTTAGTTATAGTTTTCATCCTATAACCCTTGCCTCAGAAAAGCACGTAGTTTGGCGGACGTAAACACCACACTATGAACTGAACGCGACCCCTTGATCTAAGATTCTTGCATAAAACACTGCTATTCTGAAGGGTTCATAGGTGAAAACTGGCGCGGCCAACGTTGGGGCTATTCACGGTGGTGTAACGGGGAGATTACACATGTCAATAGTGGCGCATTTGAGTAAAACTGGCATGCCGCAAGTGCAGGCAGATATGACAGTATTTAATCACCGGGAAGTGATATTTTATTAAAAGTAGTTGAGGCGAAGTGGATACCGCCAAATGTGTGAAAAATAAATTAAAATCAGGAGTTTGCAAAGTAAAATACGGTTCACGTTGTTGTCTTTTAAATTAAAGTAAAATTAAGATGTGATACCGGGCGCCCAATGATAAAGTTAAAACTAGATTTGTGTATAAAGTCAAACTCATGGAAATATTAGGAGGCTGTAGCCTAAAATAACAATTAATACTTTGTTAATTAGTCAGTGTTAATATCAGATCAGGATAACTGTTTAATGGCTAAATGTGTGCTTGGGTTTAAAATTAAATTGAGTAAAACTAGAACTACTCAGAGATGCAATCAACTAGTGGGATTAAAGGTAAAAATAAATGAACTGAGTAGGATAAAGAAATTAAATGTGCATTGGATTTATGTGCGTGTCAAGGGGCAATGGCGTATGCCATTTCCCATATGTCTCATATATATTGTAAAACATGGCAACGGTGGCGCAGATCCAGGAGATCATTAAAAGTGCTGTGAGGAGAACTCAGGAATTGTTGGATACTAAACTAGCTGAACAAAGTGAACAATTACACAATAAACTATCAGAACAGAGTCAATCTATAAACACTAGTATGTTAGAGCAAAATGAATCGCTAAATACGAAAATGTCACAACAAAGTGAATCGCTAAATACTAAACTGTTAGAACAAAGTGAATCGCTGAACACGAAGTTATCTGAACAAATAAACACTAAATTATCAGAGCAGAGTCAATCTATAAACACTAGTATGTTAGAGCAAAGTGAAGCGTTAAATACTAAACTGTTAGAACAAAGTGAATCATTGCGGACACAGTTAAATAACAGTAGAATTGAGCAAAATGAATATCAGGCGGAACAAGCTAGGTTATTAAAGAGTGAAATTAATGACACGATAAATTCAGTTAGAGGCGCAAAATAATAAAAACGCGAACCAATTAGCTTCGTTAACCGCAGAAATGAAAGAGCACACAAACCAACAGATGATATTACTGGCCCTTGATGTAAGCAAAAATAATGAGAAACAATTAGAGCAGATTGCAAAAATGGAGAGTATTTTTGATAAAAAAAACTTAGCATTCTCGATGAAACGGTGTTAGCTAAATTAGAGCAGATTGAAATAGCATGCACAATGAATACAAGCGAGGTCAAAATAGCTCAAGATAAGTTGGAAGGACGATTTAAGGAGATGGAGAAAAGTGGCAGGGTCATTCAACAACAAATATCAGCAGTAGATGAGAACATATCAGGCATAATTAAAGATATGGACCGGCTCGAGATAAAATCAGCGGAGCAGTGGAAAAGCCTAGAAACGGAACAAGAACAATTTAAGAGTACATTAGACGAAAGGCTAAGCCAGATAGAAAATAATCAGGATGAAAATAAGAGCCAAATTGAAGAAAAAATAAGCACGATTAAAGAACAGATCAGGAAGGATTGGAAGAAAATGAATATTGATTCTAGAGAGGAAAGATCCACTATTCTTAAAACAGTAGGCGAAAACCACACGCGTATTCAAGCTTTGGAGCAAGAGGTAAAAAATAGACTTAAAGAGCAGACAGACAGGATCATAAAAGCCGAACTTCGCTCATTAGAACAATCATCTATATTTAAAACGGGAGCATTGAAAGACAAGCAGGATGACTCACATAGTCCCCAACCCAGCATAGCAGGAAGTCAGACTCAAGCAGAGAGCCCATTAAAAACAAACACAGAAGGATTTCGCAAGAACGTAGATAGGAGCTCAACACCACAGGACGGTCATCAGCCCACACAACTTATTCAAGTAATTCGCTCAAATGACTACAAGCCGCAGAAATACACAGAAAATTCAGGAGTAACGCCTAAGGCCTTTATCAAAGAGATTGAAGACCACTTTAATGACACTGGGGTACCTGAAACACGTAGATTGAGAATGATGGAGAGATTTTTATCGGGAAATGTTCTCACCTGGTTTTTAAGTTTCAAATACACATTTGGAACCATGTCAGACTTTAATTTAGCGTTTCTGCGCAAATACTGGTCTCCCGCCATACAACAGAGTTTAAGAATGGAGCTTTACTCTAGAAAATATCAAACCACCCAGCAGACAAAATACTCAGATTTCTTTAACATGCAAATGCTAAAATTTCGCGACCTAGATTACCCATTAAACGAAGCAGATTTGGTGATGACAATAGCAAGGCAAATGCCAGTTAATGTACAGCAAGTACTAGTCGCAGAAAACGTTAGTACGGCCCTACATGCAGAGCAGATATTACGGCAAATAGATGAGACCACATCTCATAGTCATTTTAGAGGAGGAAGACAGCTGGAATTAGTCAACACTACAGAGGTCGTAAAAACAAAACAAGGAAATACTAAAACGCAGGGTACTAATACGAGCACCTCCACACCTAGGCGAAACCAGGAAGAAGGGGAAAACAGACCATATCAGCGCAACGAAAATCACTACAACAATAGATACCAGGGCAACAATAGATACCAACAGAGAGGATATCAACAATGGCGTGATAATCGAAGGAATGACAGGCCTTATGGAAGATACGGTGATTACAATGCCAATCAACGATGGAAAGGAAGGAGAGAGCAAAATCAAGGAGATCAACGTAACTATCGAGATGACTGGGATGATAGGCACGCTCAATCACAAAATTACTTAGAGGAGTTACACGCTAGTCAAGGTGGAGAACTAGGAAGATGGGAAAAGGCCATTGGGAACAGAAGGAACCCAGATACACATACTGAGGAAGCTGGAAGTCTACTGAGACAAGAGGAATATCAGGGACATGAGCGACAGAAGGATGATGGGAGTCGAAATGGAGCTAAAAAAAATGTTAATTTTGGATCAAGGAGACAGCCTCAAAACACAACAGGCGGAAGTTGAAGATGGATGGATAGTAGCGAACATACAAGAATGGATTGCTTTACCAGAAGACTGCCTGGAGGAGACGGTGAAACCACGGAACGATGAAATTTGGCAATTACCCATTATTTACGCAAGGATTGGTGGAATTAATATAAGATGTTTATTGGATACAGGGTCACAGATCAGTCTAGTATCGGAGGCCTTGGTTCGAGAGTTGGGACGGACTCAGAATATTCCAGTAATTCCGGTACCACAGCTCAAAGTGAGGGGTGTTATTCCTGAACGCACCGTTACTTGTAAACGTCAGGCATACTTAGAGCTGAACATATTGGAACATACTTTTGGGCAAACATTCATTATCATGGCAAAGATGAATTTCAATATAATTCTTGGTGCAAATTTCATTTGTGACTATCAAGCAGTGATAGATTTGCACAAGAATACAGTCAGTTTTAGAGAATATGACCAGCTGAAAAACGTGGGATTGCATATGGATGAAATCACTACCGGAAGAAATGTAAATTCTTGGGCATTGGAAGCAATATCAGAAGAGACGGAAGAGGAGGTACGAAAGGCGGAAGATAACATCGTAGAAGGGGCTGTTGTGGAACTAGATGAGGAGATAGAATCCCAGGAGATATGGTCTTTATTAACAGAAGGAGATAACAGCGATGCACAATTTGAAGAGTTACTACAGGAGCGGCTCAATGACATTCAACTTGGGGGTGAACACAGAAAACAGTTGGAAGAGATTTTAAGGAAGCACAAAACAGTATTTGATACAGTACCTGGGAAAATTTTAAATTTCAAGTACTCTATGCAAGTCGAGGACTGGTCACCTTTCAAAAGCAGATTGTACCCAATTCCTGAAAAGTATCGTGGTCAAGTTAAAATCATAATAAATGAGATGTTAGAAGCTGGAGTGATAAGGAAGACACCTACACCTTATCTAAATGCGATTTTGGCAGTCACAAAACCAAATGGATCTATTAGACTTTGTTTAGATGCCAGAAATCTCAACATGAGACTCATTTTTCCTGAGTATGACAGAGCGCCAATTATCAGAGACGTATTAAAAGGCTTTAAAAACAAGAGCATTTATTCATCAGTCGATCTGACGAGCTCGTTCCACCATCTTGAATTGGATGAGAAGTCACAGCTTCTAACTGGCTTCTTATTCGATAACCAGACATATTGTTTCGTCAGAATGCCTTTTGGAGTCAAAACAGCGGGCTGCGCTTTAATCTGAGCACTGGACCGGAACCTAACCGAGGAAGTAAAGGAGATGACGGTGCGATACATTGACGACATTCTGTTGGCATCCGACAACATTGAAACTCACATGGAAAATTTAGATAAAGTATTGGGCAACTTGAATGCATCGAATTTTAAAGTAAACCTGAAGAAATCGCATTTCTTCAAGAGCGAGATCTTATATTTGGGTCACGTCATTGATAAGGAGGGAGTGAAGCCAAACCCAGCTAAGATTGAAGCGATAAAGAATTTCCCTACACCAACGAGAGTCAAGCACATTCGGGCTTTCTTAGGCGTAACGGGATTCTTTAAAGAAAACTGTCCAGGTTATACGGAGACTGTAGCTCCAATGCAAGAAATGTTAATGAAAAATAACAAATGGTCATGGAACGCGGAATGTGAGAAGGCATTCCAAGCAACAAAACAGCTATTGGAAAACTGCATTAAATTAGGCTATCCAGATTTCAAGCTTAAATTTATAATCCAAGCGGATGCTTCACTAATTGGGATAGGTGCTATGCTCTACCAAGAGGATCCAGCTAACCTGCAGCACAAAACATATTTGGCATTTGTCAGCCGGAAATTGCGTAAGCACGAGCGCAATTATACTGTAACCGAGCTAGAATTGTTGGCCATCCTTCATGCGCTCCAACAATGGAAACGAATAATATATGGTTACCCTATTGTTGTCAGGACTGACCACAAGGCATTAACATTCTTGTTTAAGACGTCAATGGCAAGCGAACGTGTGACACGTTGGTCTATATACATTCAGCAGTTCAGCATTGAAATTGAACATTGTCCAGGGAAGATGAACGTGATACCGGATGCACTCAGCAGGAACCCAGAGCCTGATAATGAAGAAACAGCGATGGTACAACACTTGGAGTTAACACCGAAGGACCGGGAATTCTTGGAGGAGTTACGTGAGATACAGCGAGAACAGGAAGCGGAACCATGGATGATGCTATTAATTAAATACTTCAAAAAGCAACTACCTACAGGAACACCTGCATTTCGAGAAGCGAAAGCCAAAGAAGGAAGATATGTTTATGTCAACAATTTGCTGCACAAATGGGTAGATAATGACCACACCAAGTTACGCATATTAGTACCTGCATCGTTACAACGAGGATTGACATGGCATACGCACGAAAGTTACGGTCACGTGGGCTTAGACAAGTGCGAAGCAACAATAGGAGAGACATTTACATGGCCACGTATGAGAACAACTATATGTGACGTCATTACAACTTGTGACCCGTGTCAGAGAACAAAGCCAAATAATTATTTACTGAGGCAATATCCTAGACCATTGCTACCTCAGAAACCATGTGAGCTACTGGCGATGGACTGTCTTGGTCCAATTCCGAAGGGAAGGAGAGGTTGCCGTCATTTGCTAGTGTGCATTGATGTATTTTCTAAGTTTGTAGTACTATGCCCTATTCAGAAAACCACATCGAAGCAGGTACTCAGTCGCATTCGTAATAGAGTTATTCCAACCCTTGGAAAACCAGGGTTTTTATTATCAGATCACGGCAGTTATTTCACAAGCGCCGAATTTAAGAAAGGAATGGAAGACATGGGTATAAAACATGTTTTAAGCAGTATCCGACATGCCCAAGCTAATCCAAGCGAGAGAGTAGTTAAATCTGTAACTGCATATTTGAGGATCTTCATTCCGAACGAACACCACAAATGGGTCGATAAAATTAAGGATGTAGAGACATGCATGAATTCTACCAGGCACGAGTCAACAGGACAAATCCCTATGGTCCTACACAAGAACGAGTATCCAGTAAGAACGTGGAAAAGCATCATTAACTGTCCACAAGATCCCATGATAGCACCAGACCTGCGAATTGAAAGAACGAGAGAATACATGAGAAAACAAGCAGACCGCAGATTACGGCGAGTAAGAAATAAGAGGTTCCACGGCGATCTTGAAGTCAACCAGCTCGTTTTGGTAAAACGACCTGCTACATCGGACCCAGAAAAGAAAATCTTTAGTAAGTTCTGCGAGAAATTCATAGGACCCTATTCTATCGTAAGAAACCTTGGAAATAATGCTTACAGAGTGAAGGAATTGAGCACAGGAACAATGTCAGTTTACAACGCTGCCAACCTAAAGAAATATCGTCGAAGTGAACCATGGTAGCGCCGAAATAATGACGCTGTTTGAATATACGGACGTCCTACTATCAACAAAGTCAACGGGGAGCAGTTTAGTACGGCACGTGATGAAGGAGGAAGTAGACTTGTTGTTGACAAATATTAACGAGGCGAGTAAGGTATTGCCGCAGGCATCAGAGCGTCACGCAAGATTGGAAGGGGGAGATACAAGCAGGAAATGGAAACAAGTAAATGCCATTGAAGACAGGAGCGGCTAGACCAAGTAAGAAAAAGGGGTGATTCTGGAAATAAAACAAATTGGCCTAAGGAAGTATTGTAAAATTGTCGACTTTATTCCTAAGTTCGAAATTTTGTGAGTGGGAGAGTTGTGAACCCTTCACCCTATGTTGGTTAAATGATTCTACTTTTTATTTCTTCAATTAATAAATATTTCAACCAGCATCATGAAAGTAGCCAGACAGCGATGAGGAAATTTCAGGCATTTGTTGGAGACAGTAGGGACATACCTGCAACAGTTTAACAAAAGGCTAAGTACTTGAGCTATGAAAAGAAATAGCTTAACGATGTATCATAAGGACAGGTGTGGCTACCTCAATTTTAGAAGCGACGCGCGGTAAGACATGGTTCTGGTATGTTCATTGTGTTATTCGCGCCTAGAAGAAATATGATGCAGTAACGTGAATGGCTGATGAAGAAAATAGACACTCCCAAGACGCCAAGATCTACTAGAAACCGCCAAATTACAGAAAATGGAGAACCAATGAGAAGAGAATGCCTACTTGCGCGCCAACTCCGGCTGGGGTACGCGGCGGCTAGCATTCACGCGGGAAATCTACTAGACAAAATCTCTACGATCGATTCTAGGATTAATGGGCATATTCTTGACCTGTGCAATATTACGAGTTCAGTGTAATTTATTTCATTCCTGTATCACAATTATTTCGAGAAATTTTTACATAAAATCCCCCTCCATCTAGACCCAAGGGCCAGTTCATTTATAAGTGTGTCGAAGAGCCAAGACATTGACTTTTATTCTGTGTGTCGAGGACACGAGACTTCTATTCTGTGCGTCTACGGACGTAGACTGATTTTGATTCTGTTCATCTGAAGAGATAGACTTGTATTTTTATGTGTCAAGAACACAAGATATTCATTGTAAAGTGTTAAATTCAGTGATAGATAGTCATTGTACTATAGTTATAGGGAAAGTATCGTCGATAATTCGCCAACGAACAGTGACAGGGAATTTAGTACCTGAACAAGCGAATTTAGTAGGCAGACATAAAGTGTATAATAACCTAATTTTTGTATCAGCGCAAGGATGACATCGATGAATGCAGAGGAAGTGTGGAATTCTCAACAGTCCGTCCAGATGGCTGCTATGAGATAAAGAACCATCCAGTTGGGGAATGGCGTCTGATGTTCTTTGACGGGTGACTGCAAAAAGAGATGAGTACAATAATATTTTATTATTTATTAAATTAACTTATGGTTTATGGGACATATTTTTGTAAATACTTTGCTTGTGTGATTAATGTAGTATATTTTAGTTTGATCTGACACACTTTTGTTTGGAAGCAGCTCGCACTATTGTAGTTAATGGAAAGTTCTTTTCTTTGTGTTGTGTTAACTAACGTAGCTATGTGAACGGCCGTGTTCGCCTAGGTTACGAAGTGCGGTTAAAAACGTATCTCGGAGATATGTCGTGTTTCAAAAGTAGGACTGAATTAATATAATTATATAGTAGATTGGAGGGTAATTAAATTTTGTTGAGATTTATTATTGATCAGATTCAGTGTGATTATTGCCTTTGGAGCAATGTAATTTGTGACGAAGAGTACTCAGCTCTATCGTAGGTTTTAAATATTGTGTTAAATGTTTGCGAGCTCTAATTCAGCAGACCCGTGTGAAAGGCGTTATGTCAGTCCCAGATGTGTGTATTGTGAGTATATTTTGTGGTATTACAAGCGGGAACTTCAGCAGAGACTGATTTCTGTCAGCTTGGTACCAGATTCATATTGTATCCTTGCGAGGACAATTATGGATATGTGATTATTGTCTGACCATATGTTGAGTTGGAGGAGATATTAGTTGCTGTTGATTCCTTGAGATAACAGTCCAGCTGGTCGGCTATTTATATACACTGGAAGGGGGACATGACTGGTATTTAGGAAAGGGTGAGTTGTGGTCACAAGGGCTGGCTGAGTTTCGCAAGCAAGCTCATTAAAGTGGAGTGCACGTCTGGCTCCCAATTTACTTGAAAATAAATATAAATGTGAGAAACTGATCAATGGTAAAATTGTTTAAATAAATGGGAGTTGCCTACGAAACACGATAACCTTCGAAGCGTTTCATTAACATGCAATTTTGTTAATATAAAGTAATCTTAACCACTCAGGTGATTTGTTGTTGTTGGTTTATTCTATGTTTATTTTCCATGTCAGTGACCCGTGAGTCACGTGCGGCGCTGTTTTTCCTTGTTGTTGAGTATCTGGCCATTGTGGCAGCTCATTTGGTTAAGTGTGTTACCACACTAATAAGGGTCTCAGAGAGATGCCTGTAAATAGTAGAGTTGTAATACGTGTGTCAGAGTTAGATTTAAGGATTTTTATTAATGTTATGCCCATATCCATAAACGTTAATTTACGAGATGATTGTTCGTGAGCACCGTGGCTGTTAACCCGTTGTGAACGAATGATCATCCAAGTACTCATTTCTCGTAGATAGTCATCACGCGAACATAAATCCACATGCAAGATCGTGGAACTTGGATCCACATTTTATTAGAAAAGGGGAGATCCATCTGACTCCTCAAAGTGATAAATATTCCTGTCAGGGGAAAATTCAGGGAGGATTTGTTTATTATTGTTTGTTTTATTCTTTTATGCACAAATTAGTTATTAAATCTTGTTATTATCTTACGTTTTGTCTCCTTACTTTCTTAGTTATAGTTTTCATCCTATAACCCTTGCCTCAGAAAAGCACGTAGTTTGGCGGACGTAAACACCACACTATGAACTGAACGCGACCCCTTGATCTAAGATTCTTGCATAAAACACTGCTATTCTGAAGGGTTCAATATATAAAATCCAACATGGCGACCATCCGAAATATTTAGTCGGTTCTCAATATCTACGAATCTATTACAGCAATCAAACTGAAATTGTGTATGTTGATAGTGGCAATTAACGTAAGTAGGATATATGAAAATAGGCTGTATAGTTCTTCACGGAACTACTTGTTGTAATTCAGGTTGCAAGTGACCGTTTTCGGCCCTTTGGCACTGAGCAAGGACAGTCGGTACAAATATAGAATTTAGCTCATTTTAAGCCGCCAGATACGAGAAACAATACTCAGAGGTCCTGTAGGGACCCCGAGACACAATTTTTAAGTTCCTAAAATGAACGGTTTCGGAGATATTCCCAAATAACTGTGTTCCCTCGAAGAAACAGATCAACATTACTATGGCAACCGCTGAAATTTCGCAGACCGGGGATAGTTTTTTGGCAATATCTCGAAAACCGTTCGTTTTAAGGCCTTAAAACGCTGGGTTCATAGAAGTGGAAACTACGAACATTGCTCCTCGCATTGATACGCGCAGAATGAGCTATATTCCATATTTCTACGAGCAATCGACTTGGAAAGTCTCATCTATCTTCTATCTTATATATAAAAGTGAAAGTCTGTATGTATGTGGGTGGGTTGGTTCCGTATACAAATCTACACCGTTTCACCAATCTCAACCAAATATTGCATACACATAGTATAGGACCCAGAAGGAACCGCTGGCTACATGAATTTTCGATAGTCTTTCTCATTCTTCTCGTTTAAATCTTTTGCACTCAAGCACAGGCTATTCAAATCATAAAATATACTCATGAAGGAATGGCAAGGCAGATAGTTTCCATGGCAACATAGCTCAAGTCGAGACACGGCCGACTGGATGCCAGTTCTGCTCTGCACTACCGGTATAGAAACTGAGGATCTTTACTTGAAATCCCGCTAGTTACTCAACTGCTCATACAGCACTGTCAACCGAGTATAGCATAACAAAGACTTGACACTATCTACTAGATATTTGTCAAATACCACTCACTCACTCACTCACACATTCATCACGAAATCTCAGAAACCACCCAACGGATTGTAATGAATTTTGGTATGCAGATTCCTCAAGGGCCGCAAACGCCTACCAAGAAAGGATTTTTGGATATTCAGGTTCTAAAGGGGTCTTAAGGGGGTTAAACCTGCATTTCATTGAATAACAATATCTCACGAGTGGTTTCATTTGTGGATGTGATACTCGGCATATAAACTAATCATTAAAAATAGGCAGAAATGTGTCTAAGGGTTTTTTGATGTGGTGTATTATTATGAGGTGAAAGGGGTAAAAATTGGGGGTTGAAGGATTCCTAACGGAGCGTGTAGGCTTATCTTCTAAACGACAAAGGCGAGAAATTTGAAACTCAGCGAAAAGAAATCAGCTTAAAAAATAAGTAAATCGGTGTTCCACCGTTTTTTCATAAATTAATTTAAGGAGCCAATGGGGTGGGGTGAAATTCTGGGGGGGGGGGGAGGGAGAGAAAATGTCCTAACTGACTAACTCACTCACTCACTCACTCATCAAACTCGGGGGAAAAAGACAGCTTAGAAAATACGTTAATAGGTGTTCAAGCGTTTTTTCATCAATCCAATTTAAGGGGCCCATGGGGAGGGGTGAGATTCTGGTAAAAATAATTGAAAGAAAATGTCCTGTCTGACTCACTCACTCATCACGCCCAGCGAAAACTATTAAAGTTAGAAACATGAAATTTTGGGAATATGTTCGCTGTATGTCGAAGACATCAACTAATGAATGATTTTTGTTATTCGGGTTTGAAAGAGGTGTTAATGGGGTAAACGTGCATTTCATTGAATAACGATATCTCATGAGTTGTTTCTTAGGGGATGTGATATTCGGTATATAAGCTAATCATTAAAATAATCAGACATATGTCTAAGGGTTTATCGATGTGGTGTCTATTATGAGGTGAAAGGGGTGAAAATTGGGGGTTGAGGGATTCTTAACGGAGCGTGTATATCTTAAACGACATAGGCGAGAAGTTTGAAATTCGGCGGGGAAAAACAGCTTAAAATATAAGTCAATAGGTTTTCGACCGTTTTTTCATAAGTCGAATTTAAGGGGCCCTTGGAGAGGGGTGAAATTCTGGGGGAAAAAAGGAAAGAAATGTCCTAACTCACTCTTTCATCAAACTCAGGGGGGAAGAACAGCTCAAAAATAAGTAAATAGGTGTTCGACCGTTTTTTTTTCATAAATCCAATTTAAGTGGTTCATGAGAGGGGTGAAATTCTGAAAAATAATTGAAAGAAAATGTCCTGACTTACTCACTCACTCATCATCCCCCAGCAAAAATTATTGAAGTTAGAAACATGACATTAAGGGGCTATGTTCGTTGTATGTCGAAACGTCCCCTAGGGAAGGAATTTTGGATATTCAGGTGCTAAAGGGGTGTTAAGGGGGTAGACTTGCATTTAATTGAATAACAATATCTCCCAATTGGTTTCCTTTTGGGACGGGATACTAGGCATATAAACTCATCATTAAGAATAAGAAGGCACATGTCTGAGGGTTTTTCGATGTGGTGTATTTTATGAGGTGTATGTGTGAAAAGTGAGTGTTGAAGGATTCTTAACGGAGCAAGTATCTCTTAAAAGACAGAGGCAAAAAGTAAGAATCTCATGCAGAAAAATCAGATTGAAAAAAAAAGGTAAATAGGTGTTCGATCGTTTTTTCATAAATCCAATTTAAGGGGCTCATGGGGAGGAATGACATTCTGTGGAAAGAAGTCCACTAAGGAAGGATTTTTGGATATTCACTCATCATCCCCCAGCAAACCTATTGCAGTTAAAAACTTGAAATTTTGGGGATAGGTTCATTGTATGTCTAAAAAGTCCACTAAGGATGGATTTTTGGATATTCATGTTCTGAAGGGGTGTTAAAGGGGTTAAAGTTACATTTCATTGAATAACAATATCTCACGAGTTGTTTCATTTGGGGATGTGATATTCGGCATATAAACTAAGCATTCAAAATAAGCAGACATATGTCTAAGGGTTTATCGATATGGTGTATATTATAAGGTGAAAGGGGAGAAAATTGGTGGTTGAAGGATTCTTAACGGAGCGTGTACTGTATCTCTTATTCAACATAGGCGATAAGTTTGAAATTCAGCGGAAAAAGCTGCTTAAAAATAATTAAATAGGTGGTGGACCATTTCTTCATAAATCCAATTTAAGGGGTCCATGGGGAGGAGTGAAATTCGTGGGGGGAGGGGAACAGGAAAGAAAGTGTCCTAACTGATTGACTCACTTACTCACTCATCAAACTCAGGGGAAAAACAGCTTTAAATAAGTAAATAGGTGTTCGACCGTTTTTTTTTCATAAATCCAATTTAAGGGGTTCATGGGGAGGGGTGAAATTCTCAAAAATAAATGAAAGAAAATGTCCTGACTGACTCACTCATCATCGCCCAGCCAAAATTATTGAAGTTAGAAACATGAAATTTTGGGGATAAGTTCGTTGTATGTCGAAAACGTCCACTAAGGAAAGAGTTTTGGATATTCAGGTTCTAAAGAGGTGTTACGGGGGTAAAAGTGCATTTCATTGAATAACAATCCCTCATGAGAGGTTTCATTTGGGGATGTGATACTTGGCATATTTACTAATCATTAAAAATAAGCTGACACATGTCTAATGGTTTTTCGATGTGGTGTATATTATGAGGTGAAAGGGATGAAAAGTGGGGGGTTGAAAGATTCCTAACGGAGCGTGTATCTCTTAAACGACATAGGCGAGTAGTTTGATTTTCTCCGAGTTTCAATCAGCTTAAAAATAAATACATGAATTGTATGTCTACCCCCTTATTATTCCCGTTTTCCAACGGGGTCGGGGATGAGATGCGATGGAAGTCTTTGTGGCGATGATTTTTACGGCCGGATGCCCTTCCTGACGCCAACCTCATGAGAGGAGTTAATGAGAGATGAAATGAATGATGGTGAATGAAACTGGGCAAGGATGTGGAAGGAAGCGGCCGTGGCCTGTCAGAAGTTACCGTCCCAGCATTTGCCTGGAGTTGAAAATGGGAAACCACGGAAAACCATTTCAAGGACGGCCGACGGTGGGGCTCAAACCCACGCGTCTACCGAGTCAGCAGAGAGCTTGGCCCCATGACCTAATGCTGAGCTACTGAGCCACTACTGTCGGTAAAAATAAATAAATGAATAAATAATTAAAATAAGTAGGTGTTCGACCGTTTTTTTTTCATAAATCCAATTTAACCCTTAATTGAGCTCGTGGAAAAAACTCACACTAATAACCTCGTGTGGTCCCACGCACCACAGAATTTAAGACAATATATTTTGGAAACGATTTTGTATTCTTTTTACTGATTTAAATAACATGGTATTTACATTCGTATTAATGCAAATGAGACAAGATACAGACGTTAATATAGTATATCGAGAATTTTAAACGCACAAATTAAAATTACTACCATTATTGTAAGAATGTGCTTAAGAAAAAATACCAACTTTCAAGTTTGGCAATTAAATGTAATGTCCTTTAACCCTCTAGTGCCCCGTGTTACATATGTGTAACATGGGGAATTTAGTACCTTGCTGTCTCTAGGAAACGTCTCTACCGCTAATACCCACTGTGACATATTAGTAACAACTCATACCACACACTCTAGTGACCAGCGATGGAACTGTCTTCCCTGATCGGAATGGCTGAGCTATAAACTCCGTTGTTTCTATTACTTCCAAGCATGGCAAGCAAGGTACGTAAAATATTGTCTTTATTTACATAATTTATGTGTGAACTTCGTGATTACATAGCAGAAGGGAAGCGATAAACGCAAATTACTATGAAATTGTTAGTTGGGCGTGATATTTTATTTCCTACTGAATTTATTTCATATGATATATGCATGTTACAGATATGTCACATTGGGCATTAGGTTATGTTGGTTCTTGGAATTTGTTGTGGTTTCACTATACTCTGCTTTCTGTGTCTTCTATCTATTTTTTCTTGTTTCAGTTATTTGTGGAGGATATTTTAGAGGCTCTAAATAATCCAGATGACAGTGAATTATCTGACCTGTCCGATATAGATGATGGAGGTGACGAAACTTCGATGTTACGTAATGTTATCGCTGAAGAAGAAGTAATCACAGCAAATGAAACTACCGAAGAGGCAGTTGAAGAACTCCTTGAAGAATTTCCACGATTGCAATGGAAGGACGGTGTGTTCAATCCTCAAGTTGAACCATTCATTGAAATAGCGAGGGATAGACCAGGTTCCCTGTCAACCCCATTAGAATATTTCAAGCATTTTGTGACAGATGATATGGTGGATTTATTAGCAGAGGAGACTAACCTATACAGTACTCAGAAAACAGGACATTCAATAAATACAAATAGGCGAGAACTTGAGCAGGTTATTGGCATGTATCTTAGAATGGGACTTTGTCAAATGCCAAGTGTCCGCTCCTACTGGGAGGTAAACATGGCATATGCTTTGGTATCAGAAGTTATGTCGCGGAATAGGTTTGAGAAACTACTGAGTTCTCTTCATTTCAAAAACAACATCCTTGTTACAGATGATGAAAAGACTGATAAACTTTGGAAAATCAGGCCATGGCTGAAAAAAATTCAAACATGCTGTTTGTCAGAAATGCCTGAAGAAAATCAAAGCGTTGATGAGATGATGATTGCATTCAAGGGAAGAAGCCACCTTCGCCAATTCATGCCGAATAAACCTACTCGCTGGGGATTCAAAATGTGGGGTAGGGCAGGAGCAAGTGGGTTTCTTCATGACTTTGATATTTACCAGGGAAAAGTGGCTGGTACTGAAGGTGACAAGAGGGAAGTTGGGAAAGGACTGGGATTCCAAGTGGTGATGAAACTTACAAATACATTACCGGAAGGTCGCAACTTTCGAGTCTTTGCAGACAACTATTTTACTACAGACATTCTTGTGCAAGCATTGTTCAAACGAAGTATTTACTTTATTGGAACAGTACGTGTGAACAGACTAAAGGATTGCCCACTGCCAGACGATAAAGCCATGAAGAAACAGGGAAGAGGATCAGTAGCTAGTTTGGTTGATACAACTGAGAGATTCGTCGTCGTCAAGTGGTTCGATAGCAAGTCAGTCACACTTTTATCGTCGTTTGTAGGAGTGGAACCTAAGGATTCAGTGCGACGATGGGATAAGACCAAGAAACAACATGTCCAGGTTACAAGACCAGCAATCATTCCTACCTACAACAAATTCATGGGAGGGATAGATCTACTAGATATGTTGTCATCTCTTTACAAATATCCCCTGAAGTCTCGTCGTTGGTACCTCTATATATTCTGGCACCTGATCACAATTGCTACCGTAAACAGCTGGATCCAGTATAGGATGGATTGTCAAGGTCTTGATGAACACTCCATGCCCCTAAGGAAGTTCCAGGCAGACATTGCTGCCGGCCTCGTTCTTGCAGGAAAGCGTAAGCGGAAACAAGGTCGACCAAGTGCTGAAGACATGTCTAAGGTGAAAAGGAGAGCAGCCACAACTGTCGTCCCCGTGTTGGACTGCCAAAAGGACAAAGTTGATCACTGGGCTCTGTGGAAGAAAACACGTGGAAGATGAAAAATATGTGTGAAGTTGACATCATTTGTGTTTTGTGAAAAATGTGAAGTATATCTGTGCTTTAATAAGGACAGAAATTGTTTTAGAAGATTCCATACGTAAAAAAATGTCATATACGTTTATTCTGTACCATTTCTTGGGATGTATTTCAGCAGAAATCACAAAGACCAATTTTCTGGTTGTACCACTAAATGCCCAATGTTACATATATGTCACATGCTGTGAAAAAGGGCGTAAAGTAGTGAAGTATTCAATTATGCATAGAATCTTCATAGAATAATCATATAAATACAATTCTGAATGAAAATATTTTTTTTTCCTACGGGAACCTATCCCGGGCACTAGAGGGTTAACACACAAATATATCATCTAAATAACAGTAAAATTCAAACTGGTTCCAAACACAAAAAAAAAGAATCCTGCAAGGGGTCCAGATGCTCTAATTCTTGTCACTGTCGCAGCCATTGCAAACTTTCTTGTTGTGCACTAAGCAGATTTGTAGCTTTCATTCGTAATGCAGGTGGGCTGATAAAAATGCTCTTCTTCTCTGGACACACTTAGCAACATTTTCTTTTGTGGAGGTCAATGTTTTTCCTCCGACTTAGGCCTACTGTTGGAATCTAGGTATTGTTTTAGATAGCGGACAATCCCGAGCGCCATAGTAGAAAAACTGTCCCCGTGTATTGCTTTTCTCAGTTGCCGCGTCCTCACCTTCAGCCTCTGCACCTTCATTTTCAGATGCGCTTACTTCTGGAGCTGTGTCCTGATCACTAGGTATATATTCGGCATCATCTTGGTCTGAATATTCTTCTTCTGAAACTTGCTGTAGATGGGTAACCATACGCTCTTAGGAGTCTGCCACATTTTGTTGTATCTCTTCATCCGCTTGCAGATAGTCAGTAACAACATTTTCAAAATTCGTGGATTGCACATTATGCCAACTGGGCAGGTTTATAATGGTCCATTATGCCAAGATTCATCAGAATAAAGGCAGATTAGACTAAGTCAGATTTTGTTTTAAAAGTTACTTAGCTGACCTCGTGTGGTCCCATGGACCACAACCAATTAAATACCAACATACCGAAAGACCGCACGTTCACGTCATTTCACCACAGCCTGCATGGCGCGACTTCAGGAAGGTACTGGGAGGGTGGAGTCGATCGGTGGTAAAATACTCCATTTACGAAGATAAGAAAAACGTCTCAGGTCCCAGGGACCACACAAGGTCAATTAAGGGTTAAGGGGCCTATGGGTAGGGGTGAAATTCTGGAAGAAAAACGTCCACTAAGGAAGGATTTTTGGATGTTCACTCTCATCGACCAATCAAAACTATTAAAGTTAGAAGAAGGGGATATGTTTGTTGTGTGTCCAAAAAGTCTACTAAGGAGGTATTTTTGGATATTCAGGTTCTAAAGGGGTGTTAACGAGGTTAAACCTGCGTGTCATTGAATAACAATATGACACGACTATGACGCGAGCGAAGCGAGGCTAAAAATGAGATGGTGTGTGTCTGTGTATTACTCAATCACACAAGAACCACTGGTCCGACTTACATGAATTTTACATGAAAGTAGCTGATTTACCTGGTTAACATATAGGCAACTTTTGATTTCAATTCTTTTCACTATTTAAAGATGGCGACCATTTTAGTGACGTCACTACACCCTTTGGTTTCAAACTTTCATATTTCCATTTCAAACAAAAGGTGAACGCTAAGAAATAGCAAACTTTTGATGGCATATACGACGTTTAAAATTACATTTTCTATCCGAAAGGTATCTCCAACGGTTAGCGAGTAAAACCTAAATTTGTGCTATAAAACCCGGTCAACGCCGAACGGTGTAGTTGGACAAAATGTTCCATCCTTAATCTCCCTCTGCGCGGCACCTCGCCTATCCCCTGTTTTAACTGTCACTTTCACATTTTAATTTATTTATGACGCGTAGCGAAGCACGGGTAGTTCAGCTAGTATATTAGATTTTTTTAAACATGGAAATAGCTTGAGGCCACAGTCTTCAGTGGTCATAGCTGTTGAATAAGACTTGAAAATGTGACCGCAGTCGGGATTTAAACCCGAATCTCCTGCTATCCAGGAGATGAAAGATATTATCTCGTCATTCGTAAAGCCCCATCAACACAGGCTCTTCACCTAAGACTTGGAAATTTTCCATGGTTCGAACTAGTGATTATATTCACCTGTCCGGATAGCAGAAGATTTGGGTTGGAATTCATTCATTCTTTCATTCATTTATTTGCAATTTGGGGTGTGTGCCCCAGTGGCAAATTGGGTATATATAAAAAAAATAAAAAATTATACATAACAATTCAATAAGAATTAAAATGGAATATTTACACAAATCGTCAGTGTTTTCTTCAACACACCTACAGTATATGGTTTGGGAAAAGGCTCTAAGACTGCGGCCGGTAGAGGGTTCCAGTTATCAATCGCACGGTTTACGAAATAATATTTATCATAATGTGTACGCTGTGGTCGGCCCTTAACTTTGAAAGGAAGTCCAGTGATTCCCACCCAAGTTTCATTAACACACGGCTCACACTGCTCCTGGGATTAAAGTCACTGAGCACAAATCTAGCGGCCTTTCTTTGTACCATTTCCAACTCATTTATGAGCCATACTTGGTATGGATCCCAAACCGCCGAGGCGTATTCCAGAATAGGTCTTAAAAGTGACAAATAATTTCCTAATTCATTAGCTGAGTCACTACTACCTTTTAATGCCCTCATTACAAAGTGCAGGGATTTGTAAGTTTTAGAAACTACACCTACATGACTACTCAATTTCATATCATTCCTTAAGTTAACGCCCAAAAATTCGGAGACTTATTCAACAGAAATAAATAACTTGCTACTTAGTGTTAAAATAAGATAACTACGACTGTATCAATACCATACACGATCATGGATATGGATTGTTCGGGCTATTTTTACATCATTAAATGCAGCAGATGCAATACAAACAAAGAGATAGCCCAGCACTCAGTTTTGTTCAGGATATTAGCCCTTTATCTGATGGAATCACTCACTTCCGCTTCCCCTCGACCGTCTGACTCTCCGCTAAAAGCCGTGTTTCACCCGACTCATGATAATGCATATAACGACTATCTGTATTGATTCACGATGGTACAAAGTACGAGTGATATATCCTTACTGCAAAACAGGGAATAAAATAAAAAGAATGGAAACGGTTTCTTGCCCGAAATATAGTTTCAAAAGAGGTCTACTTGTTCCTTCACAATGGACGCGGAGTAGCTTATATAGTGCTTGCTTCCCCGCCAATACAGTACAAGTCAACAGAGACAACCTGCAATGCTCTCCCCATACTGATACAAACCACAATGCAAACAATGATCGACATAGTGGTTAGCATTCTTAGCTGCCTTACATTAGGTCCGGGTTTAATCCTAGACTCTATCAAGAAATTTAATTCTGTTCTGAAGGCTGGGACGGATTACACTCAGCCTCGTCGGATAGGTACCTTGGGTTTCTAATTCAGCTCACCTAGAAGGGCAAAATAACCAGTGATGGACGAAGAAAAGAGGATATAAAAAGTAGGTAGGCTCAGGCAAGGAATGTATTTCTACAGAAGATGAATCTGTTGACATCCAATATAGATTCAGTTATTAGTAAGTCATTTTTTGAAAGCCTTTGTCTGGAGCGTGGCGCTCTATGGAAGTGAAACTTGGACTATTGGTGCAACAGAAAAGAGGATAATTGAAGTGTTTGAAATGTGATGTTACAGGAGAATGATGAAGAACAGATGGGAAGAAAAGGTTAAAAACGAAGAGGTATTAAGACGAGCTGGAGAGGAGAGATGTTTCTGGCGACTGCTAATGAAGAGTATAGATAGGTTGGTAGGACACATCCTAAGACACCCAGGAATAGCAAGCTTAGTTATGGAAGGATGGGTCGAGGACAATAACTGTAGGGGTAAACCAAGGTTAGATTATTGTAAACAGATTGCCTCGGATGTATGGTGTGGTAGCTATGTCGAGATGAAACGATTAGTTCAAGACAGGGAGGTATGGAGGGCTGCATGAAACCAGTGAATAAACTGAAGACTCAAATAACAACAAAAGGGCCTTTCCGAGGTTTATCACTTCCACTCCAGGTAAATGCAGGGATGGTACTAAATTCAAAGCTACGGCGTCCTGCTACCAAATCTTGGCTGTAATAATATTAAGAAATACACACAGGGTTACAGCTTTCACAACGACGCAGGTTGTCGTACACATTCTACACACACAAGTGCATGGGCGCGATGTCGCAAAGCTGCTAAATGAATCAACAACAAGAAAAACAACAGCAACAAACAATGAATGACCAGGGAAGCTTTGAGCTATGGGATCATGCAGGGTAGATTGTGCACAATTGAGCTAGCGTGACAGGACAACCAACTCTTAAGGCAAAGATAACATGAGTGAAACTAGCGTATGCTACCACAACAATGCAATTCCTGATCTGGGTCCGCTCTTGCCACTTTTTTTAGTGACTTTGGGAATGACCCTCACCTCTTTTCTCTTTCTTATCTACCTTTCATGGCCATAATTCCTTCCAAGACTCTCATTTCTCATTCTCTGAGGTTTTACCTATTTCAATTTCCTGTCATTTGCCTTGTTCCCTTTATTTTCGTCTTCTTCTTCGCGAATGGGTCGCTTAGGACCACGCGAAATCAACACTTTCTAGCCTTCCTCTTGGCCCAGTATTCCTTCATACGCAACGTGGTTCGGTTTCCGCTGCTCTGACCATCGATGTTGTGTAGTCTTCTTCTCTGCTTCCTCGAAACCCCACGTCTGAGTGATTTTCCTGATTTCCTTCCGGTCACGTAAGTTTGGTGATCCTAATTCCTTTAAGTCTCTCTCTGTAAATGTATACCAATTCGGTCTAGTAGCCTTTTTCTTTAAGAAAGTATGTATTTTGTGGGTCAGTCTGTTCGGGTCCATTCTTTCTATGTGTCCCATAAATTGGATTCTTCGCATTCGCATTGTGTCTGTGATTTTGGAAACTTTTTTGTATATTTCTGTATTAGGCTTTGGATAATGTACACCATCCTTTGTTCTCGGTCCAAGGATTGTTCTCATTATTTTACGTTCTTTCACTTCTATTTGGTGTTTTAGTGTTTTGTGTTGGAGATGGAGTGTCTCTGAAGCTTAGAGAGCTTCAGGTTTGATTACAGTTGTATAGTGGCGAATTTTGCAGTTCCAGGAGAGACTCTTTTTGTTATAAATATTTTTTGTTGATTGAAAAGCAGTTTCCATTTTAAGAAGCCTCGATTCAATTGCTTTCCTTTCGTTACAGTTTGTTGTAATCCATTCACCTAAATATTAAATTCGTTTACTCGAAAGATTTTGTTGTTGCCAATTTGAAGTTCATTTGATGCGGTTTTGATGTCAGTCATAAATTTTGTTTTTTCAAACGAGATTTGTCATCCAATTTTCGCCGCTTGTTCTTGTAGTAGTACAGTTTGCTTTTGCGCGTCAGAGATATCTTGGGGCAATTAGTGCCATGTCATCAGCAAATGCTAAGCAGTCTAATTCTATGCCTTTCAGTTTTGGCCCCAGTCGGTGTGTTCGTGCACTAGCTTTTCTCCATTCCCGTACAACTTTCTCAAGAGCACAATTGAAGAGCAACGAGGACAGTCCATCGCCTTGTCGTACTCCTGTTTCTATTTGAAAGTCTGTGCTCAGTTCTCCCATAAATTTCACCTTGGATTTGGTCTCCGTGAGTGTTTCTTTGATAATGTTTATCGTCTTCTGATCAAGTCCAAATTCTGATAATACTTTGAAAAGTGATCCTCTGTCTATACTATCGTACGCTTTCTTGAAGTCGACGAATGTGATGACATAATTCTTGTTTGATGAGCTGTGGAAATATTTCATACAGTTCTTTAGATTTATAATTAGCTCTACGCATGACCGTCCTTTTCTGAATCCTCCTTGGTATACGCTGATTTCTGGATCCAGTTGAGATTCTGCACGGTTCAATAGAGCTTTGGACAGAATTTTATAAACTATTGAAAGTAGTGAAATTCCACGATAATTGTTGGGGTCTGTCTTGCTTCCTTTTTTGTGCAGAGGATGTATGATCGCCATTTTCCATTCTGCAGGGATTTTTTCAGTTCGCCAGATTTCATTCATAATTTCCTTCAGTTTTGAGATGAGATTTTCCCCTGCATTTTTCCATAGTTCTGCAGTGATTTGATCGTCTCCTGATGCTTTGTCATTTTTCAAAGTGTGAATTATGTCTTTCATTTCCTGTATAATTGGTGGTTCTGAGTCTGGGTTTCGTTGTGCATAGTAAAATTTGAATTTTTCTGGTGGTTTTTCACAATTTATTTTTTTATTTTCTTCTTCTTGTTTCGAATGGGCCTACTTTGGACCACGCTTGTTCAACTGTTGAGCTTTGATCTTTGCCCAGTGTTGTCGCATTTTCTGCCGGTGTAACTCCTTCCTTTCATCTGTCCAAGGGGTACCTTTCTTCCGGGGTTTTTCCTGAAATCCATGGACTTCCTTCAGGGCATGTCTCACAGATTGCCTGTCTTGAAGATCTGATATTCCCAGTTCATTAATGTCTTTCTCAGTTTCTGTCAGCCAAGTGGTACGAACCTTCTTGTTCTGCCAGAAAGTGAACAGCCTATTGGTCAGGCTTTTGGGAGGCAATCTTGCCACATGACCATAGAATGCTACTCTCCTTTTCCTAGCACAGTCAGAGAGCCTTTCTATATGTTCGTAGAGCTCGGAATTGTGCCGCCTACGGTATTCCTCATCTTCCTTTACCGGACCTAGGATCTTCCTGAGAATTCTCCTCTCTCTGACTTCCATTTTCTCCATCAGACCACTTCGGTTCAATGAGAGACACTCCATGGCATACAGGGCTTCTGGTCGTATGACTGAGGTGTAGTGCTTCAGTTTCAGGTTGCGTGACAGGCATTTCTTGTTGTAGATGTTCTTTGTCAGTCGATAAGCCAGTTCCAGCTTGTTGACTCTCATGGATAATGATGCTCTTTCTGATAAGTTGGGTTCAATCCATTCGCCGAGATACTTAAATTTCTCAATCCTCTTGATTTTTCCCTGTTCTAGTAGCATCTCTCTGTTAGCTTCTTTGATGTTGGTGAAGAATTCTGTTTTTTCCAGCGACACTTGAAGACCCACTTTGGCTGCCTGTCTTCTGAGGCAATTGACCTGCATTGTTGCTGTATCCAGAGAATCGGCAATAAGTGCCATGTCGTCAGCAAAGGCCAGGCAATCTACAACCAGTCCTTCCTTCCTACGCCCCAGGTATATCCCACTCTGGACACCCATATTGGTCAGTTCCTTGCGCCATTCTCTCACAACCTTTTCAAGGACACAGTTGAAAAGAAGTGGAGCAAGTCCATCCCCTTGTCTCACCCCTGTTTTTATCTCGAAGCTTGCTGAGACCTCGCCTCTAAATTTAACCTTGGAATGGGTATTGGTCAAGGTTTCTAGAATGAGTTTGCGGGTTTTGTTGTCTAACCCTAGTTCTTGGAGAATTCTATTAAGTGTTTCCCTATCAACAGAGTCGTAGGCCTTCCTAAAATCAACAAAGGTGACAACCACCTTGCGGTTTCTCAATTTGGAGTATGCAAGTACAGTTTTCAGGTTGAGGATCTGTTCAGCACAGGATCGGCCCTTCCTGAAGCCTCCCTGATATTCTCCGAGTTGACTGTCCAGTTGACTTTCTGCCCGTGTTAGTAATGCCTTGGAGAAAATCTTGTATGTTACCGGGACGAGAGAAATCCCACGGTAGTTGTTTAGGTCAGTAAAATCTCCTTTCTTGTGGAGGGGATGGATCAGAGCTGAGGTCCAGTCAGGTGGTAATTTCTCTGTTTCCCAGATGTTCTGTATGATCTCGGTGAGTTTGCACACAGCATTGCTTCCAGCACATTTCCAGAGTTCACCAACAATGGAGTCCTCTCCAGCTGCCTTGTTGTTCTTAAGAAGTTGAATGATTTCACGAACTTCTTCCAGTGAAGGAGGCAGCGAGTCCGGGTTTGGTGTTGTTTGTATGTAGTCAAAGTCTTCGCTGGGTGGATCACAGTTGAGCAAGTTCTTAAAGTACTGAGCTAAGAGGCGACAGTTGTCCTTGTCGTTAAAAGTCAGTTTGCCCTGTGAGTCTTTGAAGTGGAGACTTGGTGGAGTGTATTTTCCGAGTGACTGCTTGAATGTTTTGTAAAAGTCTCGGGTGTTATTTTTAGCGAAGTTCTCTTCGATTTGGGTTAGTTGGTTGCGTGTGAAGGCCCGTTTGGTTCCTCGGATTATCTTGGTTGTAAGCTTCCTTTGTTCCAAGTAGTTCTCCCAATTTTCCTTAGTCTTTTTAGAGTTCCATTTCATCCAGGCTGTCTGTCTTTGATCTATTGTGTTGTCACAGTCTTCAGTCCACCACGGATGTTTCTTTCTTCTAGTGAGGGGAGCAAGTTCACTAGCCGTCTTGACAAGAGCTTCTTTCAGTTGGTCCCAGTTGTTAAGATCTGCACTGTTCAGTCTTCGACTGACTTCTTGATTGTTCTTAAGTCGCTCTATATCAAATCTGACCATCTTGGAGGTTCTGTGTAATCTATTGTTTCTAGGTTGGAGTCGCAGTTTGATATTTGAGAGGTAGTGGTCCGAGTCCAGATTGGCGCTTCTTAATACCTTCACGTTTTGTATTTCCTTTTGGGATTTTCTTGAGATGGCCACATGATCTATCTGGAATTCACCCAGGTTGATGTTAGGAGAGATCCAAGTCTTTTGCTTTCTTGGCAGATGTTTAAATGCTGTAGACTTCATAACCAAGTCGAAAGCCCTGCACAGTTCCACCAATCGTTCTCCATTGCGATTAGTTCGTTTATGCGCTGGATAGTTGCCCACTATGTTTCTGTATTTTTTCTCCCTTCCTAACTGGGCATTGAAGTCACCAAGCAGTATGGTGGTATGTCGGTCTGGGATTTTAGAGAGAATATCTTCTAGGTCTTCCCAGAATTTGTCAGTTCTGTCTGGGTTGCGCTTGTTGTCCTGGTTGGTTGGGGCGTGTACATTGACTAAAGTGTAGCCCTTGTTAGCACATTTGAGAGAGAGGATAGATACACGACTGCTTGGAGAACTAAAGTCGATGACTGAATCCAGTATCTTATGGCTGATTATAAATCCTGTACCTAAGTGGGGTACGTTCTTCATTACTCGCTGACCGACTTTTCCTTTGAGGATTCTGTACCCTTGGGATTCAAGGGCATGGTCATCAGTGAATCTGGTTTCCTGTACTGCTGTCAGTACTATGTTATGTCGTGTTAGTGAGTCTGTCAGATGTTTCAGTTTACCCACTTTGAGCAGTGAATTGGCGTTAAATGTTGCGAAGAAACTTTGCCGTCTTGATCTGAGTTTACGTCCAGGAATTTCAGGATGCTCCGACTCATCCTTAAAGCATGTTAGTGCGGACTCCCCAGAATCCGAAGGTCCGCTAACGTTGCCATGGGCAACGGTGGATTGGTTACCACCTGGGGTAGTGCATTTAGCGAAATTTTCCTCCATGCTCAGTTGAAGATCATTCTTCATGGGGCAGCGACGAGTTACTGTCCAAGGTACTGCTCAAGTTGTTAGCTTGAGAGGCTTATTATTCGGGGTTGTCACCCCTAGACAGGTTGCCTTCACTGTGGCTAAGGAGCCCTGTCTACCCCACCCTTGCCAGGGACTACCCTCCGGGCCAGAGGGACCTGGGGCTGCTTGGGCAGGGGCGCCACTCCCTGAGTGGAGCTATCCATTAGGAGTCTCCACTAGCTACCCTTATTTTTTGTTTTATTTTATCCATTTCTTCTTTTTCTAGTATATTGAATGTGAGATGTAAGTCAGTGGTTAGAAGTAGCAATACCATTCATTTAATATTCATTTTCATAATCACCTACATGTTGCGCCCCTTAGAACAACAACAACAAGAACAACAGCTACCGCCACTACTTTGTTGCAATTTTTTTCGACTTTGTGTGAAGTTGTGCTGAAATGGAATATTATAAATGTGTAGCCTACACTATTATTTACAGTATGTACTAATTATGACGACACAAAGTTATTAACGCTCTGACGGGAGATAATAATAATTAAAGGAAGGAAGAAAGTTTCTAGCTTTACGTGACCGTTAATCTCGAGATCATGAGCCACGGGACCGCCTTTTTTCGTGGAATCCGAACCACAGGACATGGCATTTCACTTTGAAAATCTTACATGCATTGACCGGGAATTGAATCCGGACCGCCATGGTGAGAGGCCAACAGCTTGACCGCTGCGCCACCACGCCCCTTTAATAATAATTATAAAATTAATAATAATAATAATAATAAAAATTACGAGCCTTCCTGTAGTCGCATATGATGTGTAACCTGTGACATGTTATCCCATGTTAACAGTGAACTCTGTTAGTCATTGAAATAACTACTTGTAAAACTGCAGTGCCAAATCCTGACCGGATTTCAGCAAATATGAATAATGATTATTTTCACACCAAACAACAACAACTTGAAGATGATTTATTGTAGGAAGAATATCTTTAATGGGGCCTCCACACCTTGAAGTAATTTTGTATGCGATATAGATTCCACATAGCCACATGGCCGACAGTACCTCGAGTGCTTACATTAAATAAGAATACTGCAAATGTATGAAGATTTAATAAATAATAATATTTTTTTTAGCAGATATGATATAATGAATATTTTCACACCAAAGAACGACAACTTGAAGATTATTTATTGTAGGAATATCTTTAATGGGGCCTTCAAACCTTGAAGTAAACCGTATGCGATATACATTCCACAGTTAGTTAGTCGTGGTATCAATCTCCGCCACCGCGCGCAATCATTGTTTCCGTCCTATCCATTTCCGTTTCATTGTTTCCGTTCCTTCCATTTCAGTTTCATTTTCCAAAATCTCCCCCACAAAAATATACAAATATCGAGTGGAAAGATGTTACACATCAATAATTATGACATGGCATTTTTTCCTTCTGTTGGGATGAATTCTGAGAAATAGATTTTCTCACGACTGCAATAGTCACGCAAATTCATAAAAGATTCAGAATAGGACTGACTATCTTTTAACAGTAAGAATAAGCAATCTAAGTGCGGTAACTGCATTAAACGGGCATATAATTAACTTAACAAAGATGATTAAGTACATTATTATAAGGAAAAATGAACAACTCTCGTTTAATCCAAGTTTATCCATAGTATGCATTGTTTATAGTATTCATCAAATAAATTCATAACATCTCCTGGTAGCTTAATAAGGAAAAACGCAATTGTCCGTCGGTTATGTATTGTACAAGTTATGAACACCCACAGTTGTACAGCGTGTTCCGATTCAACACGGAACTGTAAAATGGGTTGCCTACCCACCCACAATCGGCTTGAAATCTGCTCGCAGCTCGCTAGCGACGGGGCCGAGTTCGATTTCACTGATTGCCACCTTCTTATGCAGCATTGCAAAGTATTTTGCTCTTTCAAAATATATTTACACAGGCTTCCCAATACGTTTGAGCAATTTTTGTTTCAGAACTGGTTATTTTACGCTTCTGTTAATGGCTTTTGCAGAGCATTTCTATGAAATAAAATTTTATTTTACAACATAATTTATTACAACTCAATGTGTTTTTGTGTTGTATTTTATTTACAACACAATTTATTGCTCTTTACTCCAATACCACAAAACGAGATACAATTTGGAAGTGATTTGTTACAAAAGTGTAATCAGTCTTCGGTGCGACTAAAAAAAGGTAATTTATCACAGACGTTACTTCTACTGCAAATGGACATTTACATAAGGAGTTCGAAGTGGCGTCCATCATTTTCCAACCAGAGGGCCACTCGTCGCATGAAGTTCTCTCTTACGTTCGACAACATCTGAGGAGTAATTTCTGCAAAGGCTTCGGTAATGACGAGCTCCATTTCTTCGGGTGTTTGAAGTGATCTTAAAAATACTCTCGACTTGACGTAGCCCTAAATGAAGAAATCCAGGACAGTAAGATCAGGTGAACGTGGTGGGAATTCTATAAAGCCGACAATTCCTATCCACCGGCCATGAAACAAACGGTTTAAAACGTCTCTCGCCAGTCTTGAGGAGTGCGCTGGATGACCATCTTGTTGAAAAAGCATGTTGTTCAACTCGCGCCAATGTAAAATCATCCAAGATGTCCTGGAGTAAGAAGTAAGACTAAACTGCCTGTGTTCTTCGTTCTAATAATTTAAATAGTTGCAGGTAAATAGTTCTGAAATAGAAATTGTTGAAACTTATTCTTAATTAAACTCAATTTTGTAACAAGTAATTTCGAAATTGTATCTCGTTTTGTGGTATTGGAGTAAAAAGGAATAAATTGTTTTGTAAATAAAATACACATAACAACACATTGTGCTGTAATAAACTATGTCATAAAATACATTTTATTTCATAGAAATGCTCTGCAAAAGCGATTAACAGAGGCGTAAAATAACAAGTTCTGAAACAGAAATAGTTCAAACTTATTGTGAAGCCCGTGAAAATATATTTTGAAGGAGCAAATTACCTTGCAATGCTGCATAAGAAGGCGGCAATCTGTGAAATCGAACGCAGCCCTGTCGCTAGCGCGCTGCGACCAGATTTCAAGACAATTGTGGGTGGGTATGCAACTTGTTAATTCGTTCCGGGACCACATGTGCACAACATAGTGAATGATTTGTGGGATTGTAAAGAACGTGTATAGGTATCTGCATCCAAACTAGATGTTAAAACTCCACCGGTAAGGTTTTGTATTACATTTTAAAAAGACCTATTTGAAACGGTTCAATATACGTAGATTTTACTGAAGAGTGAAGACTTGGCAGTTCCTGTCATTGTTCAAGTGCTTAGACAGAATAAGCTTTGTGCTTAGTGGCAATGGGAAGCTCCCAGATATTGGTTGATGGCTATTATGATTTCCGTAATACTAATGGATATTTGAGGCCTTGATATCGCCAGACTCAGAAATGAAGACTGTTGTAGCGAATGTTATGCCAGCGTAATATAATTTACTTAATCTTTAATCAGCTGCACATCTATATAGAAGGCCCAATCAGAAAGAATAACCCCGAATGCTTCTCAGGACTTGCTCACCTGAGTTAAAACTGAGCAATTCCCTGCAAAGCAGGAGGCCATAGCCCTTATGGGATTTGTAAGGCTATTTATTATTATTATTATTATTATTATATGCAACCCATCTTACAGTTCCGTGTTGAATCGGAACACGCTGTACCTACCATATAATGGAGAAAATGACTTCCTTCATTTTATAATAATACTTCACTTTCTATGTAATTATACCAGGTGGCCCACCTGCGCCGTGCAATCTACTTATAAATGCCCCGCATGTACTAGTGTTGAACGGGAGGTCTAATAACTGAATTGTTAAGGGGTAACCTTGCATACAAGCAGGTTACGTCAGAATGCCAAGAGATAACAACCAGACAGCCGCACGCTGCATGTCCCTCAGTGCTCCCGTCTAATGCGCCCCAAAGCGGTATGAAGCCTCGGTGGCGAGCGCAGAATAGTAGCTTTGCACGTGGTACAGCAGTATTAAAGTTGCTATCAACACATCGACAATGGCTGAGGTATTCACCAAAAACGTGCGCGCACACACATAATTCTAATCTATGGAGAATCTGGTCACAATCCCACCAAAGCTCGCACTTTAATACACTGGAGATTCCAAATAGACGCCTGCCTTTTGTACATGAATTTCCCCGAACAGAGCTGTAATTAAGTGCCAATGGATTGAAGCACATACCAGCAAGGCTAGACCCGTCTGCAACAATTCTGATGTTGTGCAGACTGTACATCAGTATTGTGATCGAAGCCTTCACACGGTACGTTGAATTTCACCGTACTGAAATAATGAGTTGTTGTTGAATTTCAGGGGCTTTACAACACAGTGGGCATGTAGCCCCGTGTACTTGAGTGTGTGAGGAATTTGTCTGATAACCTGTGTCACTATTGTTATTTTATTATTACAGTCTAGTGCAGACATCATAGTGACAATAATAATAGTAATAATAATAATAATAATAATAATAATAATAATAATGAAAAGAATCCTGTTACAGTACTTGTGTAGTAAAACTACTGCTAAATAGTTGCACAACATGCAATATATTGTATACCACGTTGTAACGCTCCTTTGCAAACAACGATTTCTGTAATAAACTGGGTTCGTTTGTAAATACGCCAAAGATGCAGAATAGAAAGTTTAATAACACATTAACTTGTACATGTAGGCTACAGAAATTCCCCTCTACAATAGCATTGCTTGCTTTGTGGACAAATACTCACATACAGGGTCATCGAAAAATAATGCCAACATTTAAAATAACTGTTTTAAAAAGCTATTCGAGGTAATTCAATTGTTTTAATCTTAAAATGTGTGGAAAAAGATAGATTTTTTCATACCTTAGTATGTTTCGATATGTGCACCGTTCGTAGCTATGCAAATGTCTAGTCTGTAGTCGATTTCTTTCCACGTACGTGCAATCATTTCAGGAGTAACTGTCAAGATGGCGGCAGACATTCGCTCCCGCAGGTACTCCAAATCCCGAATTTTTTTTCTGCATACACAATGTTGTTAATGTACCCCCAGAAAACATGTTACGGAACGGCGCGGTGGTCGGGCGGTGCAGTTATGGCGCGCCCCCGGCCGACCTTGGCTACTGCGCATCTAGTGTTAGCATAGCAAGGTCACGCCCGATCCACAACAAAACTTAATTTAACCAGCTAGCGTTCAGTGAAAGAATTACACGTTTAACATAAAGGGTTTCGGTGCTATATATTTTTTTAAATGTTGGCATTATTTTTCGATGACCCTGTATTATTGCATCAATGCTTAGAAAATAAAATAAATTAAAATGTCACACTTGGACAGCTATTCATAATGAATATGCTCAAAGGCATGTCTCTGGTGGCGAATACAATGCTGAACACGTCTCGCAGTGTCTGCATGGACACGTCGCGTCGTAACATTTCAGGTGTCACTGCAGCGCAGCCCTCACCAATACGTTGTTTTAATTGATCAATATTTTCTGGCGCCGTTTCGTAGACTTTCGATTTTATATAGCCCCACAGAAAGAAGTCCAGAGGGGTTAGATCAAGCGATCGTGCTGGCCATGGCCAGGGGCCTCCACGACCTATCCACCGTTCAGGGTATCGTACACTCAGATATTCCGCAACGGCTTGGAAGGTTTGAGGTAGAGCACCATCATGCTGGTACCAATGCTGTAATACAACCTGGAGTGGAATATCTTCTAGAAGGTTTTCCAGAGTCAAGTCGGTTTGTAAAAATCCAAGATAATTCCTACCTGTGATTCGGGGGGCTATAAAAACAGGCCCAATTATGTAGTCTCCCAGAATACTACACCACACATTAACTCCCCAGTGGATCTGAACGTGCTGTGCTCGAACCCAGTGGGGGTTCACTGGAGCCCTGTAATGCAGATTGTGAGTATTGACGTTGGCATCATTGGCGAAATAGCATTCATCACTCCACAGAATATTCCTGGCAAAATGTGGATCTTATTGTAATGCAGCGGCCATTCTTCGGCAATATGCTACCCTGCGATCGAAATCATTTCCATAGAGTTGTTGGTGTAGGTGCGGCTTATACGGATGCCATTTTCCCTCCTTCATGATCCTCTGTATTGAAGTTCGTGGCACTCCTAGCTCCCTTGCAGCTTCTCTTTGCCCTAAGCAACAATAAATATGTGCACATTGTAACATAGATGGTTCGTATTATTATTATTATTATTATTATTATTATTATGGTTTCAAGAGACTAAATTATCTTGCACCAGCACTATTTAATGAACTACTACCTCGATTGTCCAATATGAACAGCAAACAACTAGCTATACGTCGCCTAAAAAATATTACATAAATAAACATTAATTTATAACATAAACGTATTATTGTATGCACTCTTGTATTGAAATACAAACCGTATAATGCTGTGAAAATAATTAATGTCTAACTGATAATCTCTATAGATTTTGCCGACAGATTCCTTAGACATATCACAAATGCATTATCAATAGTAATTAATAAATTAATTCTAATACAAAATTCAAATTATTATTATTATTACTATTATCAGCAGTAGCTCAGTAAGGTGAAGAGTAACTGACCGTGTGTAGGATTCCGTTCGAAGTACTCTTGTACATTCCGTACAATTTCAGCATTACCGCAGACGGGTCTAGTCCTGCTGGTATGCGCCTGGAACATTCCATTCGTTCGTAATTGCAGCTCTGTTCGGCGAAATACTTGTCGAGACGGCAGACGTCTATGTGGAAACACCAGTGCGTACCGTCTACGAGCTTGAACGACATTACGACCAGCTTCTCCATATATTAGTATAATGTCCGTGTACTCATCGATGCTGAATACACCAGGCATTGTCAATATGTTGCCAGCAACTGTCGCGACGTTGTACCACATTTTATGAGTCTATTGCGATTTCAAATGCGAGGGTCGAAAAGGCATTAGGGTGCATTAGACGGGTAGAGCTGAGGAACATGCAGCTAGTGGTTGTCCGGCTGTTATTCCTTCGTATTCTGACGTAATCGGCCAGCATGCACTGTGACGCCTGTGGAAATCAGTTATCAGGCATCCCATACAGCATTAGTGTATGCGGGACATCTAAAACTAGATTGCACGGGAGAAACGGGCCACCTGGTATAAAGCTGAATGTTGGCAGATGACATCGCTGTTCTTCCCCTTAAAACAATACCTGACTGAAAGTATGTTTGTTTGTTCATTGTTTTGTTAATTATACAATTTTACAAGATTTCTTCGAATTGAACCCAACTTTACAAATGTACCTCTTAGATCCTGCAGAATTCATCCATGGCCTAGATTTAAGCCCTTTGGCACATGGGAAAAATACCAAATGTGCCGTAGAAGGACAATACCAGGCTCATTTTAAGCCGCGCTAAGCAAGGAACAAAGCTTGGTAAGTCCCAAGTAATCCCGAAAACCACGCTTTCTGTCCCTAGAACCAACCATTCTTGAGATATTATGACAAGAGCATTCCCATTCGGGAAACATTAAGATTTAATGAGTGTTGTTGGCTGGCAATGCGGGCTGCATTACGCCGCTCCTAAAGTGCATTTTTATCTTGGGTCGTACCTGTGTATTCTATGAGTGGATATTCGTTACATAATAGAGGACACAATTTCCCGGGTGGAAATTTATTTAGTGGTGAAAGAGCCATTGGAGAGAGCAAAATCCTGTTTCATGAGACATGCTAATAGAACGACATTTTGCTTTGAACAGACTTCCCTGTCTTTCCTTACCACTTTGTAATAATTATATCGGTTAATTTCCTCAATGATTCTACGCGTAGTTAATTTCTTCGCCCCGGAGGTCCTGGGTTCGATTCCCGGCTCTGCCACGAAATTTGAAAAGTAATATGAGGACTGGAAACGGGGTTTATTCAGCCTCGGATGGCCCAAATGAGTATAGGGGCTTCGATTCCCACCTCAACCATCCTCGAAGTGGTTTCCCACTTCGTCTTCGGGCAAATGCCGGGATGGTGCCTACTGTAAGGCCACGGCCGCCTCCTAGCCTATCCATCCCAATCCTCCCCTCCATTCCAATCCCTCATGGTGCCCCTGTTCGCTTTGCAGGTGAGGCCACCTGGGTGAAGTGCTGAACACACCTACCCAGTTGTATCCACCCCGACCAGATGTTCCAAGCTCCAGGACACTGCCTGGAAAGGCAGTAGTGGTGAGTTCCCTCAATGAGTCCGTGACAACCACCAACCTAGAGGGTAAATCGACTAAATAAAAAATAAAAATAAAAAGTGAATTTCTTATTGTCACCTTCATTTTGCTATGAGTAATTCTAATATGGATGTTGTCACCAATTTGATGAGTAAATATATAACATTCATCACTTAAGAGTGTTATCAGATCTGGGGAATTCCGTAGACTTTGATACTTCACGGTCAATCAACCGAGCGAAGCCGGATACTGCTACTAGTTTATCAATAAAATAATCCTTCACAATATTTACGTTTAGGAACTAAATGGTCAATGCACAAATATAAACATTTTTATTCTGGTTGGTTCCTCAGTTTAGGGGCTGCGACAACGCGGTCATGGAGCTCCGTGTACTTTTGGTGTGTGTAGAACCTGTCTGATAACCTGTGTTAATTGTGATGGCTGTATTAGTGTGTGCTATCTGTTTTTAATTCAAGTAAGGAGTGCAGACATTGAATTTTCAAGTAGTTCCAACTTTTGGTCCCAAATGCCACCGTCAACGACCGACTAGTTCTGAACTTGGTTACTACATGACACCACAGTCGGCTCCTGGCGACGAACGTTGGAACCTAAGAGTGATAGTCACATTTGACCTATAATTAAGCTTTAATGAGTGAAATTAGTGGAAGGTTGTTTAACATGCCATAAATCTATGATATGGGACCGGCGGCTTTACTTCCCCTCCGAAGGAAGGCATACTGAGGGATTTTTAACGCTCTTAAAAAATCCGACGACTTCGGCCGGGTTTGTACCCGCGACCTTGGGCATAGAAGCTCAGCTTGCTACCAACTACGCCACCGAAGCCGCCTCCATTGTTATTCTTTAGAAACATTTAGAGTCAATATATCGCTTATATTGCTAAATATCGATCAGTGTCCATTTATTGTCTTCTGCAAGACACAAGTTGATCTTGTGAGGAAACTCTCCCAAGGTTGCTCAGAACTGAAGCTGACTTTCCTGTATGCGGGAGTGAGCAGGTTTGATGAATGATAAGACCTATCATACGTATGTTGGAGGTAACTGATATCGAGGTAGCATGAATGAATACTGGGACAGCCTCAACATCATTCGAGCATCGGCTTTGCGTACTCGTAAACCAGATAACGATCTAGATGTTACAACAATCACTATCAATCGCATTTGTTAGCTGTTACTGTTGTTTGAAGGGGCGTAACAGCGAGGTCATCTACCACTAATCATAACTGTATATTTAAAACACAAAGGTGATTTTTGTTACCACGAGATTGAGATAACGTCTTAACCGATTGACTTCGTAATGCATCTAACGAGAGCTCTTGGCATGTAGATTTGCAGAGTGTCTTCCAAACGAAAATGTTAGGGTATATTTTTAAATTATTAAAGAAAATGTAATGTCACTCCCGCGGTTGCGCACGATGGCTCTATTCCACCAGAGAAATGGCGGATCCCGCCACGTCTTACTGAGATCTTTGTTTAAGAGAATTAAAAAGGCGGGAAATATTGATGTGGCTCTATTGTTCAAACTTTTTGAGTAAGTATATGTGGAGGCAAATCACTTAATAGGCGGAGAGCTATAATCCTTCGACTTGATTTAACATCTTCCGTTAAAATACTTCAATTTTCCAATTTCCAATTCACTTGGCGTACTTTATCACAATCAATAAAGCTCAAGAGGAAACTATGGAACGTGTAGGCCTCTATTTGCCTCATCAAGGTTTTAGTCACGGCAAGTTATATGTAGCGAAGTCAATCTTTAGACGTCCTCAAAGTTGCAACAGGGTCAAAAAGTAATCGTTCAAAACACACATATTTTATAAGAGAATCCTTCAGTAAATATTTACCCAATGACCGTCACGTTTTGATGGGTATCAACTAGTTTAATATGAAGTCGTAAAAGGTATGTTTCAATAGATGCGGCTACTCGTGAGAGGCAACTCAGATGACGGAGTCCTGTGTGGTGAATGGAGGATGAGAGAACACGTACGAGGTTAATGAACTCGTGTAGAGGGTAAAAGAAGCAGAGGTACAACTAGGAGGCGATGTGTGGACAAGGTGTTAAAGAAGAGGTAACACGTGTGGAAGCAGAGGAGGCCGCGGTTCTAATCGTTAATGCGGGGTAATGAGCGCTTCGTTTGATCACTGAGGCTATTGTTGTTGTTTGTTGTTTTGTTTCACTCGAGGAGCTTTTGACGTAGTGGTCAACAGCCAGGACATCACACTTGTTTGGAATATGTCTGATAACCTATGTCATTGTAATGGATGTACCAGTATGTGAGACAGCCACGGCCGTAAGTTAGGTACCGTATCATCCTGGTAGTTGCCAGGAGTAGATGTGGAAAACCATTTAATCCTTTAAGTTATAGGTTAATTGTCTGTATATTAACCACCTACTACAGGGCGCCAGGAAATGTTCTCCGCAGTGACTGTCGGCTTCTGCCAGAGCTAGCATCAGCAGTTTAGTTGGCATCACGGTGTCCTTGACACGGTGAATCCCACACGTGTGGGCTGTAGGCTGTTGAAATCGTCAGTGTGTATTGCAATTAGCGAGCGTATGTGTCATCAGCACTTCCAGCATCAGTTATGAATGGCTGTGATGAATACAAAGTTCACTGTTTGTTTGTTTGTTTGTTTGATTGTTCTGATGCAAGCGACAGTCGAGCTGCCAATGTAACTACTGTTGATAGCTCTCGCAGACGCATGTAGGCACTGCGGAGAACAATTCCTGGCACCCTGTATAAGGATAATTTGTATTATCAATGATGCCGATGGTTGAATCATTCAGCGATATTTCAACACATTTTATTTTGGAAGTGTTAATATTACTGAAAACCAAATATTATCTCTTTATCTCCTTGACCTAAAGTATTCGAAACAATTTTTAAAATAAATAAAAAATAAAAAAAGTGGTAAGCTTAATAAAATTATAATTAACAAGTAGCAAAGTGAAGACCTATACAGCCTATTTTCATATATCCTACTCATGTTAATTGCCTCTATCAACATAAAAAAATCTGTTTGATTGTTGAGATAGATACGTAGATATTGAGAATCGTCTAAATATTTCAGATGGTCGCCAGGTTGGATTTTTATGTATGTACTATTACCGGTACATGAAGATTATTGTGTACTTGAGGCATTCAAACTTCAATCGCATGATTAGCACACATGAAGTAAAACCGATGTTTTAAAATTTAGCACAGCTGCCATCTTGTGGTTATGACACCAATTGAAATAAATTAGATGACAGTGAATTAACATTTATATAAGCATTTAACGTGCAAAGTTTCACTGCACTCGGGTGGTTAAATCACGAGAAACGTCCATTTAAATATTTATATTTCGCGTCGCCGCCATGTTGGATTTGTGCTCACCAGGTTACTGAAAGACCTATAGGTGAACTTATGTCCATAGCTTCTATGAACATAAAATAATTCAGTGTAAGTGCTGTAAAAGATTCGTAGATATTGATTACCGTCAACATATTTCGGATGCTCGCCATTTTGGATTGTTATATGTATAGGCCATAGAGTTATGTACCATTAAAGGAAAATCATTGCATAGCTTCATTAGTCAAACTTTCACTTCGATCGCATGATTACGACACAAGAAATAAAAACTTAATTTTAAAATTTCGCACAGCCGCCATCTTGAGGTTATGTAAACAATTGAAGTAAATCAGATGCCATTGCATTAAAATATGTATAATCATTTACCGTACCGCATTTCACTGTGCTCAGATGGTTAACTCAAGAGAAAAGTCTATTAAAAGGATCCAAATTCGCTTGGCCACCATGTTCGTTTTGTACTTTCAAGGTTTTTCAATGTTACACAGTTAAACTTTTAGCAGTGCCCTTTACCACCGTACAAAATTTCAGGGCGATATCTGTAACAGTTTCAGAGATATAGAATGCCAGTGAAATATTTCGCACAGCCTCCATTTTGAGGTTATGTAAACAATTGAACTAAATTAGACGTCAGTGCATTGCAATGTGTATAAACATTTGCTGTACCAAATTTCATTACGTTTGGATGGTTAAATCGCGAGAAAAGTCTAATTAAAAGTCTCAGTTTTGCTTGGCCGCCATGTTGGTTTTGTAGTTACCAGGTTTTTGAACGTCTCATAGATAATCTTCTAGTAGCACTCTTTATCACCGTACAAAATTTCAGGGTGATATCGGTAACAGTTTCGGAGGTACTGAATGCTGGTGAAATATTTCGCACAGCCGCCATGTTGGATTGGTGTGACAGAATAAAATTTGAAGGCCACGGTCGGAGTCGGCCGGAATGGTGCTATGATCTTACCGAGGTTCATTGAAATCGCTCCAGCCGTTTAGAAGTTATTAGGGAGACACACACACACATGCACACACAGACACACGGACAAAAGGTGATCTCATAAGCCTATTTTTTTATAAAATGAAAATAGGCTAAAAATAAATAAGCACTTAAAAATTAAAACTATAATATTTTTAAACCTTATTTATTAGAATAATAAAATGTTAATGAAAATAAAATTAGAATTAAAATAAGTTTAGAAAAGTTAAAATTCAATTTTTTAATAATATTAATTTTAAAAACATTAAAATGTTAAAGAAAATAAAAATTATAATAATTAATGTTAGGGAAAAACAATTAAAATTACATTAAAATAAACATAGATATACTGTATATCTCTACTTAGTATAAAACAAAATCCCCGATTCTTGGATGTTACGGGTCAACTCGAGAACCACTGGATGGATTTTGATGCGGTGTTCACCATTCTGTAAAGGATATCTCGAGGATGATTTCTGTAGAAAATAATTTATTTATGATCAAAGGAAGCCGAGCAGTAACGATTTCAGTGGAAAACTCGAAAGAAAACCTGGCGTCCGAGCACTTTGTAAGCTTACGCTGGGCAAACCGTTAAAAATATCTAAATACTATGAGTGTAAGAATTGTTCAGCATGAAAAATTCTACAGAAAAGTCCGCGAGAGCATATGTCTATCTTCAATACATCGCCCACTATAAGTGTTTTTACGTCTTAATTTCTTCCAACCATGTCCATTCAACTACTGAGGCGACAGTTTACGAGCTAGCTAAGGAGTCTGTCGTCCCTGTTACAGCCTAGCTAGCGGGCGAACCTTTTGCCCCAGATACAGCCAGCAGAAAACCATTGAGTCGTGTTGAGTTAAGTCTTCTGAGAAGGGTGGTTGTGTTTGGAGTTTCCCTGGAAGTGCAACTCGGCTTTTCTTCATTTCGCCTGTGAACTTTTCGTTCCACAAAATTCACAGTCAAGTTAAGATTGGACGGAAGGGGTTTTTGTGTTTCATGCACCTCGCCATTCTTAAATTTCGTCTGACAAGAATTTGTTGCACATGCATCTCCATGATAATATAATTAATAGTTCAGTCAGTGATTTTAACTCATCATGCCGAGACGTAAAACGGATATTGGTCGTTGTTCATTGACAATGAAGAAAAAAAACGCTTATCACGTAATTCATGCATAACTGATCCCGGGCGAAGCAGGGTCGGGTTGCCAGTAATAATATAAATGAAAAAGATCTGCTATAATATTCTGCTCCATAATAGTACATTATGCAACGAGCCTATACTGAGATTCAGACACTTGAATTTTGTTATCTGAGGGAAAGCGCTGGGTTTGATATCTCTGTTTTTCAAGTTCTCTGACCGTCCGACGCATGCGCTCTGTGTGCTTGGCAATGCCATACATATTCTTTGATGCCATATGTTTAGAGCCTGCCGATGTGCACCAGCATTCAGTCAAACTGTCACCGAAGTCGTTTGAAAGCAATGCTCTGGTGTCGAAATTGGAGTTGGGGATATTAAGGTATTGTGCTATTTCTTGACCCACATTCGCCAGTTTATTTACGTGAACATACGGACGGTGCACTTTCCATGGCGGTAATTTATATAGACATGTTGGATGTTGAGCGCATGCGGGAAGGTATCCTTACCTAATTGGTCAATGAATGAGCTCTGACTGGCAGGAGAAATTGTATCATAATGAAAACTTGTACTATAATGAGCCTCATTATGATACAGTTTTCTGACACATGAAGTTTACATTTCGATATCGTCAAACATAAAGGGTTAAACATGGCTAAGGTGGGAAACAAACGCATTTCTTCACAGTTCTGGCGGAGTCGGGAATCGTGCCCGAACCACAGGCGAGAGGGGCAACAATCCTAGTCACGTCAATACCAGGTAGCCACTGAGTTTGGCTGATGCGGAATAAAGAAAATGAATGAATAAATGAACGAATGAATATTTTCCTACATATATGTATTGCCCCCTTTCATATTCAGGGACTCAGTGATTAGGGCAAAGGTCTTATACGATGTTAATCCACCCCTATTGCTTAATGCTGAGAAGGGTGCAGGAGTGTCTGATACAAAGTTACAAGACTAAGGACCAAAGTTCATTAGCTGGGAGGGAACATGTAAGCTGCGAGACAAACTAGGAAGAGGGTCTTTAAGCCTTAAAGTGAATGATAGACTACAACAAGCTAACCAAAATCTTGCCTGAAAGAATCAGTCAGTTAGTTACTGTTGTTTTAAGGGGCGGAACTACGAGGTCATCTGCCCCTAAAGAAAGCATCATTCTGTGTTCTTGAAGGACCAATTTATTGTACAGAGTCATTTTCTTTGTGCGCCCCGACAAATACGGCAAGCTTAGCCGGATTTGACTGGCGCAGATCACTGGCGCGCTTACACGGTTCAGCCAGTGGTGGCGCGTACTTTTACACTTTTATTAAACATGTTCAATAATGTGTACTTACAGTGCTCATGGCCGATGCTGAAAAAGTCCGTGGCAAACTATTGCGTCATTTGGACGGCCAAGTGCAGACCTCGCTATACCCCACTCCACTGACACATAGGTCTATCGTTCAGTGAGTTGTCTGAAACAAGATGGAAAATTCGAATCATGTTTCCAGGAAGAACTATTACAGTACAATTAGGAGGCTAGCTAAACAATTCAAGAAAACAGGCTCCGTAAATAATAGATGAGTTAACAGACGACAAAAATTATATGAGATTGTTGTCCATTCTTTCCTCAGAAGATGTCAGGTGTGTGTTAAAAGAGAGGGAGGACATTTTCAGCATCGACTATGAGCACTGTAGGTACACATTATTGAACATGTTTGGTGAAAGTTTAAAAGTGCGTGCCACACACCGGCTGAACCGTGTACACACGCCCGTGATCAGCGCCAGTCAAAGCCGGCTTAGATTGCCGTGTTTATCGGGGCGCAAAATAATGACGCTGTACAAACGTATTTTAAAGAAAATAATTGTTCTGTGTCAGACTACTTTGCTTTTTCTTCAGGCCGATAACCTAGATGTTAGGCCCCTTAAAACAACAATTATCATCATCATCAGCTTTTTCTTCATATATTATTGTAGTCTATTGTGGCTTGTTCTACATAATCATGTGATGAACTCAATAGAAAACAAGTAGTTCCATGAAGAACTAAATAGACTATTTTCATATATCCTACTTTTTTTCTTTCTTTTTTAGCGTATGGCTTTTAGTGCCGGGAGTGTCCGAGGACATGTTCGGCTCGCCAGTTTTTTGTAGCTGCTTCGAAACGGACACCCAATGGGTGAGCTACAAGTACCGTTGGGGAGGGAAGTAGGAATGGAAGAACGAGGAGTTGGAAGGTAGCGGCTGTGGCCTATAGTTAGGGACCAACCCTGGCATTTGCCTGGAAGGAATATGGGAAACCACAGAGGACCATCTTCAAGGTTGCCGGCGGGGGGGATTCGAACCTCCTCGCCTCCCGGATGTGAGCGACTGCCAACAGTCTTGCCGTAACGACCACGGCTAACTCACCCGGTATATATCCTACTGGTATACTATTACTAAGGACACGAGAATTGAAAACGATATTTTGAAACATCACGCAGCCGCCATTTGTAAGTTATCGTAGAATTCCATTAAATTAGACGTCATTAAATTAAGACTTGTATGAAGATATGCCGTGCCAAGTTTCTCAACGATCGGTTGAAAAGTCGCGAGAAACATCAATTTAAATATTTAAATTTCGCGTCGCCACCATGTTGGTTTTGTGCTCACCAGGTAACTGAGTGAGCCATTGGTGAACGTATATTCAAAACCTCTATCAACTTGCAAAATTTCAGTCTTATTACTGTAATAGCTTCGTAGATATGGAGAGTCGTCTAAATATTTTGGATGGTCACCATGTTGGTTTGTTATATGTTTAGACCAGAGAGTTATGTACCATTAGACGAAGATTATTGCATAGGTTCATTATTCAAACTTTCACCTCGATCACTTCGATCACTTGATTAGGACACTAGAAATAAAACCTGTAAAATAAAAATAAAATTAAAATTGTAAAATTTGGCGCAGCCACCTTCTTGAGGTTATGTAAACAATTGAACTAAATTACATGTCTTTGCATTACAATGTGTACATACAAGTTTCACTGCGACTGGATGGTATAATCGCGAGAAGAGCCTTTTTTTAGCCACCATGTTCGTTTTGTACTTAAGAGGTTTATGAAAGTCGCATAGGTGAACTTCTAGTAGTATCCTTTATCACCACACAAAATTTCAGGGTGATATTTGTGAAACGTATTAAAATTTGAGAGGTGCGGTCGTGGTTGGACGATGAAGTTGGTTTCTTTGTTTAGGGGCTGCGATAACACCGTCATTTAGGCCTATGTACTTTGGGTGTGTTTAGAATTAGTCTGATAACCGGTGTTAATTGGGATGGCTGTATTAGTGTGTGTAGAAGGTCAGGAGACGATACATTTTTCAAGTAGTTCCTACTTTTGTTACCAAATGCTACCGTCCATGACACCTAGCTCTGGGCTTGGCTACTAGAGGCCACCACAGCCAGCACCTGGTTACGATCGTTGAAACTAATATAGCGTTATCAAACTAACCTACGAATTTTAGCTTCTACGTGCGTTGTTAGTGCAATGTTTTTCTTCATGCCATAAATCTGTGACAAGGGACCGCCAGCCTTACTTCCCTTCCGAAGGAAGGCATACGGAGTTATTTTTAACGCTCTGTAAAAATCCGACGTCTTCGGCCGGGTTTGAACCCGTGATCTTGGGCATAGAAAAGCCCCCGAAGCCGCTGAAGCCTAACTTGGTGCACCTGGGCTAAACTTGAATAACAAAACCCGTGGGTCTAGGGCCTAGTGTTACCAAGCGACCACTTCCCAACCATTTGGTCTGCCAACTATCGCGTGGTTATCCCGTCGGGCGCCCTCAGCCGTTAATCTTGGTCTCTGTTACAGGGATGCTGCCTCACTGTCAGACAGCTACTCAATTATCCTCACGAGGTTGAGTGCACAACGATCCAACCCTCACGTCAGTTTCTAAAATCCCTGACGGAGCCGGGAATCGAACCTGGGGCCCCCAGTGCGAGCCAGGCACGCCATCGCAACACCATGGGGCCGGCAATAAATACTTGAAGAGTTGAAGATATTTGAAACCCGTTGTACGGTAATTCATCTCGTTTTGAATGCTAATTCATTGGGGCATGATCAACAAATCTATGGCAATTGAAGAGCTACTTCAGATATGTTCCAACTATCATTTTCCGAACTGTTGAGGAAGTAGGAGAACATTTTGCAATCAAGACTTGAATAATAGTTTGCGAGTTCCGTGAACATCAGAAGGGAGCTCCCTATCGGCCTAAAATCTGGCCTACACCTTTGCACCAACATATGAAAAATAACCCACTAATCCACTAATCCGCGAAGACTGCAGTGGTATTGAATTATTAAAAGTCATTTGTGAATTTGCTAGATTTATTCTTATGGAATGAAGGTTGGTAAGAACTCGTCGGCGCAAGCCAATTAAGCTTCCATGGTAATATGATCCTTGAGAGCGGCTTCGGTGGCGTAGTTGGTAGCATGCTGAGCTTCTATGCCCAAGATCGCGGGTTCAAACCCGGACGAAGTCGTCAGATTTTTTAAGAGCGTTAAAATCCCTCAGTATGCCTTCCTTCGGAGGGAAGGTAAAGTCGGCGGTCCCATGTCGTAGATTTATGGTATGTTAAAGAACCTTCCACTAATTACAGCTGTGTGAAGCTAAATTGTATAGGTTAAGAATGTAAACAACTCTCTTAGGTTCCTATGTTCGTTGCCAAGAGCTGACTGCGGTGGCGTCTAGTAGCTATGTTCTGAACTAGTAGTCGTTGACGGTGGCGTTTTGCGGCAAAAGTAGGAACTACTTGAAAATTCAATGTCGGCAGTCCTTACTTGAATTAAAAACAGATAACACACACTAATACAGTCATCAAAATTAACACGGTTATCAGGCAGAATCTATACACACACAAAGTACACGGGGCTACATGACCGCGTTGTCACAGCCCCTAAACTGAGGAACCAACCAAGTTGGGCTCGTCAGTGGGCTCTTGGTACACCCAGCCCAGAAATGTCAAGCATGGGGTAGCGGTTCCTATTCGGACAAAGAAATGACCACTGCTCTCCTCAGATTCACAAAAGAAATATCCTGCCATTATCCTGTGTGTACTATACTGTGAATATTTTAAGTGGTATGTGAATGATTTTGTGAAAAGAATTATACTGTTATCTCTGTAATGTTAATTGCTGTGTCTGAATAAAGAAAAATGTGTATATCATTAACTCATGTTCCTTTGATCATTTCTTTAATTTTGTAAAGAGGGTGGGGATTATGGTAGTCACAAAGTGATGTTATGAGAAAATTTTAGCCGAGAAGTTTGGTTATGGAAGTCGCATTGGCCTAATTATGTTAGTAATGAACTTCGTGACTATATACGGGCATCAAGGTATTTAAATAAGCAATACTAAAGCCTCCTAAAACTAAACACTGAGGTTATGAGAAGAGTTGTCGTGATAAATCTTTTTACCAACCTTGCAAATCCAACACGGTTAGTTTTCGTTAGTTACCAGGAAATATGTGTGTCTATCTCGTTCTATTTGCAAATATGTTACATATATATCAGCAAAAGCTGATTAACGAGTAGTGCAGTAGACATTCCCACAGTGATTATTTTGTTACGTTGACTTTACGATGTAGGCCAACATGGCTGAAAATAGTCTTGGGTTAGCCAAAGCACGCCTCCCTCCAAGAAACCTTAGCCTATATACTCATGAGTGGCGCATCTAATTAAGTTATATGATCCTTGGCGTGTACTGTATTCGTATTAGTGATTTACAGGTTAAGCCAACAGATTTCCTTCCTTCGGAAGGGAAGTAAAGCCGGCGGTCCCATGTCATAGATTTATGGCATGAACAAGAACCTCCCACTAACTACACTTGTGTGAAGCTAAAATTTTCAGGTTAGTTGGATAACGCTATATTAGTTCCAACGTTCGCCGCCAGGTGCTGACTGCAATGGCATTTAGTAGGCACGTCCGCAGCTTGGTGTCGTGGACGGTAGCATTTAGTAGCAAAAGTAGGATCTATATGAAAATATTAATCGTCTGCAGTCCTTCTACTTGAATCACAGATAACACACACTAATACATCCATCACAATTAACACCGGATATCAGACAAATTCTAAACACACCCAAAGTACACGGGGCTACAAGACCGCGTTGTCGTAGCCCCTAAACTAAGGAACCAACCAACCAACAGTTGATAGCTCATGACAGACCAGATGATAAGGAAAGTATTTTTCACAAATACTGTAGGTACCGCTGAATATTTTGTCAGTAGGATCATTCTTAGAGGCAGTCCCTCAAATTGCACACCATTGATCACTAACATTTTGCGGGGTTACGTTGTTGGTATAATATTCACAACGGATGAATTGTAAATTTGGTCTCTCTTTTCTTACGCCACGTGCCCGTAGATTTTATGGGTCTACAAGTAATTATAGATCCGTACCCCCATTAGTAGCTCTTGAACACAAAACACCCCCTATGTCGACAGTAATAACGCTGTTTGAACTGACATCACTCCTGTGCCTAATGCTGCAATATTAGCTTCTACTTGAGTTACTGCAATATCTCGAGAGTCTAGCAATATTCTTGTGCTATCAGTGCAGAGACGCGCGCTAGACTCAAGTCCCCTCATAAGGTTCAAATGAAGTTGACGGAGCGCAATGGCACAATACGAGTCAGGAGATGAGAACACGAGAAGAGCGCTATGGAATAGAAACTACTGTACCTTCCTCTTTCTCTCCATTCACATACAAACATACACCCTCTGTCTGAAAAGTTCGGTGAATGGGCTATATTACGAACGGATTGTTGGCTTACCTCAAACAGCCGTTACTGTCCTGCGAAGTAATCCACGTGGATGGTTATGCACTTCTGAGAACGACTGAACAAGTCCTGGAAACTCCTGGCATAATCTTCTTTAGGAAAGGCCTTCAGTTTGGGTCGCCAAAACTCTAAATTGAAAGCAAGAGAGAAGCATGAATTTATGCAACCTGCCTTGCACACCTGATAGATCGGCGGCATTGAGAAGGGTGAATTTATGCAACCTAACCTGCAAACTTGTTCGACGGGTGGCAGTGAGAAGGGTGAATGTTCCATGCAATGGTCCTGAAACCATCGTCATAGGTGACGAGACCTGGTGCCTGAGGTACGACCTCGAAGGAAAGCGTCAAAGTATGGAGTATCGGGGTCCGGGGTCGCCAAAAAGCCCTGAAGGACCAGAGGTTTTCGGACATTTCGGACATCCAATGTAATGTGACGACCAAATTGAAGGCTATCCCTCAAGAAGACTATGCCAGGACTTGCACAGCCGTTCTAAGAAGTGCATAACCATCCACGGGGATTACTTCCAAGGATAGTAACGGCAGTTTCAGGTAAGCCAAAAATCCGTTCGTAATATAGACCCATTCACCGAACTTTTCACACAGAGGGTGTATTATGCTGTTGTTGCTGATTCACTTAGGGCAGACATGGGCAAACGTTTTAGGGGCAGGGCCTGATGCAATACAAAATAATCTAGGTGAGCTGAAAAGAGAACAACTCATGTTTACAGATTTTACATATTTTTAGCCTACTTTTCACATTTTGCAAAAATGAGGAAAAAGTAGACTTATGACATCGCTCCGGTCAAATGTGTGTGTGTGTCTGTCTGTCTGGTTGTGTGTGTGCCCCCCCCCCCCCTATCAACTCCTAAACGGCTGCTGCAATCGAAACAAAATTTGGTAGGTGTAAAGGTCTATACCTGCATATCTCAATGCCGTATTTGAAAATGATATCAGTGTTACCAACTGCTGACAAATCGCAATTGAAATTTGAGCTCCATGTTGGATATCTTGGAAGGCATGAATGGGAGCAATTTCAATGTCGGCACACGTATAGATAATACTATTTCAGTTAAATTTCCAGGAGGTCATACATGGCAATATTGACAAAATGATTATAAGCCTGCTGATAGGTCCAATTTTTAAATGCATATAACTTCTACACTATCAATGGGAATTCAATCACATTTCGTATGCGCTATATGTACATAACCAGATATGACTGAGCGTATTCTTAAGAGCCAACAAGGCTGCCAACTCTCAATAAATGCTCTCAATTTATTTTATCAAAATACCAATATATCAGAAAGTATGCAAGCCGACAGCTTTAAACTATGCACACGTATAGTACCTGGCATTCTATATTAATGTGGAGTAATTAATATGCGTCAGTGCTGCCAACATGATTCTAAGCCGGCTGATATGTCCAATTTTAAAATGCATGTAACTTAAATACTAACTAATGGATTTCATTCAAAATTGGCACAACAATAGATCATATCATTTCAGATTATTTCTGACAAATACATGCAGGTCATTGTTGCCAACATGATTTTACGCGCCCTGTTAGATCCAATGTTTAACTGCATGTAACTTCCATGCTATATGAGATGGAACTAAGAATATATTCAATTACCAGGGCTGCCAACTGTAGTGCTCTATTGGGCTACATTATGCCATGTATACAGTATTTCGAACTAATTAGAAATTTCGATATTACCAACTTAATTTCGTCATTATTCTAGATAGATCCATATAGATTAATCATTGGCATGAATCTTAAATTTTAAGAAAAGTAGGCTCTTAATTCGTCACGGAACTTCTTGTTTATTCCTTAATTTTAAATCAAACAACACTTATAGGCTACAAATGGTAGAACAACTTAGGAAAAAAGAACACACATTCATTGTTAAAAGAGAAACGAGTATGTGACAAGTGAAACTATAACTGTGCTTTTAAAAGTTTTTTATAATCTGGTTGAAACTGGGATGAGCTGATTCTCAGTAGCGCAGCTAAATGGTGGTCTGTCAATCTATTTCTGCGAAGCTTCGTTGTAGAAAACACCTGTTCACAGATATAGTAAGAGGCGAACATGGCAGTTTTTTTAGCGTATGACTTTTAGTGGCGGGAGTTTTCGAGGACATGTTCGGCTCGCCTGAGTTAGTAGCTGCTTCTACGCGGACACCCATGGGGTGAGCTAAAAGTACCGTCTGATGTGGAGTGTTGTCTGGGGAGGAAAGTGTGAAATGTAAGGACTAGGAATTGGAAGGTAGCGGCTGTGGCCTATAGTTAGGGTCTAACCCCGGCATTTGCCTGGAAGGAAGATGGGAAACCACAGAAAACCAACTTCAAGGTTGCCGGCGGGGGGATTCGAACCTCCTCGCCTCCCGGATGAGAGCGACTTACTGCAGCAACATTGCAGTTATCTTTTGTGCATGAGATTTCAAGTTTGGGAAGCTTGATTTTAGTAGGGCAATATAGAACTCAATTTTCGAAACGTTGAGGAATAGTTGCTTTAATTCGTTATTACATTGTAACTTGATCAGTTCAAGCTGCAGCTCTGATTTTACTGTCTCACAGTCGACATTAAATGGTAGGCTGAAAACGTTCAAGCCCTGTTCAATACCTTTGAAGTTCTAAAATCTCCATTAAAATTCGTCGTGGAAATTTTTCGCACAAAAACATATTACACAAAACGCATAAACACAATGAGATTGAAATAGTTTTTCACTTCTAGGTATACAGGACAGGAAATATGACCTATATGTAATTGTAGGTAGTGTAATTTGAAACCATGTCACGGGCCGGATTAGACTAGCTCAAGAGCTGCTCTTGGCCCGGGGATTCATGACATTGTGGTCTTATACCCCGCGTACTTGTGTGTGCGTGGAATCTGTCTGATTACCCGTGTTATACTCATGCTATCACGGCTCTTCACCACTAATTAAAAGTCATTTTTCAATGTTGCCTAGCTATTATTAGAATCGCTTTTCAGTCGGTCAACACGAGTGTAGCCAATTAAATTGAGTGGTGATTAACAATTAACCTCCTTAGTGCCTGAAATAAATTCATGACATATTTATGCACTTCATGAAATAATGATGATACTGATAATTAGTGTTTTACTGGGCCTAACAACTAGGTTATCGACCCCTAATGGTTTGGGTGATCGTGATGATGAATGATGATTACATGAAACCTACAGCTAAAACTAACTAGGGACCTAGAGACTAAGTTAGAAAATAAAAGAAGAAATGAGTAATTAAGGAAGGAAGGAAGGAGGGAAGGAAGAAAGGAAGGAAGGAAGAAAGGAAGAAAGGAAGAAAAGAAGGAAGAGGCGGAGAAAGGAAGGAAGAAATGAAGGAAGAGGCGGAGAAAGGAAGGAAGATAGGAAGGAAGGAAGAAAGGAAGGAAGAAGCGGAGAAAGGAAGGAAGATAGGAAGGAAGGAAGAAAGGAAGGAAGGAGGGAAGAAAGGAAGGAAGAGGCGGAGAAAGGAAGGAAGATAGGAAGGAAGGAGGGAAGAAAGGAGGGAAGGAAGAAAGGAAGAGACGGAGAAAGGAAGGAAGATAGGAATTAAGGAAGGAAGAAAGGAAGGAAGAAAGGAAGGAAGGAGGGAAGAAAGAAAGGAAGAAATGAAGGAAGAGGCGGAGAAAGGAAGGAAGATAGGAAGAAAGGAAGAAAAGAAGGAAGAGGCGGAGAAAGGAAGGAAGATAGGAAGGTAGGAAGAAAGGAAGGAAGGAAGGAGGGAAGATAGGAAGGAAGGAGGGAAGAAAGGAGGGAAGGAAGGAAGAAAGGAAGAGGCGGAGAAAGGAAGGAAGATAGGAAGGAAGAAAGAAAGGAAGGAAGGAGGGAATAAAGGAAGGAAGAACGAAGCAAGAGGCGGAGAAAGGAAGGAAGATAGGAAGAAAGGAAGAAAAGAAGGAAGAGGAGGAGAAAGGAAGGAAGATAGGAAGGAAGGAAGAAAGGAAGGAAGGAAGGAGGGAAGATAGGAAGGACGGAGGGAAGAAAGGAGGGAAGGAAGGAAGAAAGGAGGGAAGGAAGGAAGAAAGGAAGAGGCGGAGAAAGGAAGGAAGTTAGGAAGGAAGAAAGAAAGGAAGGAAGGAGGGAATAAAGGAAGGAAGAACGAAGCAAGAGGCGGAGAAAGGAAGGAAGATAGGAAGAAAGGAAGAAAAGAAGGAAGAGGTGGAGAAAGGAAGGAAGATAGGAAGGAAGGAAGAAAGGAAGGAAGGAAGGAGGGATGACAGGAAGGAAGGAGGGAAGAAAGGAGGGAAGGAAGGAAGAAAGGAATTTGGGAATAAAGGAAGAAAGTAATTAGGGAATAAAGGAAGAAAAGACGGAAGGAAAGGAAAGGAAAAGAAAAGAAATAATGGACAGGAGGAAAGGAAATGCCCTCAATCCACGAAGAATGAGGATTAAGGGATTTGGAAGGAACGAGAGCCATGAAAGGCAGATAGGAAAGGGAAAAGGGCCTGCCCCATAGTTAGTACAAAAAAGGGGAAAACGGACCCAGCTCAGGAATCCCTCGTGGTCGCCTACTCTCAAACTCACCAGCCGTGAGCCCTTGAGGGTGTAGGACTATCCAGGGTGGCCATAAGCGGTGGGGCTACACACCCTGCCTCCTTTAGGACCTAGTGCAGAAGGCAGGAGATATCATGAAAAGAGAAAGATGGCTGACCCCTCGAAAAATGAGAGTATCCGGAAAGATGACACAAGGACCAATTAAGGGAGGTTGGCTGAAAAGATAACTGACAGATTCCCGGCACAAGTAATTGAACTCATCTGGGGTCCCGTGGTCGCCAACCCACGTCCCACAAGTTGTGAGACTCTGGGGGATAACAAAATACTGATCGTAGTCTTCCAATCGATAGTATGAGAAGTGTCTACGATTCGAAATGTTAGTAATTTATACGATGAGACTCAGCAATTTTTCTAGGTTTGTGCCGTGTCTTGTGTGGAGTTTCGCCTAGGACACCAAGCTGGCTCATCAGCGGGCTCAAGGTGTATTCACTGGTTATGAAAGCCAATACACCACCTTTTTGGAAGCCTTTATAGGGAGGTTGATGAGCCAGCTTGGCACAAACCTAGAACAATTGCTGCGTTTTAATTCACTGGCCGTGAAAGCCAATACACCACCTTATACAATAAGCATTTTATGGGTGTTTGTTTTGAAATTAACAGTATGGAGTGGAGAACATTTTAAAGTGTTGTTGGAAAAACAGTCGTACTATGCTAGAAAATTTTTATATCGAATATGTATGTCAGTCGGGAAGAGAACAGTGCAATTCCCTGACTGATTAAGGAAGTTCGTGATGCTATTCCGTGTTGTGAGCGATGGGAGCGTGCCGGCCATATCGGACTTGAAAGACTACAGTAGTCAGACGTGTGCTCAACTGTTTACGAAGCCATCCTAGCAAAGCAATAAAAAAACGATAAACGCGAGCGTATTGCAAGGCTATTTTGTGGCGGTGTTGCGGATAATTACTACTAGAAATTATTACGGTAGAACTCTAGTACAGGCATTCGCGTTTTATGAATGTTGTTAAAAAAGATTGTGGAAGTATTTGGCATTAAAGAAGATGCATAAAATAGAGTGATGCAATTCAGAACTTAATAGATCTGAGGACCTGTATTTTTCTAAAGCACATTCTACAAGGGTCGCTTTTTTAGTTTTAGCAACAATACTGCTGCTTTATGTTGCAACGGTGTTGGACTCTGCCATTGTTACCAAAAGTAGCTAACCTGTATCCCCTCCCTTAGAGCACATGACCTCATCCGTCTCCTTCCCCATTCGTATGCAGTGGTGACTGTTAGATGAGTGGTTGTGGGCAAGCGCTCGCGCAATACGGTCCAGATGTTCTCGAAGCAGGGGCAGAGAACGTGGATAAAAATTCAGTGTGCTAGGGGTCGGACGGCTCAAGAGTGCCACCAAGGACTGCAAGAGGCGTGCGGGACATCTGCGTTACCTTACAGAACGGTAGCAAGATGGGTTTTAAAATGTTTGTTGTTGATTCTTTGAGGGGCTTTTCGACATCGTGGTCTTGTTGCGCCGTGTTCTTGGGTGTGTGTAGAATTTTTCTGATAACCTGTGTCACTGTGATGTCTGTACTAGTGTGTGTATTTGTAATTAAGGTAGGATTTGGGTAGAAAGAAGCTGAGGCCTTAAGTGAGGTACCATCTTGGCATTCGTCTGGAGTAGAAGTGGGGAAACCACAGAAAATCACTTCCAGGATGGCCGAGGTAGGAATCAAACCCCGCCTCTTCTCAATTTTGTCTCACGAGGTTGTTTTAGGTAGATTTCATTAGAAAGCTAACTATTGCTATGGGTTCCATGTTTCGAATTACAGAAAATTTCGACATATCTTCGCGTTTCACATCCCCCAGACCCCAAAACCACCGTCAGTTCAAAAGTTTATATATAATTTATGTATGTATATATGTATATCAGTTTCTTGTGGACACGATAACTGCTGTAATTTTGCACCAAACACTTTGAATTTTTTACATAATATGTATCCCTATAAAATCTCGGTCGAGTTCGTTAACGGGCAAAATCGGTCGAAGGGGGTGAATATGGGGGGCTTTTTTCGAAAAATTGAAATTTCGCTATAACTCTCTTAATACGTGAAATATCGAATCCATTCAAAGTTCATAATATGTGTCGGATAAGTGCCAACAATTTATGTCAAACAAGGTTTTTGATAGCACCAACCATTGACCAAAGGGGTGGAAAAAAGTGGGTTTTTCGGGAAACATTAATCATATCTCTCTTAATAGGCACAATATCAAAACCGTACAAAATGGACAATATTCCCCTAATAATTACCTAAAACTTTTGTCTGAAAGAATTTTTGATATGACCCACCATTACGCCAAGGGGTGAGAAAAATGATTTCGGAATTATAAGAGAATGCCAAGAGCAATCAGAGGTTGCCATGGCAACACTACTAAATTGATGAGGGATGAGCCGTTGCCATGACAACGCACTTGCACGAGATCAGATTCAGTATTTCCATCTGACTAAGCCGGCCCCGTGCTGTTGGGGTAGCGCGCCTGCCTCTCACCCGGAGTCCCCGGGTTCGATCCCCGTCTCCGTCAGGGATTTTAAAACTGACGTGAGGGTTGGAACGGGGTGCACTCAGCCTCGTGAGGACAATTGAGTGCCTGTCTGACAGTGAGACAGCACCCCGATCACGAATACCAATATTAGCGGCCGAGGGGACCCGACGCGCTGATCACGCGTCACCCCAATATCTGCAGGCCAAATGGCTGGGCAGCGGTCGCTTGGTCGGCCTTAGCCCGTCATGGGCTGGATGGTGCCAGGGGTTGACTTTGACATCTGACTAAGTGGGAAGCGGCTTCGGTGACGTAACTGGTAGAATGCAGAGCGTCTATGCCCAAGGTCGCGGTTTCAAAGCCGGCCGAAGTCGTCGGATTTTCTAAGAGCGCTAAAATCCCTCAGTATGCTTTCCTTTGGAGGGGAAGTTCCAACGTTCGTTACGAGTTGCTGGTTGGGGTGGCATCTAGTAGCCAAGTTCACAGCTAGGTGTCATTGACGGTAGTACCTGGTAGCAACATTAGGAACTACTGCTTGAAATTGACCGTCTGCAGTCCTTACCTGAATTACAGACTAATACATCCATTACAATTCACACCGCTTATCAGACTGATTCTACACTCACCCAAAGTACACGGGGTTAGATGACCACGTTGTCGCAGCCCCTAAACTGAGGAACCAACCAGAGGTAGATTTCATTAGAAAGCTAACTATTGCAATGGGTAGGCTACCATGTTTCAACTTCCGGAAAATTTCGACATATCTTCGCGTTTCACATCCCCCAGACCCCAAAACCACCGTCAGTTCAAAAGTATATACACACATCAAAAAAAGTTTTGCATCACCTCGGTTCCCAGATCTCCGGCATATAGACGTTGACTGTGTATATTGTATCAAAGATACAGTCCCTTAGACTGTTCATAGATGTCACTAAAACTGCTCAAAGATGTAAACAACCATGCATGAGCAGGGCCTATTAGACGAAGGGGGTACGACAGCCGATCAGTTCCAGTCATTCCACCAGGACGAAGGTACGCTGCTCATGTTGTCTGTAGTTCTACCATGCCTAGAAGGTCAATACCGCAGTTCGATCGCGTCCGCATTGTTACTTTGTGTCAAGAAGGGCTCTCAACAAGGGAAGTTTCCAGGCGTCTCAGAGTGAACCAAAGCGATGTTGTTCGGACATGGAGGAGGTACAGAGATACAGGAACTGTCGATGACAGGCCTCGCTCAGGCCGCCCAAGGGCTACTACTGTAGTGGATGACCGCTACTTACGGATTGCCGCTCGGAGGAACCCTGACAGCAATGCCACCATGTTGAATAATGCGTTTCGTTCAGCCACAGGACGTCGTGTTTCAACTCAAACTGTGCGCAATAGGCTGCATGATGCGCAACTTCACTCCCGACGTCCATGGCGAGGTCCAGCTTTGCAACCCCGACACCATGCAGCGCGGTACAGATGGGCCCAACAACATGCTGAATGGACCCCACAGAATTGGCATCACGTTCTCTTCACCGATGAGTGTCGCATATGCCTTCAACCAGACAATCGTCGGAGACGTGTTTGGAGGCACCCTGGTCAGGCTGAACGTCTTAGACACACTGTCCAGCGAGTGCAGCAAGGTGGTGGTTCCCTGATGTTTTGGGGTGGCATTATGTGGGGCCGACGTACGCCACTGGTGGTCATGGAAGGCTCCGAAACGGCTTTACGATACATGAATGACATCCTCCGACCCATAGTGCAACCATATCGGCAGAATATTGGAGAGGCATTTGTCTTCATGGACGACAATTCTCGACCTCATCGTGCACATCTTGTGAATGCGTTCCTTCAAGATAACGACATCGCTCGACTACAGTGGCCAGCATGTTCGCCAGACATGAACCCTATCGAACATGCCTGGGATATGTTGAAAAGGGCTGTTTATGGACGTCTTGACCCACCAACCACTCTGAGAGATTTACGCCGAATTGTCGTTGAGGAGTGGGACAATTTGGACCAACAGTGTCTTGATGAACTTGTGGATAGTATGCCACGACGAATACAGGCATGCATCAATGCAAGAGGACGTGCTACTGGGTATTAGAGGTAGTGGTGTGTACTGCAATCTGGACCACAAATGCTGAAAGTCTAGCTGTATGATGGTACAACATGCAATGTGTGGGTCTCATGAGCAATAAAACGAGCTGAAATGTTGTTTGTGTTGATCTCTATTCCCTTTGTATTTAAAGGTTCCGGAACTCTTGGAACCGAGGTGATGCAAAACTTTTTTTGATGTGTGTATATATCAGTTTCTTGTGGACACGATAACTGCCGTAATTTTTCACCAATCACTTTTTACTGAATATGTATACCTATAAAATCTCGGTCGAGTTCGTTACTGGGCTAAATCGGTAGAAGGGGGTAAAAATGGGGGGCTTTTTCGAAAAAGTGAAATATTGCTATAACTCTCTTAATATATGAAATATCGAATCGGTTCAACGTTCATACTATGTGTCGGATAAAGCCCAAAAATTTATGTTTGAAGAGTTTTTTTATATCACCAACCATTGACCAAAAGGGTGGGAAAAAGTGGGTTTTTCGGGAAACATTAATCATATCTCTCTTAATAGGCACAATATCATAACCGTACGACATGGAAAATATTCTCCTAATAATTACCTAAAACTTTTGTCTGAAAGAATTTATGATATGACCCACCAATATGCCAAGGGATGAGAAAAATGATTTCGGAATTATAAAAAAATGCCAAGAGCTATCAGAGGTTGCCATGGCAACACTACTAAATTGATGAGGGATGAGCCATCAGACGTTGCCATTACAACGCACTTGCACGAGATCAGATTCAGTATTTTCATCTAAGTGGGAAGCGGCTTCGGTGACGTAACTGGTAGCATGCAGAATGTCTATGCCCAAAGTCGCGGTTTCAAAGCCGGCCGAAGTCGTCGGATTTTCTAAGAGAGCTAAAATCCCTCAGTATGCTTTCCTTTGGAGGGGAAGTTCCAACGTTCGTTGCGAGTTGCTGGTTAGGGTGGCATCTAGTAGCCAAGTTCACAGCTAGGTGTCGTTGACGGTAGTACCTGGTAGCAACATTAGGAACTACTGCTTGAAATTGACCGTCTGCAGTCCATACCTGAATTAAGACTACTACAGCCATTACAATTCACACCGTTTATCAGACAGATTCTACAATCACCCAAAGTACACGGTGTTAGATGACCGCGTTGTCGCAGCCCCTAAACTGAGGAACCAACCAGAGGTAGATTTCATTAGAAAGCTAACTATTGCAATGGGTACCATGTTTCGACTTCCGGAAAATTTCGACATATTTTCGCGTTTCACATCCCCCAGACCCCAAAACCACCGTCAGTTCAAAAGTTTATATATAATTTATGTATATATATATATGCTTATCAGTTTCTTGTGGACACGATAACTGCCGTAATTTTGCACCAATCACTTTGAATATTTTACCGAATATGTATACCTATAAAATCTCGGTCGAGTTCGTTAATGGGCTAAATCGGTCGAAGGGGGTGAAAATGGGGGGCTTTTTTTCGAAAAAGTGAAATATTGCTATAACTCTCTTAATTTGTGAAATATCGAATCCGTTCAACGTTCATACTATGTGTCGGATAAAGCCCAAAAATTTATGTTTGAAGAGTTTTTTTTATAGCACCAACCATTGACCAAAGGGGTGGGAAAAAGTGAGTTTTTCGGGAAACATTAATCATATCTCTCTTAATAGGCACAATCTCAAAACCGTACAAAATGGCCAATATTCCCCTAATAATTACCTAAAATTTTGTCATAAAGAATTTTTGATATGACCCACCATTATGCCAAGGGATGAGAAAAATGATTTCGGAATTATAAGAAAATGCCAAGAGCTATCAGTGCTTGCCATGGCAACTCTACTAAATTGATGAGGGATGAGCCATCAGACGTTGCCAAGATAACGCACTTGCACGAGATCATATTCAGAATTCCATCTGACTAAGTGTGAAGCGGCTTCGGTGTCGTAACTCACAACTGGTAGCAAGCATGCTGAATGTCTATGCCCAAGGTCGCGAGTTCAAAGCCGGCCGAAGTCGTCGGATTTTCTAAGAGCGCTAAAAATCCCTCAGTATGCTTTCCTTTGGAGGGGAAATTCCAACGTTCGTTGCGAGTTGCTGGCTGCAGTGGCATCTAGTAGCCAAGTTCACAGGTAGGTGTCGTTGACGGTAGCACCTGGTAGCAACATTAGGAACTACTGCTTGAAATTGACCGTCTGCAGTCCTTACCTGAATTACAGACTAATACATCCATCCCTAAGTACACGGGGTTACATGACCGCGTTGTCGCAGCCCCTAAACTGAGGAACCAACCAAAATCTCTACGGGAGATATAATTTTGCGTGAAGAAGTAACAGACCGTTACATAGTCACTCATCAGTGTCGAAACCTTGCATAAGGACAGTGTGACCACAAGTATAAAAATGGACCCCAAATGACAAGAAGGTTACCGTTCCCATAAGACAATAAAATGTTTAAAATAAGCATAAAATGACGAAAAACAAAGTTAATTAAGCTCCAATTATAAAATACCTTCTCGCAATAAATGAGGTCTGATCCTTCTACGAAAACCTGCATATTCTGCCTATTTTCGCCTATCCCCAAGTTTGTCCGGTGAACTCTACCTCCGCCTTCCGGCGTGCCGAGATGACTTTTTTTTTTTAAATTAGAGTTTGCACTGGATTAATGAATCTAGAATTGCTGGTCAGGTAGGCTTAAGACAGAAATCAAAGTATAATAATGTTTCCTGTAACTTCATGCCTGCCTCATTGGTTAGTTGGTTCCTTAGTTTAGGGGCTGCGACAACGCGGTCATGTAGCCCAGTGTACTTTGGGAGTGTGTAGAATTTGTCTGATATTCAGTGTATAAGTGTGTGATTCGGGTAAGGACAGCAGAAGAGCAATTTTTCAAGTAGTTCCTACTTTTGCTACCAACTTCTAACGTCCACGACACCTAGCTGCGGACTTGGCTACTAGATGCCATCGCAGTCAGCACCTGGTGGCGAACGTTGGAACTCATATAGCGTTATCAAATAATCTAACCTACACATTTTGGCTTCACACAACTGTAGTTAGTGGAAGGTTCTTTTCCATGCCATAAATCTTTGACATGGGACCGCCGGCTTAACTTCCCCTCCAAAGGAAGGCATACTGAGGGATTGTTAACGCTCTTAAACATCTGACGACTTCGGCCGGCTTTGAACCCGCGATCAAGGGCATGGAAGCTCAGCATGCTACGAACTACGCCATCAAAGTCTCCTCCCACCTTGTTGCGTAGTGGTTAGCAGCTAAGAAGCCCGGGTTTGATTCCCGGCTCTGCCAATAAATTTTATTCAGGTCTTAGCGGGGTACACTCAGTCTCAAGAGGCGCAACTGAGAAGAGGCAAGTTTGATTCCCTCCTCAGCCATCCTGAAAGTCGTTTTCCGTGTTTTCCCCTTTTCTACTCCAGGCAAATGCCGGGATATTACCTAACATAAGACCAAGGCTGCTTTCTACCCAAATCCTACCTCAATTACAAATACTCACACTGTAGTACAGACACCACATTAACACAGGTTATTACAAAATTTCTACTTACATACATCCAAGTTAACGAAGCTACTTAACCACGATGCCCCAAAGCCCCTAAAGAATCAACAAGAACGCGATTTGTGGCGTAGTTGGTAGTATGCTGAGCTTCTATGCCCAAGGTCGCGGGTTCAAACCCGGCCGAAGTCGTCGGATTTTTTAGCCTATTTTCAATTTTGAAAAAATAGGCTTATGAGATCACCTTTTGTCCGTGTGTGTGTGTGTGTGTGTGAGGTGTGTGTGTGTCCCCCCCCCCCTAATAATTTCTAAACGGCTGGAGCGATTTCAACGAAACTCAGTGAGTTCATAGCGCGACCTCGACCGTGCCCTTCAAATTTTGTTACGTCTCACCAATCCAACATGGCGGCTGTGCGAAATATTTCACTAGCATTCAATATCTCCGAAGCTATTGCCGATATCGCCCTGAAATTGTGCACGGTGATAAAGGGCACTACTAGAAGTTCACCTATGAGACTTTCAAAAACCTGGTGACTACAAAACCAATATGGCGGCCAAGCGAAGTTGAGACTTATAAATAGACTTTTAGTAGGAAATAAAGAGCGGTTCTGGGGCAGGGGCTAATGCGCAAGATGGCCGCCGCGCGCAATCACTCTATGTTATTCTTATGGAGGGGACAGTCATAGCTGGGTCAGGGGCTAATGGGCAAGATGGCCGCCATACTCTGAGACCGTGAATAATGTCACAGGGGGAGTTCGACCGTGTAGTCGCTAATTAGAATATTTATTATTATTATTATTATTATTATTATTATTAATTTTATTAGGTAATTATTGATCGATAGCTTGCCACGGTGGGTGAGTGGTTATTGTGTCGGAATACCAACCCCAAGCTTGCAGGTTTGCTCTTGGTCGTGGTAAGTTTCAAAATATAGCCTACTTTCCAAATATTTCTTAGAAATATTTAAAAAAAATATATAATATTTTTCGACTAAGAATGGAATAAACGTAGATGTTAGAGCTAACATATGACTTTATATGATTTTTTTTTAGTTTAAACATATAGTCTACTTTCCCCATTCACCTTTTTTTTTTGCAAAAAAAAATAAGGTTCTTGACTAGGCACTTTAGTTATCTCAGGCACCTTAGAGTACTTTAGTGTTTTTTTTTGAAAGTTTAGTGTGTTGTTGTTGCTTACAAACATGGCAGTAAGCATTATGTTGTGATAAAATGGACTGATATACTTTCCAAGACCAAGAGAAAAATCCACTAAATGCAATGACAAAAATAACTTGTCAAATAAGTCAATACAAAATGCTCAACTTAAGACCCCACACATAAACTAATACATAAGCTAATTTGTAAAAATGTTAAACACTTGCATGGTATTACATTTTTAGTAATGCATGCTAAACATGAACTCACTTGTCTGTTGTATGAAAAGGACTAGTCAACAATGACCTGTCAACAATGGGCACTGCTTGCACATTTTTAATAACTACCCACCTTTCTCCACTCCTAATGCAAAATGAACATGTAAAACACAAATTGGAAAAAAATCCTTATTTCCATATTGACAAATAGAAAAAAAACAACAACATTAAACTGAAATTTTAAAAACTGTAAATGGGAATTTGGTAAATTAATAAATGTGAAAACAACAAATTGGAAAATCCATGTTTCTATATCATGAAATTGAAAAACTTAAAACTAATATTAAAAAAACTGAAAATGGGGAATTGGAAAATTGGCATATGTGTAAACAACAAAATGAAAAAAAAATCCAGTGGGGTAGTGATCATGTTGTACAGTAACCTGTAGGACTAGCATAAGAATAATTGCATGTACCTTATATGCTTTGGGTATGTGCATTAGCCTTTGGATTAGCTTAAGTTAGGTTTGGTAAAGTTAGGTTTAATGAGATTACGTATGTGACCTTGTTGTTTACTCTTTTAGGAAAATGTAAAAAAGTAAAATCTAAAGATCAAAAAAAACAAACTTAAATTTAAAATCTAAAATCTTTAAATGAGGTTTCTGCTGGTTATGACAACACGTTTATGATTTAGTCAATGTTGATGTGTGGTATCCAATTACTGCTGACTTTGCATATTCATCACCCATTGTCTTGATCAACACCTTGGGGTTTCAAATTACTGCAGCGTTAGTCGTATCAATAGAACTGTGCGCTCCCTGCCATGTCAGCAACATGACACCGGAAGGAACACCTGTGTAATATCCAATGACTGCTAACTTTGTATAATCATCACTCATTGTCTTAATGAACACGTAGGGTTTCAAATTACTGCAGCGTAGTCATAGCAACAGAACCGTGTGCTCTCTGCCATGTCTGTAATATGACACAGGAAATAACAAGACGTCTTACTGTACATCCATTTCCTCAGTTTTAACATCTTAAGAACAAGTAATATCCTCTTTCAACTACAAATGACTCGTTAGAACACATCCATCCACCAAGTTAGATCCTTTGACCTGCTCTCAAATGGCATGTGCCTCGTGTACTAGGGTGTGTGCATTAGCCCTAACCTAACGTTACGTACGAACTAAACAGAATGTGACTTGTTAGCTCTTATCATGCATGTGCACAGGTGAACACTTGTGTGTTAGGTCATATTACACATGAACTTACATTTTCTCACGTAAGTGCATTTCTCTGTTCCACAAGATACAAATTTGATTACTGGATTGTATCCTGCACTGTTTATGTGATATAGCTTTGTCAGGTAGTTCTCTACATATATCAATTTTACCACTGCTCTACCTACGCCTTTTGCTCTTTTTGGCTTTCTTACAGTCTAGAGTGTGATAGACAGCATTAACTGTATATCAAACCCAGTTCACCTTTGTATTTGTAATCCAAGTAATAATTTGAAAAGACACAAATGTAATCAGTTTTAAACGTTATATCTGTATTGTTTTGTTTAATATGTTTATGACATGCATATTAACCTGAAATCGAACCCCTAGTGAAAGGCTAACAGCTTAACCACTGCACCACTATGCCCTTGTTTCTAAGTTCAACTTGTTCTAGGCCTCAGACCTGGAAATCGAGTTAAGACCACCAGTACAAGAGCTAAAAGTGCTTACCACTGCAACACAGCTGGTAACATTAGACAACTGGAAATGATTATATTTCTGTTAGCAATGCATTTTGTCATCAGCCTACTGTCTGAGCACTGACAGCAACACAGTTTAGTTTACAACAAGCGAGTGTGTGTGTGTGTGTGTGTGTATAGATTATTAGCCTCAAGTATTTAAAGCTTGTTGTGTGTAGCAACCATTTTGTCTCGGTAACCACTGAGCATTTTTGTGTTTTAGCTATTATCTTTAACCAATCAATTAAAGATAGTCTATTCTTAATTCTTGATAAATCAGAGTTTGCGTACACCGTTTCTCATTTATTAACCCATACCTGCAACCTATACTCTCTCTATACAGCAGTTTGATCTGAAAACAAGTTTCAATGGTAAAAGACTTGTCAGTCACCTACACTAACTCTTTCTCTACCTAGCTATGTTTCATCACACATGGTAAACATCTCACATGTTCGTATCCAATTATTAGTTTATAAAATCTCAGGTCAATGACCTTAATATATTGGGTATTTTGGGTAAATTCCTTTGCCATGGAAAAGGGTTAACCATCCTGAGTCCCATGACACCTCACTTAACCCTCTCTGATTATTAGTTTATAAAATCTTAGGTCAATGACCTTGCTGTTTTGAATCTTTTAGGTAAATTCGTTGGTCATGGAAAAGGGTTGACCATCATGGAAAAGGGTTGACCATCCTGAGTCCCATGACACCTCACTTGACCCTCTCTGATTATTAGTTAGCGAGATATTAACAAAAGTGTAGTTAGACCCTTTTTACAAAAAAAAAAAATAATAGATTCAAAAACAAAATGTCACCTCAAGTCCAACGACCTCTAATATAAGTCCCATAGCCTTATTAGTTCATGAAATGTTAAAAAGCTAATTACCTATTAGTTTTGGATCTTTTGGTAATTTAAAAATAAATAACTCATTTATAAATCTGTATTCAAAAAGCCCGCCCTCTTACAAAAACCCCAAGTGCACATGCGTAAAAACAAAACAAAAACATAAATGTTAATTCATAGTAGCGATCGGCTCTTTGCTTGCGTATCATGTGGAACAACGTTTAATTTCATTATAGCATTAGGGGTCATGAGCCAGTCAAAAGGAACCGGTCTAAAGGGATTAGTCAAAAAGGACCCGTCCACAGGGGCTCGTCCGCAAGGACCCGTCCACAGGGACCGTCCACAGGGACTCGTCCACAAGGATCCGTCTACAGGGGCCTGCGTGTGTGTGCAGGGGAACATACGATTACATCAGCAAATCATCTCATCTAGTTTCAAATTTAGCCACTACGGCGCGTGCAACACACAGGAAGTGCGTGGGAACATACGGTTACGTCAGCTAAACATGAACTCACTTGTCTGTTGTATGACTATCAGTTTAGTAGTGGCATCATGCAGCGTAAGACGTTTACCTACACAATCCACCATTATGGTAAGTTTTTTTTTTCTAATCATTATGGAAATTTCCTTATTAGAATAAAATGTTATAGTGGTTCTGGTCACTTATAGCTAAACTGTAATAGATATGATTTTTTTTGTTTCTTTATAGGCTACTACAATAAATATTCACAATGCTATGGGGGGCAGAACTGTTGATTAGAGAGAAAAGAGCTCACTGAATTACCAATGCATACTCTTTTCCGTATCATTAACATTGAAAAAGTGGACACAATGTATAGTGAACGTGTATTATGTATTAGTGAAAATTTTCAGACATTCCTTTCTACACGTTTTAATGATATGTCAGAAAGTGTTCTCGAGGATCTAAATCGTAGTTGACATTCTCTATATCTAATTTATAAGGGTATAAAAACAATAAATGTATTGTACATTCTGACTTAGAAGTTAAATTAGGTTAGGTTAGGTAAGGTGGGGATTTGGTTAGGTTAGGTTAGGTTAGGTTAGGTAAAGTTGGGGGTTAGGCAGAATGGCTGCGGTATGAATCCAAAGCCAGCTCCTGTCAGTTTTGCCTCACAAGGTTGAGTGTACCCCATTCCAACCCTCAGCCTAGAATTAAATTTCTTGACAGAGCCAGGACTCGAACCCGAGCCTCCACAGTAACAGCTAAAAATGCTGGCCACTACACCATAAAGTGGGGCAATATAAGACTGGTCTTGATTGTACAAGATCAATCAATAATTACCTAATAATAATAATAAAAATAAATAATAATAAATATTCAATTTAGCAATTACATAGCCGACCTCTCCCTGAGTTCTTTTACATGTCAACATCGTATGACATGCGTGTCATAATTTTTGCCGCCTTTCAAAAATCACTTACCACGACCAAGAGCGAACCTGCAAGCTTGGGGTTGGTATTCCGACACAATAACCACTCACCCACCGTGGCAAGCTATCGATCAATAATTACCTAATAAAATTAATAATAATAATAATAATAATAATAATAATAATAATAAATATTCCAATTAGCGACTACACGGTCGAACTCCCCCTGTGACATTATTCACGGTCTCAGAGTATGGCGGCCATGTTGCCCATTAGCCCCTGACCCAGCTATGACTGTCCCCTCCATAAGAAAAACATAGAGTGATTGCGCGCGGCGGCCATCTTGCGCATTAGCCCCTGCCCCAGAACCGCTCTTTATTTCCTACTACTTTTCTCTCGATTTAACTATCCAAACGTAACGAAATTTGGTACAGCAATTGTTTATACACATTGTAATGCACTGGAGTCTAATTTAGTTCAATTGTTTTCATAACCTCAAAATGGCGGCTGTGCGAAATATTTCACTGACATTCTTTATCTCCGAAACTATTACAGATATAACCCTGCAATTTTGTACGGTGATAAAGGGTACTAATACAAGTTTACCTATGTATATTTCATAAACCTGTAAAGTACAAAACGAACATGGCGACCAAGCGAATTTAAAACATTTTAATAGACTTTTCTCATGATTTAACTCTCTGAGCGCAGTGAAATGTGGTACAGTAAATGATTTTGCAGATTGTAATGCACTGCCATCTAATTTAATTCAATTGTTTACATAACCTCAAGATGGCGGCTGTGCGAATTTTTAAAATTAAGTTTTTATTTCTTGTGTCGCAATCATGCGATCGAAGTGAAAGTTTGAATAATGAACCTAGGCAATAATTGTCCTTGAATGGTACATAACTCTATGGCCTATACATATAACAATCCTAAATGGCGAGCTTCCGAAATATTTAGACCGTTCTCAATATCTATGTATCTTTTATAGCAACCAAATTGATTTTTTTATGTTCATAGAGACTATGAACATATGTTCACCTATAGGACTTTCAGTAACCTGGTGAGCTCAAATCCAACATGGCGGCGACGCGAAGTATAAATATTTAAATGGACGTTTCTCGCGAATTATCTATCGGAATGCCGTGAAACGTTGCACGTTAAATGCTTATACAAATATTGATCCACTGGCATCTAATTGATTTCAATTGTTTGCATAATCACAAGATGGCTGCTGTGCGTAATTTTAAAATTTTGTTTTTACTTCTTGTGTTCTAATCATGCGATTGAAGTTTGAATACCACACGTACACAATAATCTTAATGTAATAGTACAAAAATAAAAATCCAACCTGGCGACCATCTGAAATATTTAGACGGTTCTCAATATCTACGAATCTGTTACAGCAATTTAACTGAAATTTTGTATGTTGATAGAGGCAATTAACGTGAGCAGGATATATGAAAATAGGCTGTATAGTTCTTCACGGAACTACTTGTTAAGAGCGTTAAATTCCCTCAGTATGTCTTCCTTCGGAGGAAAAGTAAAGCCGGCGATCCCAAGTCAATGATTTATGGCATGAAAGAGAACCTTCCACTAACTAAACTTGTGTGAAGCCCAAATTTGAAGGTTAGAATTGATAACGTTCCATTTGTTCCAACGTTCGCCGCGAGGTGCTGACTGCGATGCCATCTAGTAGCCAAGTGAGCAAGCCAGGTATCGTGGATGGCAGCATTTGGTAGCCAAATTAGGAACTACATGAAATTATTTTCTGCCGTCCTTACTTGAATTGAAACAGATAACACACACTAATACAGGCATCTCAATTGACACCGGTTATCAGACAGATTCCACACACACCCAAAGTACAAGGGGCTACATGTCAGCGTTGTTGCAGCCCCTAAACTAAGGAATCAACCAACCAATGTGACTTAAGCTGTATACTCCATCCCTGTCTTCCCTTCCAAATGTAACCACTATTTCACGGCAATACATCATCTTTTCCTTTTATTATACTTCCGCCATTTCCTGGTAAACTTCCTAAACGTCCTCTCAGAGCACCTGCGATAAATCTTATTAAAGAATTGATCCCAGAGATATCTACTGCGAGCTAAAATAAAAACGTATTTTTTATCCAAGTAGATAGCTTAATATACTATACATTCCTCTTTGCAGAGATCTAAATTTCAATAATATATAGCCTTTGCAAATTACTGCCGCCCAAGTGACTGATTGCCTCGTTGCATGAATGCTTGTGGAAAATACGGTATGGTGAGCAAGTGCCAGAATATTGTTATATTTACAGAAGCATAAGGAATAGTCCACCAGTTTTACTTCCAAATGGTCGAACACCAGTTCAGATCATGCACATTGACGGTTCGATTTTCGACATGACAAAATTGTTGGATTTGCTAGGGATTTAGGGTTATCAATATGAGTTTTTTTACTGTTGTCATTTCGTAAAAATATGTAGACTATGGAAAGGCGCATTAGTTCTAATGAATATACCTTAAATGTTTCTCATTTCATACATTCAGTTTGATTGTGTGTTTAAGAACCTAAAATTGAATTTGTTTATCCACACTCTGAAAGTTTTTTCGTACTATAATCTAATTGTTGTTGTTGTTGTTGTTGATTCTTTAGGGGCCTTGCAACATCGAGGACCTTGCCACGGTGGGTGAGTGGTTATTGTGTCGGACTACCAATCCTAGGCTTGTAGTTTCGCTCCTGGCCGTGGTAAGTGATTTTTGAAAGGCGACAAAAATCAGGGTACGCATGTCATACGTTGTTGGGATGTTAAAGAACCCATCTGAATTCAATAGGTCATGTTCACAATGGCAAAAATAATCTCGGGATTTTCCGCCAACACAAAAGACCACTTCTGGAGAAACATTTGACACCCAAGGTTTCCACTCAATACGACTACTTTCCACCTTAGTCAATAGCATCACTTAATAAGCCATAATATCAAACTACTCAGTTACGGTCGGTGTAAGAAGAAATGCGACCAAATATCAGCCAACAGCCTAACATAAAAAGTGCAGCCACCATCAATTCTATATTATAGTGTTTTTAACAATACAGATCTGTTCAGAACTGATATTAAAACAAAAAAAAGTTTTTTTAAAATCAAATTGAGCAGCTCAAGTGCAACAAAGAGTCACAGTGCTTTGAAAACAGGAAGAATTTGGCTAATGCCAATCACTTAATTATTTATAGAAAGGGACAGACATTTTCCAAGTGTATGGACAATGAGACATCCTGTGTCCACATTAATGACTTTTTAATGAATCACAATATTTTGGGTGTATAATTTATAGCTATTAGGTTTTAACATGTTTTCTAGATGAAGAAGGACACATAAGTGTCCGAAACATGTACTAGGACAGCATTTTATAAATTAAATAGTATTGAAAAGACGGAACGAAGTTAGTGTATTAAGTGCGGTTCTTCGAATGAGCCAACTATGGAGTACGTGGGTTAATCAAAATGGTTTTCAGCGTGATGAGTTGTGATTGGTTTCAGGTTCTTAATGAGTCTTCTGCCTAGCCCATATCTCCTTCATTTTCTGACCTTGTAGTCGTTTAGCTGCTTATGACCTGTTTGGTCTCTGCCCTTTCATTAGTTTAATCTGTGGGTCTTCTTTTAACATTTTCCGGAAAGCTTGTCTGTCTTGTATAACGGATTCAGAGATAGTTTTAACAACAAATTGTATATCCGCCTTAGTCAATACATAAACGAAAATAAATTATAATTACACTTGCTCCTGGTACATGTTTCGGGGATTAATTGCTTTTATCCCCTTCATCAGCCAAGACAAATAATCGAAGAAAGATATAAGATAGCGTAGCACTCAAAAAATAAATGGCTATTTAACTTAATATGGTGCACCATATAAGTAGGTCACAGGAAAATGTTGAGCAAAACTAAAAACATATATGTAACAGCGAAGATATTCAGCCATCAAAACACAGAGAATCAGTGGACAGTTAATTCGTAAATCCGCTCCAAAACACTGGTCGAAGCTTGAATTGGCAAACATCACAATACTTCACCATATGAACACAACCAATGAAGAAGCCTTATGCTCAACAGGTCCAAAATCAAATGCCTGCATACGAACTAGAAGAGCGTGGAAGGAACAACTTCAAATAGCAATGAGGTTAGCTCAATGCATAACCTGAAAGAAGCAAAGGAAAAACAAATACCATAATAATAGGGACCAAGGGGAAATTTATAGACTGAAATAATTATGAACAACTATAAAAAATAATTTATAATGATATAGAACGAATGCAAACTTAATAATATTCGAAAAACTTACTTCAGGTTAAGTCAAGGTATCAATTTTGAAGAGATTGTCTTATGTTTGAAAATTATTGTAAATAATTAATGGGTGTAGCCAATTCCAACACTCATATATATGGTAGCAGTAGATGATAAATATTGCCATAGCTAGTTCTGTAATAGGACATCTGTATGAGTGGACCGCTACTATGAAAAATAGATTCTTTGGGGAAAAATTGTTCAAAGTGGAAATTAAATAATGTAATATAATAAAAATCAAGTTGTAGGGAATTGTAATGGCAGAGGGGTGTAACAGTATATTAATAAGTATGTAATTATGTATAAATATGTGATGTAGAAAAATTATACTAAAGAGCATCTAAGGTGGTTTATTATTGGACTTACTAGTTAAGTTATTTTTGAGAGTGTCAAATAAGATATTAGAATCGAAAATGACTTCATTAAGATTCACTGGGTCTGAAATACTGTGTGCTGTGTTGATTTCAATGGATTCGAGAACATTCATCATAGTACCCTTGCTAGTGTAATGTAAGATTTCTAAATCATTCTCTATACTAGTGAATTTGTGGCCTGAATCCTCCATATGTGCGGCCATAGCTGAATACTTTCTATATTTAGTGGCATTTAAGTGATCATTATGTGGTGAAATTTCTTCCTGTTTGACCTATATAATTGGCGTTTCAATCATTACAACTTAATTTGTAAACACCGGATTTGCTGAATTTATCCTTCAAGTTGAAAGAATTGCAATTAAAGAAAATGCTCTGATTAGTATTGTTAGTTTTGTAGGCTATTTTCATGTTAACCTCTTTGAATTTGTTAGTGATGCTATAAGTATGATGATTAAAATAAGTAAAAACTGCGTATGAGGGCTTTTTTATGCTCAGGTTGAAGTCGTGTGATGGGCTTATTTTTAATTTGTTGATAATATTAAAAATGTATTGATGATTATAACCATTAACTCTGGCAATTTGATATATTATCTCAATTTCTTTGTCAAAATCTTGCTTGGAAAGAGGTAAATTCATGGCTCTGTTCACAAGGCTAATGAAGGTGGCTTTTTTATGACAGCCAGGAGGGTTTGAATCTTGCCTTATAACAGATAACTGTCCACTGATTCTCTGTGTTTTGATGGCTGAATATCTTCGCTGTTACATATATGTTAGGTAGATTTCATTAGAAAGCTAACTATTGCAATGGGTACCATGTTTCGACTTCCGGAAAATTTCGACATATCTTCGCGTTTCACATCCCCCAGACCCCAAAACCACCGTCAGTTCAAAAGTTTATATATAATTTATGTATATATGTATCTATATATACGAGGCACGTCCAGAAAGTAAGCTCCGTTTGGTAATAAAATTAAATTGTGTACAGATACAGAAAAAATATTTATTGCACAACATTCTACACCTCTTAAACTACCTTTCCACATAACTGCCGAACTTTTGCAGGCATTTGTCATAGCGTGGCACAAGTTTTTGGATACCTTCTTCATAGAAGTTTGCCGCCGACCCGTAAACGAGAGTGAAGACTCCCCTTAAGATATCCTACTGTTTGGCCATCACCGTTAGGCAAATTGCGTGCTTACCAGGAGAACTGCGTATGTTTAGGAGTTCTCCTGACCACATACGCAATTTGCCTAACAGTGATGGCCAAACAGTAGGATATCTTAAGGGGAGTCTTCACTCTCGTTTACGGGTCGGCGGCAAACTTCTATGAAGAAGGTATCCAAAAACTTGTGCCACGCTATGATAAATGCCTGCAAAAGTTCGGCAGTTATGTGGAAAAGTAGTTTAAGAAGTCTAGAATGTTGTGCAATAAATAATTTTTCTGTATCTGTACACAATTTAATTTTATTACCAAACGGAGCTTACTTTCTGGACGTGCCTCGTATATATATCAGTTTCTTGTGGACACGATAACTGCCGTAATTTTGCACCAATCACTTTGAATTTTTTACATAACATGTATCCCTATAAAATCTCGGTCGAGTTCGTTAATGGGCAAAATCGGTCGAAGGGGGTGAAAATGGGGGGATTTTTTCGAAAAAGTGAAATTTCGCTATAACTCTCTTAATACGTGAAATATCGAATCCATTCCAAGTTCATAATATGTGTCGGATAAGTGCCAAAACTTTATGTCAAATAAGATTTTTGATAGCACCAACCATTGACCAAAGGGGTGGAAAAAAGTGGGTTTTTCGGGAAACATTAATCATATATCTCTTAATAGGCACAATATCAAAACCGTACAAAATGGACAATATTCCTCCAATAATTACCTAAAACTTTTGTCTGAAAGAATTTTCGATATGACCCACCATTACGCCACGGAGTGAGCAAAATGATTTAAATTATAAGAAAATTCCAAGTGCCAAGAGTGGTTGCCATGACAACTTTACTTTTAATTGATACGGGTTGAGCCATCAGCAGTTGCTATGACAACGCCACTGCTCGAGATCACATTCTGTTTTCATATGTCTGTGGGAAGCGACTTCGGTATCGGAACTGGTAGCATGCTGAACTTCTATGCCCAAGGTCGCGGGTTCAAACCAGGCTGAAGTCGTTGGATTTACTAAGAGCGCCAAAAAACCCTGAGTATGCTTTCCTTCGGAGGGGAAGTTCCAACGTTCGTTGCGAGTTGATGGTTCCGGTGGCATCTAGTAGCCAAGTTCACAGCTAGGTGTCGTTGATGGTAGTATTTTAAATTATGTAGCCTATTTTAGGTAGATTTCATCAGAAAGCTAACTATTGCAATGGGTGCCATGTTTCGACTTCCGTAAAATTTCGACATATCTTCGCGTTTCACATCCCCCAAACCACCGTCAGTTCAAAAGTTTATATATATGTGTGTGTATATTTATGCATATATATCAGTTTGTTGTGGACACGATAACTGCCGTAATTTTGCACCAATCACTTTAATGTTTTACATAATATGTAACCCCTTAAAAAATCGGTCGAGTTCGTTAATGGGCAAAATCTGTTAAAGGGGGTGAAAATGGGTGGGGGGGGGGCTTTCTTTTTTTTCGAAAAAGTGAAATGTCGCTATAACTCTCTTAATACGTGAAATATCGAATCAATTTAAAGTTCATAATATTTGTCGGATAAGTGCCAAAAATTGATGTCAAATAGGTTTTGGTAGCACCAACCATTGACCAAAGGGGTGGAAAAAAGTGTTTTTTTCGGGAAACATTAATCATATCTCTCTTGATAGGCACAATATCAAACCCGTACATAATGGAAAATATTCCCCTAATAATTACCTAAAACTTTGTCAGAAAGAATTTTTGATCTGACCTACCATTACGCCAAGGGATGAGAAAAATAATTTCGGAACTAAAGAACATGCCAAGTGCCATCAGAGGTTACCGTGACAACGCTTCTAAATTGATGAGGGATGAGCTATCAAAGGTTGCCAAGACAACGCCATTGCACGAGATCACATTCATTTTTCCATCTGACTGTGGGAAGTGGCTAACTGGTAGCATGCTGAACTTATATGCCCAAGGTCGCTGGTTCAAAGCCGGCCAAAGTCGTCGGATTTTCTAAGAGCGCTAAAAAACCCTCAGCATTCTTTCCTTTGGAGGAGAAGTTCCAACGTTCGTTGCAAGTTGCTGGTTGCGGTGGCATCTAGTAGTCAAGTTCACAGCTAGGTGTCGTTCACGTTAGGATATGGTACAAAATTAGGAACTACTACTTAAAATTGACCGTCTGCAGACCTTACCTGAATTACAGACTAAAACAGTCATCAAAATTAACACCGTTTATCAGATTCTACACACCCGGGGTTACATGACCACGTTGTCGCAGCCCCTAAATTGAGGAACCAACAAAAATCTCTGCGGGAGATAAAATTTTGCGAGAAGAAGTAACAGACTGTCAGATAGTTACACATCAGTTCCAAACCTTGCATAAGGACAGTGTGATCAGAAGTATAAAAATGAACCCCGAATGACAAGAAGGTTACCATCCCCATAGACAATAAAATGATAAAAATATGCATACAAAAACGAAAAAAAGTTGATTTTTAACCTCCAAATGTAAAATACTTTCTTGCAATCAATGAGGTCTGATCCTCCTACGAAAACCTGCATATTTTGCCTATTATAGCCAATCCCCTAGTTTGCCCGGTGAAATCTACCTCCGCCTTCCGGCGTGCCGAGAGGTTTTTTTTTTAGTTTTGCTCAACATTTTCCTGTGACCTACTTATATGGTGCACCATATTAAGTTGAATAGCCAGTTATTTTTTGAGTGCTAAGCTATCTTATATCTTTCTTCGATTATTTGTCTTGGCTGATGAAGGGGATAAAAGCAATTAATCCCCGAAACATGTACCAGGAGCGAGTGTAATTATAATTTATTTTCGTTTATGTATTGACTAAGGCGGATATACAATTTGTTGTTAAACTATTATTACGTCAATACGGAACCATCATGGAAACTAGTTTAAATAATATGATTCAGAGATGTTAAAGCTTTGCATACCTTGTTTAACTTGCTGGTACTGGCCCCGTAAATTGAATTATTTAGGGACAAAATGAGAGTATTTTCCGTCCCCATGATAAAATTTAACCAGCAAATATAATTTCTGGAAGTGTGACACGAGAGTGTAGTGTTACAAGCTCGAGAGTGTGGGAGAGCCCGATCACGTGATATGTTGCACAATGGACGCTTCTAGAAGGCTATATTTAGCATAGCAACAGCGAGTTTGGATATTAATATTATAAATATTGTTATAAATTATGCTATTGGATCCCACCCCAGAGCCAATGAGAACAGGTCTTATTGAAGACGGGATCAACTTTAATTACACAATATGAGGAAATTATGCATTTAGGCCCTTAGAAGAAGATTTTCTTATTTGGTAATGAAGAGAATATTAAGAGAAATTATGTCTGATACTTTAAAAACCACAGATCGGTTAATCTACGCAGTAATAAGCATTAGTAATCTACGCGCTAAAATTATGGTGGGAGATTGATATGGCCGCAAAAAATTCGACTTGGAGGGGGAGATCCAAGGATCGAGGTTCTTATTCCGGCAGACTTTGAAGAGTGAGGAAGTGTTTTTACTGGGTTAACGGAGATCCCAAAGCATAGTCCGAGTGCGACGACTGTCGAATTTTGGAGACGCGAGGATAGCTAGGCGGAACGGTAGATATCACCGCACTTCCATTCTACGTGTATGTGCGAGGAACATTGTATTGATTATAACTCTTATATAATTGAGATTTGAAGTTAAATAAGTGAACATTTATCAAGAACAGGTCGCCTACTATATATTGTGAAAAGTCGAGCGCTTAAATATTCACCGTTTCGACAATATAAGCCTGTCAAGTTAGATTTCCAAATGTGTTGGAAATAGAGCTGAATATCATTATAAATTGCAAAGTGAAGTTGGCGAACGCAGTTCAAGTGAACAGTGGCGGAGGACTTTTAATATTGGCGCAACATATAAACATTAATAGAATGACTATAATTATTCTTCAAACATTATCATTCAGCATAATTAACATTGTTGATATGATGAACTAAACCGTCATGCGCCAGAGACATATTCAATAACAGGAGTTAAGATACAACGATGGAGCTTCGTTAGACAACATATTCTTGAATACAGACGTAGTGTACGGTCCATCTTGTGCATTTCGTCAGTCTACGAAAACTAATGTAACATCAATTAGCAATGGAAACATTTCATTCACCATTTATATGAATATTTCCATAATTATATTCCAATGATGAAGCTGATGCATATTTACGACGGAGAATGAAGACTTTTCAGGGGAGATTTGTCAAGATGCTAGGGTAGCCCAGCAACACAGAAGAATTTGCCAGAAGGATGTCTTTCGAACCCAGGCGAATGTTGGTGAATTCCAGAGAGAGACGTTTCTTATCTCTGAAGTCGCAGATCCGAGGTTCGAATGCAGATCCATCTCAGTGTCTTGTACTGAGGAAACATCTAAAGTATTGTGGGAATACTTACATTGATCTTCAAGTTTTCGTCAAAATAAGGTATTAGTGTATCTCATTGTTAAATAGAGCTTGATTAGTAACAATCTGAGCAGGCAATCTTATTCCATATTTTCGGCGATCTTATTACATATTTCTATATTTTCACATTTAAGGTATTTCAGTGCTTTTTTGTATTTTACACTTCAGATGTGTGTTGAGATTTTTATGCTGCAAGATTATTTAGAAGATGATTGCATTTCATCTATTTTTCAATTTTATTCTACGGATCAGTTGTGGAACTGACATTAAAACTTTGTTTGAGGAATCATATTGCCTCATAGGAGACTAGTCGTTTCGACTCTCAAAGTTTAATAATTTCATTTAAACCAAGTATTCTGACATTGTGTCATAGCTTCAAATTAAATTCTTATTAAATTTAATTTGAGCACTTTAATGTAACAACATATTACTTCAAGAAAAGAAGAAACATCGAATGATATTGTTATATCATTATTGTACATGAACTATCGACGATCTAAGAAATACTAGTCGTTTGATAAGACCGAAGTCTTTATCCCTATGAACATTCTTTGTGTAGAGTGGAAAAACATTACGACATTGACAAACCTTTCTTATTATTTGTTCATTTAATATGATAGAGGAAATACCTTTTGATTGAAGATTATTCAAATCTTTGGCTAGGAATTCAAAGCTAGTTTATCACGGTCAGGATTGAATTCTATCTGACATTATAAATAACATGTGTGTTATTGTATCCTATTTGTGTAACATCACGGCATTTGTGGACATGATATTACAACGATAAACAATTTATAGCTTGACCAGTGAGATGAAACAGGAGTATTATTTTTATTACATGTATTTGCGACAGACGAGTTAACAGTTAATTATCTTGTTGTGGAGTAAACTTTAGGAGGTTAATCAAGACTGTCTAATATCGTTCATTACAATTGGAAGTTTCGTTTGAAGAACTTACGTATGCATAATTGTAGTCCAGTAGTCATGTGCAATAATACTGAGGGTCATGCCATTATTTGAGAGAAGTTCCTACATAAGATATGTTAATAACAATTAATCCCTTTTGATTATTGTTTAACATAGTAGATTATAATTGTTTACGCCGTATATACTGTTATATAAGGTTTTGTAGAGCTATGGAGTGCTCAGGCGAGGGAATTCCGCATTTTTAGGAAGTCAAAGTTTTGTTGTTCTTTGATAAAAGGCATGTATCATGATAAGAGCCGTTGTATACAAGTAGTCCAGTTCTTGTGAATTAACGATTTAGCTGTGTTAACAGGAGGGTTTCAGCGGAAATGCAACATGAGAAAGATTGTCTACTCACGTCTATAATACAATTATTAAATTGTATTAACCCCGAAGTTATGTAATTACGTACAGTTTACCTTAATTAGTCGACTGTATTATACCGATAACGTAATAAAACCTATATAAGACGATGTGTATGCAGTATATTAAAACTTCAGAAAGTTAGAGAAGGATGGTTATGTGAAAAAACAGTGTATATATTTAGTTAAGAATTATATTGTAACCGAGAAGTTAGAATCTCGAAAGTGTCGCGTTAGCAACACTAGATAATGGATATTATTATAAACATATTACATGTAAATAATTTTTGTGGAAATGATTTAATTAGTTAAATAATTTAGTAGGATTTTTTTATCAATTGTTCTGGAATAGTGTGTGTTTTATGAGCGGATCTTTTTGGTGTGAATGATTGTTCATTGTTAAGAGTAGATGTGGAACCGAATTGGTCTAGAACAATTGCGGGGTGCAAATGAAAGAGTGTATAAAAATTTTTAGAATGATTGTTTAAGAAACTAAGTAGTTATGTGAATTTTGTAAGAACTAAATATTATATTTTACGTGTTTTATAAATGCACACACAAGCAGCCTCTGTCGGCTAACGAGAATGATTCACCGTTAGCATTGGAGGGCGATGACATAATATAAACAGGTGTAGAGTCACAGCCTTGTATTTATTGTATAAACCAGTTTCGAGTTCGGCGTGCTGCTGATATTTCATTGATGAAACCAAGTTTCTGCACGTGCGTTCTACAACGCAGGTTTGCGAATGAAATCATGTGTCTGGAATGCCATTAAGAGGCTTCACTAAACGTTTTTGTTTATATGCTGTGTAGGCCTTGATCACTTTTGTGATACTTTCAATGTTTAGCTTGGCCCATTTGTCGGTCAAATTGTATTAATTGTTACCGAGATTTCCGAATGGTAATTATTTCTTTACAAATGTTAATTGCTTAAACCATATGCATAATCTTGTTATCAATCACTTATTCATAGATATTATAGTTCTCACCTCGAGTGTTACAGTCGCTCGCTACCTCAGGCGTCCTCACTCCCGACATACAGGGCTTCTACTGGTTGATCCACTGTCCGCTGAGTAGTGTCGACTGACGTCACCCTGACTTTCGTTCGACCAATGGCAGGTCTTTGTCTGGTCGGGCGATCTCCAACTTCGAGAGAGTTCCATGGTCCCTATTTAAGACGCCACTTGCTGGCGTTCTTCACCACTTCTGATCAATCATCACTTTGGATCACTTCAACCTGCTGGTCACCGCTACTGCATCTCATGACACAATCGCTGATATCTACGCTACCGAGCAGTTACGTCACGAGATCTGCACCATGACGTATTGCTCAAGATGGCAAGAATAATTGCCAGCCGCTGTACTCTTCACCTTCACCTTAGAGAGGATGCTTGGAATCGTCTTTCGAAACATTGCTGGATCATCTCTTGGAAACTATAAATGTCATTCCTGCGCAAGAAAAGAAGAGAGAGTTGACATTTTATCGATGGTGCACATATCTCTAGGCCATGTACGCCTCCTTCCGAGAAAACCGTGAGGACTTTTAAATCAACATTTATGCTAGCTGGAACTTTTTAAGGAGCTGGCTCTTCAACCCTCTTCAAAGATAAGTTCAATTTTAGGAAGAATAAATTATACTAGTTATTTTATACTCTTAATCAGTTTTATGGTTCTCTCTTTTTATAAAGTGCATTTTTATATGTTAAGCTCAACTTCTCTCCAATCAAGCAAGCTTGTTTCATGGACCTTTCTTTAATCTGGGTTTCTGTCATCAGGCCCTCACACTTTGCTACATTTATAATTGTTCATTTCTGTGATAAGCACTTAAGTGCAATTTGTTTATTCATTATAAATTTATTATTAGGAATAAAAATTGTTAATGTATTGCTACCCACATTGGTTTTCTAGTCACGTATTTCATGCCCACTACCCCGCACCGCTTCAGTCTAATTTTCTTGACCACAGTAGTTATTTTGTCCAGGCTTTCGCCTGATGCGTTTCGTTCTCCCGTATGGGGAAGTTTTAGGGCAGAACTTATTTCTTCTCCATAATTTTTGGTGCCTCACCCCCGGGAAACATATCTGTTGCACCCTGGATCCCTATACAAGTTTAATATTGTGGATTTTACATTAACAATTTTTGTTCATTGTGTTTCAACACTAATTCACATTGTACGTTTCAGCTTGAGGCGCATGTTCAGCAGAAGAGAGAAACGTAAGCTAAGCCGGGTTCTTCCGCATCAGACTAAACCTTACTACCTAGCAAGCTGTCATCCTCTGACTTCCAGTACTCGAAGTCACAATATTGACGTGAGTAACAAATAACTTTTGACATGCCTAACCTTGATGAAAAACTCAGCAACGCCAGAGCCTCTTGTAAGGGCAAGCTCACACGGTTTCGTACTTTCTTAACGGAGCTCGAACCCCAAGAGCGTAATCTTGACATAATTTCGCAGAGGCTTAAGAATTATGAACAAGCCTTTGAGAAATATGATGAGATACAATGCAGTATAGAAACTCAGCATCTGGACCAGCAAAGTGATAGGTTGGAAGTTGAAAAATTATACTATCAGGGATTTGCTGAAGCTAAACAGCTTATTAGGGCTTTAACATTAAAAGAAAAACAAGAAGATCAAACTTCTGCAGCATCTTCTACATCTTCTTCACGGATTATATTACCCAAATTAGAAATACCCAAATTTACTGGTAAAGACATAGAATGGGAACCATTTTTTGAATTATTCAATTCTTTAGTACATGAGAATACTTCTATACCAGTAATACAAAAATTTCACTACTTGCGTCTGGCAGTTCAAGGCAACGCACTTAACCTGATCCAAGCACTTTCTTTGACCAGTGATAATTATGAAGTTGCTCTGAATCTTCTTAAGGATAGATATGGGAACATTCGTTTATCTATTCAACGCCATATACAAAGCTTATTCGAGTTACCTAACGTGCAAGCAGATAACAGTTTATCACTTCGTAAGTTGATTGACACTGCAGAGCTACACGTCAGAGCATTGTCCAATTTAAACCAACCTGTAAATCACTGGGATTTATTTCTAGTTCACCTCATTTCTGCAAGATTGGATGCAAATACATTAAAAGCCTGGGAAACAGAACTTTCCCAGAATTTGCAATGCACTTATGAGGCGATTATTAACTTTTTGAAGGCCAGAAGCCAAGTCTTTTCCGCCATAGCTAATCAAAAAAAAGTAGTTCAGATTCAAAAGCCTTCTCAAAACATAAGGTTAGCAGTTCTAATCAAAGAATTTTAAGATCACAGGCTCTTCCTGTTGATGCTCGGTCACCTAACCAAATGCAAACGTGCGGTCTGTGTCAGCAATCGCATACTTTATACAATTGTTATGAATTTAAATCTTTATCAGTAGATGAAAGACGAAAGCTCATTACGAACAAAAAACATTGTTTCAACTGTTTGTCAGGAACGCATATGTTAAACAATTGCCGTTCACAACGTTTATGCTTTCATTGTAGGGCAAGACACCATTCACTTTTGCACAGGCATGAAATACCACGGTTATCAGGACCAAGCAGTTCCAATACCAAGTCTAATTCGGAGACTTCTCAAAATAGTGCGCAGTCGTATGCTCAAAGTTCTACCTCGCTTGGCAAAGTCCAGGTTTTATTATCTACCGTGCAGGTTCTATTGAAAAATTCTCACGGAAAATGGGTATCTGTCAGGGGATTATTGGACAATGCCGCTACCAACAATTTTATTAATGAATCGTTGGTACAAAAGTTAGGCCTCCCAAAACATCCTACCTCAATAGAGGTTACAGGAATAAACTGCTCTAAATCGCAATCCTTAAGCTTTGCTAAAGTGGATCTGAAGGACTCTAATAATCTTGGTACGCAGTTGCAATTAGATTGTTTGATTATCAAGTCTATAGGCAACAATATTCCTGGCACTTCTTATCCTATTCAAAGTTGGAATATCCCGAATTTTGTCCAGCTAGCTGACCCTCATTTCAACAGAGCTTCGCCCGTAGAGCTTCTTTTCAGCTCAAGCGTATTTTGGCAATGTCTTCATTCCAATAAAGTAAAAATTGCTCCTAATGTTTTCTTCCGCGAAACTGATTTTGGTTGGATTGCTACTGGCCCAATATACCGTAATCCTATTCAAACTGTATCGAATTGTTATTTTGTTGGTACCGATTTGAGCCAAGAGCTAACCAAGTTCTGGGATCTTGAGAATGTTCAGGCTACTTCTTCTTCTTCTAACGAAATTTGTGAAAAGTTATATAAGGAAACCACTGTCCGTAATGCTGAAGGCAGATTTATAGTAACTCTTCCACGTATTCCCAATCCTCCCGCCATTACGGGCTCGCATTTCAGAGCACTTAGGGCACTATTTGCTATTGAAAATCGGTTCAAACAAGATGCTTCTGTCAAAACTCAATATGCTTCCTTTATGGAGGAATACGAATCATCCAATCACATGGAGGTAATTTCTAAATCAGAAGAAATTGACCATCCTTTAAATGAAATAGTTTATCTAAATCATCACCCGGTATGGAAAAATTCCATAACACAAGACAATATAAGAGTAGTTTTCAATGGCTCATCACCAGATTCCAATGGAATCTCTTTAAATGATACCTTGCAATGTGGTCCCGCGATTCAAACAGATCTCACCTCTGTTTTGCTTAATTTTCGAAGGTTTCCTATTGCTGTAATCTCAGATATTAAGCAGATGTACCGGCAGATTCTCGTAAATTCTGAGCAGCAAGATCTGCAAAGAATATTGTGGCGCGATGAGAGTTCCAAACCCATAAAGATATTTAGATTGAAGACTGTGACATATGGCCTGAAGCCTTCAGCCTTTCTTGCGATTCGGTCTCTCCACATGTTAGCCGAGCAAGATGGTCATCTGTATCATCCTTTGGCCTCTGAGTCATTAAAAACGGCATTTTATGTCGACGATTTCTTGTGCTCTTTCCCTAATATTTCTGAAGCGCTCCTTGTGTGCGAAGATTTGAAATCCCTACTCGTAGGAGGTGGTTTTCCGCTCCATAAATGGACTTCAAATTCCACTGAATTTATATCAAAATTTTCATCAGAGGTCCCAGTTGATGAATTTGTTGCCATTCCTACTGATGAAGCAGCCGTAAAAGCATTGGGTGTTTTTGGTGTCCTTCTTCTGATACCTTCTCTTATCAGGTATATCTGTCAGAATCTCCCCCTGTAACTAAGAGACAAGTTCTGTCAGAAATCGCAAAGATCTTTGATCCTTTGCAATATATTGCTCCTATAGTTATTGTTGCAAAAATGTTCTTGCAAAAGCTTTGGTCATTAAAATCAGACTGGGATGAAAATCTCCCCCTTCCTCTTGTAGAAGAATGGTTAGAGTATCGCAGCAGTTTGCTGGATCTCTCCAAGGTTTCTATACCCCGCCCTTTAATTTCTAATCCCTTATACCAGCAGTATGACCTACATGTATTTTCTGATAGTTCAGAACGGGCTTATGGCTGTTGTGCATACATAGTAGGACGTTCCTCAGCTACTTTCCCTGGATTTTCTAATTTAGTGTGCGCTAAATCAAAGGTTGCTCCACTTAAAACAGTATCATTGCCGAGATTAGAATTATGCTCTGCTTTAATGGCAACAGAATTAGCTACTAAACTAAATGTCAGTTTAAAAGTAAAAGTTTCCCTCACTTTTTTTGGAGCGATTCTTCTATTGTATTAGCTTGGATTTCCAAGCCTTCTTCTCATTGGAATACCTTTGTGGCAAATCGCGTTTCTAAGATTCAAGAAGTCTCTCATTCTGAACAATGGAGACATGTTCCTGGCCGTGAAAACCCCGCGGATATAATATCACGTGGTTGAACGCCTAAAAAATTGATTTCTTCAGACCTGTACTGGAATGGTCCTCCTTGGCTAAGTAAGGAATCATCTTGCTGGCCTCGCTTAGCTAATCAATTTGCAGAAGAAACACCTGATGCCCGTAATGACCCTGTCACGTCGCATCTTACTTCTACTTCTACTAGCCTTTTTCATAGATACTCTTCATTTGATAAATTGATTCGTGTAGTGTCTTATATCTTCCGATGGAAATATTTAGTGATTGATCAACCATTGAAGCCTCAACCCTTTCTCTCCAGAGTAGAGTTAGAATTTGCTACTTGCAAGATTTTGTTACTTGTTCAGCAGGAAGTCTTTGCTCCTGAAAAGCAAGCTCTTATAAGTGGTAAAGATTTATTCAAGTCTAGCAGGCTTTCACCACTCACTCCTTTTCTAGACCAGGACGGCATAATACGTGTGGGTGGAAGATTATCTATGTCTAGTTGCGAGGACGGGAAAAAGCATCCCATCATCCTTCCTTCAAAGCATCCTATCACTACCCTTATAATAAAAAAGTTTCATTATAAACACCTTCATGCTGGCACTCGCACCTTGCTCTGTATAATTCGTGAACTCTACTGGATCATCAATGGCGTTCATGAGGTTTCTTCTGTTGACAAAAAGTGTATACCTTGCTTCAAGGTTAAACCACGGCCCGCCACGCAGATTGTGGGTAATTTACCTCCCTTTCGTTCAGAACCTAGTAAGCCCTTCGCTCTTACTGGGATCGATTACGCTGGTCCTTACGTATATCAGACCAATCCCTCTTCATCTAAGCGCAAAATCTTAGGTAAACTCTACATCTCGTTATTTGTATGTATGGTGACGGGAGCTATCCACCTTGAGTTGGTTACGAACGCTTCTGTATCTTACTTTTTGGCCGCCTTTTCTAGATTTGCTGCTAGAAGGGGCGTTCCATCTGAAGTTTTTTCAGATAATGCAAAAATTTTTGTAAGTGCTTCTGATCTCTGGAAAAAAGTGTTAAGCTCCCCTTCTGCTAAAGAAAAAAATTCCAACTTTTCCTATTCTAAAGGTTTCAAATGGCATTTCACCCCGCCTTATGCTCCCCATCATGGGGGCCGTTGGGAATCCTGCATCAAACTTACTAAAAGACAGATTAAGAAAACTCTTGGTCCTACCATACTTTCTTATGAGGAATTCAACTCTTTAATTATTCAAATTGAAGGTATTGTAAATTCCAGACCTCTGACCCCTCTTTCAAACGATCCTAAGGATCTTTTACCTTTAACACCCAGTCACTTCCTGATTGGCTGTTCGCTTGCTGCTACTCCGCCTTTGCTGGTTCGACGCTGTGATCCTAACTTACCTTTCTTTTGGAGAAAAGTAGAATCTTTGCGATGTTCTTTTTGGCGCCGATGGAAGTTAGAATATCTCAGCTTGCTAAATAGGCGTGAGAAATGGTGGCTTCCTCAACCAGATGTACGAGTGGGGGACATGCTTCTTCTTCGGGACCCATCTCCGCCTCTCGTGTGGAACCTAGGTAGAGTTATTCACTGCCACTTTGGCCGTGATAAACGCGTCAGAGTTGTTGATGTTTTAACTAGTAAAGGTCGTTATACTAGACCCATCTCTGCAATTTCTGTTTTGCCTTTCGAGTCTTAGTTTCCCCTCGTCTGTTATCCATGTTTTGCTTTGACTGATTCTTTTGTTTGTTTTCATTCGGAGTTCTCGGAGCATGATCACTTTTGTGATACTTTCAATGTTTAGCTTGGCCCATTTGTCGGTCAAATTTTATTTATTGTTACCGAGATCCCCGAATGGTAATTATTTCTTTACAAATGTTAATTGCTTAAACCATATGCATAATCTTGTTATCAATCACTTATTCATAGATATTATAGTTCTCACCTCGAGTGTTACAGTCGCTCGCTACCTCAGGCGTCCTCACTCCCGACATACAGGGCTTCTACTGGTTGATCCACTGTCCGCTGAGTAGTGTCGACTGACGTCACCCTGACTTTCGTTCGACCAATGGCAGGTCTTTGTCTGGTCGGGCGATCTCCAACTTCGAGAGAGTTCCATGGTCCCTATTTAAGACGCCACTTGCTGGCGTTCTTCACCACTTCTGATCAATTGTCACTTTGGATCACTTCAACCTGCTGGTCACCGCTACTGCATCTCATGACACCATCGCTGATATCTACGCTACCGAGCAGTTACGTCACGAGATCTGCACCATGACGTATTGCTCAAGATGGCAAGAATAATTGCCAGCCGCTGTACTCTTCACCTTCACCTTAGAGAGGATGCTTGGAATCGTCTTTCGAAACATTGCTGGATCATCTCTTGGAAACTATAAATGTCATTCCTGCGCAAGAAAAGAAGAGAGAGTTGACATTTTATCGATGGTGCACATATCTCTAGGCCATGTACGCCTCCTTCCGAGAAAACCGTGAGGACTTTTAAATCAACATTTATGCTAGCTGGAACTTTTTAAGGAGCGGGCTCTTCAACCCTCTTCAAAGATAAGTTCAATTTTAGGAAGAATAAATTATACTAGTTATTTTATACTCTTAATCAGTTTTATGGTTCTCTCTTTTTATAAAGTGCATTTTTATATGTAAAGCTCAACTTCTCTCCAATCAAGCAAGCTTGTTTCATGGACCTTTCTTTAATCTGGGTTTCTGTCATCAGGCCCTCACTCTTTGCTACATTTATAATTGTTCATTTCTGTGATAAGCACTTAAGTGCAATTTGTTTATTCATTATAAATTTATTATTAGGAATAAAAATTGTTAATGTATTGCTACCCACATTGGTTTTCTAGTCACGTATTTCATGCCCACTACCCCGCACCGCTTCAGTCTAATTTTCTTGACCACAGTAGTTATTTTGTCCAGGCTTTCGCCTGATGCGTTTCGTTCTCCCGTATGGGGAAGTTTTAGGGCAGAACTTATTTCTTCTCCAGGCCTAGAACAAGCCAAGATTTTATACTCATAATTTTAACACAGCATGGTAGTAAGATGTAGAGTTGAAAGGAGGTGTGAATGATTGCGTGTTTTTAATTTTAATGTCTATTGTTAAATTCGTTTATGGTTATTTTGTTTATAGTAGATTAGTTTACCCTTTAGTTAATAAATTTTGTTCAGATTGTTTTCCATTGTTGTTGGAGTGTGATTCATTTTAAATATAAGGAGCAGAGTATTGTGGATGTAGTGTAGGCGAAGCTGAAGTCCCAGTCCCCGAGGTAAGTAAAGGTGAATGCCCCGTGTAGTTGGTTGTTGATCTACAATATTCTGGTAACTGCTGTCTGTAAATCCCTAAGACCATGTTGGAAGCGATTTCTAATGTAGTATTTGCCGGTGCAGTTAGAAATAGGCAATCCCGCGGGGGCAATGGATATTCCAACTGGATCCTTTCCGGATTATCGGGTACAGTAGGAATGGCGCCTATGAACTTTGGGGCTACGAAATTAGCTTCGTAGTGTCTCTAAAGGAAGTTGGTTTGAACGTTTCTAGTAAAAGAAATAATTACCAGACTTGTGGGATGTCTTATCCAATTTCGGATGGATGTGAGTGTAATTATATAGGCTTAATTTAAATTGATATTAGGAAGGTTACACTCAGATAAAGATCAGATCTTAGAAACCTGAGAGAGGTGTAGTAGGTAGACAGTTTCGAAAAATGACCTACGATCTGATATCTATTTTATTTCACCGGTACATGACGATTGCTAAGGTCATGTTAAAACTAAAGCTAACTTGTTTTGGTGATTGTAATGGTAGAGTTTTTCTTTGTGGTAGTTTATTTAAAGTGAATCACAGGAGAACAAACATTTTGAGTGAGTTTATTCAACATAGGGTGTACTTTAAGTTAATGCTAAGGTAATTTTAAGTTACTTTTAAACATTAAGGTGCTCAAAAATGTATATGGAATAGGACGTTGCTCAGAAGTTGTTATTATGCTCTGTTGTTGTTTATGTCTCTACAGCATTATATAAAGGGTTATTGCAATGGCAAGTGAGGATGTAAAGGAAATGTTAGAGGAGTTTCAGCAGAATTTGAAGGAGCAACTGCAGAGCAGTTTAAATGTTGTTGAAGATAAATTTCAGGAGGCGAAGCAGGACCTAGAACAACTGAAGCGGGAACGAAAGGAGGACCTTAACACAGTGATTGTTAAAGTTGTTGATTCTCTTACAGATAAAGTCGCTGAAAGTGTCAAAGAGAGTTTCAAAACTGAAATTCAGGAAGTTCAGACTTCTTTAGAGGGTTTGCATACTAGTGCTTCTAAGATGGTTGCAAATTTCACGCGATTACAGGCCATCTCAAAGCAGATACAGAACGATGTAAGTGGTGTACGGACAAATGTCGGAGATGTCCGAACTGATGTTAGTAATGTTAGGTCAGATGTATCTAATGTCCAATCCAAGGTTGACTTAGTACAGTCTGATATTGGTAATGTGAGGTTAGAGGTATCCAATGTCCAATCTAAAGTGGATACAGTCCAAGCCGATGTCACTAATGTTCAGGTTGACATAAATAATATGCAGTCAGATGTCACTGATGTACAGTCTGACATAGGTAAAATACAGACAGAAGTCAATACGGTATTTGTAGATGTAACAAAAGTCCAAGGGGACATCAATAAGATTAGACAAGAGGTAGAGGCGTCTAAATAATTGTGTACACAGAATATAACTGCTTTAACGACACGTTTTGTTAACGATGCGATAAAAGCTACAGCTTCTCTGGTCGAATTAAAAGGTAACGTAGAAACTTTACGAACACAGGTTATCGACCATAATAAAATTCTTAAGGCAGATATTGAGGAGGACATAGCTGCAATGTTAAAAGCTAATGTAGTTGTATGGAAAGACGAGTGGAACAAATCTAGTGGGGAACATGTTAAGCAAATACAAGATAACATAGGAAGGAAATTAACCAGTACCCAAGTGGAAATTAATAGAGAGGTCATTGAAGTAAGAGCGGATCTAGGTAAAAGGATTGATACGCTCACTGAAAAGCAAGTAGGGGATAGAACTCAATCTAGTCAGGATGTGCAAGCTTTGAAAGAATCGTTAGAGAGTAAAACTAAAACGATAGAGGAACGATTAAACAAGATTGTCACTAACGTTAATGCCATGAGTGAGGAGAAAACTAATGAACTAGAAGAATACGTATCCAAGAAGTTACAAAATCTTAATCTAGGAGATGTTGCCAAGCTTGAGACGCATAAGGAAGATTTAAAGACCGAAGTAGGCCAACAGCTGAAGAAGATCATCGCTGAGATAGAAGAAAAAGAAAGGGAGAAGTTAGATTTTGAAGATTCGAGGAATCAGACTAGAAGAAATAGCCTAGAAGTGGAAGAAAGGGAAATCAGGCCGGAAGAAAGATTATTCAGGTTTACGGAAGGTTTAGAGGAGAGGAGTAAAGAGCCCGAAAGTTACAATAGAGATTTTCAACAAAACCTTCAGGATTCATATCCGAGAAACCTGACGGTCATAAGGAACTTTGAAGACAAACCGCGCAAGTTCAGCAACTTAGATAGTTTCACACCGATAGAGCACATCACAAATCTCAAAGATTACTTTATCGAAGCGCATATTCCAAGAGAGAGGGAAATGAAGATCGCAGAACGCCATTTGTAAGATGGGCCCCTTGAATGGTTTTGAGCCTTTAGATATACCTTCATGAACTTCGATGAATTCGCAGAAGCACTAATAAAGCGTTTCTGGTCTATTGAAGCACAACATTCCCTACGCGCAGAAGTATACTCACGAAAATATATCCGAACTCTTCCTACACGCTACGCAGAATTCTTCACGAGTCAGTTAGCCAGGCTCAGATTTCTTCAACCCCCGTTATCTACAGCTCAGTTGATAGATGCGATAGCCAGGATGCTCCCTGTTGAAGTCAGACGTCTAATTATCTCGTCAGGAATCAACGATCTAGCAAGCATGGACGAATTGCTCAGAAAACTCGATTACACGAGCCCTATGCCAAACGTTGTTGCGAAGAACCAAAGGCAAGGTACAAAGACATAAACACAGTATATCTTGACCAAACACAACAGACCGACAAGATGGTATATTGGCTTTCACGGCCGGTGAATTAAAACTCAGCAATTCATCTAGGTTTGTGCCGTGTCTTGTGTGGGGTTTCGCCTAGGACACCAAGCTAGGCTCATCGGCGGGCTCTTGGTGTCCCCGCCCGGACCCCCACAGGAGTGACGAACTGCGCGCCACCGAAAAAAACAGAAAAGGGAAATATTGGTCCTGAAAGGAATAATTATTTCCAGGATCGTAGACCAGAACCCAGGTATAGGAGATTCCGTGGAGGTCGTCCATATCAGCAACAGCAAGGACGTGGTAATGATAATAGCAATGGCAACCGTAGAAGTGGTTATTATCACAACAATAATAACTACCGATACAATAATAATGGTTATTATAACAGGAATAACAATAGGAATAACCACAACTATAATCGTAACAGAAACTCCCAAGATGAAATGATGACGAAGGAGAAGTATGACGAATGTCATAAGGAAGGACAAGAGTATCTCAAGGAGTTGAGAAATAATGAGAATGGTAATGGAAGGGAAAATAAAAGCTTGATTATAGATCCCGGTCCATCTACTAGTCAGAAGGGAAACCATGAGAATGAGCCTCAAGGACAAAAAAAAAACAATTTTGAAACGGAAGTAGAGGAGACAGGATATACTGCTATACAAAACCAGATTAAGATAAACGAAATCTATGAGGTGACAGACGAAGACCTACTCTTCCAGAAAGAGATTGTTAGAGAAGAAAGACCATTCGAGTTACCGATTATATGTGTTAATGTTGATGGACAAATATATAAGTCATTAATGGATACTGGGGCCATTATGTCTATCATATCGGATGATTGTTATCGGAGATTATCTAAGGGCAAAAAGATGACAGTTTTACCCGCATCTACTCTTAAAGTGCGTGGTATTTTTCAAGACAAAGCGGTAAAATGCAAAATCCAAGTTTTGTTAAACTTTGATATAAATGGAAGCACATATGAACACATTTTTATTGTGGTGAGCAAAATCAATTTTGATATCGTGCTAGGCATTGACTTCATTACTAAAGTTGGAGCAGTAATTGATATGAAAAACCGAGTCATAAAATTTAGTGAAGGGTTAATAAACACAGAAGAGTTAGAAGAACAGGATTCGAATGGCAGTCTAAATAAAGATCCTAGGGAAGAAATTATTAACAACATTATTGAAGAGGTAGAAAATGGAAGGGAAATGCCTACTCTCCAAGCAGAAGGGTTTGACGAAATTCCGGATGAATTTGAGGAATTAATCATGGAGTTTAAAGACATTTTCGATGATAAGCCTGGATTGATAAAGGACTACAAGTATAAGATTAGGCTTACGGATGAAACTCCTTATCAGAAGAGGATTTACCCGATACCAGAAAAGAACTATGAAGAAGTAGGAGGGATAATCAAGAGAATGGAAGCTGACGGAATTATAAAGAAGCAGGCGTCGTCTTACATCAACCCTATAACTGTAGTCAAGAAAAATAATGGTCAATTACGCCTATATCTCGACGCCAGGACCATTAACTTAAAGATTTTGCCCGAGGCAGACCGACCGCCTAAAATACGAGATTTGCTCAGAAAGTTCAAAGGAAAAGCATGTTTCAGCGGCCTAGATTTAACTTCTTCGTTTTACCAAATTGAGCTTGAAGAAGAAAGCAAACAGTACACAGGATTTCTGTTTGACCAGACGTCCTGGGTATTTCAGAGAATTCCCTTTGGCATGGTCAACAGTGGTCCAGCCCTGATTAGAGCCCTTGATAGCAAACTCACCGATGAAGTTAAAAGGAACGTGATCTGTTATATAGATGATTTAATCATATCTTCACCAAATGTCCAGGAACATCTTATACACTTGCGTAAGCTTTTTGAAAACGTGAGAGACGCAAATATAAAGGTAAACTTCAATAAGTGCCGTTTCATGAAAGAAGAAATTAATTTACCTCGGACACACCATTGACCAGCATGGATATCACCCGAACTTGCAGAAAGTGGAAGCTATTATGAGATTCCCAACGCCCACTAAGGTCAAACAAGTGCGAGAATTTGTAGGTGCGTGCCAATTCATTAGCAGTCATTGTCCAAAGTATTCCGAGATTATGTCACCTCTCTATGATTTGCTAAAGAAAAATAACCGTTGGAAATGGAGTAATACCGCTGACGACGCGTTTGAGAAAGTTAAGGAGATGTTGAAAAACAACGTGAAATTATAATATCCAGATTTTGAACGAATATTCTACATAGAATCCGATGCTTCACGTGTAGCGATTAGTGCAGTCTTATACCAAAAGGACGAAGAAGCAAATAAGCACTACATTGCGTTCACCGGAAGAAAGCTCAAGAAACACGAAGAGAACTACTTCACGACAGAACTAGAGGCGTTAACTTTCGTGACAGCTCTTCAAGAGTGGAAAGAGATATTAATCGGACACCAGATTATAATTATCACCGACCATAAGGCACTCCAATTTATGCTTCAAACCGATATGTCGAGTGATAGATTAACTCGATGGGCCCTTTTCACTCAACAGTTTAATGCTACAATAGTCCACCAGCCAGGTAAGGACAATTCGTTGGCTGACGCATTATCACGTAACCCAGTTAGAAATTCGCAGATTAACCATGTACAATTGGAGGAAGAAGATCAAGAAACCGTTAGGAGATTAGCCCGAATTGGTGTGTCACAGAAGAGACACGCTCCAATTAGGAAAATGTACAGGTTCCTTAAGGGTTACATGGACACAGCAGATCTAGATTATGCTGCTACTCAAAGGCAATCACGAAACTATGTATTGAGCGGAGATCTCGTGTGTAGATACGCAGACTCCGAGAACACTAAGATTCGTATAGTCGTGCCCCCTAATCTTGTCACAAAGTTAGTGTGGTTGGCACACCACTCTATCGGACATGGAGGTTTAGATAAAACCCTCAGTACTCTTAAAGAGAGGTTTGTCTGGACCAACATGAGATCCACTATAGCGAAGATTATAAGATTTTGTGATAAATGCCAGAGAGGAAAATTCGCATCAGAATTGTTGAAAGGAAGACCCAGAGCTATGATACCTTCTAAACCACGTGAGCTGATGCCCACGGACATTTTTGGTCCTTATCCGAAGGGATATCAGGGTAATCAGTTCCTGTTAGTGACTGTTGATGTCTTCACTAAATTCGTTACCATGAATCCCATTCAAAAAGCCAATACCAGAAATGTTGTGAGCAGATGAGAGAATGCTGTGTTTCCGAAGGCTGGGAAACCAGAATATCACTAATCGGACCATGGAGCGCAGTTCACTTCAGCCTAATTCGCAGCAGACATGGAAAGGTTGGGAATTAAGCACATCTTTTCAAGCGTACGTTATCCAGAGTCAAATTCAAGCTAACTCTATATGGCAGAATTTAGCAAATTCTGCAGAATTTTCTGCCCAAATGATCACCGCAGTTGGGTAAATTACGTGCCACTGATTGAGGATTGTTTGAACTCCACAGTTCAAGAAAGCACGGCAGAAGTTCCTATGATTCTTCACATAGGAAGGAATCCAGAAAGGCCACGGGACAATGTATTTGATTTCATTCCCAGAGATCCTGATCTAGGAAGACAAGCGAGGATCGATATGGCGAAGGAAAGACTTCAGAAAGCAGCAGAGGAGCGCTTGAAACGAGTTGCAGGAAAACGTTTCGGTTCGCCGTTAGAAATTGGAAGTAAGGTCTTATTGCGCAGACCAGTGAAAGCGAACGTGAGCAAAAAGATATACCCCAAGTTCGGGGTTATCTTTATTGGACCGTTCCGCATAACTAATGCTTATGGGAATAACTGTTTTGATTTGTTTGACGATGAAAACAACGTTATTCTAGGAAAATTCAACGCTAAAAATTTGAAAAAGTATCATAAGAAAATAGGCTAAAATAATTCTATATACGAGTTCAAGTGACATATCAAAAGTCTTGAATTAGTATGATTAAAAACAATTTGCAACTGTTTTTAACTTGAGATGACGGTGGAATGCTCCCGTAAATTGAATTATTTAGGGACAAAATGAGAGTATTTTCCGTCCCCATGATAAAATTTAACTAACAAGTATAATTTCTGGAAGTGTGACACGAGAGTGTAGTGTTACAAGCTCGAGACTGTGGGAGAGCTCGATCACGTGATATGTTGCACAATGGACGCTTCTAGAAGGCTATATTTAGCATAGCAACAGCGAGTTTGGAGATTAATATTATAAATATTGTTATAAATTATGCTATTGGATCCCACCCCAGAGCCAAAGAGAACAGGTCTTATTGAAGACGGGATCAACTTTAATTACACAATATGAGGAAATTATGCATTTAGGCCCTTAGAAGAAGATTTTCTTATTTGGTAATGAAGAGAATATTAAGAGAAATTATATCTGATACTTTAAAAACCACAGATCGGTTAATCTACGCAGTAATAAGCATTAGAAATCTACGCGCTAAAATTATGGTGGGAGATTGATATGGCCGCAAAAAATTCGACATGGTGGGGGAGATCCAAGGATCGAGGTTCTTATTCCAGCAGACTTTAAAGAGTGAGGAAGTGTTTTTACTGGGATAACGGAGATCCCAAAGCATAGTCCGAGTGCGACGACTGTCGACTTGTGGAGATGCGAGGATAGCTAGGCGGAACGGTAGAGATCACCGCACTTCCATTCTACGTGTATGTGCGAGGAACATTGTATTGATTATATCTCTTATATAATTGCGATTTGAAGTTAAATAGGTGAACATTTATCAAGAACAGGTCGCCTAATATATTTTGTGAAAAGTCGAGCGCTTAAATATTCACCGTTTCGACAATATAAGCCTGTCAAGTTAGATTTCCAAATGTGTTGGAAATAGAGCTGAATATCATTATAAATTGCAACGTGAAGTTGGCAAACGCAGTTCAAGTGAACAGTGGCGGAGGACTTTTAATATTGGCGCAACACATAAACATTAACAGTATGACTATAATTATTCTTCAAACATTATCATTCAGCATAATTAACATTGATGATATGATGAAGTAAACAGTCATGCGCCAGAGACATATTCAATAACAGGAGTTAAGATACAACTATGGAGCTTCGTTAGACAACGTATTCTTGAATACAGACGTAGTGTACGGTCCATCTTGAGAATTTTCGTCAGTCTACTAAAACTAATATAACATCAATTAGCAATGGAAACATTTCATAATTCCAATGATGAAGCTGATGCATATTTACGACGGAGAATGAAGACTTTACAGGGGAGATTTGTCAAGATGCTAGGGTAGCCCAGCAACACAGAAGAATTTGCCAGAAGGATGTCGTTCGAGCCCAGGCGAATGTTGGTGAATTCCAGAGAGAGACGTTTCTTATCACTAAAGTCGCAGATCCGAGGTTCGAATGCAGATCCATCTCAGTGTCTTGTACTGAAGAAACATCTAAAGTATTGTGGGATTACTTACATTGATCTTCATGTTTTCGTCAAAATAAGGTATTAGTGTATCTCATTGTTATATAGAGCTTGATTAGTAACATTCTGAGCAGGCGATCTAATTCCATATTTTCGGCGATCTTATTACATATTTCTATATTTTCACATTTAATGTATTTCAGTGCTTTTTTGTATTTTACACTTCAGATGTGTGTTGAGACTTTTATGCTGCAAGATTATTTAGAAGATGATTGCATTTCATTTATTTTTCAATTTTATTGTACGGATCAGTTGTGGAACTGACATTAAAATTTTGTTTGATGAATCATATTGTCTCAGAGGAGACTAGTCGTTTCTACTCTCGAAGTTTAATAATTTCATTTAAACCAAGTATTCTGACATTGTGTCATAGCTTCAAATTAAATTCTTATTAAATTTAATTTGAGCACTTTAATGTAACAACATATTACTTCAAGAAAAGAAGAAACATCGAATGATATTGTTATATCATTATTGTACATGAACTATCGACGATCTAAGAAATTCTAGTCGTTTGATAAGACCGAAGTCTTTATTCCTATGAACATTCTTTGTGTAGAGTGGAAAACATTACGACATTGACAAACCTTTCTTATTATTTGTTCATTTAATATGTTAGAGGAAATACCTTTTGATTGAAGATTATTCAAATCTTTGGCTAGGCATTCAAAGCTAGTTTATCCCGGTCAGGATTGAATTCTATCTGACATTATAAATAACATGTGTGTTATTGTATCCTATTTGTGTAACATCACGTCATTTGAGGACATGATATTACAACGATAAACAATTTATAGCTTGACAAGTGAGATGAAACAGGAGTATTATTTTTATTACATGTATTTGCGACAGACGAGTTAACAGTTAATTATCTTGTTGTGGAGTAAACTTTAGGAGGTTAATCATGACTGTCTAATATCGTTCATTACAATTGGAAGTTTCGTTTGAAGATCTTACGTCTGTATAATTGTAGTCCAGTAGCCATGTGCAATGATACTGAGGGTCATGCCATTATTTGAGAGAAGTCCCTACATAAGATATGTTAATAACAATTAATCCCTTTTGATTATAGTTTAACATAGTAGATGATAATTGTTTATGCCATATATACTGTTATATGAGGTTTTGAAGAGCTATGGAGTGCTCAGGCGAGGGAATTCCGCATTTTAAGGAAGTCAAAGTATTGTTGTTCTTAGATAAAAGGCATGTATCACGATAAGAGCCGTTGTATACAAGTAGTCCAGTTCTTGTGAATTAACGATTTAGCTGTGTTAACAGGAGGGTTTCAGCGGAAATGCAACATGAGAAAAATTGTCTACTCACGTCTATAATACAATTATTAAATTGTATTAACCCCGAAGTTATGTAATTACGTACAGTTTACCTTAATTAGTCGACTGTATTATACCGATAACGTAATAAAACCTATATAAGACGATGTGTATGCAGTATATTAAAACTACAGAAAGTTAGAGAAGGATGGTTATGTGAAAAAACAGTGTATATATTTAGTTAAGAATTATATTGTAACCGAGAAGTTAGAATCTCGAAAGTGTCGCGTTAGCAACACTAGATAATGGATATTATTATAAACATATTACATGTAAATAATTTTTGTGGAAATGACTTAATTAGTTAAATAATTTAGTAGGATTTAATAATCAATTGTTTTGGAATAGTGTGTGTTTTATGAGCGGATGTTTTTGGTGTGAATGATTATTCATTGTTAAGAGTAGATGTGGAACCGAATTGGTCTAGAACAATTACGGAGTGCGAATGAAAGAGTGTATAATTTTTTTTTGAATGATTGTTTAAGAAACAAAGTAGTTATGTGAACTTTTGTAAGAACTAAATGTTAATTTTTACGTGTTTTATAAATGCACACACAAGCAGCCTCTTTGGGCTAGCGAGAATGATTCACCGTTAGTATTGGAGAGCGATGACATAATATAAACAAGTGTAGACTCACAGCCTTGTATTTATTGTATAAACCAGTTTCGAGTTCGGCGTGGTGCCGATATTTCATTGATGAAACCAAGTCTCTGCACATGCGTTCTACAACGCAGGTTTGTGAATGAAATCATGTGTCTGGAATGCCATTAAGAGGCTTCACTAAACGTTTTTATTTATACGCTGTGTAGGCCTAGAACAAGCCAAGATTTTATACTCATAATTTTAACACAGCATGGTAGTAAGATGTAGAGTTGAAAGGAGGTGTGAATGATTGCGTGTTTTTAATTTTAATGTCTATTGTTAAATTCGTTTATTGTTATTTTTATAGTAGATTAGTTTACCCTTTTGTTAATAAATTTTGTTCAGATTTTTATCCATTGTTGTTGGAGTGTGATTCATTTTAAATATAAGGAGCAGAGTATTGTGGATGTAGTGTAGGCGAAGCTGAAGTCCCAGTCCCCGAGGTAAGTAAAGGTGAGTGCCCCGTGTAGTTGGTCGTTGATCCACAATATTCTGGTAACTGCCGTCTGTAAATCCCTTAAGACCATGTTGGAAGCGATTTCTAATATAGTATTTGCCGGTGCAGTTAGAAATAGGCAATCCAGCGGGGGCAATGGATATTCCAACAGGATCCTTTACAGATTATCGGGTACAGTACCACAGTGATGTTGTTTTCTTGCAGGAGCTGGCTCTGTGGATTACACTGGTCAATCTTGACTCGTTCATTCTTTCAAGGTGTTCGTAGAATTGGAGGCGTCCCTTGATGATTGTTTCAATTAGAGGTTCTTGCTTTAGGTATTGATCATCGTTGGGCCTGTTGATACCTTTCTCCATTTATGATCCTTAGGCCTAAGATCTTCCTCAATATAATTCATTCCTTAACCTCTAGTTTCTGTATATGTTTTGCCCCTTTGATGGTAAGGGTTTCAGCTGCATAGAGGACTTCGGGCCTGATTACAGCGTTATAATCCTTTCATTTCGCATTGATGTATATGAATTTTTTCTGGTAAACTTTTCTGCCTCGATTGTATGCAATATTCAGTTTCAGAATCCTTTCTTCAAATGCTTTATTGTTCTTGAGGCTTTCACTGGTCCATTCCCCCAAATATTTAAAATCTCCGACTTTACGGATGCTGTTGTTGGGAAGAAGGTATTCTGGTGCAAATTTGTCATTCTTTATGAATACTGTTTTCTCGTAAGACAACTGAAGGAGAGTCTTGGAGGCTATAGATTGGACAGTATTGATCTGGACATATTGAATGCACCATAAATATGTGAGGAAGACATTTATTTATAACACCCAAGTGATTTATCTGGCTGGTTGTTGAGTTGAATTGGGAAGGCATGCGTGCACTTATCCCACAGCAGTTATTCTAATTCATTAATTATAGCAATGAGGCCCAATGGAATTTAGAAATATGAAAGTAATGAACAATAATTATACAACGTTGTATGTGAAATCTGTATACTGTATATAAAACTCAATGTTGGTTTGTTTGTCTGTTATTTATACAAATCTACACCGTTTCATCGATCTGAACCAAAATGTGTATACTTACCCTGTGGAACCCGACGAGTAACACTGTCTACTTAGAATTTCGGACAGACCACTCCATTCACTGCACGTAGGCCCTTTTGCACAAATCTACACCGATTCACCGAGCTAATAACTAGGCAACAACGATTTACTCTGTATCATGATAGTCCGGTAAAATTTGCTAAAGGACACATGGGAAAACTGACCGATTGACTATCACCGATTGTATTGGACTGTAGTATTCTCTATGCTATCGTATGCACAGTTAATCGGCATATTAGCAAAATGTAATGTAATGCTATCCTGTCAGAGACACAAAGTGGCAAACATTCCTACATTCTCCTATCACCATTTTGCAGTTTTCATGTCTAGACTGTTGTTATTTCATTTGCGGGGCTTAGACATCGTGGTCATGTTGTCCCGTGTACATGGGTGTGTGTGTGGAGAATGTTTGTGATAACCTGCGTTATTGTGATTGTTGCACTAGCATGTGTAAATACGGTATAAAGCTCAATGTTGGTTTGTCTGTCTGTCATTGATACAAATCTACACCGTTTCACCTATATGAACCAAAATGTGTCTACTTACCCTTTGGAACCTGCGAATAACACTGTCAACATGACAATTTGGACAGACCACTCCATTCCCTGCATTTAGGCCCTTTGGCACAAATCTACACCGGTTCACCGATCTGAACCAAAATTTGTATACTTGCCCTTTGGAACCCTGCGAGTAACTCAGTCTACAAGAAATTTCGGACAGAGCACTCCATTCCCTGCATTTAGGCCCTTTGGCACAAGTCTACATCGGTTCACCGAACTTAACCAAACATAATATACAGTACTTAAACTTTTTGGAACCCTGTCCACTTGATATTTTGGACAACTCTCCCCATTCTCTACATTTAGTACTTGTTGTTTGAGTCTTCAGTCTTTTGACTGGTTTGATGCAGCTCTCCATGACTCCCTGTCTTGAGCTAATAGTTTCATCTCTACATAGCTACCACACCCTACATCCAAAGCAATCTGTTTCACATATTCTAACCTTGGCCTACCCCTACAGTTCTTGTCCTCAACCCTTCCTTCCATAACTAAGTTTGCTATTCCTGGGTGTCTTAGTATGTGTCCTACTAACCTATCTCTTCTCTTCAATAGCAGTCGCCAGAAAAATCTCTCCTCTCCCACTCGTCTTAATACCTCTTCGTTTGTCACCCTATCTACCCATCTTATCTTCATCATTCTCCTGTAACACCACATTTCAAATGCTTCAATTCTCCTCTTTTCTGCTGCACTAATAGTCCAAGTTTCACTTCCATAGAGTGCCACGCTCCAGACAAAGACATTGAATTCGCCCATTAAAATGAGTGATGGTGATGGGGAATTCTTTGGATTGTAGATTGAAGGTCTTCCCAAAATTGTTCCACACCCTCAGGATTCCTGTAATTATCTTGATTAACTGGAGCATGGCCATTGATGATAGACTATCCTTTGATGTTACTTCCGAAGGACAGGGATGAGAGTCTGCTTGTGGTCGAGGAGAATTCTGTGATTGAGTCAATTACCTTCTTTGATACAATAAATCCTATTCCGAGCATGTTGGTGCCTTTGAGAATTTTCTTTCCTGGTAACCCTCTGCTGAAAGGGATCCTTATCCCTAAACCAAGTCTCTTGAACTGGCATAATTAGTAACTGCTGTTGAGACATCAGATTGGTGATCTCTTTCAACTTCCCTATCCTTTTGAGTGAATTGGAGTTGAAAGTCGCTATGTAACTTATTTTCTTTAGTCTGAATTGAGATACTGAGCATATCGGTGAGGGCTCCCCAGACTCCGATGGCCCTGTTATATCTATCACCTTGGTTGGCGGCAGTGGATTGAAGGCTAGGCTTATTACCACCTGGGGTAGTTTTCCTTTGGTTTGTTCCTTCCGTGCTCTACCATTTTGGTTAAAATGGGTTTGATATGCACGAGTTATCTCAGGACTTCTGATACTACTTAGGTTGTTAGCCCAAGAGATAGAAAACTGTCGCCCCTAACATGGAGAACAGACACTGACCAGTTCGCCGCCCGATATGGGTACAGACACGAAGGGATTTGTTGATTGAAGATAGTTCCTACGCTTTATCAACCGTTGGGACAGTTTATCCTCCTCCGCTTTCAAAACCGTTGACCATCTTCATAGCCTCAGTTGATCTGCGGCTGTATTACTTGGCAGTGCCTTATTCACACATGTCCTTTATATCAAAAGGAACATCCCCTGTCAGCCATATGGGACGCACCGTGTCGGGGTTGAGGCCCCCAGGGTAATGTCAAGCTCCTACTCATTCCAGAACCAGACGCCCGTGAGAGCTGACTGACATTATTATTATTATTATTATTATTATTATTATTATTATTATTATTATTATTGTGGGGTTTGAATTCATTTTTCAGTGTTGCCTAAGTAAACAAACGTTTGGTGCTTTTCAGTCGGTCAACACGAATGTACCCAAAAAGAGCTGGGTTATGCCCTAATCCTCAAATAAATTACATGAGATTAATAAATACACTAGGATGACCAGTTTCGATCGTCAAGCGATCATCATCAGATCCATTATACTTAGGTTATGACATCTATGTTTGAGAATACAGGTGAAAAATATTTACAATATGAACAATTATTTTGTTGCAGTATTGGTAATGCAACTGTCGGTGTATGCTAAATGTAGTATATCTAACGTTAGGTGAAATGCTAAATTGGTGATAGAAATCCGGAGTTTGTCTCTTTGGGGTGATTATATGGTTGTAAAAAATCAACTATGGTTATACTGTAATAATACAGGCTGATACTGCAACAAAATAATTGTACATATTGTAAATATTTTTCAACTGTATTCTCAAACATAGATGTTATAACCTAAGTGTAATGGATCAGATGATGATCGCTTGACGATCGAAACTGGTCATCCTAGTGTATTTATTAATCTCATGTAATTTATTTCAGGATTAGGGCATAACCCATCTCTTTATGGGTACATTCGTGTTGACCGACTGAAAAGCACCAAACTTTATTATTATTATTATTATTATTATTATTATTATTATTATTTAAGCAAAAATTCCTCCACAGGAGAGCGATTAAACTTGATAACATGATGTCATTTGGAGGTATGTCTCCTCCGCTCCTCCCAAAATCTCTTCATTTTCGCGGAATGCTCCCTCTCCCTATCATCCGTCCAATTTTTCCCAAGTTGTCATAATGATCTTGGTTCAAGCTTAACATTCGCGATATTATTATCATCATAATATTGGAAGCCGCTTTTAGCCCATTCTCATTTATGAAAAAACAATAGATTTATGAGATCACCTTTTGTCTGTGTGTGTATATGTGTGTGTCCCTAATAATATCTAAACGGCTGGAGCGATTTCAATTAAACTCGGTAAGGTCATAGTACTAATTTTCTGATCTCAACCGATCCCTTCTCACCAATCTAACATGACGGCTGTGCGAAATATTTCACCAGCATTCAATATCTCCGGAACTATTACTGAGATCACCCTGAATATTTGTACAATGATAAAGGGCACTTCAAGAAGTTCACCTATGTGAATTTCAAAACCCTGTTGATTACAAAACGAACATGGCGGCCAAGCAAAGTTAAAACATTTAAATAGACTTTTCTCGTGATTTAACCATCCGAGCGCAGTGAAACATGATACAGGAATTGTTTATACACATTGTAACGCACTGACATCTAATTTAGTTCAGTGGTTAAGTAACCTCAAGATGGCGGCTGTGTGACATTTTAAAATTACGTTTCTCTTTCCTGTGTCCTAATCATGCAATCGTAGTGAACGTTTGATAATGAACCTACGTAATATTCGTCATCTAATAGTACATAGCTCTATGGACTACATATATAAAATGCACCTTGGGGACCATCCAAAATATTTAGACGATTCACATTATCTACTAATCTATAGCAGCAATCAAACTGAAATTTTGTATGTTGATAAAGGCTATAAACATAGGTTGAACTATGCAACTTTCAATAACCTGGTGAGCACAAATCCAACATGGCGGTGACGCGAAATTTAAAGATTTAAATGATTTTACCATCCGAGCGTTGTAAAAATTGGTACGGTAAATATGTATACAAATTTTAATCCACTGCCATCTGATTATTTATCAATTGTTTTCAAAACCGCAAGATTGCGGCTGTGCAAAATTTTAGAATCTAGTTTTTGATGTGTAACATCTTTCCGCTCGGTTGCTGGATAGTTTTGTGGGAGTGATTTTGAAAATTAGGGACGGAAGTGAATCGGGCGTAAGTGGATAGAACGGAAGTGGATTGGACAGAAGTGAAGACGCACTGCCAGAAAAATGGGACGGAAGTGAATCGGGCGGAAGTGGATCGAACGGAAGTGGATCGGACGGAAGTGAAGACGACGGAAGTGGATCGGACGGAAGTGAAGACGCACTGCCAGCTGGATGTACAATTGAAAATGTGTGTATTGGAAACAAGGCAGTGTGTGCTCTGTAGTGCGAGAATATTATGGCAATACAGTAGGCAGTGCATTTAGCAGGCACTGGTTTGACGAGCACAGTGGCAAATGTTTCACCGACTTACATTTGTCATTGAGCAGTTTATGAAGCTTCGCGTTCAAGGTTAAATATCACATGGGGTAGGACAAATACGACAAATGACATTTAAGTAAGCGGCATTATTGTCAAGCTGTGGGTGACTAGTCAAATATTAAATGCATAACAGAATGTTGTTATATGAGTGGAATAAAAGCTGTATTTTCATCATATGTGAGACTAGGTCATTTCATGATTGTAGGAAGCCATGTTTTGATTGTTTACGACGAACTGTATGAGAGCCTTGAGAATAGTGAATGTTATAGTTACTGAGGAATGTGCTCACAGTATTTGAGAGTACTGTTGACGTTGTGTGACACTTTGTTAATATGAATTATTAATGTAAAAGGAAGGAAGCTTGTAGTTTTGCGTGTCCGTTAATCTCACGATCATGATCCACGGTACCTCCCTTTTACGTGGAATGCGTACCACAGGACATGGCATTTCAATTCGAAAATCTCACATGTATTGACCGGAAATCAAACCCGGTCTACCTTGGTGAGAGACTAACAGCTTGACCGCTGCGCCACAAATGTGACAGTAGCATATCTCCAATTCAATCTATACATTCATCATAGTACCAGTATGAAAATGGAGTGTAAATTAACATTTTAAGAATGTCCAAGCTGTGTAGTATACGTGTAGGATAACATGTCAGATGTTACACATCATATGCGACTACTTTAAGGCTCGTATTTTTTTCTTATACCCTAGTCATGCGATTGAAATTTGATTAATAAATACTACGCAATAATCTTCATGTAATAGTAGATAACTCTGTAGCTAACTTAGCGATTCTTCTAGGTTTGTGCCGTGTCTTGTGTGGGGTTTTGCCTAGGACACCAAGCTGGCTCATCGGCGGGCTCTTGGTGTCCCCGCCCGGACCCCCATAAAGGGAGGTGGCGCGCAGTTCGTCACTCCTGTGGGGGTCCGGGCGGGGACACCAAGAGCCCGCCGATGAGCCAGCTTGGTGTCCTAGGCGAAACCCCACACAAGACACGGCACAAACCTAGAAGAATTGCTGAGTTTTAATTCACTGGCCGTGAAAGCCAATATACCATCTTTTTGGAAGCCTTCATAGGGAGTTTAAAGGCTGCTTGAGCTTTTAGTTCTCGCAGTCAAGTGGTGCAGTTGCACCTGATATAAAGGGAGGTGGCGCGCAGTTCGTCACTCCTGTGGGGGTCCGGGCGGGGACACCAAGAGCCCGCCGATGAGCCAGCTTGGTGTCCTAGGCAAAACCCCACACAAGACACGGCACAAACCTAGAGGAATCGCTGAGTTTCAATTCACTGGCCGTGAAAGCCAATATACCATCTTTTTGGAAGCCTTCATAGGGAGTTTAAAGGATGCTTGAGCTTTTAGTTCTCGCAGTCAAGTGGTGCAGTTGCACCTAATATAAAGGGAGGTGGCGCGCAGTTCGTCACTCCTGTGGGGGTCCGGGCGGGGACACCAAGAGCCCGCCGATGAGCCAGCTTGGTGTCCTAGGCGAAACCCCCTAGAAGAATTGCTGAGTTTTAATTCACTGGCCGTGAAAGCCAATATACCATCTGTAGCTAACATTTATAAAAATCCAACATGGTGAAATATTTAGACGGTTCTCAATATCTACGAATCTATTACAGCAATCAGACTGAAATTTTGTATGTTGATAGAGGCAATTAACATAAGTAGGATATATGAAAATAGGCTATTTAGTTATTCACGGAACTACTTGTTCATTGATGCATTACTAATCAAAACTAATGCTTTAGAGTCGGTCAACTCGATTGTACCCAATTGTAATGGGTATTTCCCTAAACCTGAAAAAAATCAGTGACATAATAAATTCACTAGGATGACCAGTTTCCATTGTCAAAAGATCATCATCAGAACATTTACACTTAGGCTGTAAAATCTATGTCTACAAGTATGTGGATGATGGTATTAACAGTATGTACGCCTATATTGTAATTAGTTACATCAGTTACTATAAACTGGCGCAAGTTGTCAATATTAGATAGTTAGGCTATATATGATATTTTTATTAGCCTACATCCGTTTTAGAAAAAAATGAAAGTAGACTTATGAGATCAACACAGGGCGAAAAAACGTCTGCCTGTGTGTGAGTCTGTGTGTGTACTCTGAATGTCTGTCCCCCACTATCAATTCGAACACGGTGAAACCGAATTGAACGAAATTTGGTAAAAAGGTAGCACCAGCAAAGGGCACCTCAGTGTCATGTTTCATATCGCCGCCATCATGACGGAAACGTAATGGCGGCCGCCAAAATGGTCAAAGCTTAAATCAAATTACGATTAACCTAATCATTCGATCTCTACCATATTTTGCAACAACATATACAAATGTGGTGAGCGTCTTTTGTCTAAAATACAAGGTCATCAGCCCATTAGTTTGCAGATGGCGGCCATGTATGTGTGCAAGTCGATTCCCCCTATCAATTCAAACACGGTGAAACCGAATTGAACGAAATTTGGTACAGAGGTAGCACTAGCAAAGGCCACCTCAGTGTCATGTTTTATATCGCCGCTACCTTGACGAAAATGTAATGGCGGCCACACAAATGTTAAAAGCTTAAATCCAATTACGGCCAACCTAATTATTTGATCTCTACCAAATTTTGCAACAACATACCTTTATGTGGGAAGAATCATTTGACTGAACTACAAGGTCTTCAACCCAGTAGTTTGCAGATTGCGGCCATGTATGTGTGCAAATCGATTCACCATATCAATTCAAACACTGCGAAACCGAATTGAATGAAATTTTGTACAGAGGTAGCACTAGCAAAGGGCACCTCATATTCATGTTTAATATCTGTATAACACGTTGTATTTCAACAAGCTACTACATCCAACATTCAATTATACTCCTTGAAAAGGACAGAGTTATAACTATAACCATGCATTTAGGAGAAAGTAGGCTATATTTTCTTTACTGAACATCTTCTATAAAGATATTGTTATTTAACTTCAAGCTTGCCAGTTCAGTATAGGCAGAAGAAGTGGCAGCAGCTGCACGTGAACAGATCCCACACCACTCAAACAATAAGATAAATTCATTTTCTATTCCAACCTGGTCAATCACAGATATCACACTTAATGTTCTCAAAGCTCGAATCCATGCGCAGTCAGCTGGCATTTGATGGTGCTCAAATGCAAAGGAGTCGTGTCAGTAGATTTACTTGGCAACATTCTAGTACATCTGTACGAGGAACACATAGCACTTAGGGATGCGAGAGGGGGAATAGCTCAACGAGAAAAGGGACCCTCACACACAGGAATTTCCCCTCAGTCGAGTGCATACAGAGACCACGTTAACTGCTCTCAACAGGACCGCGCAAGAATCAACCAGATAAGTAGCCTGTACAATACAATTTGAATTGACAATTTACAACAACCACATATTCACTCCAAACAAACCATCACATAGACCACAACTAACAAATACTGACGAGTTGCATTATCTCAACTAATACTGCAACTAAATAATTGTATATATTGTAAATATTTTTCACCTGTATTCTCAAACATAGATTTTATAGCCTATGTGTAATGGATCTGATGATGATCGCTTGACGATCGAAACTGGTCATCCAAGTGTATTTATTTATCTCATGTAAATTTTTTTCAGGATTAGGGAATAACCCATCTCATTTGGGTACATTCGTGTTGACCGACTGAAAAGCATCAAACTTTTGTTAACTAAGGCAACACTGAAAATGGCTTCAAACAGCATAATAACCTCCAACAATATCTTAACAAAATATCACATATAGCTAAGAATTCTTGGCAAGTTTATAATAACCGTTGTAAATAATTAAATTTATACCAGTATATTGTATTTTTAGCCTACTTTCGATTTTTGCAAAAAATGAAAGTAGACTTATGAGATCAACACAGGGCGAAAAAAGTGTGTCTGTCTGTGTGTGTGTATGTGTGTGTGTGAGTCTGTGTGTGTGTGTATGTGTGTGTGTGAGTCTGTGTGTGTGTCTGTGTGTGAGTGTGTGTACTCTGAATGTCTGTCCCCCCCTATCAATTCGATCACGGTGAATGCGAATTGAACGAAATTTGGTACAAAAGTAGCACTAGCAAAGGACACCTCAGTGTCATGTTTTATATCGCCGCCATCTTGACGGAAACGTAATGGCGGCCACACAAATGTTCAAAGCTTAAATCAAATTACGAGTAACCTAATCATCCGATCTCTACCAAATTTTGCAACAACATACCTTTATGGGGGGAGCATCCTTTGACCAAACCAATAGGTCAACAGCATAATAGTTTGCGGATGGCGGCCATCTTTGTGTGAATAATGATTCCCCCTATTAATTCGAACACGGTGCAACCGAATGGAACGAAATTTAGTACAGAGGTAGTACTAACAAAAGGCACCTCAGTGTCATGTTTTATATCGCCGCCATCTTGACGGAAACGTAATGGCGGCCACACGAATGTTCAAAGCCTAAATCAAATTACGACTAACCTAATCATCCGATCTCTACCAAATTTTGCAACAACGTACCTTTATGGGGGAGCATCCTTTGACCAAACTAATAGGTCATCAACGTAATAGTTTGCGGATGGCGGCCATCTTTGTGTGAAAATCGATTCCCCCTATTAATTCGAACACGGTGCAACCGAATGGAACGAAATTTGGTACAGAGGTAGCACTAGCAAAGGGCATCTCAGTGTCATGTTTTATATCGCCGCCATGTTGACAGAAACTTAATGGCGGCCACACAAATGTTCAAAGCTTAAGTTAAATTACGACTAACATAACCATCCGATCTCTACCAAACTTTGCAAGAACATACGTTTATGGAGGGCTCCTTTGACCAATCTAATAGGTTATTAGCCTAATAGTTTGCGGATGGCGGCCATCTTTATGTCAAAATTGATTCCCCCTATTAATTCGAACACGGGGGAACCGAATGGAACGAAATTTGGTAAAGAGGTAGCACTAGCAAAGGGCATCTCAGTGTCATGTTTTATATCGCCGCCATATTGACAGAAACGTAATGGCGGCCACACAAATGTTCAAAGCTTAAGTTAAATTACGACTAACATAACCATCCGATCTCTACCAAACTTTGCAAGAACATACGTTTATGGAGGGCTCCTTTGACCAATCTAATAGGTTATTAGCCTAATAGTTTGCGGATGGCGGCCATCTTTATGTCAAAATTGATTCCCCCTATTAATTCGAACACGGGGGAACCGAATGGAACGAAATTTCGTACAGAGGTAGCACTAGCAAAGGGCACCTCAGTGTCATGTTTTATATCGCCGCCATCTTCACTGAAACGTAATCGCGGCCACACGAATGTTCAAAGCTTAAATCAAATTACGATTTACCTAATCATCCGATCTCTACCAAATTTTGCAACTACATACCTTTATGAAAGGAGCATCCTTTGACCTATCTAATAGGTCATTCACCTAATAGCTTGTGGATGGCGGCCATCTTTATGTCAAAATTGATTCCCCCTATTAATTCGATCACGGTGAAACCGAATGGAACGAAATTTGGTACAGAGGTAGCACTAGCAAAGGGCACCTCAGTGTCATGTTTTATATCGCCGCCATCTTGACTGAAACGTAATGGCGGCCACACGAATGTTCAAAGCTTAAATCAAATTACGATTAACCTAATCATCCGATCTCTACCAAATTTTGCAACTACATACCTTTATGGAGGGAGCATCCTTTGACCAATCTAATAGGTCATTCGCCTAATAGTTTGCGGATGGCGGCCATCTTTGTGTCAGAATCGATTCCCCCTATTAATTCAAACACGGTGAAACCGAATGGAACGAAATTTGGTACAGAGGTAGCACTAGCAAAGGGCACCTCAGTGTCATGTTTTATATCACCGCTATTATGACGGAAACGTAATCCGGGCCACTCAAATGTTAAAAGCTAAAATGTAATTACGACCAACCTAATAATCTAGTCTCTACCAAATTTTACAACACCATATCTTGATGTGGGAAACATATTCTGACCAAACTGCAAGAACATCAGCCCAATAGTTTGCATATGGCGGCCATCTTTATGTCAAAATTGATTCCTCCTATTAATTCGAACACGGTGAAACCGAATTGAACGAAATATGGTACAGAGGTAGCACTAGCAAAGGGCACCTCATATTCATGTTTCATATCCCTATAGCTACTACAACCAACATTCAATCATACTCCTTGAAAAGGACAAAGAGTTATAACAATACCCATGCATTTAGGAGAAAGTAGGCTATATGTTCTTTACTGAACATCTTGTTTTATTTATTTTTGTTCATTCATTGAGGGGCTTTGCGAATTGTGGTCTTGTAGTCCCGTGCACATGGATGTGAGTGTGGAATTTGTCTGATAACCTGCATTACTGTGATAGCTGCATTAGTGTGAGTAGTTATTCAGATGAGGCTTTGGATGGAGGTTTTAATTTTGGAACCATCCCGGCATTCCCCTGGAGTAAAAAAGGGAAACTACAGAAGGCAACTTCCAGTATGACTGAGGTAGGAATTGAACTCGCCTCTTCTCAGTTTTTCCTCACGAGACTGAGTGTTCCCCTTACCATTCCCCAGACCAGTATTAAATTTATTGGCAGAGCCGGGAATCGAACCCGGGCCTCCACGGTGATATATAGCCAGATTTATATCATCACCCACATTCGTGAAGACATAGATTTAATAGACTAAGTGTAAGAGAACTGATGATGATCGCTTGACAATCGAAACTGGTCACTCAAATTTATTAATCTCAAGTATATTTTTGAAGGTTTACGGTAATACGCATTACAATTGGGTGGAAACGTGTTGACTGACTGAAGAGCATTAATTATTATTATTATTATTATTCTTGCTGTCGTTTAGGCCATTTACGGACCACGCTATTTCAACTGCCCTCTTCCATGTATTCGCGCCTGGCCCTTAACGTTCGTCCAGTATTCCCGCATTCGTTTCCTATGCTGTTCCTTCCTCACTTCAGTCCATGTCTTGCCAGTTTATAGTTTTGGCTTTTCTTGGAATCCATGATGTTCTTGGAGTTTCGACTTTAGTGGAACACGTTTCTGGATATCCTCCTGGGTTATTCCCACTTCACGCAGGTCTTTTACTACCTCGGTGAACCACGCCGCCTTGGTTTTCTTGTTAAGAAGAAAACTGAAGATCCTACTGCTCAACCTTGTAGAAATCTTACGAGCAATGTGGCCATAGAAAACTACCCTTCTCTTATGAATGGTGTCCGTGATCTTTTCTACATGAGAGTACAGTTCATGATTGTGTCGTCTTCTGAACTCACCATTTTCTTTGATTGGACCTAGGATTTGTCTCAAGATCTGCCTTTTTTCTTATTTCTAGCTTCTCGATCATGCACTTTCTACTCATAGCAAGGCATTAGGCAACATATAAAGCCTCCGGTCGTATTACTGTGCAGTAATGTTGTATCTTGACGTTAATGGATATTGATTTCTTCTTGTAGACATTTTTAGTTAGTTGATATGCCGTACTCATTTTTCTGATCCGTGATGTAAAGGTTTCTTTCTCCGAAGTGTTGGGATCTATCCACTCTCCAAGATATTTGAATTTCCCTGTTCGTTTGATTTTCCCTTTTCCTACCTCTAGCACGTTGGGTGCTGACTTAATGTTTGTTATAAATTCCGTTTTCTCAAAGGATATCTGGAGTCCCACATTTGCTGCTTGTGTCTTCAGTTCTCTGATTTGTTCTACGGCTGTTTCTAGTAAATCAGAAAAAATAGCAAGGTCATCTGCAAAGGCCAGACAATCAACCGTCAGATTCATACTTTTATAAACAAGTCTAAGTCCACTTTCAACTCCTTTATTACCCATGCCTTGCCGCCACTCACCGATGACCTTCTCGAGTACGTAGTTGAAAAGTAAAGGCGAGACTCCATCTCCTTGCCTGACTCCCGTCCTAATTTCAAAGGAATTCCAAATCTCTCCCATAAATTTCACTTTGGAAGTTATTATTATTATTACTATGATTATTATTATTACGATATTTAATTTAACTGGCCAGTTATTTCCCAAGTGCTTCGATGGTAGTGAAGTTGTGGTATGTAAGTCGAAGTGCGAACTCCTGCCCGTCTTTCCTTTCTGCAACATATTTACTAACATTCGTAATTTGCAATATCAAATTTCCTTCCAGGGAGTGCAGCCCATTAGGACTGTGATGTCAGACCCAGCTAAGTTCAATTTCGTAATACATTTAGCTTGAAGGCACTTTAATGTCCTGGCAACATCTGCGACTGATGTGATTAACTGTTTCGTCCAGTGGCTGTTCTCAACTTGCCCCAGTCCCAAGCGCTGTCAGAGTTGTTCTACCTTCGGCTTGGGATATTCGCTTGCGTTCATTGGTTAATTAATTCATTTCCAGTCCCATCAAGGTAGTCGAATTTTCTAAAGCGTGTTTCACCACTGGCTAAAGCTTAGATATCTGAGGTTCAAATGATGGCACTGATTGTGAGAGGGATTATCCTGGCCGTGGATCTTGTCTGGATTGTTCCACATTCACTCCAATACAATGCCGGGATAGTACAGGGTCATTATCTATGTGCGTCCCGATAAACACGGCAAGCTGTCGGCTTTGACTGGCGTAGATCGCGAACACACGTACACGGTTCAGCCGGTGGATGGCGCGCACTTTTACACTTTTATCAAACATGTTCAATGATGTGTACTTACAGTGCTCATAGCCGATGCTGAAAAAGTGCTCCCTTTCTTGTAACACACACATGACATCTTCTGATGAAGGAATGGACAACATTCTGAAGTTTAGTGAGTTGTCTGAAACAAGATGAAAATTTCAAATCATATTTCCAGGAAGACCTATGCCAAATACCAGTACAATTAAGAAGACTCGCTGAACGATTCAAGAAAATTGGCTCAGTAAAAAAAATAAAAAAAATAACAGACAACAAAAATTCGATCAGATTGTTGTCCATTCATTCATCAGAAAATATCTGGTGTGTGTTACAAGAGAGGAAGGACATTTTCAGCATCGGCTGTGCAGGGTCATCCAGTCATTGCGCTCCGGGAGCGTGGCCGCACTCGGGGAGCACTGGGCAGTCAGACTAGTGCTCCTTCCCCTACCACCACTAGACTGTGGCAGCGAGGAGACGGACTATGTTCGGACCTCGCTACGGGTCATCAATAAATTAAAATGTGAAGGTGACAGTAAAACAGGGGATAGGCGTGGTGCAGCGTGGAGGGAGAGTTAGGATGGAACATTTTGTCCAACTACACCGCTCGGCGTTGACCGTGTTTTATAGCACAAATTTAGGTTTTACTCGCTAACCGTTGGAGATACACGAAAAGTGATAAGAGACTTTCGGATAGAAGAGTAAATTTTAAACCTCGTATATGCCATCATAAGTTTTCTATTTCTTAGGGTTCTCTTTTTATTTGAAATGGAAATATGAAAGTTTGAAACCAAAGGGTGCAGTGACGTCACTAAAATGGTCGCCAACTTTAAATTGTGCAAAGTATCGAAATCAAAAGTAGCCTATATGTTTACCATGTATATCAGCTACTTCCATGTAATATGTCATGGAAATCGGACCAGTGGTTTTTGCGTGATTGAGTAATACAAAGACACACAGACACACACCATCTCATTTTTATACATTAGCATAGATAGTGCCCGAATGCAACACGTTGGCAGCATGCCGCGGAGACTCACGGAGTCAGGTGGTATTCGTCCCACTGTTTGGGAGAGTCTATTCCAGGTCACTTGGGTCATGAAAAGCAGCTTTTTCCATGATCTCGGAATTAATTTCTTCATTATATTCCCTCTTGCTCACACTCGTTATCTCAGAGACCTAGTCATCACCCCGTGCAGTCTCTTGAGAGGCAGGATGCTCGTCCAATCAGCGTTAACCTTCACTGCTCAACATAACAGTCTCGTTAAAGACACCAGCAAGTTTTAATAGCTTCATTCAATTTGTTGAAATTTTATTAGCAGATTTGAGATTTAATGCTCAACGCAGACATGATATGAAACTATATCAATACCTTGAACTGAAGATTTTCTTGTAAGAATCTATTCTACTTTAACCGTTGGTCCTTAAAGGAATACACCGATGGCGGTGTTACCTTCGCTAAGGTGCAATACTAAACCATGGTAGACGAGTGGGCTCGAAAGCCACCGTAAATCGTCCTGGAAAGCTCTTCTAGGTTTCCAATTTCATTCTTCAAGCAAACACCGGAACGGTAACTTCTAACAGTACATGTCCACATCGTTGCGCAGTGGCTAGCATTCTTCGCTGTCACCACAGTATATAGCTGACAATCAGTTGGAAGACCGTGAACTAATAGTTTTGTTACAGCGAAATGTAATGAACTCTCACACATCGAAGTACAATAATATTCAGCTTATTTCAGTTTTCGAGTATAGTATGGCCACTTCATACTCCCAACCTCAACCTTTTATAATTCTTCCCTTGGGACATATCAAAGGGTTACTATAGTGGTACTATAATGTGTATAACTGAAATAAATTTAGCTAAGTGCTCCGGGAAATTAAATAAGGAACAATCCCAGTAGGTATTTATTTAGCGTATGGCAACTGAAGAGCAACTAATATACATAGTTTACAAGTACAATCCCAGTATTTGCTCGGAGTGAATGTGCAACATTTAGGTTGACACAATTAGCATCGGAATTTTGACCGTGGATTTCCAGAAGGTATGTGTCTTAGACTCTACTGTAGAAGAGGGTATATCTAGGTTCTCATACATTAGCCAAGCTGAGAACAGCCTTCTTAATACAGATTAGATACACATAGGATCTCTTGGATATCGTGGGCCAAACCCAACCGAAGTCGTCGGACTTTTTCAAGAGCGTTAAAAATCCCTTAGTATGCTTTCCTTCGCAGGAAAAGTAAAGCCGCTGTCATAGATTAATGGCATGTAAGGGAACCTTCCACTATCATCAATTGTGTGAAGCTAAATTTGTAGGTTAGATTTGACTAATGCTCTATTAGTTCCTAAGTTCATCGCCAAGTGCTGGTTGCGATGACATCTAGTAGCCAAGTTCGCAGCTAGGTGTCGTGGACGGTAGCATTTGGTAGCAAAAGTAGGAACTACTTGAAAATTGATCGTCTGCAGTCCTTATCTGAATTACAGATACACACACTAATACAGTCATCACAATTAACACCGGTTATCAGACATATTCTACATACACCCAAAGTGCACGGGGCTACATGACCGCGTTGTCGCAGCCCCTAAACTTAGGAACCAACCAAACGACGGTCTCTTGGACTCAGAGTGATGGTATTTCAACATCAACAGGGGACCTTGGGGGCGATGCGCCGAACCGTAGCGATGTTAATTGCTTTCGTGAACAATGACAGACGGCTTTGTTTCTGTAAGATAATGTGGACTGAGAGGGACAACACACAGTGGGTCATCATGTGCAACAGAGCAATGCCGTTGCTGCAATGAGTATGAATTGGATTGCGTTTATTGTACTGTAGGAAGGTTCAGAGTCTTCTCTAGAGGGGTACTTGGAACTTGGAAACACACGAAGAACTTAATTTTCATAAGAAATACAGTACAGTCCCGCTTCCTTCCACTGTTTTGTCACCGTATTCATTATATATTTTTCAGCTAGCTTCCTAACAATAGTTGTAGTTGGGTGTGTGTCGAATTTGTCTGATATCCTGGGAAAAAGTGGTGTGTGTATTTTTAATTGAAGCTAGTATTCGAAAGGAGGTGGTCGTGGCCTTCAGTTACGAACAATTCTGGAATTTGCTTGGAGTAGAAGTGGAAAACCACGGAACACCAATTACCGGATGACTGAGGTGGAAATCGAACCCACCTCTTCACCGTTTCGCCTCACCAGGCTGAATGTACCCCACTCCTGCCCTCAGACCAGAATTATATATTTCTTGGCAGAGCCGTTAATCGAACTTCCTGACAACAACAAAACCCGCACACATTAATGTTTAATAGTTGTTCTTATTTAATCAAATCAAAAACAAGTAGTTCCCTGAAGAACTATAGCCTACAGCCTATTTTCATATATCCTACTTATGTTAATTGCCTCTATCTACATACAAAATTTCAGTTTGATTGCTGTAATAGATTAGTTGATATTGAGAACCGACTAAATATTTCGGATGGTCGCCATGTTGGATTTTATACATGTAGGTACTGGAGTTATGTACTGTTACATGAAGATGTTTGTGTACGTGTAGCATTCAAACTTCAATCGCATTATTAGGACACAAGAAAAAACAAGGAGATTTTAAAAGTTCGCACAGCTGCCATCTTGTGATTGTGAAAACATTTGAAATAAATTAGATGCCAGTGGATTAACATTCGTATAAGGATTTACTGTACCAAGTTTCACTGCACTCATTTGGTTAAATTGCAAGAAACGTCCATATGAATATTCATAATTCGCGTCGCCGCCATGTTGGATTTGTGATCACCAGCTTATTTAAAGTCCTATAGGTGAACTAAGGTGCATAGCCCCTATGATCATAAAACAATTCAGTTTGATTTCTATAATAGATTCGTAGATATTCAGAGCTGTCTAAATAATTCGGATGGTCGCCATGTTGGATTGTTAAATGTATAGGCCATAGAGTCATGTACCATTAAAGGAAAATTATTGCTTAGGTTCATTATACAAACTTTCACTTTGATCGCATGATTACGAGACAAGAAATAAAAATTGAATTTTAAAATTCGCAAAGCGACCATCTTGAGGTTATGTAAACAATTGATCTAAATTAGATACCAGTGCATTACAATGTGTATAAACATTTCCTGTACCAGATTTCATTGCGTTTTGAACAGTAAATCGCGAGAAAGGTCTATTTAAAATTTTCAATTTCGCTTGGCCGCCATGTTTGTTTTGTAGTTAACCGGTTTTTGAAAGTCTTATAGAAGGACTTCCAGTAGTGCCCTTTATCTCCGTACAAAATTCCATTGTGATACCGCTAATAGTTTCAGAGATATAGAATGCCGGTGAAATATTTCGCACATCCGCCATCTTGTGGTTATGTAAACAATTGAACCAAGTTAGATGTCGGTGCATTACAATGTGTATAAACATACACTGTACCAAGTCTTATTGCGTTTGGTTGGTTAAATCACGGGAAACGTCTATTTTAAAGTCGAAAATTCGCGTGGCCGCCATGTTGGTATTGTAGTTACCAGTTTTTCAAGAGTCACATAGATAAACTTCTAGTAGTTCCCTTTATCATCGTAAAAAATTCCAGGGTGATATCGGTAATAGATTCGGAGATATTGAATGCTGGTGAAATATTTCGCACAGCCGCCATGTTGGATTGGTGAGACGTAACAAAATTCGAAGGGCACGGTCGGGGTCGTCCGGAATAGTGCTATGAACTTACTGAGTTTCATTGAAATCGCTCCAGCCATTTAGAATTTATTAGGGGGGGGGGGGGCACACACACACCTCACACACACACACACACGCACACACACACACGGACAAAAGGTGATCTCATAAGCCTATTTTTTCAAAATTGAAAATAGGCTAATGATTCCAGGATTACAGCGATTCGATATAATAAGATTGTCCATTCGTGGGAGGATAAACACTTATTGTAATATTATTATTTATTTTGCGCATGCGCTTACACATTCTCAGCATTTGCTGGACAGAAAACATTTACAATCCCAGATACCGTACATATCACAAGGAGCAAATTCTTGGTGACTGCATTGAGTAGTAGCTTCATATTCCCCTCATTGCTTCAGGCCTGATTGCCCAAGAACAGCCTTACTACGCGACACATAGAAAGTATGACTGTTTTCTGCATCAGTTTGAAAAGGCCTGGGTCTAATTTCAACGCCGTGAGCGATTCCTTTAAGTTGCTGGGAATCACGCCAGTGCTGGAGATAATAATAGGAACTGTCCTGACTTGTGCCATGTGCCATTGCTTCCTTATCAGTTCTGAAAGCTCTGTGTATTTTGACAGCTTTTCAACATGCTTTGTTAGTATGTTGCCACTGTTTGGGATCGCCACATCTATTAAGGTGGTGTGCTTCATGCATTTGTTAACAAGAACTAAATCAGGTCTGTTGTGCACAGCTGATTGGTCTGTCAATACAGTACGATCCCAGTACAACGTAAAGCTGTCATTTTCCAGTACACTTTCAGGAGCATATTTGTAGTACGGCACTTTCTCTTGGCTCAGCAGTTGAAGTTGTATAGCCAATTCTTGATGGACTATCTTGGCAACAAAATCATGTCTCTTCCTATATTCTGTCCCTGCAAAATGGCGACAACCTGATATAATATGCTGAACAGTCTCAGATGTTGGGCAACCGTATCTGCAATGGTCATCTTGCACAGATGCATCCTTGATTATGAACTTTAGGTAGTTCCTCGTGGGGACAACCTGGTCCTGAATAGCCATCATAAAGCCTTCTGTTTCAGGAAACATCTGCCCAGAAATCAACCAAAAGTTCGACGCTAGCTTGTCGACGTGAGTTTGGATGACTTCATTGGGATGTCTTCCGTGTAGTGGCTTGGACAACCAGGCATTGAATCTATCCAAATCACTGCGCACCTGAATTTGAGTCTCTTGCTGACTTAAGAGTAGTGGAGTTGAATCATCTGCTTCTGTGACAGCCCTGTGCAGCATCGAATGGTTCGATACAGAACAGAAGTATTTTCTTAGCTCATAGATCTGTCGAGCTACTTGGTTGTTTATATCAACAATTCCTCTCCCACCCATATGTCTCGGTAACATGACTCGTTCCACAGATGTCCTGGGATGGTGTTTTCGTGACTTGGTCAGTGATGTTCTAATTTTATGTTCTAAAGTTGCAATGTCAGTTTTACTCCACTTGATGACCCCAAACGAGTAACTAAGAATAGGGACAGCATAAGCGTTGATTGCCTTAACCAAGTTTTTACTGTTGAGGCTGGTGTTAGAAACAAGCTTAATTCTTCTGACAAAATCCTTCGTCAGATCTTGTTTCACCACTGAGTGTTCTATGTGTCTGGCTTGCTTCATTCCCAGATACTTGTAGGTCTCGCTAGTGAACATTGTTGCAATCTGCTGGCCCTGAGCTGTTTCATATACACCTTCCTGCAGCTTGCCTTTCATAATGTTCAGCGTCTTACATTTCTCCAGCCCGAATTCCATTTTCACATCCTGTGAAAAGGTTTCCACTATCTTCAACAGAAACTCTAGTTGTGCTCTGGTGGCAGCATATAGCTTTAGGTCATCCATATACAGGAGATGGTTGATCTTTGCAAGCTCCCTGGAGTTCTTCTTGATACTGAATCCATATTTTGTTGAATTAAGTTGGTTTGATAGTGGGTTCATCGCAAGACAGAACCATAATGGGCTCAAGGAGTCTCCTTGGAATATTCCCTTGTGGATTGGGATCATACTTGTTGCAATACTGCCATTTGTAGTACTAAGGCACATCACTGTCCGCCACGTTGTCATGGCGTGTTCCAAGAAATATATAATCTGAGGATCAATCTTATACACTGACAAAATATGGATCAACCAATCATGGGGCACGGAATCATAGGCCTTCTTGTAGTCAATATATGCCGTGAATAAATTTCTGTTATTGGTAAAGGCCTGGTTAGAAACCACTGAGTCAATGATAAGTATTTCTTTACACCCTTTGGACCCTTTCGTGCATCCTTTTTGTTGTGTTGCTATGATGTTATTTTTTTTCACAGTGAGCATATATTCTCCTACTAAGACAGGACGTGATGATCTTATACATCGTGGGAAGGCATTTAATTGGACGGTATTTTCCAGGATCTTGCATATTTTGTGGGTCTTTCGGAAGTAGATGTGTTACACCTTGTGTAAGGAAATTTGGCATCTTCTGTGGATGAGCAACAACTTCATTTACCAGAGTAGACAGAAGATCGTATACGCAACAGAATTTCTTATACCAGTAATTCTGTATCTGATCTAAACCAGGTGCTTTCCAGTTCGGAAGACCTTTAATGATGGAAGAAATTTCAGTGGATGTTATTGGATCATATTGCATCGGATTAAATTCTTTAGAGATGTTTGTTACTTCCTGAACCCAATGAGAGTCTGAGTTAAAATTGGTGGCTTTGGATAGTTGATTGCTCCAAAACTCTTCAATTTCTTCTCTTGTTGGATAAGGAGCATTTAAGGATACATAGTTTTCACTCAGTGCTCTGTAGAATTTCTTCTCGCCTTTGACAAATAAGTTGTTGTCCTGTCTCCGTTTCCTACTGGCTCTGTATCTGGAAAGTCTGTTCACTATCAACGTAAGTTTCTGTTTGAGTGTATCTAAACACGGTTCGGCTTTTGTGTTTGGGTCATCTCGGTCGGTGTGGATTTTGGACCGCCTCATTATTGCCTTACAGAGTCTCACCAGTCTTCTTGTGTGCGTTCCTCTGATAAACTCAGTCAAACGGCCAATATCTGTTCGCAATTTGTTGATATTGCCTATCAGACGTCTCTCCCACTTAGGAGTAACAGGAGCACATTTCCTACTGCATGAAGTATTCCTTTCTCTCAGTTGGATGCCCATAGTTCTGATAACTGTGACGGCTCCACAGTACAGAACAGTGTGAAGAGATTCTAAGTCATTCACATCTATCAAGTGTTTGGGTAGGATATCTTGATTCATGATATTTAAAATTTTTGATACCTTCCTAGACGAATTTACTCGAGGCAAGGCAGGTCTAAGCATTGGGTCTGTTCCATTGAACTGAGTCATGGCCGTCATCATTTCATCTGCTAGGATCTTGGTATGTGACTCATCTTCATGATGCGTATCCGGCTGTATGCCACTGACTGGCTCATTGTGTTCTTCTTGATGTTGTTCCTGCTCATGGAGCTCTTGTGCTAATTCACTCTCCAGATTAGTTCCTTGATCACAATCAAACACTCTTCTGACCTCCTGCTTGATTGTATTAAGTCTTGCTTCTGGCACTAAATTATTACGGACTATCGTCCTATATTGGTCCGCCACTCTCTGTTCAGTCACACGGAGTTCGGGGTATGCTTCATGGAACTCATTGAATAATTTCTGCCTATATCCAGTTAGTTCTGTTCCAATGCGAGTCACCTTATAATAAATGCGCATTATGGTCTCGTTCATTGCGATTGACCATTTTAAGCGCTTTCTTGGCAGGCCTGCTTGGGTGAGTGCCGGAAGTGGTTCTGCCACAGCACTTTCAGCAGGCAAAGCACTTGACGTTGGTTGGCTTTGTTATAGTTGTTGGGCTGTATCTTCTTGTGCGACAGGAGCCCGCCTCATCAGCATCCTGCCACCGACGATTCGCTTGCTGTCATGTCCATCGCCGGCTCTAGACATGCCCTGACGAACCTCAGGCAGCGGCCTTTCATTAATTTTTAAATTTATTTTCTCCATATTATGGGTGGGTGCGTTTTTAACCTACAGCCAGGTGTTCATCTTCAGCCGCTCCTAACATGGAGAACAGACGCTGTTTGCAGCCGCCCGCTACGGATCAGACACTGCAGTTTAGGTTTGTTATCAGGGTTTTCCCTCCCCTAGGCAGGTTGCCTTCACCACGGCTGCGGAATCCTGCCTACCCCATTTAGTATATCTCGTCATTTCTGGTTAGCACATACCTTATCATTGCAGATTTCTCACAACTCACATTAGATAGGTTATACGGTATAATTATCTTGCAGGGATATTGCTTATATTACAACAGTGGACGTCATTTAACTGCAAACGATCAGCAGAGAAGGAATGCCGTACTTACAAGAATCTATGCAGCAAATCCCTGTAACCTAATTTTGTAGGTTAAGCAGATGTACACTTCACCTTTCGTAATATTAACACGTAAACAGTCCGATTACCTGCACAAATGATATGAAGTATATAATAAATGGGCTTGAAACATCCCAATTTCACACACAACACCGTACATAACCCATTTCGAGAAGGCATTTGGGGTTATAAGGCACTGTAACTAACGATGTAGCAACCACAACATGAATGTAAACAAACATATTGCAGCTGTATTTTGATGATCATGACGTTGATATATCCACAAGCACTATAACTCACACTTGTTTTCGACAAGAGTCCTTAAAAGTCACCATAGAAATCATAAACTAACCATATAAACGTGTAAAACTTACATAAAAAGCGGAAATGCGAGGAGCTCAAAATCAAGGACTGTTCAGTACAGCATGCCACCGCTGGCATTATTATTATTATTATTATTATTATTATTATTATTATTATTATTATTATTATTATTATTATTATGATTATTATTATTATTATCAATATTATTATTATTATTGTATCTATATAGAAGTAAAACAGCCAATAATCTGCTATATCAGCTAGTTACAGAGAAGCAAAGCGATCTCTTGCTACTCAGTAAACAGTATAAAGAAAAAGAGTCACCTCTTTGGTTCAGTGACACACTTGGCACTTCTTCAATATATTCGTGTTTCTAATTTACATTTTATTTATTTTCTGTTTAGTTACCTAAATGTTATCTTACATCCATTTAAATGCGCATTGCAAAATCAATATTAGGCTATAGTAATAACTCATCCGTGATACTTATCATCAACATCATCAACAACATCACATCATCATCAGGTTCTGTTTTATTAGTGTTTGTGTTTCCCTATTATTTCCTTACTTTAGCAATAATTAACTAATTACAATAATTTTTCCTACGCCATACTTACCTGCCATTATATGTATTGTAATCGGATCTGAAATGTATACCTGTTAGATTTAATTACCATTGCTAAGTTCTGTAAATAATGTAATAATGTATTAATTGTAAAATCTGGTTAGATGGAAGAGAGGGCCCAATGGCCCTAATCTTGCCAGACAAAATAAATCTATCTATCTATCTATCTATCTATCTGGGTGTTGGATCCTGTAAAAGCTCTTATGAAGGATCATGGAAGTTCTGATGGTTAATTTTGGGTGAAGACCAGAGGGGTCATCTATTTTAGAATTACCTAACTCCTAATTAGGTATTTGAAGACTTGTGCCGCAAAGTAAATTCTTTGGATCTGGATCGCCACTCAAGATAATTCAATACGGAAGTGTGCCCTACGGGCAAACATAACATGACTCTAGCCTGAAGTAATGTGATAAACGGTTCCAGGCTACAATGGGGGGAGTTTTAGTCGGTAGTCTGCTACTCAGGAGCCCGACACTATGTGTGTAAATGCATCTCTTCCCCTAAATAGAAAAAAGAAAAATTATATTGTGTTTACAGTATTGTGGAAATCACTTGTCTCGGGGCAACCGTAAGAGGCGCTTACCGTATAAATGTGTAAACGTGAATAACATTTACATTATTTGCTTAGTATGTATGAAATTTTAATCACAACATTCCGATTTCGACATTAGTTTAGACTTAAATATATTACAGCTTACAAGAATGCGAATTTATCTGCTTGAGAATAGCAACCACAGGTTCCGAAGGTTCCCAGCAGACCTCTCCACGAAGGCTACTGTTGTCCCCACCAAGCGTGGTCGCGTTTTCTCGTCCAGACGGGGAAATCCAGACCTGACTTATTTCGTCGAACACGCACCTCGTCGCTTGCGTGACCCAAGCCCTCGTGGTTAAGGCACGCTCATTGTGGTCACCACTCGCTTCCCACCACTCCTGCTCATGCGCAACGTGGACTATACAGACATAATACATTCATTCGAGCGTTCTTCCACCAGCAACTTCGCATATTCGGTAAATTTCTCAACTTACATTCCCATGATAGCGGTATGAAAGCCCCGCGCAGTCGGTTGGCACTTGAAGGGCTTAGTTGTGAGAGACATGAATCAGTACATACTCTTGAGGGCAAAATCTGGGACTCAAGCCTCCCTAAAGTCACTGAAATTAAGAAAGGTCGTCAGACTTAGACTATATCAGTATTATTTATTTTATTAATCTAATTAATTATTTACTCGGTAGAGCCACCTAGGACCATTTAAATCTTGTTGCATTAGGCTGTGAATTTTGATTTCAATACATTGAGCTATTATTATTATTATTATTATTATTATTATTATTATTATTATTATTATTATTATTGTTATCACATTCATTTGACCACGTAAGTGGGAATGGCTAATTCTCTTAAGGTGGCACATTGAGAAACGAGCGAATAATGGAGCAGGTCTCCAAGATGACGGCCTTCTGCATGGTGATATGTAGACCAGGATGTATTCCCAATATTTCTATATTGCAAGCCAATGATTCAGGGATGATGCCGGTAGAAGAAATGACTATGGGCAGAACCACTACACTTTCCTGCCTCCACATTTGCCGTATTTCCTCAGCCAAGGTTGGTTGCAGATTATGCGAATTGGGCACTGCAATATCAATGAGGAAGGTTCTCTTCTGCACCTTGTCCACAAGAACGATATCTGGCCGCTTTCCTGGTATGGTTTTATCAGTAATAACTGATCGGTCCCATAACAACTTGTGACTAGGATTTTCCAAAACGGCGTCAGGAACATACTGATAGTAAGGCAAAGTATTTTCAGATGAAAGTGCTTTTGAGCAAGGTGTAGGTGCATTATTTTGGCCACTTGGTTGTGCCTTTTCATGTAATCAGTACGGGAGATTGCTTGGCAGCCTCCTGTGAAATGTTGAATTGTTTCCGGTTCTAGTTGGCATCTTCGGCATTTATCATCCTGAATATTTGCCGTAACTATATATTTAAGATAGTTTTTGGTAGCCACAACTTGATCCTGGATTGCAACCATAAATCCTTCAGTCTCAGTGAATAGGTCCGCATGAGTCAAGCAGCTGTTCGACGCATCAATGTCGACATGTTTCAGGTTGAGATCATTCGGATGACGACCGTATTATTACTATTCCTTCGTTACGGACAACTAAGGACCACGTCATGTAACTGTTTGTTCTGCATTTTAATGTTGGCCCAGTACACTTTCATTCGCAATCGATGTTGCATCTTTCTCTCTGTCGTCCACACCTTCTCGGTTTTTACTGTAGTTTCGGCTTAAGTTGAAAACTCCGAAGTTCTTGAAGTTTTCCTCTAAGTGGGCCACGCTCCTGGATGTCTTCACATGTTATCCCAATCTCCAACAGATCTTTATCTACTTCACCGAACCAGGCCCCCTTTGTCTTTTTCTCATAGAGAAAAGCAAAAATCCGGTTGGATAGCTGGGTTGATTTCATTCGGGTTATATGTACATAAAAAGAAAGCCTCCTTTTCCTCATCACGTCAGTTATTTTCTCTACGAGTGTGTACAACTCTTGGTTATTATTATTAGTATTATTATTATTATTATTATTATTATTACCTACATTTTCATTTGAGCATATTTTGCCTTCCAGCGTTCAGCCTAGTTTGACCTTCTTTAGCACTGTGGCTTCTACTGCTCTTCCTCTCACTTTGAAATCTTTCAACACTGAATCTAACCATCGCACAGTGGGTCAAAATCGAAATCTAGGGGGACAAAATTAGTTTTACGTTTTAATCATGAATTTAGAGTGAAAGCAACGTATATAATTTGTTTACTTCATAATAAACATCAGTTAAGACCTTTTTTAAGCTACGTCTACACATGCAAGAAATTGTCTATGACTAGGAGTTGAATAAAACATTCAGTTATCTCTTCAGAACAATCTTCTACCCCTAATTTACTTACGTCATAGTGAAATGAATGAAAACATTAGATTTTAGCCTACTTTTCACATTTTGCAAAAATGTGGAAAAAGTAGACTACAGAGTTCCACTTTTGACATAATTGCCGAACCCATTACTTCAAACAGTTGTAAACGTGTGAGAACTGGTTGCGCGGCATCTTCTAAAACGTAAAATAACTAAGTAAGTTGCAAAAAGATGCAAAAAATCTTCTAACAGTCGTAAACTACAAGACTATATCTACATTTTAACATTAAGTAGAAAGTGACGCAGAGTGACGCAACATACTAAAAATCTAAGTGAAAATATAATTTTAAAAATAATAGCTAAATATTATATAATGCAAATATAGCTAAAATTACGAAACAATTAGGCCCATTAATAACTGAAACACGTTACAAAGATCATACCTTCATCTGCATGTTCCATCTTAAAGCATCACACTAACCACAAAGACAACCAAACCACAGCCACTTACATTCACCCTCCAATTTAGACTGCTCGAACAGTGGTGACAGATTAACACTAAGATGCGTTTATATCCCAGAATAGTGAGCGGCAATTATATGAGAATGCTGTAGAAGTAATAAATTTTGATTTTTTAGTTATGAAAATAAATAATTGTGTCCTCCTAGATTTCGATTTTGACCCACTGTGCATCGCCTCCTAGATCTACCTCGGCTCTGTAACCTCTTAGGTAATCTCGCCACACCTATTCTCTTCAAATGACCCCTCCATCTCAGTCGAACAGCTTCATCTTGCGTGTTAATTTCAAACTTAGCCTTTATCTGTTTACGAGTAACTTCCTGTCATTGTTCCCATCTACTGCATTTCATCCAGTAATCATTCGTGCTACCCTTTTATCAGTTACCTCTAGCTTATGTATCAGATATCCTGAATCTACCCAGCTCTCACTTCCATACAGCAAGGTCGGTCTAAATACTGAGCGATGTAGTGAGAGTTTCGTCGCTGCACTATCTTCTTTCATGCAGAATATTGTACATCATAATTGCAAAGTCACTGCATTGGCTTACTTGTACCTCGACTTTATTTCTTTCCCCATAATACCTTCCTGAGAGAATATACAGCCTAAGCACTTCAAATGGTACACCTACTCCAATTTTATTCCTCCTATCCGGCATTCTATTTTCTTGCATTTCTTCTCTACTGACATAACATATTAATTTTTATTTTTTAATTTTGATGTGTAACATCTTTCCACTCGGTTGCTGGATATTTTTGTGGGAGTGATTTTGAAAAATGGGACGGATGTGTGTAAGACGCACTGCCAGTTGGATCGCATCCCTCCAGAAGGGATGTGATCGAGCTGGCAGTGGTACCATGTGGAATGTTTATCACATACGGATTACTTTGTAACACCAGAGAATCAAGAAGACAGTGCGAGAGTAGAAATATCAAGCAGGCAGTGAAGAAAAAAGTCAGTCTCTGTTAACGTAACTTAGTTACTGGCAGGAGAGTGATGTAACAGCACAGTATCAAGAAGGCAGTGCGAGAGTAGAAATATCAAGTAGGCAATTAAGAAAAAAAAGAGAGTCTTGGAATTGTCATGTATTATGAGAGTGTACAAAATAAAAAGATTTTGTGTGTGTTGATGAATATCAAGGATAATAATAAAAACAGTAACAACTTTAAGGTAGGATAACATGTCAGATGTTTCACATCATATGCGACTACTGTAAGGCTCGAATCTTTTTTTTTAAATCGTTATGCCCAACTACGGAGCGCGCTTGAACTTATTGTGCACAATGTTCCTTCTTTTCTTCCCAATATCTCTTCATTCGTTCACTGTGTTCCTTTCTGCGTGCTTCTGTCCAGCCTGTATTTTTCCTTTTAGGTTTCTCTGCAAATTTATGTTTGTTTACTAGGCTTCTAAATTTTCCTCTATCTGGAACGGTTTTCTCAGCAATACCCATTTCTTGTAGATCTTCATGTATTTCTGTTAACCAATTATTGCGGATTTTCAGGGTTAGCGCTAGATTTAGAATTCTCTTTGCCAGCCTGTCGTTATCCATTCTGTGAAGGTGTCCGTAAAATTTTAATCGTCGTTTTCTGATAGTATCTGCGATTTTTTCTGAGGATTGAAAAATTTCATGTGGTTTCTTTTTCATCCAAATTCCATTTTCAAACTTTGGTCCTAAGATTTTTCTGAGAATGTTCCTCTCTTGTTTCTCTATGCTTTTCATTTGTGACCTGCACCCAATTATCAGTGTTTCGGATGTATACAGTGCCTCTGGTTTGAAAACATTATTATTATTACTTTTGTAATTGACAAGGATAAACATATTGCAAGAGGCTATATTTCAGCAGTTGTTTGGACACATTTACTGCACGTTATGATTGATACACAGCTAGCTACCCTGAGCGACTGGCAGGTACAGTACATCATCATCATCATCAACTAGAGCAGTTTCCAACCGCAGGTTGGGTCTGCTTGGAGCACAATCCTCTCCTTCGTTTTCTGTCCATCCACCACTTCTCTTCTGTCACTGTTGTCCAATTATCTCCTTTTCTCTCGACACTTTTCTTCACCCCCTTTATCCACCTATCCCTTGGTCTTCCTCTAGGTCTCTTTTTCTTCCACTGCATTTCCAATATTTTCCGTGGTATTATCTCTTCTCCCATTCTTTTCACGTGTCCATACCACTGTAGCCTTGATTTTTCAATCCTATCCTGTAGGGGTTCTTCCTTTAATATTTCTCTGACTCTATCATTTCTGACTCTGTCAATTCTGGTTGTATCTATACGACTCCTCTGAAACTTCATTTCCACTGCTTGTATTCTGCTTTTATCTCTCTCCCTCATGACCCAAGTTTCTGATACATATCTTAGGATTGGCAAAAAGTAAGTCTTGTACATGATCCCTTTACATTTCTGTGGCACATCCTTGCTCCATATCAGTCCTCTAACACTCTTGAAGAATCCATCAGCACACCTTCCTCTTTCATCTAATTCCAAAGCATTTCCCCCATTTTCTTCAATGACACTTTCCAGATACTTGAAGCTCTGCACTTTCTTCAACTGTTCTCCGCCTAACTTTATCCCAGAGTATACTCTGTCCTTCTCACGTGTTGTTATCACCACTTCACCCTTTTGCGTCGAAAACTTCATTCCATAGGATGACACTACTTCCTCCCATGCATTGAGTTGCTCCTGTACATCCCTCTCCTTGTGTCCCCAGATCATCAAGTCATCTGCAAACACCATTGCCTTCATTTCTTCTTCCCCAATATGCTGTGCTACCTTTTGCATCACTTCATCCATCACCATTACAAAGACCAAGGGCGAGAGGGCACTTCCCTGCTTTAGACCATTCGTCAACTCAAACCATTCTGTTCTTTCCATACCGACTTTCACACAGCTTCTGCTTCCCTCTTACATATCTTTCACTCTCATCACTATTTCTTCCATTATTGCTTTGGCTCTCATCGCTTCCCATACTCTGTTTCTTACGACACTGTCGTATGCCTTCTCAATGTCCATAAAGGCCAATACCAAATCTTCCCCATACTCATAGTGGCGCTCCTGTAGCTGTCTCACTCCAAATTTGCCTGAATGCATATTGCTCCTCCCTCAGTTGCTGTTCCGTTACCTTACATGTGGTATGTTCTTCATTTGATGTCAAGTGCCTCGGACATATTCTGCCATACACTGATCGTCAGCTGTTGGAAATCAGCACGCCAGTGGTAAGTTAAAGGACAGTTAGTTTGGATATGATAATCTGATTGAAAGGTGATCCACATCTCCGCTTGTAGAGAGGAATTCCGAAGTCATGCGTAAACGCTATTCCCACATAGTTTGGTGCTATCGCAAACATGAAGTGAACGTACTGTATGTTAGATTGACACCAAGGGTGATGGAAGAGACAACCCTCTGTATTTCTTGAGAATACAAACAAGAGTAATGTATTAATTCGCTATCGTTTTACCCTCCAGGGTTGGCTTTTGCCACGGACTAAGCGAGGGATCCCACCTCTACCGCCACTTAGGGCAGTTTCCTGGAGCTTGAGACTCTGAGTCGGGGATACAACTGGGGTGGGTATCAGCACTACGCCCGGGCGGCCTCACCTTCAAAGCGAACAGGGGCTTGATGAAGGGATGGGAAGAGTGGGAGAGTTAGGCAAGGAATGGGAAGGAGGTGGCCGTGGCCTTACCATCCCGGCATTTGCCCGAAGACGAAGTGGGAAACCATGGAAAACCACTTCGAGGATGGCTGAGGCGGGATCGAACCCCCTCTACTCATTTGGGCCACCCAAGGCTGAGTAGACCCCGTTCCAGTCCTCATACCACTTTCCAAACTTCGTGGCAGAGCCGGGAATCGAACCGCAGACCTCCTGGGTGGCAGCTTATCACGCTGACCACTACGCAACGGAGGCGACAAGTATTAATTCAATTGAGCTAAGTGCCTGGTATGGATAAGGATTGGGCACAACCAAGGGCGCCCGCAAGTTTTTTTTTTTTTTCAGGGGAGGGCCAAGTAATATTTTTAGCCTACTTTTCACATTTTGCAAAATTGAGAAAAAAGTAGACTTATGAGATCGGGCAAATGTGTGTCTGTCTGGCTGTCCTTCCGTCTGTCTGTCTGTCTGGCTGTGTGTGTGTGTGTGTGTGTGTGTGTGTGTGTCCTATCAACTCCTAAACGGCTGCGGCAATCGAAACAAAATTTGGTAGGAGTAAAGATCTATACCTGAATATCTCACGGCCATATTTGAAAATTATGTCAGTACCACCAACTGATGAAAACCCGCAATTGAAATTTGAGCTCCATGTTGAATATCTTGGAAGGTATGCATGGGAGCTATTTCAAAATAATATTGCAGTTTAATTTCCAGGAGGCCATACGTGGCAGTGTTGCCAAAATGATTATAAGCCTGCTGATAGATCCAAATTTTAAATGCATATAACTTCTTCACTATCAATTGGATTTCAACCAAACTTCGTATGTGCTATGTGTACATAAACAGATATGACTGAGCGTATTCTTAAGAGCCCCCAGGGCTGCCAACTGTTAATAAATGCTCTGATTTTTTAAAATCCAAATACCCATATATCAGAAAGTATGCAAGCCGACAGCTTTAAACTATGCACACGTATAGTACCTGACATTCTATATTAATTTGGAGTAACTTATATATGTCAGTGCTACCAACATGATTCTAAGCCTGCTGATAAGTCCAATTTTAAATATATGTACCTTCTAATCTATCATTTGAATTTCTACGAAATTTCGTATGTGCTATGTGTATCATAACAGATATGACTATCTGTCTTCTTAAGAGCAACCAGGGTTACCAACTGTTAATAAATGCTGTCTCTATTTTTGTTACCCTAATATCAATATATCAGAAAGTATGCAAGCCAATAGCTCTAAACTTTGCACACGTATAGTACCTGGCATTCTAGATTAATTTGGAGTAACTAATATACGTCAGTGCTGCCAACATGATTCTAAGCCTGCTGATAGGTCCAATTTTAAAATGCATATAATACTAACTAATGGATTTCATTCAAAATTGACACAACAATAGATCATATTATTTCAGATTATTTCTGACCAATACATGTACTGTATGTCATTGTTGCCATCATGATTTTACGCGCGCTGTTAGATCCAATGTTTAACTGCATGTAACGTCCATGCTATCCATTGGACTTCAACCAAATTTTGTATTCTGTACCTTAAGGGATGGAACTAAGAATATATTCAGTCACCAGGGCTGCCAACTGTAGTTTTCTATTAGGTTACATTATGCCAGGTATACAGTATTTCGAACTAATTAGAAATGTTGATATTACCAACTTAATTTCCTAATTATTCTAGATAGATCCATATAGATTAATCATTGGCTTGAATCTTAAATTTTATGAAAAGTAGGCTCTTTAGTTCGTAACGGAACTTCTTGTTAATTTCATTACCTACCTGTCACTAGGTTATGATGAGACGTACTCCCCCCTCCAATTTCGTTTTATTTCTCACTTGCTTCGTGATATTCATTATTTGGTTGCTCTGAAACCTTGGGTACATTATCTGTATGGCATGAATGGGAGGGTTAGTTCCTTTGAGTTCAGAGTTCTTGTCCATAGCTTTTCTTTGTGAATCATCATCATAATGTTAATTTCATAAAAACAGGTGAAAAGTATTTGAATCACCATGTATCGACAATAATAAAAATCAAGCAATTCATTAAAATGGTAATGATAATCCAGTTCGACGATTTTCTAAACAACTGGGTATATTTTCAAATAATCCCAAATTACCAAGTTAAATAAAACTGTGGAATGATCCCTACATCTAAATCAGTTAACTACAGTATCAGAAACTTCAATTTATGAAATAAACTGGTGTGACAATGAAGAATCGGAATATTCTCGGGCTTCCAGACGGGGGCCACGGCCCCTCCTTGCCTCCCCCTGCGGGCGCCATGGGCACAACGCAACGTGGTGGGGAGACCAAACCTCAAAACGAACAAGATGGACTCGTCGGAAAGGGCAGAGACGAAGAGTGAGGAGAAGATGTAAGTGATGAGACCTGTGACGCCTTTTTGTTTAAGGGGGGATATGCAGCTAAACGGACGGAATGACTGACACCATCTAGAAAGATGGAGGGGTCAAAAATGATATATAAGTTGTATTCCATAATTTGCGAATACACATGTGAGGATATATTTTCTAAAATGAAATAAACACCAATGATCTTCCTAATTGAATATTATATTAAATATTGTGTTCTAACCAAACAGTCATATCAAAAATTAAGATATAAATTGATGTAAATCGACAAAAAATCACAATCAGATATTATATGGACTAAAGAATGAACGTCTATTGTCTGATTCGTTTTCTATTCTCATGAACCTATCCATACGGATTTCTTAGGAGCGTCAAAATCCTTCAGTATGCCTTCCTTTGGAGGGGAAGTAAAGCCGGTGGGAAGTCCTTAGGAATTACCTTCACTACTGCGATTTTCCAGGAAGTAGGAAAATGGTTCAATGATAGGGACTTGTTGAACAGAGTGACAAATAAGGATGGAAGACACGTATGGATATTTTAGATTATGTTAGGCGATAAGCCATCCCAGCTTGGTGCTTTCTTATCGTTTTGTTGTAGAATGAATCGCTCAACTTCTTCATGTGAGAACAAAACGTCGTCAGCTGTATCGGGGGGATTCGTGGATGAGATTCCTACTGCTCTCTGTGCTTCTGTATCCTCTGTTTCTTGTGGAATATACGCGTTTAGTAGAGCATTTGCGGTGTCGGAAAAGGTTTTAGTATAGCCTAGTACAGTCTCTATTGAGGTAAGGTTATTGGATTTTTTTTTTGTTTCCTGATAAGTTTCTGAACAAATTCCCAATGTTTAGCTTTTGCAGGGATTGAGCAGAATTCCTTCCAGCATTCCGAGTATAGAGTATACTTAGTCCTGTATGAACAAATGACAAAATGTATAATGTTACTCAACTTAAGGCTATAGTCACCTGCTTTCAAATCTTTGATTTAATTTACACATTAGTTTATACAGTCAGTACCACGGAATATCAGACGTGTCTCCATATAGCACAGATACCAGCTGTTAGCTATGCATTTCGCCTTCCCACTCCCTGGTATTTTCACACTGGGCGTGTCTGTGTCCGATTCTGACAACCTAGTGTCTCGCGCGTCAATGTTCTCAGATAGGAAAGTATTCGGCCCACTCCCCGTGCCACTCTACACCTCGCTCCTATCGCTGAGTTCTCTGGGTCAAGTGCAGAGCTAAACGCCTGTAAAAGTACATAAGGTTGGTGACCACAATGCTAAAATGAAAAGACAACTGCAGCAACAACTACAATCTTGTAGACGCACGGAGTAATTCTGTTGATGAGTTGATATGCGTGTATTGTAGTCGTATAGAGAAGAATTTATCAAAGTGTGGTCCGCGGACCCATAAAAAAATCAAAATATATTTAAAAAAATGACATTAAATAAGAGAGACACTCTGCTTATAATAATTGATAAACCAAGTACGTGGTAAAAATAGAGGTGAATGCTTTTTCTAGCAAGAAGATAAGGTTCCTAAATTATAACATTGCGGCTTCGATGGCGTAGTCAGTAGAATGCTGAACTGCTATGCCCAAGATCACGGGTTCAAACACGGCCATAATCGTGGGATTTTAAGAGCGTTAAAATCCTTCCTTCGGAGGGGAAGTAAAGCCGGCGGGCTCAAGTCATAGGTTATGGCATGTAAAGGAACCTACCACTACAATTGGTAGTGTGTAGCCAAAATTGTAGGTTGTAATTTGGTTAGAAACGCTCTATCAAGTTCCAACTAGGTCAGTGACAGTGGCATCTGGTAGCCAAAGGTGGAACTACTTAAAATTCAAATTACTGGGAGCCCTCGGGCGTTCAATAAAAATACCCTGCTATGGCAATTGGCTGCAATTCACATTCATTTATTATTATACTAGCAACCCGACCCGGCTTCGCCCGGGATCAGTTAGGAATGCATTACGTGATAAGCGCTTTTTTCCAATGCCAATGAACCACGACCAATATCCGTTTTACGTCTCGGCTGGACTACTAATTATATTATCATGGAGATGCACGTGCAATGAATTCTTGTCAGACGTAACTTAAGAATGGCGAGGTGCATGAAACACAAATCCCCCTTCCGTCCAATCTTAACTTGACTGTGAATTTCGCGGAACGAAAAGTTCACAGGCGAAATGAAAAAAAAAGCCGAGTTGCACTTCCAGGGAAACTCCAAACACAACCACTCTTCTCCAAAGTTTTAACTCAACACGACTCGACAGTTTGCTGCTGGCTGTATCTGGGGCAATAAGCTCGTCCGCTAGCTAAGCTGTAACTGGGGTGATAAGACTCTCCCCTAGCTAGCTCGTAAACTGTCGCATCAGTAACTGAATGGAGATTGTTGGAAGAAATGAAAACGTAAAGACACTTATAGTAGGCGATGTATTCGCCCATAATTTCATTATTCTTTCACTCTGGGCCTGCCGTCTTTCTTGTGTCCATGAGTTTTGGAGTTTTAAGCCTTTCTCGGATGGATTCTTGGGTGCAAATTTGTGGGTGTCTCTATGTAGTCCTTGTTGTAGTCATTGGATCAATGTCGACTTCTGTAAGGTCCATTTGTGTATCTACTAGCCAGCGAATTTTGGTTTGTTGATTCCCATTGACAATAAGAAATATTTTATTAGTCAGACGTGAATCATCCATTCGTGTTAAATTTCCATAAAATTTCATACGGCGTTTGTGTGCAATTCACATTTAATATAAATAAATTATAACATTGAGCTAATGGCAGCGTTTAGCAGACACAAAGTTGTAGCTTGTGTGCCTTCGCTATAAGGCAAAACTATGAGTGGTATGCATGTTTGTGGAATAGCAATAGATGTCGGTTTCTTTTGGGGAAGTGTGTGCGTTTTTAGGAGGGGTCCATGGTGTCCAGAACTTTGAGAAACTCTGTTATAGTGTGATAACTGGTTTCCGATCACAATATATCCGTGTAACATATTTAATTGGGGATTGTAAATCATCTCACGGCATTAGAGCGCGTCGATCTCGAAATCCAAAAATCCCAGGTTCCAGTCCTGGTCACGTCACCTATTTTAACTCCCTGATGGCTTGTACTTCACGTATACAACACGAACTAATAGCTGGAAAAACTCATTTGTTATCAATCAGTGTGTTATTTCAGTTCATTGAAAACTCTCGATAGTGTTCGTGATAAGACTGTTATTGTCCGTGTCGATCAAGGTTAACCAGCTACAATGATCTGTTTGAAACAGTAAGCGATATGAATTCAATATTGTTAATGATATCTCAAACAATACGAACAATACTCTAGTTTAATTCACATATTAACAGACGAAAAAACATTGATAAGCTAATATAAACATGGCCATGTTTTCGTTCAATGCTTTTATTCACGATCCAATTTATCAATATAAAAATTACTGATAAAATAACAAACGCAATTAATTACATTAGCAATTAGGACAATTATATAATACGTAAAAGTAAACATACCAAATAAATGTGCTATTTATGTAGCAAACACAATCCACTGCTCCATGTATCTCTCTTACAAAGACAGAGTCCACATTGACTGATATAGTTGGTGAATTTGAACTATCATATATATTACTTCAGTAGTATAGATCCCTCCTTCGGCACTCACAAGCGATCGATCGTGACAAGTGAGCATTCAAATGAAAGAGAATAGACATTAACAGTGACGAATTTCACTCTAATTTCATAAATATCTACTAGAAGACCCGTGCTGCTCCGCAGCATTCACTTCAACAATCCTACAGCACTTCTGTCCATATGACATTTGCATGTCTTCATGCTAGTGACCTGAACAGACATTTACGATACCGTCGCTTTTGGGTAAATAATGAAGTAGACTTATGAGATCAAATGTGTGGGTGTCTGCCTGTCCTCTGTGTGTGTGTCCCATTATTTACCCTGCGTAAGCTTAAAAGGCGCACGGACGTCAGGCCGAGGTGAACAGCTAACTCCAAACACATAAGCTCTACTCTTCTCTGAAGAATTAACTCGACACGATTCGGCAGTTTGATGCTGGCTGAAGCGAGGGTGATAGGTCGCTCGCAAGCTCGTAAACTCACTCTGAAGCGAGTAATTTAAATTTCCACTGAATGGAGATTGCTGGAAGAAATGAAAACGTAAAAACGCTTACAGTGGTCGATGTGGGAGCTGTCGCAGACTTTCTTGCAGAACTTTTCATGCTGAACAATTCTCAGAGAATACCGATTTTTTTTAAGGCACATGGACATTAGGTTTTTCTTCAACTCAATTCACTGAAATCGTAAATGTTCGGCTTCTTTTGGTCATAAATAAATGTTTTTCTGCCTAATCCATCATCGAGAAATCCTTTACAGAATGGTGAAAACCACATCAAATCCATCAAGTTGCTCTCGAGATTACCCGTTACATCCAAGAATTGGGAACTTTGTTTTATACTAAATAGATAGAGATATCCACACAATTTAAGGCTACAGCGGTACAATTTGGTGTCTTGTCTACTTATGAACAATGTTATAAATTTAAAATAAAAGATGGGTCTCTTATATTTGAATTTAGAGGTGTAACTCTTGGTTAACATATAGAGGTGTGCAAATTAATAGAATTAAATTAATAATTTCAATTAGTCGTAATTACTTTTATTCAAAATCATTTTATTGACCAACTTCTTTTGTTGTCCTACTTAGTAGTGTTTCCTCTCCCGTGGAATTACACCTTTTCCCATAAGGAATTACGTCTGGAAACTTTCAGATTATTGGATTCCGAGGGATATCTGAGCTGGATACTTTTTCAATTTTTCATTGACTTTAGAATTCAAGTCAGGTGATGTCAATGCATAGTTCATGAATCTTTGAATAGTTCAATAGCGTTCATCAGTTAAAAGACCCCAAATCCCTCCGCTCTAAATTCACACGTAAAGTAGAGTGAAGTAATAAAAACGAAACGTGTGGCATTTTGCATTTGCAAGGTTCCTCTGTTAGTAGAAATTCTAAAAAATCGTTTTAATTTGAGTTTCTTAAATGAAAATATAATTAGGAGTCTTGGTTAAACATTGGAAATAATTTCATCGCCTTGCAAACATACTTAGTACATTAAACCGTGAAAAGTAAAAATGTAATTTAGGAAAACTGACATCGAATCTAATAATTTACACATCTCTGTAAAGACAGCAATCACCTCCACCCCTACAGATAGAATAGTAAGTAAAGGCGATTGATGAGAAATCAATAGATAACTCACACAGAAGGAATTAATATTTATTAAGCCGTAAATTTGATTGAGTATATCTTTGTTATAGAACTGAGGGAATGAAATAACAGGATGTAGGATAGTAATCACCGATGTAGGACAATAGTACTTTTTTTACAATTACCACAGGACAGTTATCGTATTAGGGAAGCGGATGTCCTTGTATAATTGTTATTTAATCTGTGCCCCGTTTTCTGAGGTCTGTGCTACTCCGCATCATTCGTTTCTAAATTCTAATAGTACTTCTTTCCATTCGACATTTGCTGTTCGCTTGCCTTTTGGTTATATTTGAACTTTGACGTCATGAAAGGATTTTGCTCGCGATAGTGCGGCATACAGTAAAGTTGTCCGTGGCTAAACACCGGTTGAGGTAAATAAATGCCTACTTGATCTAGTGTTTGACCTTGAGCTTTATTGATAGTTATACAAAAAGCCAAACGTACTGGAAACTGCCTCCGTTTGAAGGAAAATGGCATAGAAGTATCTGATGGCATAAGGTCTAGGCGAGGGAGTAGGACATTGTTTCCAACATTTACGCCAGTAATAATGTCCAGCTGTAAGCAATTGTCATGCATCTTCCAAACCAACAGTCTAGTACCGTTCAACAGACCTTGGGTAATATTAATATTTCTCAACAAAGTCACAATTGAGCCTTCTTTTAGTCGAAGGATATGAGGTGGCAATCCACTTATGCCTAAGCTGTCCAAAAATTATATTGGGAATTGTAGAAGTTCACTCTCATCTTCAGTAATCAAATTATTCACACTGATGTAAGTTCTCGATGATCCTGTGATTAGGTCTAAAACTTTGTCATTGATTTCTTTACAATGTTCATTTTTAGGTGCTAAAATCGCTATTTTTGAAAAGCGTGAAATATTTTTCAGCGTGGGACTAATTCTGAATTTTCTCCATCGACGTGAGGGTATTCACCTTTACCAATTTGTATGCAGAAGTTTGCAAAGTCACGTTGATCTGTATCCGCTCGCATATTTTTGTTGAGTTTAAAAATTTTGAATAATGGCCACAAAGGAGAGAACCTTACTGACATTTGGACTGATGCTGCTTTAGATGCGTGAGGCACAACAGGCAATACCTGCCTAAAATCTCCTGATAATATGATATTTTTTCCTACGAAAGGCACGTCGTTATTCATGATGTCCTTGAGCAACCGATTTACACACATCAACGCGTGCTTATTGGCCATAGAGGCTTCATCCCAGATGATAAGTTTTGCTGAACGAATATAAAATGCTTCCTTGCTGTTAACCTTTATTCCTGATACAGAACTTTCATGTAAATGTAGAAGTAACTTGAACTATCTGTGTACAGTAGTAACATTGCTGCAATACCAGTCCATGCAACAGAAACTACATTTAACCCCAAATTTGTGCAACTGTGAATCAAGCATTGGTAAAGATATGTTTACCCGGTGCCCCCTGGACCGTCAATGAAATATGCATTACTTATTGTTTCATTGCTGTTTTGTACTAACCCCAAAATGTCTGCAATTATAGCCGTTTCGTTTCCATTTGCTTGGTTTATCATCCGACTTAATTGATCCTCATTAAGTTTTGGATAATTCATTGGTAAATTTGTCTGAGGGAAATTACCAATAATAGCTGGCAATTCGAGAGAAGTAATGGGATGACCATGGAGCTTTAATGTATTACAAATATCTATAATAGTGAACTAATATGCAATGTTAGGTTCGTGAAACTGCAGATAATCTTCTGATAATGAATTCTTGAAAATGACACATTACATTTGAAGGGGTCTGAAAGATACATATATAAGAAAACAGTTGTCGTAACTGAGAAGGCATCTGAAATTGTGACGCTTCTGCCAAACAACGCTGCCATTCAGGATCGTCAATCAGCAAACCTAGCTCCTTAGCTGTTTCTTTAAGAGTAGAATAGACAACTGCTTTGTATGTTCGTATCTCCTGAAAGCTGGTAGCACCTATGACGTGAAGCAATAACAGGCGTAAATAATACCTTTCTGTTTCTGTAGGCGAAACATTATACATTCTGCCTATAGTTTTTGAAACATTTTTTCTTTTTTGCCACTGGCAGTTGCTCTTATTCCAGACGTAATGTACTGGTGTTTCAGAATATATATACGGACTTCTGGCTTGCGAAACTTGATTTAAATTGAACCACGCTTGTAATTCCGTGTTGCGCAACTGTGCTTGAAGTAAAATATCAGGAGCGTTATCATTTATCAAATAGATATTTTTGCAAGTTTGGCAAGTGAACTGGTAATCGCACGATAGAATGTGACTGTTCATGCATGTGAAATGAAAATATCCTGAATGCGGCTTTTGTTGGACCAACATATTGAACCCTTATTGATTTGCCGATCAAGCCTTCATGATTTTTATTATTATTATTACTGATATCCAGGCAGTGCATGTTGGAGATTGACAACGGAAAGCAGGTAGTGTGTCTCAACGCTTGCAACAGAGGTAGCGTGGTAATTATTCCTGGGGATGACCGGCTAAGCCCAGCTCAAGGACAAATTCGGAGTGAACGCGCCTCCAATTCGGCGTCATTATGGGCGTGCCAGAGGTGAATTTCCAACCGATACACGATTGAATCATCGAATCAGGAGAGAGGACGCCTAAACCACGCGGATATGTGCGTACCAAAAAAAGGCGCTGAAAACATGTGTATGAAGAACCGCCGATGAGATCAGATTCCGCATAAGTGCATTGAGACGTTGAACTAAAATGAAGAAGTTTGATACTAGTCCCAATTCTGTGAGTTGAAAATTACAGATTATTTTCTCAGATTGCCCCTACTCCACTCCATTATGCCAGTTTCAAATAAATTGATCGGTGATGAGTGGTTTGACACACAACTTTATCGAGCTCTGAGGAGCATCGTTCACGCCGGTTTGAGACACAATTTTTATCAGGCTCTGGTGAGCATACTTCACGTCAGTCTGAACGAATATTTTATTGTGCTCTTGGGAGCAGAGTTCATGCCTAGCGGAGGGGATATCTCTAGTTGTGATAAGCGCAACTCGGCTTACGTAATTTGTGATAATTGTTAAATGCCAGCTGCGTGGCGGACTAAGATTGTAATATATTCTGTAAATTTTGTGTTATATTTTTTGTGTGATGTATATGTGCGTGTGAAGTAAGCAAATGCTTAGATAGGGCCAGTTCAACGTGGAGTAATCGCCCAGGACTCTTGAGTGAAAGTCAGTAGCTCATAGCGATTCTAGCTAGGTAGAATTTTAATTTTGAACATTTCTTTTCAAGATGCCACGCCAAGATGTCTACAGCAAGGTCGATTTGTGGAATGATGTGCTACGCCTCTACCAGAATGTCGACGATGACGGAGTAGATTTCCCGTGGGGGAATGCACTGGGATGGAGGTTGATTTTCTGCAAGCTGGACGGTGATGTACAAACCATTGATTTATTCAATATGTAGCTATATTAGACGCGGGAACGTTGTAAATAATTTATTCATGGTTTTTATTTTGTATTTTGATTTCGTGCGCCAAAACTGTTATCTGTTAAATGTACGTTGGCACGTGGCCAAAAATTTGTTTGATTGTATATTTTTTTCTTATGAGTCATTATTAGTATGCACGGTGCGTGAATTTGGATTTTATTCATGCGAATGCTGAGTTCGTCACGGTCGATAAAAAGGTGCTTTTATTCAAATTCATGTTAACTAGGAGAAGGGGGTAAAAGTTGTTAGATGTTTTACGAACAGGTTTTTATTCATACTAGGGTTGCCGAACGCAACACGTAAGATGTCACTGTAGAACACCTTAGTTCTATATTTTTGAGTTTTTTATATCCCTTTTCAGGTTCTTCAGTCACGGACTAGACTGGAAATGCTAGTCGGTGGAAATATTTATGTCTTTTATTTCAGGTTTCTGTCAAACCCATACGTGTGATTCTGGTGTGTGTATTGTGTCAAGGTGTGTGTATTTGATTCTTCGTGATGAGGGGTAGAATGTGTCTACTGCCCTCAAATTTTGATGGTATTTTTATGGAAAGGCAGAGCGCTCTAGGTGGCTACTCTACCTTGTCCTGTGCTGATTCTTGGATTTCCTTGCGAAATGCTAAGATATTTTTATTTGACACACACACGTATATTATGTGCTATTTGGAGCACGCTTCTTCGAAACTCGAGCCATTGCTAAGGCAGGTCGAGGTAATTGACACGTGGGTTGTCAGATGTTGCAGATTCCACTTTGCGCTCATCTATGTCTGGTGATTCATCGTTTATGCAGTCCAGCTGACCGACTGACCCCTGTAATCTATCTGTAGCAAACCTGTTCTTGTAATGATCATTGGATCATAATTTAATCTGGGAGTTCGCCATGTCCGTTACGAATTACCGCATATCGTATGAAATGAAATATTTGTTTTATGATGTAAATGTTGGCTCTGAGCCTAGTGATTTCTGTGACTCATTTCATTTGTTTATATTGTTATTTTTGTTTGTTGTGACACCGTTGGGTGTATCTTGTATTTCATGTAAAAATGTCAAGCGGCCATGTGTGTATTTTTCCTGTTTGGTCACGTGTTGATTTACTTGTGTTGATTTGAAAAGTCCTAATTTTAGGCGTTGGTGTTGTTTGCTACGGCAATTCTTTGATTCCAATTTCATGCGGAAATTATATTTTTTTCTTATTCAGTGTAGGAAGTGTCGGATTAGTTTAATAAGTGTTTAGTTGGTTCCTCGTGTCTGTCTAGCTCTAAGACAATGCAGATTCGTCCCCTGAAGGTTTACTGGATGGTAACGAATCTCGCATTAAATTGTACACATCTTACCGCATGCAGAGAAGCCGCACACGCACATGTCATTGCAGTAATTTGGGACATTTGGTCCAGATGTTTACGATCTCTCCAGAGATCAGGCCTAGTTTGGCAATTTTATTAATTCAAGTGGGTGTCACTTGGGAGACCTTGTTTTTTGTTGTTGTAAATAGTGTAAATTTGTTGATCTGTTTATTAAATTCATATGTTTTAATCCTGGTATTCACATTTTCCTCCATGTTATTTTGTTATATGTTACCCTGCATGTTATAAGAAGCGCTTAACAACAACTTTACGAAATGGACTGGTACATCCCCCGAAATTGAGTCTCATATGCTTCATTGCAAGAGTTCAATATCTAACATTTAGGAAAGAAGTAATTTCATCGTAGTTCACCGTTTCGCCTTCAGGACACATTTTAACAATGCAGCAGTCATGACCTTTATACACATACTTGTGGATTTTAATACATAAGATATTTGTGGATGTATTTAACACTCCGAACACTTGAGCATATTTCAACATTAATATTAGCTTGCACGTAAATTAAAAGAAATGGATTGTAGGGAACAATGAATCGACTATCGACTTCAATGTCAATGCCTAGAATTGTTTTTATAATAATCCGTCCATTATTTCTTCTCCTTTACGAAGGATAACCATTGGCATTATCTTTGGTCTCTTCCTGAAACTGTTTAGGTAAATCTTTCTTACATACGTCATCTTTCATACAGACTGACGCAGGATTCAAAGATCCGCGAGGACCATGTACCATATGACGCCTTACCAACTCGTATACCGTTTCATCCACGAGATCTGGTATTTCGGCTGACACCACACTGTCAATGTCAGAAATTTCTCGAAACTTTCAATCTTCCGTTAATGTTAAGAGTAAATGGATGTGCGGGAGACCTCGTTTTTGAAATTCCACTGTATATAGATATGCTTTTACCGAAAATTTCCTTAACATTAATCAATCGTAGCAATTCCTGTACTTTGCAATGGAAGACTCTCGCTTCTATATCAGGCCTATTATTAGCCATTTCCCAGAGATGAATGCTGTTAAGTATTTCTGGTCAGCCCGCATCATAGGTGAACGTAATGAATAAATCTGGCTTTCCGCACTTCCTCACTATCGCCATCGTATCCTAATAATTTGCAATATTTTCCTTGGGCTACCTGTAAAAGATGATGGCAAAACTACAATACGACCCACTCAGAGATTTTCATTTTCTGCTCGTACATGCAAGGCGTTTGCAAAACTGGCATATGTATCAACCCGTAACTTCGTTTGTTGATGACGTATATATTTTAACCGGTCACCTTCCATACGACAGTAGTAATCCACGAATAAATATCCATTTTGCAAACTTGAGCAGCGACAACTAACTCAACATGACCTCCATGAACACCATTCATAGACACATACATTTTGTAATCATCGCTCGTATTGATAGCAGTTTCGTACATATCGCTGTTGCCAACAATAACGGAAGAATAATTATTCCACTTGTCTGTAACATGTTTTACAATTCGCTCTTTCTAACCTGTGTAAATAAACTCTGATTGTTGTACTCACAATATGCCAATGACCTGAACAGACAATTACCGTCACCTTTAATCTTTATAACGTTTGTAATTGAATGTCGCCTCTCATTCATCATAATATGATTCATTGTATTGATTGAGCACACAACCTATAAGGACGAATGATGAAAAGAAAAGAAGACAGTTTGTAGCCGGTGAGACCAAAGACTATATAACAGAAAGGTCGGATACACAATACAAAATGGCGGTTCCAACATTCGACTGTAGTGGCATCTTCGTGAAAATAGTTGCATTTCGTATATAGTATTCATTGTCATTCAAACAGATGTTGATATGACAGTGTCATTAGCAAAGTGACTGCTGATTGTGCATAAGCATTTCAGTTCTAAAGTAATCCATTCTTTGAGAAGTTTTAATAAAATTATGTGCACAGAATCCCCTTCTACTTATTGTATGGATACATGCGACATTAGCGCCCGAGTGGAACAGGTAGAAGTTAACGATATCATGTATGGATGCATGCAACATTAGCGCCCGAGAGGAGAAGATAGAAGTTAACGATATCATGACGTAATTAGGGAACTCTCTGTTAATATCAAGTTAGACTTATTATTGAGGCGGCGTTGAATATCATGATACAGTTATTCATAATGTTGAATTTTGGGCTTATGCCGTGTTTTATTATACTAATATTCGACGCGTTTCGAAAGAAACCATGTCTTTCATCGTCAGGAATAATCTGGAATACGACAATGTTGCTAAGAGAAAGCAACGAAGAACATATAGAAGGTGCCCAAAGATGGACGCCATTATAGCCCCATGTTAGGGACAACGGAAAGCAGCAGTGAATTACTTTCTCAGGGTTCTGATAATATGTAGCCAGGATTCACTGAGATTGTAGCCGGTGTCGCGGTTGAAATTATCTGGGTGTTTACGTATTTCAACCGCCTCCCTGATGATTCTGGGACGATATTGCTTTATACGGGCAAGAACATCCACTCCTTGGAACATGACATCATGGCCAGGTGTTAAAGCATGATCGGCAACAGCTGATTTATCAGGTTGAATGAGCCTGATACATCTATTATGTTCCTTAATGCGAGTGCATATTGTTCTCGAAGTCTGCCCGATGTAAACCTTGCCACAAGTACAGGGAACTCTGTAGATACCCGGTTGTTGCAATTTAGGCAAAACTGTCCTTAGTTGGTCGCAGGAGTTGCCTAATCTTAACAGAAGTTCCAAATACAGTCCGTATGTTGTACCGACGTAGGATTTTAGCAATACGATCCGTTGTGTTATGTATGTACGGAAGGTAAGCAGTTCCTCTTACATCTCTTTTCTCAACTGACGTCCTATTATTATTTGTTGGTTTCAGAACCGTAGAAATCAAAGCCTTGCTATAACCGTTGCTCTCAAAGGTGGTTCGCAGGGTGTTAATTTCTTCTTGTAAAGAAGACACTTCACAAATCCTCCTAGCCCTGGTAGTTAGAGTTGTAAGGATACCATGTTTCTGGGCAGGGTGATGGTGAGAACTTGCGTGGAGATATCTATTGGTGTGTGTTGGCTTACGAAAAACGCTGTGTCCTAAAGATCCATCCTCTTTCTTGGTGACGAGAACATCTAAAAAAGGTATTTTGCCGTCAGATTCCTTTTCCATGGTGAAACAAATAGAAGGGTGCTGGAGATTAAGGTGATCCAGGAAATGGCTAAGATTTTCCTCACCTTCCGTCCAAACAACGAACGTGTCATCCACATAACGCCACCAGATCTTCGGTTTGAAAGGAGCCGACGACAAAGCTTTCTCTTCAAAGTTCTCCATGAAGAAATTAGCCACAACAGGAGAGAGAGGACTACCCATGGCCACACCATCAGTCTGCTCATAAAAATTCCCATTCCATAGAAAGTAGGAGGAGGTCATGCAGTGATAAAAAAGTCTTGTGATGTCTTCAGGAAAAAAGCCATTAATGAGAGACATAACACCATCAATAGGTACTCTCGTAAACAGAGACACCATGTCGAGACTCACTAGAATATCACCCGGCTGAAGTGTTATAGCTTTTAACTTTTCCACGAAGTGTGTGGAATCCTTAATGTACGAAGGCGTGTTACCCAGAAGCGGCTGAAGTAGTCTACCTAAGTATTTGGAAAGGGCATATATAGGAGAACCAATCGTACTAACAATAGGTCTAAGAGGAACATCTTCCTTATGTATTTTAGGAAGACCATAGAGTCTCGGAGGAATAGCATCCCCTGGAAGGAGAGTCTTCGCTGCATCCGCTGGAATAGATGATTGCTTGATCAATTTGACGGTGACATTTGAGTAGCGAGTAGTAGGATCACGACTATTAATCCTATATACAGGATCTGATAACAAAGACGAGATCTTGGAATCATAATCAACCTTATCCAATACCACTGTCGCGTTACCCTTGTCAGCGGGGAGAACGATAATATCAGAATCGTCCCTTAGATCTTTAAGTGCCCGGCTTTCGCCTTGTTTTAAGTTGGTGTTAGGTGGCTTAGCGGTCTTGAGAACTCGGGAACATTCTTGCCTGGCTTCCTCGGCCTCTTCAGGTGTGAGGTGATGTACCGAGGATTCTACGGATGTAATAAGTTCTTCAATAGGAATTCTTCTAGGCGCTACAGCAAAATTGAGACCTTTAGCGAGAACTGCCTGTTGGGTATCACTTAGGGGCTTGCTGGACAAATTTACGACAACCTTGTTAGCATCTAGTCTAATGGCTTGAGATTTCTGCATTGATATAACCTATCATATTTGGAAATATGTCTGTCCCTCACCTGATCTAGAACGCTGTTAGCTTGCACTGAAGAAATACGATCAAAGATCTTCCATAATTACTCACTTACTAAGTTTGAGAGGCGTAGATGTAGCTGTAGTAACTCCCTCGAAATAAAATCCAACTGCTTATGAGTATGCTGTAACCTCTCTATCAATAACGCCTTGCTTGCACGACGATAGATTCTCGTTGCCTTAGGTGTTCTGAAGGAATGCTTCAACATAACAAAACTCGGTAGAATATCATGATCCCGGCATCTTAGGAGAAAAGCGAGTGAAGAGATTAGACACACCTTCTTGCGTCGTAACCTACTAAATCTAGACATCAGTCGGAAAATATCCTCCCCATAGAAGTTTCTAATATTGTCATTTAGACTTTCACGGCCCGTGTTATTATTCATAATGTTGAATTTTGGGCTTATGCCGTGTTTTATTATACTAATATTCGACGCGTTTCGAAAGAAACCAAGTCTTTCATCGTCAGGAATAATCTGGAATACGACAATGTTGCTAAGAGAAAGCAACGAAGAACATATAGAAGGTGCCCAAAGATGGACGCCATTATAGCCCCATGTTTAGGGACAACGGAAAGCAGCAGTGAATTACTTTCTCAGGGTTCTGATAATAGGTAGCCAGGATTCACTGAGATTGTAGCCGGTGTCGCGGTTGAAATTATCTGGGTGTTTACGTATTTCAACCGCCTCCCTGATGATTCTGGGACGATATTGCTTTATACGGGCAAGAACATCCACTCCTTGGAACATGACATCATGGCCAGGTGTTAAAGCATGATCGGCAACAGCTGATTTATCAGGTTGAATGAGCCTGATACATCTATTATGTTCCTTAATGCGAGTGCATATTGTTCTCGAAGTCTGCCCGATGTAAACCTTGCCACAAGTACAGGGAACTCTGTAGATACCCGGTTGTTGCAATTTAGGCAAAACTGTCCTTAGTTGGTCGCAGGAGTTGCCTAATCTTAACAGAAGTTCCAAATACAGTCCGTATGTTGTACCGACGTAGGATTTTAGCAATACGATCCGTTGTGTTATGTATGTACGGAAGGTAAGCAGTTCCTCTTACATCTCTTTTCTCAACTGACGTCCTATTATTATTTGTTGGTTTCAGAACCGTAGAAATCAAAGCCTTGCTATAACCGTTGCTCTCAAAGGTGGTTCGCAGGGTGTTAATTTCTTCTTGTAAAGAAGACACTTCACAAATCCTCCTAGCCCTGGTAGTTAGAGTTGTAAGGATACCATGTTTCTGGGCAGGATGATGGTGAGAACTTGCGTGGAGATATCTATTGGTGTGTGTTGGCTTACGAAAAACGCTGTGTCCTAAAGATCCATCCTCTTTCTTGGTGACGAGAACATCTAAAAAAGGTATTTTGCCGTCGGATTCCTTTTCCATGGTGAAACAAATAGAAGGGTGCTGGAGATTAAGGTGATCCAGGAAATGGCTAAGATTTTCCTCACCTTCCGTCCAAACAACGAACGTGTCATCCACATAACGCCACCAGATCTTCGGTTTGAAAGGAGCCGACGACAAAGCTTTCTCTTCAAAGTTCTCCATGAAGAAATTAGCCACAACAGGAGAGAGAGGACTACCCATGGCCACACCATCAGTCTGCTCATAAAAATTCCCATTCCGTAGAAAGTAGGAGGAGGTCATGCAGTGATAAAAAAGTCTTGTGATGTCTTCAGGAAAAAAGCCATTAATGAGAGACATAACACCATCAATAGGTACTCTCGTAAACAGAGACGCCATGTCGAGACTCACTAGAATATCACCCGGCTGAAGTGTTATAGCTTTTAACTTTTCCACGAAGTGTGTGGAATCCTTAATGTACGAAGGCGTGTTACCCAGAAGCGGCTGAAGTAGTCTACCTAAGTATTTGGAAAGGGCATATATAGTAGAACCAATCGTACTAACAATAGGTCTAAGAGGAACATCTTCCTTATGTATTTTAGGAGGACCATAGAGTCTCGGAGGAATAGCATCCCCTGGAAGGAGAGTCTTCGCTGCATCCGCTGGAATAGATGATTGCTTGATCAATTTGACGGTGACATTTGAGTAGCGAGTAGTAGGATCACGACTATTAATCCTATATACAGGATCTGATAACAAAGACGAGATCTTGGAATCATAATCAACCTTATCCAATACCACTGTCGCGTTACCCTTGTCAGCGGGGAGAACGATAATATCAGAATCGTCCCTTAGATCTTTAAGTGCCCGGCTTTCGCCTTGTTTTAAGTTGGTGTTAGGTGGCTTAGCGGTCTTGAGAACTCGGGAACATTCTTGCCTGGCTTCCTCGGCCTCTTCAGGTGTGAGGTGATGTACCGAGGATTCTACGGATGTAATAAGTTCTTCAATAGGAATTCTTCTAGGCGCTACAGCAAAATTGAGACCTTTAGCGAGAACTGCCTGTTGGGTATCACTTAGGGGCTTGCTGGACAAATTTACGACAACCTTGTTAGCATCAAGTCTAATGGCTTGAGATTTCTGCAACTGATATAACCTATCATATTTGGAAATATGTCTGTCCCTCACCTGATCTAGAACGCTGTTAGCTTGCACTGAAGAAATACGATCAAAGATCTTCCATAATTACTCACTTACTAAGTTTGAGAGGCGTAGATGTAGCTGTAGTAACTCCCTCGAAATAAAATCCAACTGCTTATGAGTATGCTGTAACATCTCTATCAATAACGCCTTGCTTGCACGACGATAGATTCTCGTTGCCTTAGGTGTTCTGAAGGAATGCTTCAACATAACAAAACTCGGTAGAATATCATGATCCCGGCATCATAGGAGAAAAGCGAGTGAAGAGATTAGACACACCTTCTTGCGTCGTAACCTACTAAATCTAGACATCAGTCGGAAAATATCCTCCCCATAGAGGTTTCTAATATTGTCATTTAGACTTTCACGGCCCGTGTTATTATTCATAATGTTGAATTTTGGGCTTATGCCGTGTTTTATTATACTAATATTCGACGCGTTTCGAAAGAAACCAAGTCTTTCATCGTCAGGAATAATCTGGAATACGACAATGTTGCTAAGAGAAAGCAACGAAGAACATATAGAAGGTGCCCAAAGATGGACGCCATTATAGCCCCATGTTAGGGACAACGGAAAGCAGCAGTGAATTACTTTCTCAGGGTTCTGATAATAGGTAGCCAGGATTCACTGAGATTGTAGCCGGTGTCGCGGTTGAAATTATCTGGGTGTTTACGTATTTCAACCGCCTCCCTGATGATTCTGGGACGATATTGCTTTATACGGGCAAGAACATCCACTCCTTGGAACATGACATCATGGCCAGGTGTTAAAGCATGATCGGCAACAGCTGATTTATCAGGTTGAATGAGCCTGATACATCTATTATGTTCCTTAATGCGAGTGCATATTGTTCTCGAAGTCTGCCCGATGTAAACCTTGCCACAAGTACAGGGAACTCTGTAGATACCCGGTTGTTGCAATTTAGGCAAAACTGTCCTTAGTTGGTCGCAGGAGTTGCCTAATCTTAACAGAAGTTCCAAATACAGTCCGTATGTTGTACCGACGTAGGATTTTAGCAATACGATCCGTTGTGTTATGTATGTACGGAAGGTAAGCAGTTCCTCTTACATCTCTTTTCTCAACTGACGTCCTATTATTATTTGTTGGTTTCAGAACCGTAGAAATCAAAGCCTTGCGATAACCGTTGCTCTCAAAGGTGGTTCGCAGGGTGTTAATTTCTTCTTGTAAAGAAGACACTTCACAAATCCTCCTAGCCCTGGTAGTTAGAGTTGTAAGGATACCATGTTTCTGGGCAGGGTGATGGTGAGAACTTGCGTGGAGATATCTATTGGTGTGTGTTGGCTTACGAAAAACGCTGTGTCCTAAAGATCCATCCTCTTTCTTGGTGACGAGAACATCTAAAAAAGGTATTTTGCCGTCAGATTCCTTTTCCATGGTGAAACAAATAGAAGGGTGCTGGAGATTAAGGTGATCCAGGAAATGGCTAAGATTTTCCTCACCTTCCGTCCAAACAACGAACGTGTCATCCACATAACGCCACCAGATCTTCGGTTTGAAAGGAGCCGACGACAAAGCTTTCTCTTCAAAGTTCTCCATGAAGAAATTAGCCACAACAGGAGAGAGAGGACTACCCATGGCCACACCATCAGTCTGCTCATAAAAATTCCCATTCCATAGAAAGTAGGAGGAGGTCATGCAGTGATAAAAAAGTCTTGTGATGTCTTCAGGAAAAAAGCCATTAATGAGAGACATAACACCATCAATAGGTACTCTCGTAAACAGAGACACCATGTCGAGACTCACTAGAATATCACCCGGCTGAAGTGTTATAGATTTTAACTTTTCCACGAAGTGTGTGGAATCCTTAATGTACGAAGGCGTGTTACCCAGAAGCGGCTGAAGTAGTCTACCTAAGTATTTGGAAAGGGCATATATAGGAGAACCAATCGTACTAACAATAGGTCTAAGAGGAACATCTTCCTTATGTATTTTAGGAAGACCATAGAGTCTCGGAGGAATAGCATCCCCTGGAAGGAGAGTCTTCGCTGCATCCGCTGGAATAGATGATTGCTTGATCAATTTGACGGTGACATTTGAGTAGCGAGTAGTAGGATCACGACTATTAATCCTATATACAGGATCTGATTACAAAGACGAGATCTTGGAATCATAATCAACCTTATCCAATACCACTGTCGCGTTACCCTTGTCAGCCGGGAGAACGATAATATCAGAATCGTCCCTTAGATCTTTAAGTGCCCGGCTTTCGCCTTGTTTTAAGTTGGTGTTAGGTGGCTTAGCGGTCTTGAGAACTCGGGAACATACTTGCCTGGCTTCCTCGGCCTCTTCAGGTGTGAGGTGATGTACCGAGGATTCTACGGATGTAATAAGTTCTTCAATAGGAATTCTTCTAGGCGCTACAGCAAAATTGAGACCTTTAGCGAGAACTGCCTGTTGGGTATCCCTTAGGGGCTTGCTGGACAAATTTACGACAACCTTGTTAGCATCAAGTCTAATGGCTTGAGATTTCTGCAACTGATATAACCTATCATATTTGGAAATATGTCTGTCCCTCACCTGATCTAGAACGCTGTTAGCTTGCACTGAAGAAATACGATCAAAGATCTTCCATAATTACTCACTTACTAAGTTTGAGAGGCGTAGATGTAGCTGTAGTAACTCCCTCGAAATAAAATCCAACTGCTTATGAGTATGCTGTAACCTCTCTATCAATAACGCCTTGCTTGCACGACGATAGATTCTCGTTGCCTTAGGTGTTCTGAAGGAAAGCTTCAACATAACAAAACTCGGTAGAATATCATGATCCCGGCATCTTAGGAGAAAAGCGAGTGAAGAGATTAGACACACCTTCTTGCGTCGTAACCTACTAAATCTAGACATCAGTCGGAAAATATCCTCCCCATAGAGGTTTCTAATATTGTCATTTAGACTTTCACGGCCCGTGTTATTATTCATAATGTTGAATTTTGGGCTTATGCCGTGTTTTATTATACTAATATTCGACGCGTTTCGAAAGAAACCAAGTCTTTCATCGTCAGGAATAATCTGGAATACGACAATGTTGCTAAGAGAAAGCAACGAAGAACATATAGAAGGTGCCCAAAGATGGACGCCATTATAGCCCCATGTTAGGGGCAACGGAAAGCAGCAGTGAATTACTTTCTCAGGGTTCTGATAATAGGTAGCCAGGATTCACTGAGATTGTAGCCGGTGTCGCGGTTGAAATTATCTGGGTGTTTACGTATTTCAACCGCCTCCCTGATGATTCTGGGACGATATTGCTTTATACGGGCAAGAACATCCACTCCTTGGAACATGACATCATGGCCAGGTGTTAAAGCATGATCGGCAACAGCTGATTTATCAGGTTGAATGAGCCTGATACATCTATTATGTTCCTTAATGCGAGTGCATATTGTTCTCGAAGTCTGCCCGATGTAAACCTTGCCACAAGTACAGGGAACTCTGTAGATACCCGGTTGTTGCAATTTAGGCAAAACTGTCCTTAGTTGGTCGCAGGAGTTGCCTAATCTTAACAGAAGTTCCAAATACAGTCCGTATGTTGTACCGACGTAGGATTTTAGCAATACGATCCGTTGTGTTATGTATGTACGGAAGGTAAGCAGTTCCTCTTACAACTCTTTTCTCAACTGACGTCCTATTATTATTTGTTGGTTTCAGAACCGTAGAAATCAAAGCCTTGCTATAACCGTTGCTCTCAAAGGTGGTTCGCAGGGTGTTAATTTCTTCTTGTAAAGAAGACACTTCACAAATCCTCCTAGCCCTGGTAGTTAGAGTTGTAAGGATACCATGTTTCTGGGCAGGGTGATGGTGAGAACTTGCGTGGAGATATCTATTGGTGTGTGTTGGCTTACGAAAAACGCTGTGTCCTAAAGATCCATCCTCTTTCTTGGTGACGAGAACATCTAAAAAAGGTATTTTGCCGTCAGATTCCTTTTCCATGGTGAAACAAATAGAAGGGTGCTGGAGATTAAGGTGATCCAGGAAATGGCTAAGATTTTCCTCACCTTCCGTCCAAACAACGAACGTGTCATCCACATAACGCCACCAGATCTTCGGTTTGAAAGGAGCCGACGACAAAGCTTTCTCTTCAAAGTTCTCCATGAAGAAATTAGCCACAACAGGAGAGAGAGGACTACCCATGGCCACACCATCAGTCTGCTCATAAAAATTCCCATTCCATAGAAAGTAGGAGGAGGTCATGCAGTGATAAAAAAGTCTTGTGATGTCTTCAGGAAAAAAGCCATTAATGAGAGACATAACACCATCAATAGGTACTCTCGTAAACAGAGACACCATGTCGAGACTCACTAGAATATCACCCGGCTGAAGTGTTATAGCTTTTAACTTTTCCACGAAGTGTGTGGAATCCTTAATGTACGAAGGCGTGTTACCCAGAAGCGGCTGAAGTAGTCTACCTAAGTATTTGGAGAGGGCATATATAGGAGAACCAATCGTACTAACAATAGGTCTAAGAGGAACATCTTCCTTATGTATTTTAGGAAGACCATAGAGTCTCGGAGGAATAGCATCCCCTGGAAGGAGAGTCTTCGCTGCATCCGCTGGAATAGATGATTGCTTGATCAATTTGACGGTGACATTTGAGTAGCGAGTAGTAGGATCACGACTATTAATCCTATATACAGGATCTGATAACAAAGACGAGATCTTGGAATCATAATCAACCTTATCCAATACCACTGTCGCGTTACCCTTGTCAGCGGGGAGAACGATAATATCAGAATCGTCCCTTAGATCTTTAAGTGCCCGGCTTTCGCCTTGTTTTAAGTTGGTGTTAGGTGGCTTAGCGGTCTTGAGAACTCGGGAACATTCTTGCCTGGCTTCCTCGGCCTCTTCAGGTGTGAGGTGATGTACCGAGGATTCTACGGATGTAATAAGTTCTTCAATAGGAATTCTTCTAGGCGCTACAGCAAAATTGAGACCTTTAGCGAGAACTGCCTGTTGGGTATCACTTAGGGGCTTGCTGGACAAATTTACGACAACCTTGTTAGCATCAAGTCTAATGGCTTGAGATTTCTGCAACTGATATAACCTATCATATTTGGAAATATGTCTGTCCCTCACCTGATCTAGAACGCTGTTAGCTTGCACTGAAGAAATACGATCAAAGATCCTCCATAATTACTCACTTACTAAGTTTGAGAGGCGTAGATGTAGCTGTAGTAACTCCCTCGAAATAAAATCCAACTGCTTATGAGTATGCTGTAACCTCTCTATCAATAACGCCTTGCTTGCACGACGATAGATTCTCGTTGCCTTAGGTGTTCTGAAGGAATGCTTCAACATAACAAAACTCGGTAGAATATCATGATCCCGGCATCTTAGGAGAAAAGCGAGTGAAGAGATTAGACACACCTTCTTGCGTCGTAACCTACTAAATCTAGACATCAGTCGGAAAATATCCTCCCCATAGAGGTTTCTAATATTGTCATTTAGACTTTCACGGCCCGTGTTATTATTCATAATGTTGAATTTTGGGCTTATGCCGTGTTTTATTATACTAATATTCGACGCGTTTCGAAAGAAACCAAGTCTTTCATCGTCAGGAATAATCTGGAATACGACAATGTTGCTAAGAGAACGCAACGAAGAACATATAGAAGGTGCCCAAAGATGGACGCCATTATAGCCCCATGTTAGGGACAACGGAAAGCAGCAGTGAATTACTTTCTCAGGGTTCTGATAATAGGTAGCCAGGATTCACTGAGATTGTAGCCGGTGTCGCGGTTGAAATTATCTGGGTGTTTACGTATTTCAACCGCCTCCCTGATGATTCTGGGACGATATTGCTTTATACGGGCAAGAACATCCACTCCTTGGAACATGACATCATGGCCAGGTGTTAAAGCATGATCGGCAACAGCTGATTTATCAGGTTGAATGAGCCTGATACATCTATTATGTTCCTTAATGCGAGTGCATATTGTTCTCGAAGTCTGCCCGATGTAAACCTTGCCACAAGTACAGGGAACTCTGTAGATACCCGGTTGTTGCAATTTAGGCAAAACTGTCCTTAGTTGGTCGCAGGAGTTGCCTAATCTTAACAGAAGTTCCAAATACAGTCCGTATGTTGTACCGACGTAGGATTTTAGCAATACGATCCGTTGTGTTATGTATGTACGGAAGGTAAGCAGTTCCTCTTACATCTCTTTTCTCAACTGACGTCCTATTATTATTTGTTGGTTTCAGAACCGTAGAAATCAAAGCCTTGCTATAACCGTTGCTCTCAAAAGTGGTTCGCAGGGTGTTAATTTCTTCTTGTAAAGAAGACACTTCACAAATCCTCCTAGCCCTGGTAGTTAGAGTTGTAAGGATACCATGTTTCTGGGCAGGGTGATGGTGAGAACTTGCGTGGAGATATCTATTGGTGTGTGTTGGCTTACGAAAAGCGCTGTGTCCTAAAGATCCATCCTCTTTCTTGGTGACGAGAACATCTAAAAAAGGTATTTTGCCGTCAGATTCCTTTTCCATGGTGAAACAAATAGAAGGGTGCTGGAGATTAAGGTGATCCAGGAAATGGCTAAGATTTTCCTCACCTTCCGTCCAAACAACGAACGTGTCATCCACATAACGCCACCAGATCTTCGGTTTGAAGGGAGCCGACGACAAAGCTTTCTCTTCAAAGTTCTCCATGAAGAAATTAGCCACAACAGGAGAGAGAGGACTACCCATGGCCACACCATCAGTCTGCTCATAAAAATTCCCATTCCATAGAAAGTAGGAGGAGGTCATGCAGTGATAAAAAAGTCTTGTGATGTCTTCAGGAAAAAAGCCATTAATGAGAGACATAACACCATCAATAGGTACTCTCGTAAACAGAGACACCATGTCGAGACTCACTAGAATATCACCCGGCTGAAGTGTTATAGTTTTTAACTTTTCCACGAAGTGTGTGGAATCCTTAATGTACGAAGGCGTGTTACCCAGAAGCGGCTGAAGTAGTCTACCTAAGTATTTGGAAAGGGCATATATAGGAGAACCAATCGTACTAACAATAGGTCTAAGAGGAACATCTTCCTTATGTATTTTAGGAAGACCATAGAGTCTCGGAGGAATAGCATCCCCTGGAAGGAGAGTCTTCGCTGCATCCGCTGGAATAGATGATTGCTTGATCAATTTGACGGTGACATTTGAGTAGCGAGTAGTAGGATCACGACTATTAATCCTATATACAGGATGTGATAACAAAGACGAGATCTTGGAATCATAATCAACCTTATCCAATACCACTGTCGCGTTACCCTTGTCAGCGGGGAGAACGATAATATCAGAATCGTCCCTTAGATCTTTAAGTGCCCGGCTTTCGCCTTGTTTTAAGTTGGTGTTAGGTGGCTTAGCGGTCTTGAGAACTCGGGAACATTCTTGCCTGGCTTCCTCGGCCTCTTCAGGTGTGAGGTGATGTACCGAGGATTCTACGGATGTAATAAGTTCTTCAATAGGAATTCTTCTAGGCGCTACAGCAAAATTGAGACCTTTAGCGAGAACTGCCTGTTGGGTATCACTTAGGGGCTTGCTGGACAAATTTACGACAACCTTGTTAGCATCAAGTCTAATGGCTTGAGATTTCTGCAACTGATATAACCTATCATATTTGGAAATATGTCTGTCCCTCACCTGATCTAGAACGCTGTTAGCTTGCACTGAAGAAATACGATCAAAGATCTTCCATAATTACTCACTTACTAAGTTTGAGAGGCGTAGATGTAGCTGTAGTAACTCCCTCGAAATAAAATCCAACTGCTTATGAGTATGCTGTAACCTCTCTATCAATAACGCCTTGCTTGCACGACGATAGATTCTCGTTGCCTTAGGTGTTCTGAAGGAAAGCTTCAACATAACAAAACTCGGTAGAATATCATGATCCCGGCATCTTAGGAGAAAAGCGAGTGAAGAGATTAGACACACCTTCTTGCGTCGTAACCTACTAAATCTAGACATCAGTCGGAAAATATCCTCCCCATAGAGGTTTCTAATATTGTCATTTAGACTTTCACGGCCCGTGTTATTATTTATAATGTTGAATTTTGGGCTTATGCCGTGTTTTATTATACTAATATTCGACGCGTTTCGAAAGAAACCAAGTCTTTCATCGTCAGGAATAATCTGGAATACGACAATGTTGCTAAGAGAAAGCAACGAAGAACATATAGAAGGTGCCCAAAGATGGACGCCATTATAGCCCCATGTTAGGGACAACGGAAAGCAGCAGTGAATTACTTTCTCAGGGTTCTGATAATAGGTAGCCAGGATTCACTGAGATTGTAGCCGGTGTCGCGGTTGAAATTATCTGGGTGTTTACGTATTTCAACCGCCTCCCTGATGATTCTGGGACGATATTGCTTTATACGGGCAAGAACATCCACTCCTTGGAACATGACATCCTGGCCAGGTGTTAAAGCATGATCGGCAACAGCTGATTTATCAGGTTGAATGAGCCTGATACATCTATTATGTTCCTTAATGCGAGTGCATATTGTTCTCGAAGTCTGCCCGATGTAAACCTTGCCACAAGTACAGGGAACTCTGTAGATACCCGGTTGTTGCAATTTAGGTAAAAATGTCCTTAGTTGGTCGCAGGAGTTGCCTAATCTTAACAGAAGTTCCAAATACAGTCCGTAAGTTGTACCGACGTAGGATTTTAGCAATACGATCCGTTGTGTTATGTATGTACGGAAGGTAAGCAGTTCCTCTTACATCTCTTTTCTCAACTGACGCCCTATTATTATTTGTTGGTTTCAGAACCGTAGAAATCAAAGCCTTGCTATAACCGTTGCTCTCAAAGGTGGTTCGCAGGGTGTTAATTTCTTCTTGTAAAGAAGACACTTCACAAATCCTCCTAGCCCTGGTAGTTAGAGTTGTAAGGATACCATGTTTCTGGGCAGGGTGATGGTGAGAACTTGCGTGGAGATATCTATTGGTGTGTGTTGGCTTACGAAAAACGCTGTGTCCTAAAGATCCATACTCTTTCTTGGTGACGAGAACATCTAAAAAAGGTATTTTGCCGTCAGATTCCTTTTCCATGGTGAAACAAATAGAAGGGTGCTGGAGATTAAGGTGATCCAGGAAATGGCTAAGATTTTCCTCACCTTCCGTCCAAACAACGAACGTGTCATCCACATAACGCCACCAGATCTTCGGTTTGAAAGGAGCCGACGACAAAGCTTTCTCTTCAAAGTTCTCCATGAAGAAATTAGCCACAACAGGAGAGAGAGGACTACCCATGGCCACACCATCAGTCTGCTCATAAAAATTCCCATTCCATAGAAAGTAGGAGGAGGTCATGCAGTGATAAAAAAGTCTTGTGATGTCTTCAGGAAAAAAGCCATTAATGAGAGACATAACACCATCAATAGGTACTCTCGTAAACAGAGACACCATGTCGAGACTCACTAGAATATCACCCGGCTGAAGTGTTATAGCTTTTAACTTTTCCACGAAGTGTGTGGAATCCTTAATGTACGAAGGCGTGTTACCCAGAAGCGGCTGAAGTAGTCTACCTAAGTATTTGGAAAGGGCATATATAGGAGAACCAATCGTACTAACAATAGGTCTAAGAGGAACATCTTCCTTATGTATTTTAGGAAGACCATAGAGTCTCGGAGGAATAGCATCCCCTGGAAGGAGAGTCTTCGCTGCATCCGCTGGAATAGATGATTGCTTGATCAATTTGACGGTGACATTTGAGTAGCGAGTAGTAGGATCACGACTATTAATCCTATATACAGGATCTGATAACAAAGACGAGATCTTGGAATCATAATCAACCTTATCCAATACCACTGTCGCGTTACCCTTGTCAGCGGGGAGAACGATAATATCAGAATCGTCCCTTAGATCTTTAAGTGCCCGGCTTTCGCCTTGTTTTAAGTTGGTGTTAGGTGGCTTAGCGGTCTTGAGAACTCGGGAACATTCTTGCCTGGCTTCCTCGGCCTCTTCAGGTGTGAGGTGATGTACCGAGGATTCTACGGATGTAATAAGTTCTTCAATAGGAATTCTTCTAGGCGCTACAGCAAAATTGAGACCTTTAGCGAGAACTGCCTGTTGGGTATCACTTAGGGGCTTGCTGGACAAATTTACGACAACCTTGTTAGCATCAAGTCTAATGGCTTGAGATTTCTGCAACTGATATAACCTATCATATTTGGAAATATGTCTGTCCCTCACCTGATCTAGAACGCTGTTAGCTTGCACTGAAGAAATACGATCAAAGATCTTCCATAATTACTCACTTACTAAGTTTGAGAGGCGTAGATGTAGCTGTAGTAACTCCCTCGAAATAAAATCCAACTGCTTATGAGTATGCTGTAACCTCTCTATCAATAACGCCTTGCTTGCACGACGATAGATTCTCGTTGCCTTAGGTGTTCTGAAGGAATGCTTCAACATAACAAAACTCGGTAGAATATCATGATCCCGGCATCTTAGGAGAAAAGCGAGTGAAGAGATTAGACACACCTTCTTGCGTCGTAACCTACTAAATCTAGACATCAGTCGGAAAATATCCTCCCCATAGAGGTTTCTAATATTGTCATTTAAACTTTCACGGCCCGTGTTATTATTCATAATGTTGAATTTTGGGCTTATGCCGTGTTTTATTATACTAATATTCGACGCGTTTCGAAAGAAACCAAGTCTTTCATCGTCAGGAATAATCTGGAATACGACAATGTTGCTAAGAGAAAGCAACGAAGAACATATAGAAGGTGCCCAAAGATGGACACCATTATAGCCCCATGTTAGGGACAACGGAAAGCAGCAGTGAATTACTTTCTCAGGGTTCTGATAATAGGTAGCCAGGATTCACTGAGATTGTAGCCGGTGTCGCGGTTGAAATTATCTGGGTGTTTACGTATTTCAACCGCCTCCCTGATGATTCTGGGACGATATTGCTTTATACGGGCAAGAACATCCACTCCTTGGAACATGACATCATGGCCAGGTGTTAAAGCATGATCGGCAACAGCTGATTTATCAGGTTGAATGAGCCTGATACATCTATTATGTTCCTTAATGCGAGTGCATATTGTTCTCGAAGTCTGCCCGATGTAAACCTTGCCACAAGTACAGGGAACTCTGTAGATACCCGGTTGTTGCAATTTAGGCAAAACTGTCCTTAGTTGGTCGCAGGAGTTGCCTAATCTTAACAGAAGTTCCAAATACAGTCCGTATGTTGTACCGACGTAGGATTTTAGCAATACGATCCGTTGTGTTATGTATGTACGGAAGGTAAGCAGTTCCTCTTACATCTCTTTTCTCAACTGACGTCCTATTATTATTTGTTGGTTTCAGAACCGTAGAAATCAAAGCCTTGCTATAACCGTTGCTCTCAAAGGTGGTTCGCAGGGTGTTAATTTCTTCTTGTAAAGAAGACACTTCACAAATCCTCCTAGCCCTGGTAGTTAGAGTTGTAAGGATACCATGTTTCTGGGCAGGGTGATGGTGAGAACTTGCGTGGAGATATCTATTGGTGTGTGTTGGCTTACGAAAAACGCTGTGTCCTAAAGATCCATCCTCTTTCTTGGTGACGAGAACATCTAAAAAAGGTATTTTGCCGTCAGATTCCTTTTCCATGGTGAAACAAATAGAAGGGTGCTGGAGATTAAGGTGATCCAGGAAATGGCTAAGATTTTCCTCACCTTCCGTCCAAACAACGAACGTGTCATCCACATAACGCCACCAGATCTTCGGTTTGAAAGGAGCCGACGACAAAGCTTTCTCTTCAAAGTTCTCCATGAAGAAATTAGCCACAACAGGAGAGAGAGGACTACCCATGGCCACACCATCAGTCTGCTCATAAAAATTCCCATTCCATAGAAAGTAGGAGGAGGTCGTGCAGTGATAAAAAAGTCTTGTGATGTCTTCAGGAAAAAAGCCATTAATGAGAGACATAACACCATCAATAGGTACTCTCGTAAACAGAGACACCATGTCGAGACTCACTAGAATATCACCCGGCTGAAGTGTTATAGCTTTTAACTTTTCCACGAAGTGTGTGGAATCCTTAATGTACGCAGGCGTGTTACCCAGAAGCGGCTGAAGTAGTCTACCTAAGTATTTGGAAAGGGCATATATAGGAGAACCAATCGTACTAACAATAGGTCTAAGAGGAACATCTTCCTTATGTATTTTAGGAAGACCATAGAGTCTCGGAGGAATAGCATCCCCTGGAAGGAGAGTCTTCGCTGCATCCGCTGGAATAGATGATTGCTTGATCAATTTGACGGTGACATTTGAGTAGCGAGTAGTAGGATCACGACTATTAATCCTATATACAGGATCTGATAACAAAGACGAGATCTTGGAATCATAATCAACCTTATCCAATACCACTGTCGCGTTACCCTTGTCAGCGGGGAGAACGATAATATCAGAATCGTCCCTTAGATCTTTAAGTGCCCGGCTTTCGCCTTGTTTTAAGTTGGTGTTAGGTGGCTTAGCGGTCTTGAGAACTCGGGAACATTCTTGCCTGGCTTCCTCGGCCTCTTCAGGTGTGAGGTGATGTACCGAGGATTCTACGGATGTAATAAGTTCTTCAATAGGAATTCTTCTAGGCGCTACAGCAAAATTGAGACCTTTAGCGAGAACTGCCTGTTGGGTATCACTTAGGGGCTTGCTGGACAAATTTACGACAACCTTGTTAGCATCAAGTCTAATGGCTTGAGATTTCTGCAACTGATATAACCTATCATATTTGGAAATATGTCTGTCCCTCACCTGATCTAGAACGCTGTTAGCTTGCACTGAAGAAATACGATCAAAGATCTTCCATAATTACTCACTTACTAAGTTTGAGAGGCGTAGATGTAGCTGTAGTAACTCCCTCGAAATAAAATCCAACTGCTTACGAGTATGCTGTAACCTCTCTATCAATAACGCCTTGCTTGCACGACGATAGATTCTCGTTGCCTTAGGTGTTCTGAAGGAATGCTTCAACATAACAAAACTCGGTAGAATATCATGATCCCGGCATCTTAGGAGAAAAGCGAGTGAAGAGATTAGACACACCTTCTTGCGTCGTAACCTACTAAATCTAGACATCAGTCGGAAAATATCCTCCCCATAGAGGTTTCTAATATTGTCATTTAGACTTTCACGGCCCGTGTTATTATTCATAATGTTGAATTTTGGGCTTATGCCGTGTTTTATTATACTAATATTCGACGCGTTTCGAAAGAAACCAAGTCTTTCATCGTCAGGAATAATCTGGAATACGACAATGTTGCTAAGAGAAAGCAACGAAGAACATATAGAAGGTGCCCAAAGATGGACGCCATTATAGCCCCATGTTAGGGACAACGGAAAGCAGCAGTGAATTACTTTCTCAGGGTTCTGATAATAGGTAGCCAGGATTCACTGAGATTGTAGCCGGTGTCGCGGTTGAAATTATCTGGGTGTTTACGTATTTCAACCGCCTCCCTGATGATTCTGGGACGATATTGCTTTATACGGGCAAGAACATCCACTCCTTGGAACATGACATCATGGCCAGGTGTTAAAGCATGATCGGCAACAGCTGATTTATCAGGTTGAATGAGCCTGATACATCTATTATGTTCCTTAATGCGAGTGCATATTGTTCTCGAAGTCTGCGCGATGTAAACCTTGCCACAAGTACAGGGAAATCTGTAGATACCCGGTTGTTGCAATTTAGGCAAAACTGTCCTTAGTTGGTCGCAGTAGTTGCCTAATCTTAACAGAAGTTCCAAATACAGTCCGTATGTTGTACCGACGTAGGATTTTAGCAATACGATCCGTTGTGTTATGTATGTACGGAAGGTAAGCAGTTCCTCTTACATCTCTTTTCTCAACTGACGCCCTATTATTATTTGTTGGTTTCAGAACCGTAGAAATCAAAGCCTTGCTATAACCGTTGCTCTCAAAGGTGGTTCGCAGGGTGTTAATTTCTTCTTGTAAAGAAGACACTTCACAAATCATCCTAGCCCTGGTAGTTAGAGTTGTAAGGATACCATGATTCTGGGCAGGGTGATGGTGAGAACTTGCGTGGAGATATCTATTGGTGTGTGTTGGCTTACGAAAAACGCTGTGTCCTAAAGATCCATCCTCTTTCTTGGTGACGAGAACATCTAAAAAAGGTATTTTGCCGTCAGATTCCTTTTCCATGGTGAAACAAATAGAAGGGTGCTGGAGATTAAGGTGATCCAGGAAATGGCTAAGATTTTCCTCACCTTCCGTCCAAACAACGAACGTGTCATCCACATAACGCCACCAGATCTTCGGTTTGAAAGGAGCCGACGACAAAGCTTTCTCTTCAAAGTTCTCCATGAAGAAATTAGCCACAACAGGAGAGAGAGGACTACCCATGGCCACACCATCAGTCTGCTCATAAAAATTCCCATTCCATAGAAAGTAGGAGGAGGTCGTGCAGTGATAAAAAAGTCTTGTGATGTCTTCAGGAAAAAAGCCATTAATGAGAGACATAACACCATCAATAGGTACTCTCGTAAACAGAGACACCATGTCGAGACTCACTAGAATATCACCCGGCTGAAGTGTTATAGCTTTTAACTTTTCCACGAAGTGTGTGGAATCCTTAATGTACGCAGGCGTGTTACCCAGAAGCGGCTGAAGTAGTCTACCTAAGTATTTGGAAAGGGCATATATAGGAGAACCAATCGTACTAACAATAGGTCTAAGAGGAACATCTTCCTTATGTATTTTAGGAAGACCATAGAGTCTCGGAGGAATAGCATCCCCTGGAAGGAGAGTCTTCGCTGCATCCGCTGGAATAGATGATTGCTTGATCAATTTGACGGTGACATTTGAGTAGCGAGTAGTAGGATCACGACTATTAATCCTATATACAGGATCTGATAACAAAGACGAGATCTTGGAATCATAATCAACCTTATCCAATACCACTGTCGCGTTACCCTTGTCAGCGGGGAGAACGATAATATCAGAATCGTCCCTTAGATCTTTAAGTGCCCGGCTTTCGCCTTGTTTTAAGTTGGTGTTAGGTGGCTTAGCGGTCTTGAGAACTCGGGAACATTCTTGCCTGGCTTCCTCGGCCTCTTCAGGTGTGAGGTGATGTACCGAGGATTCTACGGATGTAATAAGTTCTTCAATAGGAATTCTTCTAGGCGCTACAGCAAAATTGAGACCTTTAGCGAGAACTGCCTGTTGGGTATCACTTAGGGGCTTGCTGGACAAATTTACGACAACCTTGTTAGCATCAAGTCTAATGGCTTGAGATTTCTGCAACTGATATAACCTATCATATTTGGAAATATGTCTGTCCCTCACCTGATCTAGAACGCTGTTAGCTTGCACTGAAGAAATACGATCAAAGATCTTCCATAATTACTCACTTACTAAGTTTGAGAGGCGTAGATGTAGCTGTAGTAACTCCCTCGAAATAAAATCCAACTGCTTACGAGTATGCTGTAACCTCTCTATCAATAACGCCTTGCTTGCACGACGATAGATTCTCGTTGCCTTAGGTGTTCTGAAGGAATGCTTCAACATAACAAAACTCGGTAGAATATCATGATCCCGGCATCTTAGGAGAAAAGCGAGTGAAGAGATTAGACACACCTTCTTGCGTCGTAACCTACTAAATCTAGACATCAGTCGGAAAATATCCTCCCCATAGAGGTTTCTAATATTGTCATTTAGACTTTCACGGCCCGTGTTATTATTCATAATGTTGAATTTTGGGCTTATGCCGTGTTTTATTATACTAATATTCGACGCGTTTCGAAAGAAACCAAGTCTTTCATCGTCAGGAATAATCTGGAATACGACAATGTTGCTAAGAGAAAGCAACGAAGAACATATAGAAGGTGCCCAAAGATGGACGCCATTATAGCCCCATGTTAGGGACAACGGAAAGCAGCAGTGAATTACTTTCTCAGGGTTCTGATAATAGGTAGCCAGGATTCACTGAGATTGTAGCCGGTGTCGCGGTTGAAATTATCTGGGTGTTTACGTATTTCAACCGCCTCCCTGATGATTCTGGGACGATATTGCTTTATACGGGCAAGAACATCCACTCCTTGGAACATGACATCATGGCCAGGTGTTAAAGCATGATCGGCAACAGCTGATTTATCAGGTTGAATGAGCCTGATACATCTATTATGTTCCTTAATGCGAGTGCATATTGTTCTCGAAGTCTGCCCGATGTAAACCTTGCCACAAGTACAGGGAAATCTGTAGATACCCGGTTGTTGCAATTTAGGCAAAACTGTCCTTAGTTGGTCGCAGTAGTTGCCTAATCTTAACAGAAGTTCCAAATACAGTCCGTATGTTGTACCGACGTAGGATTTTAGCAATACGATCCGTTGTGTTATGTATGTACGGAAGGTAAGCAGTTCCTCTTACATCTCTTTTCTCAACTGACGCCCTATTATTATTTGTTGGTTTCAGAACCGTAGAAATCAAAGCCTTGCTATAACCGTTGCTCTCAAAGGTGGTTCGCAGGGTGTTAATTTCTTCTTGTAAAGAAGACACTTCACAAATCATCCTAGCCCTGGTAGTTAGAGTTGTAAGGATACCATGATTCTGGGCAGGGTGATGGTGAGAACTTGCGTGGAGATATCTATTGGTGTGTGTTGGCTTACGAAAAACGCTGTGTCCTAAAGATCCATACTCTTTCTTGGTGACGAGAACATCTAAAAAAGGTATTTTGCCGTCAGATTCCTTTTCCATGGTGAAACAAATAGAAGGGTGCTGGAGATTAAGGTGATCCAGGAAATGGCTAAGATTTTCCTCACCTTCCGTCCAAACAACGAACGTGTCATCCACATAACGCCACCAGATCTTCGGTTTGAAAGGAGCCGACGACAAAGCTTTCTCTTCAAAGTTCTCCATGAAGAAATTAGCCACAACAGGAGAGAGAGGACTACCCATGGCCACACCATCAGTCTGCTCATAAAAATTCCCATTCCATAGAAAGTAGGAGGAGGTCATGCAGTGATAAAAAAGTCTTGTGATGTCTTCAGGAAAAAAGCCATTAATGAGAGACATAACACCATCAATAGGTACTCTCGTAAACAGAGACACCATGTCGAGACTCACTAGAATATCACCCGGCTGAAGTGTTATAGCTTTTAACTTTTCCACGAAGTGTGTGGAATCCTTAATGTACGAAGGCGTGTTACCCAGAAGCGGCTGAAGTAGTCTACCTAAGTATTTGGAAAGGGCATATATAGGAGAACCAATCGTACTAACAATAGGTCTAAGAGGAACATCTTCCTTATGTATTTTAGGAAGACCATAGAGTCTCGGAGGAATAGCATCCCCTGGAAGGAGAGTCTTCGCTGCATCCGCTGGAATAGATGATTGCTTGATCAATTTGACGGTGACATTTGAGTAGCGAGTAGTAGGATCACGACTATTAATCCTATATACAGGATCTGATAACAAAGACGAGATCTTGGAATCATAATCAACCTTATCCAATACCACTGTCGCGTTACCCTTGTCAGCGGGGAGAACGATAATATCAGAATCGTCCCTTAGATCTTTAAGTGCCCGGCTTTCGCCTTGTTTTAAGTTGGTGTTAGGTGGCTTAGCGGTCTTGAGAACTCGGGAACATTCTTGCCTGGCTTCCTCGGCCTCTTCAGGTGTGAGGTGATGTACCGAGGATTCTACGGATGTAATAAGTTCTTCAATAGGAATTCTTCTAGGCGCTACAGCAAAATTGAGACCTTTAGCGAGAACTGCCTGTTGGGTATCACTTAGGGGCTTGCTGGACAAATTTACGACAACCTTGTTAGCATCAAGTCTAATGGCTTGAGATTTCTGCAACTGATATAACCTATCATATTTGGAAATATGTCTGTCCCTCACCTGATCTAGAACGCTGTTAGCTTGCACTGAAGAAATACGATCAAAGATCTTCCATAATTACTCACTTACTAAGTTTGAGAGGCGTAGATGTAGCTGTAGTAACTCCCTCGAAATAAAATCCAACTGCTTATGAGTATGCTGTAACCTCTCTATCAATAACGCCTTGCTTGCACGACGATAGATTCTCGTTGCCTTAGGTGTTCTGAAGGAATGCTTCAACATAACAAAACTCGGTAGAATATCATGATCCCGGCATCTTAGGAGAAAAGCGAGTGAAGAGATTAGACACACCTTCTTGCGTCGTAACCTACTAAATCTAGACATCAGTCGGAAAATATCCTCCCCATAGAGGTTTCTAATATTGTCATTTAGACTTTCACGGCCCGTGTTATTATTCATAATGTTGAATTTTGGGCTTATGCCGTGTTTTATTATACTAATATTCGACGCGTTTCGAAAGAAACCAAGTCTTTCATCGTCAGGAATAATCTGGAATACGACAATGTTGCTAAGAGAAAGCAACGAAGAACATATAGAAGGTGCCCAAAGATGGACGCCATTATAGCCCCATGTTAGGGACAACGGAAAGCAGCAGTGAATTACTTTCTCAGGGTTCTGATAATAGGTAGCCAGGATTCACTGAGATTGTAGCCGGTGTCGCGGTTGAAATTATCTGGGTGTTTACGTATTTCAACCGCCTCCCTGATGATTCTGGGACGATATTGCTTTATACGGGCAAGAACATCCACTCCTTGGAACATGAAGGAGTGGATGTTCTTGCCCGTATAAAGCAATATCGTCCCAGAATCATCAGGGAGGTGGTTGAAATACGTAAACACCCAGATAATTTCAACCGCGACACCGGCTACAATCTCAGTGAATCCTGGCTACCTATTATCAGAACCCTGAGAAAGTAATTCACTGCTGCTTTCCGTTGTCCCTAACATGGGGCTATAATGGCGTCCATCTTTGGGCACCTTCTACAGTATATGTTCTTCGTTGCTTTCTCTTAGCAACATTGTCGTATTCCAGATTATTCCTGACGATGAAAGACATGGTTTCTTTCGAAACGCGTCGAATATTAGTATAATAAAACACGGCATAAGCCCAAAATTCAACATTATGAATAATAACACGGGCCGTGAAAGTCTAAATGACAATATCATGATACAGTGTTAGTCGTTGTCGCCTGGCGACAGTATGTCCGTCAAGTCGTTCGATATTCCATTGCGTGAGACCTAGAAATAAGTAACATTCGCAATTATTTTAATACTCGAATGATATAATCAAATAAGGTGGGTATCAATCGACGGTGCTTGACGGGCATTACATTTTAAGACAACAAACGTCGTCGTAGCGCAAATACTTCACGAGATATGTCAGTTTTAGTAAAGGGTGAGATTTTTTGAAAACTATTTTAATATATAAGATAATTTCTTTAAAAAAATAGGAAAAATGTACAAAATGTGTGATTTGCAGATACTGTTGTTGTAGGAAAATAAGCTCCATAATTCGTGTCCACTTCACATTTTGGCCGCTGTGACGTCTGTTTCATGTCATTTTAACATTCTGAGGTCTCTCCTTTATCATTTTGCATGGAGTTCTTAAATAGTAGCCTAAATCAAAGGAATGAGTACTCAAATCGTATAATTTCATAAATATCGAATAACCGGTGAGTGTTATGATGACCCAATTTTCAGTGATTGCCTTCTTAAGTTAGGGAACGTAGAACTTGGAATTCTAACTGAAATGTAAGTAGTGTAGTGTTCTATAATCATTTGGTTGAAATAAAAACATAACAACTTTGCTACTTAAGTCACTTATTATAAACCTATTGGGGAAAGTGTGGTTTATGAACATGCGAGATTTCTCGCGCGGGTCCGCTAGTTTTATATTCCAGTAGTCACATGATCTATGAAAGTATACGAGGCTACTGTAAACGTTTACAAAGACACTTTCAATACTTACAATATTAGTACTCACAAAATGTACTCTATTTATAACAAATATTACACTGTATATCAACATCAATATAATGCCTTCTGATCTGAGAAGAGAAGGCACCTCTACAAAGTAATGTGCCCTTGTATAAATCGTTGGCCAATCTTATTCCCATACTCACATATGTCCTAGAAAGCTGCACATTGCAGACTAGAGATCTTAGTAAACTGCAGGCCTGTGAAATGAAATTTCTTAGGAATGCCCTGCAAAAGACACGGCAAGATCATTTGAGAAACGAGGATGTCAGAACATCTCTGAAAGTGGAGCACTCTGTGGAAGAAAGACTATGGTTCGCTACCAACTGCTACCGTCCACGACACCTAGATGTGAACTTCACTACTACTAGATGCCATCGCAACCAGCGCCTGATGACGAACGTTGGAACTTAACAGCATTAATCAAACCTAACCTACGAATTTTTACTTCACACAAGTGTAGTTAGTGAAAGGTTCTTTTTCATGCCATAAATCTATGACATGGGACCGCCCGATTTACATCCCCTCCGAAGGAAGGATACTGAGGGATTTTTAACGCTCTTAAAAAATCCGACGACTTCGGCCGGGTTTGAACCCGCGACCTTGGGCATAGGAGCTCAGCATGTTACAAACTACGCCACCGAAGCCACTCATTATTCAAATATTTAAAGCCCTTTCTCTGTATTGCATTTCAATACATCATAATGGGAATGCTTTTCAGTCGGTCAACACGATTGCGCCCAATTATATTAGGCGGGGAGTAGAAATATTGGAAGACCTGAAAGAAATATTACATGAATTAATCATCACTTAATTAACACATAAACAAGGGGGAGGGGGTAATTAATTGGATAACATGTTTTGATCGTCATGCGATCATCATCAGTTCCTGCTAACTTAGACTTAGATAAGGCATGGCGACTAGCCCACGTACACATACATTTTACAATGGCCAATTTACGAAAGTTTTTTTTAACAATGCAATGCACAGAATGACATAAAAATGACCTTGATAGCCCGTACCTTATTGACGTGTTAATTATAAACTATTTATTTTTACCTAAAGTCAATATTTAGTACATTGAAACTGTCAAATTGTGACCTCCTTCAGCTGGTATATGATGAGTAACTGAGTAGTTATGAATATTCCCGAGTGGGAATATGATGTTATTTCCGTTTGATCAGCTCAGTTATCAATTAATATGATAAACTTGGTCCGGCCAGATCAAACATAAAATGCCAGCGTTTCGCCCCAGTGTGCCGTTGGGCTCGTCAGTTGGTACAGACACACCTCACCAATACGCGTGTCTAGCACATATTAAGAAGGCCATCACAAGACACAAAATACAAGTAGTATTGACGTCACGAGTGATGCCAATGTGCTACGGAAGTCAAGCTCCCTTTCATAAAACAAAAACCTTACATTGGCAATCCACTGGGGCGAAACGCTGGCATATTATGTTTGATCTGGCCGGACCAATTTTATCATATGAATTGATAATTTATCTGATCAAACGGAAAAAACATCATATTCCCACTCGGGAATGTTCATAACCTATTTGGATTGCCAAGGTAAGGTTTTGGTTTTATGAAAGGGAGCTTGACTTCCGTAGCACATTGGCATCACTCGTGACGTCAATACTACTTGTATTTTGGGTCTTGTGATGGCCTTCTCAGTATGTGCTAGCCATGCGTATTGGTGAGGTGTGTCTGTACCAACTGACGAGCCCAACGGCACACTGGGGCGAAACGCCGGCACTTTATGTTTGATCTGGCCGGACCAATTTTATCATATTAATTGATAACTGAGTAGTACCATACCAAAAGTTCACATAGTAAATTTTCCAAAAAACCAGATCTGTTACTACAAATTTTGCAAATTAAGCATTAAAAAATTGTCTTGAAAAAACAGCGTAGAAATGAGGAGATGTGCTTGTGAGAATGTGTACTCTTTGTTGAATCAGTTAGGTTATAAACTTTCTTGATGTGTATTTGCTAGGTATAGTAGAGAAAAACTTTGGAATGTGTGTGGCGAGGTTATGTTGGAAAATGTATCTGTTGTGTAGTATAACCTAACTGATCGAACAAACAGTACATATTCTCACATACACATCTCCTCATTTCTCATTTCCAGAGACAATTCGCACTTCTGCAATGGCATTGTGCTTTTCTACTGCTGAATTTGCTTCCCCAGTTTGGTACAGGTTATCTCATGCCAGACAGGTAGATACAGCTCTGAAAGAAACCTGCAGATTGGTAACAGGTTGCTTAAAACCTACCCCAACAGATAAGCTCTACTACTTGGCTGGAATAGCACCACCTTGTTTACGCAGAGAGGTGGATGCCAACAGGGAGAGGCTGAGAGTGGAAGAGAACAGCGCCCACCCACTGCCTGGATATAATCCTCCTCAGCAACGGCTGAGGTCCCGAAAGAGCTTCCTAATGACATCTGAGATGCTCACCCTCTCACCGGAGAAGGCAAGGCTGGAAATATGGAAGAAATCAACCCCCACCCCTGCGGTTGGATGCCAGTAGCTGAAGAACTACCACCCGGTCACAACGAAAGCTGGTTGGTGTGGAAATCCCTAAATAGGTTACGATCAGGAGTTGGAAGATCCCGAGACAATCTGAGGAAATGGGGCCTCAGTACATGTGACACGTCTTGCAAATGTGGACAAGAACAAACCACAAGACACATGCTTCATTGCCCTGTGTGCCCTTCATCTTGTGCAGAGGAAGATCTCCTGTTAGCCACTCCGAGCGCCATGGATGTTGCTCAGTATTGGGCACTTGTTAAATAATCAGACAGTTTTACCATTTTATGTACCTGTATAGCAACTGTACATTTGTATGTTTCCGACATGAGAAATGAAATGAAATATCTACGCAGTTTTTCGAGACTTTTTTTAATGCTTAATTTACAGTAGGTAATATAAGGCGTTTCTGGGGCAGGGGCTAATGCGCATGATGGCCACCGCGCGCAACTGTCCTATGTTATTCCTATGGAGGGGTCAGTCACAGCTGGGGCAGGGGCTAATGCGCAAGATGGCCGCCACGCCCTGAGCCCGTGAATGACGTCACAGGGAGAGTTCGGCCGTGTAGTTGCTAAATGGAATATTTATTATTATTATTAGGTAATTATTGATTGATCATGTACAATCAATACCAGCCAGCTTGCCACGGTGGGAGAGTGGATAGCGTGTCGGTCTACTAACCCCAAGATTGCAGGTTAGCCCCTGGCCGTGGTAAGTGATTTTTGAAAGGCGGCAAAAATACGATACGCATGTCATACGATGTTGGCATGTCAAAGAACCCATTTGAATTCAGTAGGCCGAGTTCATAATGGCAAAATTAATCTCGGGAGTTTCCGCCAGCACAAAGTTCCTCATTTCTCTACTAGAAAGCGCTATTGTGTTCAAGGAGATAAGATATCTAACATCTAACCTCCTTGACTTTCATAGTCAAGGAACTATGAAATTCGACATGCAAGCTACCCTCTGGGTGGCAAATAGTAAAGCTTGCACCAGGCACCCGAGGCCATACGATATTATTATTATTAATACCAGCCTTATATTGTCCACCTCTTGGTGTAGTGGCTAGCATTTTTGGCTGTTACTGCGAAGACCGAGTTCGATTCCTGGCTCTGCCAAGAAATTTATTTTTTGGTCTCACGAGTGGTACGGGGTACACTCAGTCTTGTGAGGCAAAAGTGAGAAAAGGCGGGTTTAATTCATACCTCTGCCATTCGGCCTAATCCAACTTCATTTAACCTCACCTAACATGACCTTAGTTCACCTAACCAAACATCTCCTCACCTAACCTAACCTAACCTAACCTAACCTAACCAAGCATGTCCTCACCTAACCTAACCTAACCTAACCTAACCTAACTTCAAAGTCAGAGCAAATGTGAGAGAAAATGTGAGAGCACCCATAATAAACTAAGTTATAACCTAACATAACCTAACCTAACCTAACGTCAAAGTCAGAGCAAATGTGAGAGCACACATAATACACTAAGTTATAACCTAACCTAACCTAACCTAACTTCAAAGTCAGAGCAAAAAAGTAAGAGCTAATGAGAGAACACAAATAATAAACTTAGTTATAACATAACCTAACCTAACTTCAAAGTCAGAGCAAAAAAAAGTAAGAGCAAATGAGAGAGCACAAATAATAAACTTAGTTATAACCAAACCTAACCTAACCCAACCTAATCCACAGAAACCTCATTTAAAGATTTTAGATTTTACATTTTAACATTTTACATTTTAACATTTTAGATTTTTGATTTTTTCATTTTACATTTTTTAGATTTTACATTTTGATTTTTTTGTGTTATAAATTTTAGTTTTTTAGATTTTACATTTTAAATTTAAGATTTTTTGATTTTAGATTTTACATTTTACATTTTCCGAAAAGAGTAAACTACTAGGTCACATACCTAACCTCACCAAACCTAACGTTACCAAACCTAACTTAAGCTAATCCAAAGGCTAATGCACATACACGAAGTATATAAGGGCACATGCAACTATCCTTATGCTAGTCTTATAGGCTACTTTACAACATGATCACTACCCCAACCGGGTATTTTTTTTTCATTTTGTTGTTTACACATTTGTCAATTTTCCAATTTCCCATTATCAGTTTTTTTATGTCAGTTTTAAGTTTTTCAATTTCATAATATGGAAACATGGATTTTGCATTTTGTTGTTTACACATATGTCAATTTTCCAATTTCCCATTTTCAGTTTTTTTTTATGTCAGTTTTAAGTTTTTCAAATTCATAATATGGAAACATGGATTTTGCATTTTGATGTTTACACATTTATCAATTTCACAATTTCCCATTTACAGTTTTTAAAATGTCAGTTTATAGTTTTTCAATTTCATGATATAGAAACATAAATTTTCAATGTGTTGTTTACACATTTGTCAATTTACCAAATTCCCATTTACAGTTTTTAAAATTTCAGTTTAATGTTTTTTCTATTTTGTCCATATGGAAACATGAATTTTCCAATTTGTGTTATACATGTTCATTTTGCATTAGGAGTGGAGAGAGGTTGGTAGTAATTAAAAATATACATGCAGTGTCCATACAATATTTTTTATTTTAAATACATGTACACTATTCACACAAGATACATTTTTATATATATTCTTTTTTTTTTCTTATAAATTGTACAGTTGTTTTTATTTTGTTTCCTATTTTATTTATTTTTGATTATGAATACCATTTTTAGCCTATTTTCAATTTTGAAAAAATAGGCTTATGAGATCACCTTTTGTCCGTGTGTGTGTGCGTGTGTGTGTGTGATTCGTGTGTGTGTCCCCCCCCCTAATAAAATCTAAACGGCAGGAGCGATTTCAATGAAACTCGGAAAGTTCATAGCACTATTCCCGGCGACCTCGACCGTGCCCTTCAAATTTTGTTACGACCTACCAATCCAACATGGCGGCTGTGCGAAATATTTCACCAGCATTCAATATCTCCGAAACTATTACCGATATTACCCTGACATTTTCTATGGTGATAGAGGGAACTACTATAAGTTCACTTATGTGACTTTTGAAAACCTGGTAACTACAAAACCAACGTGGAGGCCAAGCGAATTTGCGACTTTTAAATAGACGTTTCTCGCGATTTGACCAACCAAACGCAATGAAACTTGGTACAGTATATGTTTATATACATTGTAATGCACCGACATCTAACTTCGTTCAATTGTTTACATAATCACAAGATGGCGGATGTGCGAAATATTTCACCGGCATTCTATATCTCTGAAACTATTAGCGGTATCTCCCTAAAATTTTGTACGGAGATAAAGGGCACTACTGGAAATCCATCTATAAGACTTTCAAAAACCGGTTAACTATAAAACGAACATGGCGGCCAAGCGAATTTGAAAATGTTAAATTGATCTTTCTCGCGTTTTAATGTTCCAAACGCATTGAAGTCTGGTACAGGAATTGTTTATACACATTGTAATGCACTGGTATCTAATTTAATTCAATTGTTTACATAACCTCAAGATGGCGGCTGTGCGAATTTCAAAATTAAGTTTTTATTTCTTGTGTCGTAATCATGCGATCAAAGTGAAAGTTTGGATAATGAACCTACGCAATAATTTTCCTTTATTGGTACATGACTCTATGGCCTATACATTTAACAATCCAACATGGCGACCATCCAAAGTATTTAGACGATACTGAATATCTACGAATCTATTTTAGCAATCAAACTGCATTTTTAATGTTCATAGGGGCTATGAACTTAAGTTCACCTATAGGACTTTAAATAACCTGGTGATCACAAATCCAACATGGCGGTGACGCGAATTTTAAATATTCACATGGACGTTTCTCGCAATTTAACCATCCGAGTGCAGTGAAACTTGGTACAGTAAATCCTTATACAAATGTTAATCCACTGGCATCTAATTTATTTCAATTGCTTCCATAACCTCAAGATGGCAGCTGTGAAAAATTTTAAAATCTCCTTGTTTTTTCTTGTGTCCTAATTATGCGATTGAAGTTTGAATACTACACATTCACAATAATCTGCATGTAACAGTACATAACTCTAGGACCTAAATATATAAAATCCAACATGGCGACCATCCGAAATATTTAGTCGGTTCTTAATATCTACGAATCTATTACAGCAATCAAACATAAATTGTGTATGTTGATAGTGTCAATTAACATAAGTAGGATATATGAAAATAGGCTGTATAGTTCTTCACGGAACTACTTGTTTATTATTATTATTTTATTTTATTTTTTGTAGTGCTATTGTTTTATTTTCGAAATTGTTTTGTTTTATGTATTTTCTAGTTGCAGGCAGAAGATTTTGATATTCATAACTTAACTCCTTAAGCATGGTTAATGATTGAGTAATGACCATAGGCAAGTTTACCTATACCATTAGCATCAATCACTCTTTTATCATCACCAGGACACAAAGCAATTTTGTTTAGTCTTATAGATGATATGTCATGTTGTTTAGAAGCGATAATGTTCATTGGTATTCTTTTTACATTGTTTTTCATGACACAATTCTTATAATCTTGAAAGCTTATACGATTTTTGACAACACCTCTGTTAATACCTTGAATCTTTTTGATTTCTTTACCATTTATGTCTAAAGCATACATTTTAGCTCTAAGTCCAACAAATGCTTTTATAATTTGTCCACAAGCCTCGTCTTTAAATTTCCCCAACTTTTTCTTGTTTGATGTAGAGTAACATAATTATGTGATTAGTAGGATAATCTGTTGTGTCCAGGTGTTCTAGGAAATCCAACATGTCTTGATATACATCTGGGGTGTTAATCAAATAAATGAACGAGTCGGTATCCATATACATGAGTTTAAGATTGTTCATTCCATAATAGGGTAGCAGGACATCATAGTGGTGGGAATACATTAGAGTTTTTGAAATATCCAGTATACACATTCCAATATATATATATGTTTATTGAATACAATGTTACGTTTAGCCATGTGGAAAGCAGCTAGGTTAGGATCATAAATGGCTCTGTCAATAAATGTCGGCTTTGCTATTAGCTTTTCAGCCCTTTTGCTGTCAGTCACAAGACGTATGTCTATTCTTTTACGGATAATTTCCATTGATTTTCCAAAAGTGGCATTGTTGAATAATTTGTACAGATTTTTCTCAAAATCGTTTTTGGCTTGTTTTCGAAGGTTGTTATTAAAATCAACGTATGCCTTTAACCAAGGTCTTTGCTTAAACTTTAATACACGATGAATTTTTATCAATTTTATTCCATGATCTAAAGCCTGTTTTACTGCCATGTAGTGAACAACATATCGCCTTCGATTTCCAAGATGAGGAATTAGTTTGTTCAGAGACGAATCCTTAGGTTGTGTACACTCTGGTAGGAAAGGTAAATCGTTGTGTAGATCATGAAGGTCAGATGGGTAATCAACATCAACGTCTAGAATGTATCCCAAAGGATCGTCTTTCTTTAGTTTTTCTAGATCAACAGTATTTGGAGAAACCCACTGAAATCCACCATAAGGAAGGGAGTGGCACATAGCCCACTCGTATTGGTTGCTGGCATCATCATAGGTAATAAACTGAGATGGTTTATCAGAATCATAGGTTTCCATGTATTTATTGTTAGCTTCAGCATAACGATGAGACAACTGGCATATGCCTCCATGTATTCCAGACTCGATTAAAAGAATCTGATCGTAATGCTGTAGCAATTCCAGTTCAATTCCTGTGTAAAGGAGCATTGCCTCGAAACTTAAACCAGGTGAAGTAAAAAGTAAAAAAGTGTGCAGCATCCACTCGGTGTGATTCTAGTGTTTTGTTTCTAAACGTTTCAAAGCTGTCTGCAAGAAGGAGTACATCTGAAGTTAGGTAGAGGTCACTATATTCCCCTAGAGTTTTAATGTTGAACTGTTTCCAGACATTTTTGGCATGTTCGTAGTCTTCTTGACTAACATTTTCTTGACTTAATTTGTTAAAGAATGCCTCTTTTGGAAGTAAACACGTTTCAATTAACTTTTCCCATGAGTCAATGTAGTCATCACAAAATACCACTTTGCGAGTCATGAGCATTGCATTTTCTTTTCCAAAGTACTTGTCTGTATCAGGGTATGATGTTAAGTTGGAAACTAAGTTTTCCAATCTACTCGGCATTAACCGAAACGTGTCCATAAATCTAAGCTTAACATTTCCTACATATTTGGTAAAGGAAATGTACTTTTCTTTGGAGTTCGCGATAACATCCACTCTCTCAGTAGTACATAAATTGCTTTACAATGAAATTTGCCTCGTAGCTACTCCTATTATGTAGAAACACAGGAACGGGGTTACGTGTTTTACACCTCAAATTACAGTTATTGTGAGCACTTCCACGGTATTCCCCTGTAATATGGCAGTGGTCTCGAACTTTCCAGTCCTCTTTGGTAAATGGTTTTTGACACAAATAACAGGTTTCAGAACATTGGAAATCTGCTTCTTGATCCTCAGTTAAAGCCTTTGGAACATTTAAGCTGTAAAGGCGATCGATTTCATTAGCTATTGAAATCAAACAGTCTATTATCTTTTCTGCAGCGTCAGGTCCACGATAAATAAGAGGTTGGCTTGGAAGGTTTGTCTTTATGTGTTCCACAGCAGGTGAGGGTTTAACGTATATACCAAAGCTCATAGGAACATGACTCTGGTATGTCACCGTATAACTTGCCTCAGGATTAGGTAGACATGTTTGATAGGGTAACAGTATACTTTCAAAATCTGCATAGATAACGTAAGGTATTCTCAGCATTTTTTCAACATTTAAGAATTTGTCAATGGGATTTTTAATAGGCATTTCAACCGTAGCAATGTCATGCTGGTTACACAAAGCTCAGTAGTACATACCAATTGCTTTACAATGAAATTTGCCTCGTAGCTACTCATATTATGTAGAAACTCAGGAAAAAATTTCAATTTTTCCATTCCTTGTTGACCACATTGATTATCAAAGTGAGTAAAACACCGTTTACTCGTTTATATCTTATGTTCATGGTGGGTAATCTGATGTCTTACTATTTTTTCAAAATCTTTGATAAAGACGTAGTGGTTCTGGCCGGATGAATAACTTAGAAGAAGGAGATCGCGATGGTCTTGCAGCTCTTGATCCACAACCTTCAGAGGGAAGAGTTTATTGTCTTTTCCAATTCAAATACATTAATGGATATATCGGCTCTTTAGTTCGTTACGGAACTTCTTGTTTATAATAAAACTCTTTTATTTTTTAATTTTTTTTGAAAAAAGTTCAATTTTGAAATTTATATTTTTTGTAAACTCTTTAGTGTCCAAAATATAAAAAATTCAAAATTGACATTTTTACAAAAAATTTAAAAAATAAAAGTTTATTATAAAAAATAAAGGACATAGAGGCCATTCTTTTAAGCCCATATAACACTTTTTAGAAATTTGTTTTATGAAAAATCGCCTACTTTCCCAATTGAACTTTTTTCTTTTTTCTCATACAGACCTGGAACTTGGTTTGCCGGTAGAGGGGATAGAGACCTTTCATTTATGTGCGACGAACTTTTTTGTAGAATTCCTAGTTTCCAAAATAGTGACCTTTTTCAATATAATTTTTTTTTGTCCTAGAAACTTGAAATTTGGTATGGTGCTAGAGGAGGTAATGGCCATTGATTTATGTCAAACAAACTGTTTTGTAAAATTCCTAGTTTCCAACATAGTGACCATTTTTTCAAAATTAATTTTCTTTTGTCCTAGAGTCCCGACTTGGTATGGGGATAGAGGGGGTAAAGACCATTGATTTACGTCAGACAAACGTTTTTGTAAAATTCCTAATTTTGGAAATATAGCCTATTTTCAAAATTTTATTTTTGTTGTCCTAGAGACCTGAGACTTAGTGCAGGGATAGAGGGGTAAAAACCACTGATTTACGTCGGACAAACGTTTTTGTAAAATTCCTAATAATGGAAATATAACCCATTTTCAAAATTATATTTTTGTTTTCCTAGAGACCTGGGACTTGGTACGGCGATAGAGGGGGTAAAGGCCATTCATTTATGTCAATCAAACAATTTTGTACACTTTTTAATTTTGGAAATATAGCCTATTTTGGAAATATGTTTTGGAAAATTTGAAAAATACACTATTTTTGGACTGAGAATGGTATAGAGGTAGGTGTTTGAGATAACATATGCCTTTTTAGGATTTTTAGTTTAATGATATATCCTACTTTCCAAATATATTTTGAAAAATTTGAAAAATACACTATTTTTTTGACTAGGCATGGGATAGAGGTAAGTGTAAGAGTTGAGATTCATTGATAAACCTTAGAATACTTTGGATATTTTTGAATTTTGTGTGTTGTTGTTGTTGCTGCTTACAAACATGGCTGTAAGCATTATGCAGCCATAGAAAGGACTGACATACTTTCCAAGACCAAATAAGCCCTAACAAGCAAGAGAAAATATGAAAGAGCTAATACAAAAGCCAACAAAAGCCAACAAAAAGCCAACAAAAAACTGACGAAAAAAGCCATGTAGCATGCTGGTAGTTGAGTGACTTGTTATATTGACCGATAGGTAGCAGGCAGGTAGTTGAATGAGTATTGATATCGACCGCTAGATAGCATGCTGGTCGTTCAGTGAGTGAGTGTTGAAATGGAGCGCTATGTAGCATGCTGGTCGTTCAAGTAGTTCTCATAGTCACCGCTAGATAGCGGAAACATACTTTGCGTGTCGCATGCAGCTATTTAACAAAGTTTTACCTCATGAAAAGCGTGCTTGTATATGCTTTGTATAAAAATTGAATATACAATTAACTACCAAGTGTTCAGGACTAACATGTATAGCCTTGTTTAGGGAATATTGGGGTCCTTAGCAAGAAAGTGTGCCTAACACACATGAGTGTACAGCCTTTTGATATGCAGTAAGTACCTGATAACCTTGAGAAGGCTATAAGAATATTTTCAGTTGACTACTACCTGTCACAGTGTTTACATTGTGAAAGACCGATGAAACAACCAGTCTTTAGCCTTGTCATAAGCAGTGAGCAGCTGTTACCCTTAACTAGGGGTATATTAGAGGACCCTTAGCAAGAATATCATCAGTTGACTACCACCACTCACAGTTACCACATCGTGAAACACTGTCAAAACAACTATTGCACAGCCTTGTACTACACAGTAAGTAGCTGTTGGTTTTGAATATTGTATATTAGAGAACCCTTAGCAAGTATATAATCAGTTGACTACTACTTGTTACAGTGTTCACATCGTGAAAGACCGTCTCACTGTCCAGTCTACAACCTTGTCATACGCTGTAAAGAGCTGTTGGTCTAGACTAGGGGTATATTAGAGGACCCTTAACAAGAATATCACCAGTTGACTACTACCTCACACGATGTTCACATCGTGAAAGACGGTCTCACCGATCAACCTCTAGCCCTGTGATACGCAGTAAGCAGCTGTTTGCAGAAATCAACATTCATGATGGAATAACCCATTCCTAGCTATATGTGTAAACAGTGTGGAAAAACTTTTCTTCGGGACTATGATAGAAAGCGTCATGAAGTTTCGTGAGGGGAATTTCATGAGTGTAAAACGTCTGGCAGTAAATTAAATAATGCCTACAATGGACGTCGGCATGAAGAATGTTGTAATATTGTGTCGGCAGCTAAAAGACAAAAAGCGGAGCCTACAAAACATTACCTACTGTCATTGGCCCCTGACAAAAACGGACTTATTGAATATGAGACATCTTTTGAAGGTCGACTTAAATCCTATTTCATACGTTGTGATACGTGTAAGGATTTAAATTCATACCTTAAAGAGTCCAAAGAGCAAATATTACAAACTATGCAAATAGAACAAGTCGATCAAAGTTAATCTAGTGGCTGAATGTAGATTCATTCATACATCTACCAATGAAATTACAGATCGTGCTTTTAAAACACGAAAACAGGCCCTATTTTCGGAAACAGACTTGAGTAGTTTCTTGGAAACAAATTACAAAGTTAACTACGGAAATGGAAGAATCTGAGCTAAAAGGCAGTAATTGGGCTTTGTTAGCAGTGGAAGGAGTGCGATTGAAAATAAATAAGTACAATCCCTTGCGTGGAAGCACATATATTCCATTACCAGCAGCTATACAAGCAAGAAAAGCCTGCATTAATCCTCAAAACTTTAAGGACGAGAGGTGTTTTATGTATGCCATTTTAGCAAAACTGGTTAAAAGTGATGCTAAACGCGTTAGTAAATACAAGGATCTGGAAAACAAGTATGATTTTTCAGTAATATCATTTCCTAAATCGCTAGCTGACATTCCCAAATTTGAAAAAGCCAACGATATATCAATTAATGTATTTGGATTGGAAAAGACAATAAACTCTTCCCTATAAAGGTTGTGGATCAAGAGCTGCAAGACCATCCCGACCTCCTTCTGCTAAGTTCTTCATCCGGCCAGAACCACTACGTGTTTATCAAAGATTTTGATAAACAAGTAAGACATCAGATTACCCACCATGAACATAAGATATATACGTGAAAACGGTGTTTTACTCACTTTGATAATCAATATGGTCAACAAGGAATGGAAAAACTGAATGAACATAGAGCTTTGTGTGACCAGCATGACATTGCTAGGGTTGAAATGCCTATTAAAAACCCCATTGACAAATTCTTAAATATTGAAAAAATGCTGAGAACACCTTACGCTTTCTATGCAGATTTTGAAAGTATACTGTTACCCTATCAACATCCGGTCTTAAATCCCCGGCCAAAACCAAAATGAGCCAGGTTGGCTCCGGCGACCACAATTAATTGGGATAAGTCGTAGAAAATGATGACTGTTACCCTATCAAACTTGTCTACCTAATCCTGAGGCAAGTTATACAGTGACATACCAGAGTCATGTTCCTATGAGCTTTGGTATATACGTTAAACCCTCACCTGCTGTGGAACACATAAAGACAAACTTTCCAAGCCAACCTCTTATTTATCGTGGACCTGACGCTGCAGAAAAGTTTATGGACTGTTTGATTTCAATAGCTAATAAAATCGATCGCCTTTACAGCTTAAATGTTCCAAAGACTTTAACTGAGGATCAAGAAGCAGAGTTCCAATGTTCTGAAACCTGTTATTTGTGTCAAAAACCATTTACAAAAGAGGACTGGAAAGTTCGAGACCACTGCCATATTACAGGGGAATACCGTGGAAGTGCTCACAATAACTGTAATTTGAGGTGAAAAACACGTAACCCCGTTCCTGTGTTTCCACATAATATGAATAGCTACGAGACAAATTTAATTGTAAAGCAATTGGGATGTACTACTGAGAGAGTGGATGTTATCGCGAACTCCAAAGAAAAGTACATTTACTTTACCAAATATGTAGGAAATGTTAAGCTTAGATTTGTGAACACGTTTCGGTTAATGCCGAGTAGTTTGGAAAACTTAGTTTCCAACTTAACATCATACCCTGAAACAGACAAGTACTTTGGAAAAGAAAATGCATTGCTCATGACTCGCAAAGGGGTATTTTGTTATGACTACATTAACTCATGGGAAAAGCTAATTGAAACGTGTTTACCTCCAAAAGAGGCATTTATAACATATTAAGTCAAGTAAATGTTAGTCAAGAAGACTATGAACATGCCAAAATGTCTGGAAACAGTTCAACATTAAAACTCTAGGGGAATATAGTGACCTCTACCTAACTTCAGATGTACTCCTTCTTGCAGACAGCTTTGAAACGTTTAGAAACAAAACACTAGAAACACACTGAGAGGTTGCTGCACACTTTTTTACTTCGCCTGGTTTAAGTTTCGAGGCAATGCTCCTTTACACAGGAATTGAACTGGAATTGCTACAGCATTACGATCAGATTCTGTTAATCGAGTCTGGAATACGTGAAGGCATATGCCAGGTGTCTCATCGGTATGCTGAAGCTATCAATACATACATGGAAACATATGATTCTGAGAAACCATCGCAGTTTATTACCTATGATGATGCCAACAAACAATACGGGTGGGCTATGTGCCACTCCCTTCCTTATGGTGGATTTCAGTGGGTTTCTCCAAATACTGTTGATCTAGAAAAACTAAAGAAAGACGATCCTTTGGGATACATTCTAGACGTTGATGTTGATTACCCATCTGACCTTCATGATCTACACAACGATTTACCTTTCCTACCAGAGTGTACACAACCTAAGGATTCGTCTCTGAACAAACTAATTCCTCATCTTGGAAATCGAAGGCGATATGTTGTTCACTACATGACATTAAAACAGGCTTTAGATCATGGAATAAAATTGATAAAAATTCATCGTGTGTTAAAGTTTAAGCAAAGACCTTGGTTAAAGGCATACGTTGATTTTAATAACAACCTTCGAAAACAAGCCAAAAATGATTTTGAGAAAAATCTGTACAAATTATTCAACAATGCCACTTTTGGAAAATCAATGGAAATTATCCGTAAAAGAATAGACATACGTCTTGTGACTGACAGCAAAAGGGCTGAAAAGCTAATAGCAAAGCCGACATTTAGTGGCAGAACCATTTATGGTCCTAACCTAGCTGCTTTCCACATGGCTAAATGTAACATTGAATTCAATAAGTCTATATATATTGCAATGTGTATACTGGATATTTCAATAACTCTAATGTATTCCCACCACTATGATGTCCTGCTACCCTATTATGGAATGAACAATACTAAACTCATGTATATGGATACCGACTCGTTCATTTATTTGATTAACACACCAGATGTATATCAAGACAAGTTGGATTTCTTAGAACACCTGGACACATCAGATTATCCTACTAATCGCATATGTTACTCTACATCAAACAAGAAAAAGTTGGGGAAATTTAAAGACGAGGCTTGTGGACAAATTATAAAAGCATTTGTTGGACTTAGAGCTAAAATGTATGCTTTAGACATAAATGGTAAAGAAATCTAAAAGATTAAAGGTATTAACAGAGGTGTTGTCAAAAATTGTATAAGCTTTCAAGATTATAAGGATTGTGTCATGAAAAACAATGTACAAAGAATTCCAATGAACATTATCGCTTCTAAACAACATGACGTATCATATATAAGACTAAACAAAATTGGTTTGTGTCCTGGTGATGATAAAAGAGTGATTGATGCTAATGGTATAGGTACACATGCCTATGGTCATTACTCAATCATTAACCATGCTTAAAGAGTTAAGTTATGAATATCAAAATCTTCTGCCTGCAACTAGCAAATACATAAAACAAAACAATTTAGGAAATAAAACAACAGCACTACAAAAATAAAAGAAAATAATAATAAAAAAATAAGAAAATGGTATTCATAATCAAAAATAAATAAAATAGAAAGCTTAATAAAAACAACTGTACAATTTTTAACAAAAAAAAGAATATATATATATATATATAAAAATGTATTATGTGTAAATAGTGTACATGTATTTAAAATAAAAAATATTGTATCGACACAGATTGTACATGTTTAATTACTACCAACCTCTCTCCACTCCTAATGCAAAATGAACATGTATAACACAAATTGGAGAATTCATGTTTCCATATGGACAAAATAGAAAAATCATTAAACTGAAATTTTAAAAACTGTAAATGGGAATTTGGTAAATTGACAAATGTGTAAACAACACATTGGAAAATCCATGTTTCTATATCATGAAATTGAAAAACTTTAAACTTACATTTTAAAAACTGTAAATGGGAAATTGTGAAATTGATAAATGTGTAAACAACAAAATGCAAAATCCATGTTTCCATATTATGAAATTGAAAAACTTAAAACTGACATTAAAAAAAACTGAAAATGGGAAATTGGAAAATTGACAAATCTGTAAACAACAAAATGCATAATCCATGTTTCCATATTATGAAATTGAAAAACTTAAAACTGACACTTGAAAAAGCTGATGATGGGAAATTGGAAAATTGACAAATGTGTAAACAACAAAATGAAAAAAAAAATGCCCGGTTGGGGTAGTGATCATGTTGTACAGTAGCCTATAAGACTAGCATAAGGATACTTGCATGTGCCCTTATATACTTTGTGCATGTGCATTAGCCTTTGGATTAGCTTAAGTTAGGTTTGGTAAAGTTAGGTTTGGTGAGGTTAGGTATGTGACCTAGTAGTTTACTCTTTTCGGAACATGTAAAATGTAAAATCTAAAATCAAAAAAAATAATTTTAAAGTAAAATCTAAAAAACTAAAATTTAAAATACATAAAAATCAAAATGTAAAACTAAAAAATCAAAAATCTAAAATGTTAAAATGTAAAATGTTAAAATGTAAAATCTAAAATCTTTAAATGAGGTTTCTGTGGGCTAGGTTAGGTTAGGTTAGGTTAGGTTATAACTAAGTTTATTTTTTGTGCTCTCTCATTTGCTCTTACTTTTTTTGCCCTGACTTTGAAGTTAGGTTAGGTTAGGTTAGGTTATAAATTAGTTTATTATGTGTGCTCTCACATTTGCTCTAACTTTGAAGTTAGGTTAGGTTAGGTTAGTTTAGGTTATAACTTAGTTTATTATGTGTGCTCTCACATTTGCTCTCACATTTGCTCTGACTTTGAAGTTAGCTTAGGTTAGGTTAGGTGTGGACATGTTTGGTTAGGTTAGGTGAGGAGATGTTTGCTTAGGTGAACTAAGGTCATGTTAGGTGAGGTTAAATGAAGTTGGGTTAGGCTGAATGGCAGAGGTATGAATTAATCCCGCCTATTCTCACTTTTGCCTCACAAGACTGAGTGTACTCCGTTCCACTCGTGAGACCTAAAATTAAATTTCTTGGCAGAGCCAGGAATCCAACTCGGCCTTGGCAGTAACAGCCAAAAATGCTAGCCACTACACCAAGAGATGGACAATATAAGGCTGGTATTGATTGTACATGATCAATCAATAATTACCTAATAATAATAATAATAAATATTCCATTTAGCAACTACACGGCCGAACTCTCCCTGTGACGTCATTCACGGTCTCAGGGCGTGGCAGCCATCTTGCGCATTAGCCCCTGCCCCAGCTGTGACTGACCCCTCCATAAGAATAACATAGGACAGTTGCGCGCGGCGGCCATCTTGCGCATTCGCCCCTGCCCCAGAACCGCCTAATATTACCTACTATTTACAAAATTTATTGTAACAATTCTGTTTATTTTTTTATTTTTTTAAATTACTATGTGAACTTTTGGTATGGTACTACTCAGTTACTCATCATACACCAGCTGAAGAAGGTCACAAATGAACCGAAGCCAGTACTGTTTGCAAAGAAATAAATATCAACTTAAGGTAAAAATAAACAGTTTATAAATACAATGCATTGTATCATCATGATTCATCTCGCCACAAAATTTACCTTTCACATGGAATTTTAGGGACAACTGGGAACGTAAAAACATGCAATACTTAGCGTATTAAATATATTTGGATCTTACAGGCGTTGTACAGTATATTACGTGGAAATAAATCCTGTTGGAAGTATTTATAAAGGGGAGTTAAGTACACGTTTTATAAAGAGCAAGGATACATATTAAACCTCTCTTGCTGTGAGAAACTGGCTGTGGTTGTTATGTCTCACACACGAGGTAAACCTCAAACATGAGATGGTTGCTTTGTGCATGCAAATGTTTGCTCAAGAACTCTGCCTTGATACTCCACTCGCAATGGAACACTGCAATGTGTATTTTCACTGTGAGAGGGAATGGAATTAAATAAATTGTTTAATCACTGAGTGCTAGGATCAGTACTAATACCAAGGCAATCAGGGTGGAGTGCGTGGAGGAATTTCAATAACGTTTATCGAGTGTCCCTTTACTTGAATAGCACAGCATGTGGCAGATATCAATATCAAACCCTACTTAACCCTTTATAGGGCAAAGGACTGGTGGTATATATATATATTTTTCACATTTGTAATTGGGGGTGATAGGTGTGGATTCTATTTTAGGAAATATGGGGTGGGAAATTATTATCCCACTGCCCACAGCCGACAGTATGTTTTCTTAAATGAGCAATGGGGTAATAATCTCCTACCTCCAAATTATGATGATACTGTGTTTATCACTCAATAACGAGGTTTATTTAACAGGATATAATATATAAAACACCCTTCATGCTCTATTATTTTTTTAATTTAACTCCCACGCAAAACAAGATCAGTGACCTATATCATCTTTGCCGAAAACTGCACAAAGAATATAAAAGTGATTTTGGAATGTTAAAAGTTAGTATATTCGAATATGATTAAATAATTTCAAAATAGTATTTACTAAAAACCCAGAAAATTAATTTTAAAAATCTTCTATTCTATGGCAAACACCCTGAGCAGGATAATTAGTTCCATTCTAGCTGAAATATATTTACTCAAGTGGCCAAAACCATAATTAACATTGTATTTCAGTTATATAACAACGTTAACAAATCTCTTATCTTCAATAAAAAACACCTTCTTCTGTAAAACACTGCATTTCTTTCACTCAACACAACCGAACTGGCGAGCACGTGCACTGTGGAGACCACTGGGATATATGCTTCCCACCTTTGGTTTCAGATGACAGTATACATCAAATTAATGGGTTTTCAATATTTCTCTGCATGCTTCTGGATGCATATGGAACTACTTGAAATGAAAGGGTTGGGAAGATTCTCTCCCTAACACCGTTCTATAAATACATGGTGGGAAGATAGTATCCAAAGGACCTTTAAAGGGATCGAGTGTCCCATTACTGGAATAGCACAGCATCGGGCAAATATCAATATCAAATCCTACTTAAAACAGAATACACGAACGGATGTAAATCTTTATGCTCTATAAATAAACGACATATCCAATGAAGGGTTTGGAAGAGCAATGGCCCTCTTTGAACTCACGTCTGCCGAGTACGTAGATAGCATGGTATCATGATTTATCACTTCGTCTTTGTGGGTTTAGCTACCTGTATCAGGAACTAAAAATCACAACATTATAATTAATACGCAGGGTATTGAGGAAAATTATAAGCAGCAGATGGTTGACGGACACTTACGTTTGAAGTAAAACGAAGAGTTATATAGAAAGATAGAACCAGCCACGTCAACAATAAAAAGGAAAAGGTTGTTGTTCTATGGACACATTTTTCAGAATGTCCAACGATCGTCTAACAAAGGAAATTTGGAATTTCGTGAAACCAAAGAGGAAGAAATTGGCATGGTTCGAAGAATGTAACAAAGACCTTATAGAAATTTGTATTCCGGACTGCAAAATAATGAACAGGTGTGAATCCAGACACCTAATCAAAATTACCAGGGTTTTAAGGTAGTGACAGAACCCAAAAGACGGAGAGGACCTCTTTCAGAAGATCGGAAGAAGGCGCTGAGTGATGGGCTCAAGAGATACTGGCAGGACATCAAAGCTGGCAGACGATTAGAACGAAATATTGAATTTGATTGTTACTCCGTAGTCCATAGTGGCTCAATTCGAATGTTAAAAAAATAACATTAATAATAGTGTACTGATGATGTAGGCTATGTGAGAGTTATGACGGCACATAACGGTGCACGAGTTGGAGAGGAGCAGATAGAGAAAGAATTGCTGCTCATAAGCATTTAGGAGAAGCTACGAGGCACAAGCAGAGCCATTGAAGGAAACGACAGAAATAACGGGACGAATATCTTCATGTCCCGTCTCCTTGACGAGGAGAAGTAATTTGCCACGTCCTAAGAAAAGACTGCTCCATTACAATAAAACTCGAGGACAAGATTAACCAGGGCAGAGAGGAAGATTGTTCAGTATTCGTGACGATGTGTTAAATACGTTACTAACGGAGCTAGATGATGATGATGATTGTTGTTTTAAGGGGCCTAACATCTAGGTTATCGGCCCCTAATGGTTTGGGTGATCGTGAAGATGATAATGAAATGTAAACTATAACTAAAACTAACTACTAACTTATATAATTTAGTAGAAGAAGAAATGGAAAAAAGGGAGAATAAGGTAAATAAAGGACAGGAGGAAAGAAATGCCCTCAACCCTCGAAGAATGCGGATTGAGGGACCTGGAAGAAAGGAGAGCCATTAAAGGCAGATAGGAAAGTGAAAGAGGAGAGGGTCCGCCCCAGAGGTAGGTCTAATGATTTTTTTTTTTTTTTTTTTTTAGCGTAAGGCTTTTAGTGCCGGGAGTGTCCGAGACATGTTCGGCTCGCCAGTTTTTGTAGCTGCTTCGAGACGGACACCCAATGGGTGAGCTACAAGTACCGTTGGGGAGGAAAGTTGGAAGGGAGGGTCGAGGAGTTGGAAGGTAGCGGCTGTGGCTTATAGTTAAGGACCAACCCCGGCATTTGCCTGGAAGGAAGATGGGGAACCACAGAAGACCATCTTCAAGGTTGCCGGCGGGGGGATTCGAACCTCCTCGCCTCCCGGATGTGAGCGACTGCCAACAGTCATGCCGCAACGACCTCGGCTAACTCACCCGGTAGAGGTAAAGGTAAGAAGGGGGAAAAACCGGGCCCAGCTCAGGTATCCCTCGGGGTGGCTAACTCCCGAACCCAAAAGCCGTGAGCCCCTGAGGGTTTCGCAATATCCAGGGTGCACCAGAAGCGGTGGGGCTACATACACCCTGTCTCATTGAGGGCCTTGAGGAGAAGGCAGGAGATAACACGAAAAGAAAATGAAGGCTGACACCTCGCAGAAGGAGGGTATCAGAAAAGATGAGACAAGGGCCAATTAAGGCGGGAAAGGAAGAGACACCCTAGGCCTCGGATACCCTAATACCGTCGGGGTCAGAAGAGAACAAGAGTTGACCAAGTGAGGTCGAAAGGAAAGAAGACGGAGAAGAGTCCGGCACAAGTAAGTGGAAGCAATGCCGGATTCTGCTGGCGCCCTGTGGTCGCCAACCAACGTCCCACTAGATGTGAGCCCCTGAGGGGTAATGGGGCTAGAGACATCATGTTGGTGCTTAACCCGATAATTGCGGGATTGGCATGTGTGTTGTGTTGAAATGAAGGTCCACTGCCAGTGGTTGTAATACAGTGATGTTCTAATTAGGGATGGTACTCTTATACGAAAAATTTCAAAATTATAGAATTATCGATTAATCGAATCATAAAATCAATTGATTGCTTCAACGTAGGATTAATCAATTGTGTGTTAAATTAATCTATTGACTAGTATTACCCGTCGCGGCTTCGCCCGCGAATATTCTAGTTGTAAGGAGTACACATAGCAAAATCTCAATCATGAATGCTATGACTGATTTATCCTTGGTATGAATAATCAGACTTCATCAATTCAGCTACTGGTGCAGTGGTTAGGGGTTAGTCATTCCTTCATAGGTATATCATAGCGAAGTTAGTTTTCTGGGAATATCACAGGTACTATTAATTTAAGGGCCTTAAAATGTGGTTTTCGGAGACCCTTTATAGTCGGGTGAAAAAGACCTTTCGTATAACACTCACACGTGAAAATTTCGTGAAAAATTCTAGAGTGCCCCTTGACCCCCTTAAGCGCATTATACTGTATGTATTGATGAATTTTACAGCTTAATTTGGTTCAGTGATAACCTTATAACCGTTTGGAAATTTTCACAGTAATGTAATAATTGGAATTGCATTGCGTCTTACAGAAAAAAGTCCTCTCGGAACGCCGGAAGGCGGAGGTAGATTTCACCGGGCAAACTTGGGGATAGGCGAAATTAGGCAGAATATGCAGGTTTTCGTAGAAAGATCAGACCTCATTTATTGCGAGAAAGTTTTTTATAATTGGAGCTTAATTAACTTTGTTTTTCATCATTTTATGCATATTATAAACATTTTATTGTCTTATGGGGACGGTAACCTTCTTGTCATTAAGGGGCCATTTTTATACTTGTGGTCACACTGTCCATATACACTGATGTGTAACTATGTAACGGTCTGTTACTTCTTCACACAAAATTATATCTCCCGCAGAGATTTTGGTTGGTTCCTCAGTTTAGGGGCTGCGACAACGCGGTCATGTAAACCCGTGTACTTTGGGTGAGTGTAGAATCTGTCTGATAAACGATGTGAATTTTGATGGCTGTATTAGTTTGTAGTTCAGGTAAGGACTGCAGACGGTCAATTTAAAGCAGTAGTTGCAGATGTTGCTACCAAATACTACCGTCAACGACACCTATCTATGAACTTGGCTACTAGATGCCACCGCAACCAGCAACTCGCAACGAACGTTGGAACTTCCCCTCCAAAGGAAAGCATACTGAGGGATTTTTAGCGCTCTTCGAAAATCCAACGACTTCGGCCGGCTTTGAACCAGCGACCTTGGGCATAGAAGTCCAGCATGCTACCAGTTAAGTCACCGAAGCCGCTTCACACTTAGTCAGATGGAAAACTGAATGTGATCTCGTGCGAGTGCGTTGTCATAGCAACGTCTGATGGCTAATCCCTCATCAATTTAGTAGTGTTGTCATGGCAACCTCTGATGGCTCTTGGCATTTTCTTATAATTCCGAAATGATTTTTCTCATCCCTTGGCGTAATGGTGGGTTATATCAAAAATTCTTTCAGACAAACGTTTTAGGTAATTATTAGGGGAATATTGTCCATTTTTGTACGGTTTTGATATTGTGCCTATTAAGAGAGATATGATTAATGTTTCCCGAAAAAAACACTTTTTCTCACCCCTTTGGTCAATGGTTGGTGCTATCAAAAACTTTTCAAACATAAATTTTTGGGTCTTATCCGAAACATAGTATGAACTTTGAATAGATTCGGTATTTCAAATATTAAGAGAGTTATAGCGATATTTCACTTTTTCGAAAAAGGCCCCGCATTTTCACCCCCGTCGACGGATTGTGCCCATTTACAAACTCGACCGAGATTTCATAGGGATACACGTTATGTAAAAATTTCAAAGTGATTGGTGCAAATGGCGGTAGTTATCGTGTCCACAAGAAAGTGATATATATATATATATATATATATATATATATATATATATATATATATATATATATATATATATATATATATACAGGGTGTATTTGATATGATGGAAGTCCTTTACACTGGTGATAGAAGATGGTAATCTAAGCAAATATCTTAATGAAATTAAGTCGGATCTTAATTAGTGTAGATGGAATTAAATCACAAAAATCGTCGGTCAATGTCTTGGAAACGGGCTTTCACTTCGTTCCCCTCAGCAGCAGAGCTGACTTCTCCCCGTCACCCTCCCCTCCTACGCTGAGGAATGTTGACCAGAGTCTGCAGTTGAGTGACCTCCCGCCTTGTCTGCCAATGACATTGAAATACACAAACCGAGCCTATGAACAGCTGATTCACACCTTCATGGGGAGTAGCTACATGACTATTGATGGTGGATCTGTCTAGGATTTTGCCAGCTTCATAGACTATGCATAGAAAATAGAAATCCTAAAGATTTGGTAAATTAATTTAAGGAACTGTTGGTCTATCTTTGTGTGAAGATAGTGCAACAACTCTAATAAACATATTAATAATACTAATAATAGCAATAATAGACTTTTAGACACACTAACTTCTTTTATGTTTCTTTTTGGTATGTCGAGTTGCCAGACTTTAATGTACGTAGGATTTCTTGTATGTGCCATGAAATCCATGGATATGATCGTATTAGATCCCATTCATTTACTACATGACTGAACGTAGATCGCACCCTCGGGAAGGTTACCACTCTACCACCAGAACTACACATGCTGACTCTTATTAGTGTATTATTATTATTAGATTATTATTATTATTATTAGACTATTATTATTATTATTATTATTATTATAACAATGTATTTGTATTTTATTTTCATTTTCGTGTATTTTCATATGTATTTAGATTGTTGATGGACCAATAAATCAACCCTCCCCCCCCCCCCCCCCCCCCTCTCCATTTAATGGCCACCCGAGCGCTGGAGATGGGATGGGACAATTCACAATATGAACATGTGGTACCGTACTAGTATTAAATCTTGGAAGTAGTTTTCCATGGGTTCCCAACTTCTACCCCAGGCAAATGTCGGGATTGTTCCTAACTTAAGGCCACGGCCGCCTTCTTCTCAATAATCATAACCGCTGGCAGTGCAGCCCATGAAGGGCCTAGGCCTACCAAGCGACAAGCGACCGCTGTCCAGCCATTTGGCCTGCAGATATTAGGGTGACGCGTGGTCAGTGCATCGGGTCCCCTCGGCCATTAATCTTGATTTTCCTGACTCGGGCACTGCCTCACTGTCAGACAGCTACTCAATTGCCCTCACGAGGCTTAGTGCACTGCGTTCTAGCCCTCACGTCAGTTTCTAATATCCCTGATGGAGCCAGGAATCGAACCCAGGGCCTCCAGGTGAGAGGCAGTTGCACTGCCCCAACACCACAGGGCCGGCGCCTTCTTCCGAATCCTCACCCGAATTACAAATACCCACATTACTACAGAAACCACAAAACACAGGTTATCACACAAATTCTACCCACACCCTGCTACATGGGGCTAAATGACCAAAATCGCCAAGCCTCTCAAATAAAACATCAAGTATTTTACTTCCATCCTAAATACCTAGTTCTGAACAGACTACGGGATGTCGGAATTTTGTCACACTGCATTTCATTAAGTGAATGTTTTTGGTATTTTCAGAAACTAGTCAACAGAAGGTCCGACACGGACGCCAATGATACATCAGGGCTGAGTATCGAAATTATTTTTTACATGAACATTAATCAATGAATTCCACACTTACAAAGTAGGCTACACAATACTATCGGTCCTAACGTCCCAAGCCATTGCGTGCGTTGTCAACAACAACAACAACAACAACAACAACAACGGCAATGCACATTTTCTTACGAGACGGTAGAGCTCATCCTCATAACAGCTGATAGCCTACCACCCCTCAAGTCAACCGGTAAGGTCAATGCTCCGATTACGTAACAACTTCCCCTTCACGCGTCGTCTCTCCTGGCTCCGCCTCGTTTACCCCAACCTGCCGCACCACTTTCTGCCTGATTAGTTTCTGAAATAACTAAAAACATTGACTTTTTAATGATTAATTATCAATTTCAAGATAGGTGACAAATTTTTTACCTAGGAAGCTTAGAATAGTCTCTTCTATCACCAGTGTAACGGACTTCCATCATATTAAATACACCCTGTATATATAGATACATATTTTACCCGATACCTAGTGGAGGCTATCGGCTACGCCAGCAGACATTAAGCCGTAGTTGAGATTATGGGAAGAGTTATGAGAAGATAGCGCTCAAATCGAGTCAAGAGGAATGTCAAGATGACGTAGAAGGTCTAGGATTAAGAAGGCACTGACAGCCGTCAAGCAGATGGAATTGTGGATGGAAATATGAAGCTTTATTAAGACCTATATGGAACATGGTATTTAAACATCTCAGAAGAGAAGATATAACTAGCATTATATATGGTAATAATTTGTAGGAAGTCAGATAACCCTTAAGTTATTGTATAACTTAATAGACGAGATGATCGGGGTTCGAGATTATATTTGTGACGCAAGAACACAGAGGTGGGGAGAACGTCACGTGACTGCGCCAGGGAGGTAAGGTTCAATGCAGTCCAGAGACAGTCAGTCGAGCTCTGTAAGCAGAGGAGACAAGTACAGTTAGCAAGAGAGTGGAGTACAGCGAGCAAGGCAGCCGAGGTCAGACAGCGAGCTGAGTAGGACATGCCGAGCGTATGATAAAAGTCGCGCAGCGAGCAGCATTTGTCACGGAAAGTGAAAGCGACAGGTTTTACTTCACCAAACAGCGAACGGAAAGTAGGTCAGTGAGCCAGGCAGACACCCGCAGTAGGCAGCGTGAAGACCGGTTACAGAACCAGCTGTATGGGCCAAGCAAGCATGAGAAGGCCGGGGTTCAGAACAGTACTGTAATAGTAGTTGAAGAACTTTATTTCAAGCTGCATTTTGGTAACGCAGAACAGCATAGCAGAGCGGCATGGCGAGGCCAGCTTTAGGCGGAGATTATTCTAGAACATTGCAGTAGAGACGAGCGGGTTATTTCCAATTTTATACGCAAGTAATATGATAGAAGCTGAACTTCATTATAACATTGAGTTGGAACGCATATTCAGTAATCAAATTATACAGGCAGATAGTTACGAGATACTGCAACTGTGAACTTCAGATGAACATAGTTATTCAATGATATTACGACTAGGCATTCCATAACGGAACACGCAGAGCGACCATGGGGTCCAAGTAACATTAACAATTTTTGGCAAACTAAATGTTACAGGCATATGCACTTATGAACATTGGCTCGTGCATTAATGCAATTCTTTCTTATGAAGTGTTATAAATTACCGAGTACAAACACAGCTACAGGGTGTTTCATAAACTTATACACTCTCATAAATAAATTTTATTTTCTGCAAGTGAGACTAGACCGCTGTGGAGATTGAACTTTCAACGATCAAACCGAACAGTGTATGGAAGAGTGGCGTAACGTAGAAGAGGAATATGGGGTCCGCTGTTTCTACGAACTTTTTCGTGAGGATTTGGACAGTATCCGCTATGGATAACCAGCAGTTTATCATGTCCGAGTAAACGCAGATAGAGACGCGATGGATTCGATTCCTGAAGAGGAGGAGGTCCACCAGCTGATTCACTTGGGATTTGAAGGCAATCGTCATTGCGTGGGTGGAATGATATTCACGCCGATCTTTCGAGAAATTCATTACATAAGGATAATCGACGATCTTTGAAATTTAATAACAGCTGATTATGAGAAGGTACTGTAAGAGTTATATCTTCCTGATACGATTATTTTCATGAATACTGGGCACACATGTATATTTTTCTAATAGGAGTGATACGATTATTTAGACATGGCTTTGACTTTATATGCTTAAAATCTTGCTAGAATATGGCGTGACCATATGACATGGCAGGCATCATTATACGAAATTCTCACCATTGGTTGGCTTTATTAGGCAGATGTTTGGTCTTTAAGACATTTTTCCAGGAAGGATAGTTTTCATGAATAGTTTTTTTGTGTGACGAGTATTTCGAACTCGTGATCTGCAATTGATTATCTAAATTACTTCGTCAGTTCATTGCATACTAGCGAGTGTGTATTATTCATCAGTAGGGATTTTTTCCATTGGATTGTTTGGGAGATATTAAGATGTTATTCACTTTAGTGAATGAATATCGCTTTTATATGACAACTAGAGACTTGTTGATTCCTATCTGGTACATTCACTCATTTAGTCTTCGAGATGGGGTCTTTCGTATTTATACGATTGTATGGTGGTTACTCATCTTACCCATCGTTCAGGGCACTATCATGTTAGTCGACGAGGCGAGGTCTTTCGTATTTATACGATTGTACGGTGGTTACTCATCTTACTTGCCATTGAGGGTCTCATTTTTATCATCCGAGTGTACTTGAGATGGTAAGAGAATCAAACAAGGAACTACTAGTCACATATCAGTCGAATTTTTGTTAAATAAATTAAAGATAAATGTCAGCAGGGTTACATTTGTAATTCTTGTTTGCCAATCCAATATTTTGTTGCTATACTCTTTTGAGAGTACTTTCAGTTTAACAGCTGGTACAGCTGATGCTTTTGATGATTTTTATAATTGTGTTTGATACCTTTGAGAAGGATTTAAAGTAATTGAATCTTGTAAGATGAATCATTAATGGTCAGATTTATTTTAAGGCAGATCAGTATTGCATATTTCGATATGAGAGATTATAGCACATTGGTGTTTTTCTGTGATGTGAATTATGAGAATTGTAAGAGAATCTATGCTATTTGAAAGCAGATCTTGAATTACTAAGGTAATATTTTTCTAATTGTTTAAGAAGTTGTCTAGATGTGATCAGAGTAATTACAGTTATTGGAGATTGTGTGCGTTGATAATTTGAAGCCAGTTATATATTTTTTTAGATCATGCAACGTGATTAAGTGAAGTTTGCGATAGGCATTTTGTGGAAGTTGCCAAGTGGAAGTTGCAATGTTGCTAATGTATTTTGAGGCAGACATGAGGTCGTCGAACCCAGTCTAGCGTAATTTTTGAGATTCAGGCTGTATGCTGAATATTTATGGAGTTTTGTGGAATAATTGTGGTATTCAAATGTGATATTTGAAGAAGTGAGGGTATATAATGTCGTTGTGGATAGTCAGATCCAACGTGAATTCGCGAAGGCAATAATATTTTTTGGCATGATAATTAAATACGAGATATAACTTGGAAGTAATAAAACTGTAAGACAACGTTCTATAACCCATATTAAACAATTTGTTAGGAAATTAAACAAATAAATAAAGTTGAAAATACAAGATATTCTGACAATAATAATTAATGAAATAATAATCTGAAATTTAAGCATATTAATGATCTGACCTAATGAAATAAAAATCTAAATGACTAGATGAAATAATAAAAATCTAAATAACCAGATGAATAAAATTTAAATAAATTGATAAATTAAATTTTGGAATAAATCAATGAATTAAATAAATGGATGAATTAAAGATTTGATAAATAAACTGATTTAAATAAATTAATAGATGATTGGAAAGATGATGAATAACTGAATTAGAAGGTGATAATTAATTAAAGAAGATGATGAATAACTGAATTAGAAGGTGATAATTAATTAAAGAAGCTGATGATTAATGAATTTATATGGATTAAAATAAATTTAATTTGAATGACTTGTAGGAATTGCAACTTGAGTTGAGGAATTAAACGATTTATATTGATGATTTAAGATAATTTAATCTGAAGGAGATGATAAAATAAGAGTGTGTGAATAATTAGAAAGTATAATGAAGTGATGATAATAATTTTCATTTAAATGATTTAATGGTGATGAGTTAATGATTCTGACAGGAATATGTTGAATTTTGAGATGAGATTTAATGTGAGAAATATTTAACTTCGATGATGATGATAAGTATGACCAATGAGCAGTGGATTTTCTGTAATTCACAAACAAGCAATTATTAATGACAGTGTAAATAATGTAAATTAATTATTCGATGGTTAGGAGCATTTTCTAACATATTCAACATTTGAATTATGCCATGCAAGCCATAAATTACGTGATATTTAAAATATGTGATTATAATATGTGTGTTTAGGCAGATTAATAATTTTTTCAAATCCACATTCATGATGTTAATTTAAAGAGAAATTAGGACTCAGGTATCACAAATGTCAGTGACGAAAGACATAGAACTACAGTGATCCTGAGAACCCAAGAGAACTTTAGAGATTTTTCCTATTTTATGTGGACTAAATACTTTTGATTAGAAAAGAGATGGTTCGATTTTTGGACAATGACAATTTAACGTTGGCATTCGACCATGCTCTCAGGTAGGATGAATATTTAAAATGTCTGTCTGACTATCAAAGTGAAATAAATTTGTTTTTATCTTAGTTGTGATCTGATGATGGTGTGATTTTCCTTTTCCTTTCCTTGTCTTAATTAAGGCTTAACCGGAAAGGATGTGGTTTGCTAGGAGTTCAGTTGATGGCGCCCATTTATATTTGCATTTTTTTAATTAAATTTAAGCCCGTAACGACCCTAGAGATACTTTGTCTCGTGTTACCCTCTGCTTTTGAGATATTTCAACTGAATTTCCGACACATTCCTTATTTGACTAGGTGTTCATTTAACTCCGCTCTACCCTGGAAATCCAGGAATGCGATGTAATAGCAGATGGGTCATCGCATCCCCAGGACGAACGGGTGCAATATATATATATATAAATTATATATAAACTTTTAAACTGACGGTGGTTTTGGGGTCTAGGGTATGTGAAACGCGAAGATATGTCGTAATTTTCCGGAAGTCGAAACATGGTACCCATTGCAATAGTTAGCTTTCTAATGAAATCTACCTAATAGATGGACCTGTGAGGATCTGTTACCATGCATACAATTTAACCACTTGCTATTTGCCAATATAATAAGTTTGGTTATTCATCATTGCTCTATCAAGACGGATTAGAGGCCAATCTCTGCCATGGCAAATGGTTAAGTTATGCACTTCGTAAGATCTATATTAGGCAAGATATGATTTCAGTGCAGTGACTTCATTGATTTTATCATCTTTATATTGCTGGTCAAGTATTGAGTATTTAAGTGTTCCTACAGCTGATTCCAACAAAGGTGTTCTGAATTGTTGCTGACGTACCGAACCGGTACCATACAAACCATCTAAAGTTCCACCGTGAGGCGTACATTGGAAGTGTTGATAGACCAACAGTAATTCATATGACTTTTGTCATACCGTAACTCATATTAGGCGTAAATGTTTCAATCTTTCTTTATGGTGCACCATACAAGATTCAATTATAAGGGAATTTTAGGTGCTACGCAAAAAAATATTCTTGTATCGTTCTATCATAGTGGCTGATGAAGGGGCCAATAATAATTTTTAGGTCTCGAAACATGTCCCATTAATGACCACCCAGTGATCTCTATTAATACAGTAAAGTATTGATCAGGCGAAACTTTCATCCTGTTTAGACTAATGGTTACCGTGTTGCATTCTTTAATTATTGCATTGTAAATATACATGTTTTAAGGTATTTACTTAATTGCTACGCATTTAAAGAGTAAGTGAGTGCGTTTCGCTTTCGCATTGGGTAATGCTGAATCTGTAGGTACCCCATATGTGTAGGTTGGTGTTAAAGGGACCTATTTTCGGTACAAAACTGGAATGAGACCTTAGCAGAATAATATAGGGAGGGATACTTGGATTTGGTTTGCTCGTTTCATCTATTAATCGATGACCTTCCCTCCACTCGCTACGCTCTCTAAGATAGAGCCCTGCGCGCACAAACAAAACGTTTTCCACATCCGCCTCGGATCCGCACGCTTGATATCTGAATCTACTGACATAAAAAATATTATTAATAAAGCATAAAGTATTGAAGGAAATTGGAGAAAATTTTAAAGTGGAAGTGAAGATTCAAGGAGAAATAATTTCAACTCTGAGATTTGCCGATTACATAGTCATCTTGGCCGACACGCCTGAGGATTTGAATGAGTTTTTGAATGGAATGGACTCTGTCTTGAGGAATGAATTCATGATGAAAATTAATAAATGTAAAACAAAAATATTGGAATGCTGCCGAAAGAAATCAGAATCCTCTATGGACATTAAATTGGCAGGTGAAAAGCTGAAGGAAATAGGAGACTTCTGTTACTAAGGAAGCAAAATAACCAGTGATGGACGAAGCAAGGAGGATATAAAAAGTAGGTTGGCTCAGGCAAGGAAAGCATTTCTACAGAAAAGGAATCTGTTGACATCGAATATAGATTTAGGTATTACGAAGTCATTTTTGAAAGCCTTTGTCTGGAGCGTGGCGCTCTATGGAAGTGAAACTTGGACTACTGGTGCAGCAGAAAAGATGAGAATTGAAGCGTTTGAAATGTGGTGTTACAGGAGAATAATTAAGATCAGATGGGTGGATAGGGTTACAAACGAAGAGGTATTAAGACTAGTGGGAGAGGAGAGATATTTCTGGCGACTGCTAATGAAGAGAAGCGATATGTTGGTAGGATACATACTGAGACACCCAGGAATAGCAAGCTTAGTTATGGAAGGAAGGGTCGAGGACAAGAACTGTAGGGGTAGACCAATGTTAGAATATGCTAAACAGATTGCCTCGGATGTAGGGTGTGGTAACTATGTAGAGATGAAACGATTAACTCAGGACAGGTAGACATGAAGCGCTGCATCAAACCAGCAAAAAGACTGAAGACTCAAACAACAACAACAACAACAACAACATTGTATTAAAGCAATTAATTTACACATTTGAGGAGAAAGTCATTCCCCTAGGCTGTGCGTGTCTTGTGTTATGTTTAAAATTAATATTATACAACCCTTTCAATTCAGAGTGTTAATGACATAATTCGGTAGGGATTAGCATAAATCATCATTTTACATTTGTCACGAAAAAAATAACGGATATAGTAAGATATGTCATATACATCCGAGTCCTAGTATTGATATTCAGCAACTTCGGAATAAATTCTAAAATCTATCCGCAAATTTTCTCCAAACATTATCCGCAGCTTATCCGCTCTAAGCACAGTCATGCAAACTATATCCGAATGGTAAAAATTGTTGCGGATATCCGCATCCGCGCAGGGCTCTACTCACAGAAGCAAAACGGACATTTAGGCCTAATTAATTAAAATATGCTGTATGGTATATTTTTAAAAAATGTACCTTCTTTGTAACACTCTATTATAACGAAGTAAAAGTAAAATTTTATTGTCCTAAATTGTCAACTTTGAACATGAATTCGAACTCATCGTTTTCCTTTTGCGAAACCCTTCCCAATTTGATTGATGTTCGTCCTTCCACGGTCACTGAGTCTTATTTGGTTATTGTTAAGGGGCTGATACACCTGGAATGCATGCATTTTGTAAATTACTCTATATCGAGGGAACCATAACAGGGATTTGAATTAAACTTTGTACACTTATAGTACAAATGCTGGGCTTTCATTTGATGTATACAGTTTTAAAATTCAGTATGTACAAGTGTAATAAAATTTGCATACTAAAATATTAGAAAATATTTTTTGAATTTTACAATAAAACATCATTGGCATAAACATTTTTTTTCCTTAAAGACACCACTAAATTACCCAGGATAGACCTCTATGAACTTAGTGGAAGAATAAGTTACCATTTTATAGGTATTTCATTTGAATATTGAAAAAAATTAAGACTTTCACATGTTGTTTTAGATGCACTGAGCATAGGCTATTTCCCAAAGGAATTCAATAATTCAGGTTCATCCTCTATACCTTGGTTCCAACAAAGGGAATTCCAAATTTCATGCATTTTGGACCATTAGTTCTTGAGTTATTGTGTTTTTGTGTGAAAAAATATTAAACTTTTGGGAAAATGTCTCAAAACATTGTATATACATTTCCACTTACACATAACACTCAGCTGACAGTTCAGTACATGCATGGATTTAAATCGTAATATCTCGGTCAAAATTGGAAATTTCGCTATAAAACTTCAGATTGAGATAAAGAAATGGTTAATCTTTCATTCGAGATCAAATACAAAGAAATGAAAAACGTCATATTTCCAGGTGTATCAGCCCCCTTAACATAAACAAGGAAGGACACTTTGTATATTTAGGCAAAAAAATACTTTTATAGATTTCTATACGTCATTCCGAAAATAAGCGTAACTCAACTTAAGCGATACCTCTCATTTAAACTTCTTTTCTTATCTCGTGTCCTCTAATCAATTAATTGATTCTTCGGTTATCAAATTAATATTTATTTGGTATATATTATTGAGCGGTTAGTCGATGGATTGATTAATCGTTTTAGAATAATTTCAAATTTTTCGATTAATCGAATATTAATCTTCTGGTGTTTGAAGCCAATTTTCAGTGTTGCCTTAGTAAACAAAAGTTTTGTGCTTTCTAGTCGGTCAATACGATTGTACTCAAATGAGGTCGGTTATTCTCTAATCCTGAAACTCATTACACGGGATTAATATATTTATTATTTATTATTTATTATTTATTATTTCATTCATTCAATTTCGCTAATCGGCCAACTAGGGACCACGATAAGCCTCATTTTACATTCTGGCATTTGCTCATTTTTTTCTTGATCCACATTGCCTTCATGAGCTCACTATGTTTAGCACGACGTTCCTCTGTCCATTTCGCACCAGTTGTCCGTTTTTCGTCCCGGAAAGTCCCAAACGTCTTGATGGCTGCTCTATAAAGATTTCGGTCTTGTGCATCTTCTGCTCGTATCCCCATTTCTTTCAGATCTTTCTGGACGTTAACATACCATGGCATTGTCGTTTTTGGTTTTGAGTCGAATATACTGAAGATACGTTTCGTCCATCGGGAATCGATCATCCGTCGCATATGACCGTAGAAGCAAACTCTGCGTTTTCGCATTGTGTCTGTGATCTTCTCTATCCTCGAGTAAATTTCTTGCCTGGATTTTCTGATGTAGATGCCATTTTTGTAGTCTGGGCCAAGTATGATGTGTAGGATCTTTCTTTCTTTTCTCTCTAACTTCGCGAGCAAACATTTCTCGGATAGGATAAGGCATTCAGATGCATATAGCGGTACTGGTTTGATGACAGTGTTGTAGTGACGAATTTTTGTGTTCATAGAAAAGCACTTTTTGTTATATATGTTGCGGGTGGTTTGAAAAGTGACTTCCATTTTCTTGATTCTTGCTTCTATGGCTTCCTTGTCAAGGCCATTTTGCTGGATCCATTCCCCAAGATATTTAAATTTATTAACACGGTTTATCGTTCCATATTTGGTGTTTAGTTGTGCTGTATCATCCTTGATGTTCGACATCACTTCTGTCTTTTGAAAGGAAATTTGTAATCCTGTTTGTTCTGCTACTTCCTTCAATATATTGACCTGTTCTGTTGCACTTTTGAAATCTTCTGTCATCAGGGCTATATCATCAGCGAATGCTAAGCAATCTATTTCCACTCCGTTTTTCTTCGTCCCGATCCTTAAAGGTTTGTAAAGGCCTCCTTCTTTTAACTTCTGTCGCCAATTCTGTATTACCTTTTCAAGCACGCAGTTGAACAACAGAGGTGACAGGCTATCTCCCTGTCGAACACCTGTCTTGATTTCAAAGGGTTCAGAGATACATCCTTGGAATTTGACTTTGGATGTGGTATTAATTAGGGTTGCCCTTATTATCGCCAGCAGTTTCATATCGACTCCCATTTCTGCAAGTATGTTAATCAACACATCACGGTCGATGCAGTCGTACGCTTTCTTAAAGTCTACAAATGTCGATACATACGTTCGACCTCTCAACACATAGTACCTAATTATGGTTTTTAGGTTAAAGATTTGTTCTGCAGTCGATCGGCCTTTCCTAAAACCCCCTTGGTATTCTCCGAGTTTGTGTTCAACTTGCTGTTCCAGTCTTTCAAGGATGGAAAGTGACAGGATCTTATAAGCTACTGACAGAAGAGAAATACCACGGTAGTTGTTCACATCTCTTATATTTCCTTTCTTGTGTAAAGGATGGATCAAAGCTATCTTCCAGTCCTCTGGGAGTTGTTCTGTCTCCCATATATCTACAATGGTTTGGTGTAGGATGTCAATTGCTTCTTCTTTATTATTTATTATTTATTATTTATTATTTATTATTTATTATTTATTATTTATTATTTATTATTTATTATTTATTATTTATTATTTATTATTTATTATTTATTATTTATTATTCATTATTCATTATTCATTATTCATTATTCATTATTCATTATTCATTATTCATTATTCATTATTCATTATTCATTATTCATTATTCATTATTCATTATTCATTATTCATTATTTATTATTTATTATTTATTATTTATTAATCTCATGTAAATTTTTCTCAATATCAGGGAATAACCCACCTCATTTGGGTACAATCTTTTTGAGCCACTGAAGAGCATCAAACATTTGTTTTCGAATATTAATCTACTAACCAAACATCATTCATTACCAGCTGTAGTTCTAAATCAGTCGTTCTCAATCTATTCTTTAGCCTATTTTCGTATATGAATAAATAGGCTTATGAGATCACCTTTTGTCCGTGTGTCTGTGCGCGTATGTGTGCGATTCGTGTGTGTGTGTCCCAACCTAATAAAATCTAAACGACTGGAGCGATTTCAATGAGATTCGGTAAGTTCATAGAACTATTCCGGAGAAGCTCGACCGTGCCCCTCAAATTTTGTTACGTCTCACCAATCCAAAATGGCGGCTGTGCGAAATATTTCGCCAACATTCAATACCTCCGAACCTATTACAGATATCACCCTGGAATTTTGTACGGTAATAAAGGGAACTACTATAAGTTCACCTATGTGACCTTTGAAAACTTGGTAACTACAAAACCAACATGACGGCCAAGCGAATTTCAGGCATTTAAATAGATGTTTCTCGCGATTTAACCAACCAAACGCAATTAAACCTTGGTACAGTATATGTTTATACACACATAGTAATGCACTGTTATCTAATTTAGTTCAATTGTTAACATAACCTCAAGATGGTGGCTGTGCGAATTATAAAATTAAGTTTTTATTTCTTGTGTCGTAATCATGCGATCAAAGTGAAAGTTTGAATAATGAACCTACGCAATAATTTTCCTTTAATGGTACATGACTCTATGGCCTATACATATAAAAATCCAACATGGTGACCATCTGCAATATTTATTCGGTTCTCAATATCTACGAATCTATTACAGCATTCTAACAGAAATTTTGTATGTTGATAGTGTCAATTAACATAAGTAGGATATATGAAAATAGGCTTTAGTACTTCACGGAAATACTTGTTGAGACTGTGATTACCAACTTCGTGCCATTCCAATTACCCGAGCACCATCAAATTTTATATAATAATAATATCATATAGTCTCGGGTGCCGGGAGAAGGCTTCGTTATTTGACACCCAGGGGCCAGCTTGTATGTCGAATTTCGTCGTTCCTTGGAACGCTATGAAAGTCAAGGAGGTTAGATATCTAAGCTCCTTGACACTATAGCGCTTTCTAGTAGAGAATGGAGGAACTTTGTGTTGGCAGAAAATCCCGAGATTAATTTTGCCATTATGAACTTGGCCTACTGAATTCAAGTGGGTTCATTAACATGCCAACAATGTATGACATGCGTGTCGTGATATTTGTCGCCTTTCAAAAATCACTTACCATGGCCAGGAGCGAACCTGCAAGCTTGGGGGTTGGTAGACCGTCACGATTAAAACTCTCCCACCGTGGCAAGCATAATAATAATAGTAGCATAGCCATAGCGGTGATAGCCAGAAAAAACAGAGGAGGTAGCTATTCAAACCACCCGGAACATATATAAAAAAGGTGGTTTTCTCTAAATACCAGGATTTATCACTACATCACTGTCGTCAAGCCGGTATCCCTCTATGCGTCAGAATGCCTTATCCTCTCTCAGAAATGTGCTCTTGCTAAGTTATAGCAAAAAGAGAGAAAGATTCTCCACAACATACTAGGTCCAAACTACAAAAACGCGATCTACGTAAGAAAATCCTGGCAAGAAATCTATTCTAAGATAGAGAAGATCACTGCCACAATGCGCAAACACAGGGCTCGCTTCTACGGTCACTTGCGACGGATGGACAAAACGTATTTTTAACAATTTCGATTCAAAACCAAAAACAACAGTTCCCTGGAACGTTAACGTCAAGAAAGATCTACAACTAATGGGCCTACGACCAAATGATGCGCACAAACGAGATCTTTTCCGAACAAGCATCGTGACTTTTGGGACTTTCCGAGGTGAGAAATGGAGAACCGGTTTAAAGTGGACGGACATACGCCGTACTCGACACAGCAAGCTAATGAAAGCCTACGAAATCAATAGTAAATAAATTAACGCCAGAATGTATAGTGGACTTTGGCCGAGTAGCGAATAATACGTTAATAATAATGATGATGAATGGGGAGAGGACGTCCTATTTAGCTAAGTAATAATAATAAAAATATCGTATGACCTGGGTTGACGAGTGCAAGTTCTGTTAATTGACGCCCAGAGGGAAACGTGCATCTCGTATTTTATCGCTCCTCGGAACGCTATGAAAGTCAAGGAGGTTAGATATCTAAGTTCCTTAACACTATAGCGCTTTCTAGTAGAGAAATGCGGAACTTTAGGTTGACAGAAAATCCCTAGATTAATTTTGCCATTATGATGATGAATATGATGATAATTGTTGTTTTAAGGGGCCTAACGTTTGCCATTATGAACACGGCTTACTGGATTCGAATGTGTTCCTTAACATGTCAACATCGTATGACATGCGTATCGTGCGTTTTGTTGCCTTTCAAAAAAATATCACTTAACACGGCCAGGAGCGAACCTGCAAGCTTGGTATTGGCAGTCAGGCACGATAAACACTAACCCACCGTGGCAAGCATTTAACTAAGTTAACAATGTACATAAACACAACTGCCAGTTCTCGTAAATATTTTGTTCATAACATTTTGAGCTTTAGCCGAGAATAAGGTCTTCTGGGCTTCTGTATTTTCCTTCCTTTATAATTATTCTACAGAAAATCTCATAGAAGCATCACAAACAACGGCCATTGCCACATGCTTCGTGTTTTGTCGGCCATATTTCTCCCAAGCGAAACCGAGTTTACGCATGCGCGTGAGTAGGGGAGTAGTGAGAGTTCTAACGCACACGGCGTTGCTCGGGCGGTGTGCATATTAAATAATTAATATCTGGCGAACCCAAGGTCGGATTTTAGCAAATGAGGTGTCGTTGGACTCGAGCTGACGGGGTTTGCTATGGACCACGTATTATATTTTTCAATTTTTTTTTGAAAATTTTTGTTTTCGAAAATAGGCGATAGTTTGAAAACCAAACATTATAGTACGTTGTGCCATGGTTCAAACGAAAGGTTCTCTATATCCTTTATTTTATGTAATAAAAGATTTTTATTTTTTATGTTTTTTTGAAAAAAATAGTAATTTTAAAATTCCTATATTTTGGAAACTGGGAAGTTTACAAAAAAGTTTGTTTGACATAAATGAAAGGTCCCTACGCCCTCTAATCCCAAAATAAATTTCAAGTCTCTAGGATAAAAACTTGACAGTAGAGGGTTCCAAAAAGTTCTGACTCGCCCCCTACTTTCATATAAACTTTGCCGATATCTCCCGAACGCATGGTCGTATTTTAACGAACGAGGTGTTGTTGGCGTTGGGGTGACGTCCTCTTTGCTATGAATGTGTGTTGGTATTTTTTTTCTTTAATTGAAAATGTTTGTTTTTTGGATTGCCGCTTTTTTGGAAACGGTGAATTTTGGAAAAAAGTTTGTTTGACGTTAATTTAAGGTGGCTATCTATTCCCTCTAGGCGGACAGCAAGTTTCAAGGGTGTAGGAGGGAAAAAAATGATAGCCTACTTTCTCACGAACATTGGCGATAATTGGCAAACGGATGGTAGGATCTTAACAAATGAGGTGTCGTTGGACACGAGCTGACGTCCTCTTTCCTATAGACCACTCGTTATATTTAAATAAATGAAAAATTTTGTTTTGGAAAGTAGGCGATAGTTTGAAAACCAAACATGATAGAACGTTGTGCCGTAGCTGAAACGAATGGTCTCTATGACCTTTATTATTTTTTATAATAAAACTTTTTAATTTTTTGAGATTTTTTTGAAAACACTTAAATTTTGAATTTGTACTATTTTGGAAACAAACAAGTTTAAAAATAAGTTTGTTTGACATAAATAAAAGATCCCAACCCCCTCTACCATGAAAATAAAAGTCAAGTCTCTAGGATAAAAACTATGCATTTTTTTTTTTTTTTTATAAAAGAGTGTTTGTAGACAGAGAGCCGGTAGCGTTATACGTATGTTACAACGAGGCTATAACTGGCCATGGTGGATACTGGAAATGGCTATTTCAAGGGGCAGCAGGGCGAGGGAGCGCTTTTTGATATTTTCCTATATGACGAACGAATGAAGGTGAATATTTTGAAAATCCCTTATGGCGATCTCGGTGACCATGCCAGGACGAAATGAATCGCTCTTTTGGCAGGACGGCTGGGGCTGCTTATTACGATTGGTTTTGTGACATTTCCTATGACGGATGGAGGCGAATATTTGAAAATGTGTGAAGTGTGCTAGGATTTTTTACCCTGAAGGGGATCTTTAACATGCTAGTAAACGGTAATAAGCGATACTGCTGTCTGGCACAGTAAATAGTTTTATAATATGGAAACCTATAACATTTGCTCGACCAAGTCATGTGCATGTACGCAAAGAGCCAAAACGGTAAGGTCATTGGCATGAAATGTTATAAACTAAATATTGAATTGGGTTAAGTCATGTGTTTTAGGGTGAAAGTATGTGGTTAACATGATCATGTATTGAGGATGGCCGCTTGCTAGTAATTATTATTACAGTAAAATGTTTAATAATAATGATAAAAAGCTGACCCGGCAGACGTTGTCCTGCCAATCAAAGAAAGTGAAGTAACTGTGTTTCTTGAAGTGCTTTTGGATACACAATATTTTTTCAATTTCTGTTAACTGCCTCTAAACTATCGTGAATTGAATTAACTAATTTCGAAACATTCGTTGGAGCGTGCACAACAACTCTCCAAAGTTTCATCGCAAACGGATAAATGGCATTTAACGCATACGGGATTTGGTTTAAATGATTCGTGAGCTGTCACTCATTTGTTGAATCTACGTGTGTTCTACCAACTGTGAAATGGATTTACTAAGTTAGAAAGCTTCACGTAAGTGTACACAACAACTCATCAAAGTTTCATCGCAATCGATGAATAGTATATGAACGCATACAGGATTTTGTTGGAACGCTTCGCGCGTCGTCACTCATTTGTTACATCTACTCGTGCGCTACCAATATTGTAAAATGGATTTACCAAGTTGAACACCTTCCCTGGCGTGTACACAACAACTCATCAAAGTTTCATCGGAATCGGATGAATGACATATGAACGCATAAACGTTTTTCTTTAAATGATTCGCGTGCCGTCACTCATTTGTTGAATCTACTCATGCGCTACCTATTGTAAAATAGATTTACTAAGCCTGAAACCTTCTCTGGCGTGTACTCAATGATTCACCAAGGTTTGATCGCAATCGGATGAATGATATATGACCGTATACGGGACATTGTGGAAACGATTCGCGCGCCGTAGCTCATTTGTTGAATCTACTCGTGAGCTACTGATTAAAAACTGGTTTTACTAAGACAGAAACATTTCCTGAAGTGTACACAACAATTCACCAAAGTTTAATCGCAATCGGATAAATGGTATATGGACGCATACGGTACTTTGTTGAAATGATTCGCGTGCCGTCACACATTTGTTGAATCTACTAGTGCGCTACCTATTGTAAAATGGATGTATTAAGCCAGAAAACTTCCGTAGGGTGTACACAACATCTCACCCAAGTTTCATCGTAATCGGACGAATGGTATTTGAACGCATACGGGACCTTATTGAAACGCTTCGTGCGTCGTCGCTCATTTGTTGAATCTACTCGTGCGAAACCTCCTGTGAAATGGATTTACTAAGTTACAAAACCCTGACGTAAGTGTACACAACATCTCGCCCAAGTTTCATTGCAATCGGATGAATGGTATATGAACGCATACGGGACTTTGATTAAAAGTTCGCGCGTCATTGCTCATTTGTTGAATCTACTCGTGAGCTACCTATTGTAAAATGGATTTACTAAGTTAGAAACCCTCACGTAAGTGTACACAACATCTCACCCAAGTTTCATCGCTATCGGACGAATGGTATTTGAACACATACGGGACTTTGTTGAAACGCTTCGCACGTCGCCGCTCATTTGTTGAATCTACTCGTGCGCAACCTCCTGTGAAATGGATTACTATGTTAGAAGCCTTCACTTAAGTGTACACAACAACTCATCAAAGTTTCATCTCAATCTATGAATGGAATATAAACTTATAAGGGATTTTGTTGAAACGCTTCGCGCGTCGTCACCCATTTGTTGAATCTAGTCGTGCGCTACCTAATGTGAAATTGATTTACTAAGCCAGAAGCCTTCCCTGGAGTGTACACAACATCTCACCCAAGTTTCATCGCTATCGGACAAATGGTATTGGAACGCATACGGGACCTTTTTGAAACACTTCGCGCGTCGTCGCTCATTTGTTGAATCTATTCGTGCGCTATCTATTGTAAAATGGATTTACTTAGCCAAACACCTTCCCAGGAGCTCACTCAACATATCACCTAAGTTTCATGGCAATCGGATGAATGGTATATGAACGCATACGGGACTTTGAAACGCTCTAACGTGCAGAGACAAACAGTAGAATTCGACATCACTGCCAACTTTGGTATAAGACACAACTTTTCGCCACGGGCGGAGTGTATGTAATGGCGGTAGTTGCACAGGTTGCGACCAGGTGGCTCTAACGTGCAGAGACAAACCGTCCAAAGACATCAGCTTTCACGAAGGCCAAGGCTATTGGTTTCCATGACGACCTTTTTTTGACTGTATATTCAGGTTCTAAAATTGTGTGTAAATTGTGGTTCTGAAATTGTGTTCATTCCACCTACCGGGTCAGATTGTGAATCTAAACCATACATGGACCCACCCTAATATACATACCAAATTCCATCAAAATCGGTCCAGTCGTTTAGGAGGAGTTCAGTCACATACACACGTGTCGAAGAATTATATATATAAAGATAATAATAATAAGATCTCTGATGTAATGAGGGAAAGGAGGATTGCATTTTATGGTCACTTGCTTAGAATGAAACCCACACGGTTGACGAACCGGATCTTTAACTATTTTAAAAATAATTAGACCGGTTCGAAGAGGTGGAAAGTGACCTGCAAGAGATGGAAAATAACCTGTGGGGATATTCAAGAACGCAATCCCCTCAGGAAGAAACTACATGACCACCAGGCTTTTAAGAAAAACCGAAGTTGAAGACGGGAAAGATGTGGACGGAAGAAAGAAAGGAGCAACACCGGCAACGTATGAAGGAACACTGGGCAAAGATCAAAGCTCAGAGAAGCCAGTTGAAATAACGTGGTCCTTAGTTGGCCGATAGGATTAAAGGAGAATAATAAGACACAAATGTTTTCAATGCTAACACACACTTACAGTACTGCTCACTGGAGACTGAATATTGTACCTAGCCAGAGGATTTGTGAGAGAGACTGCAGATAAGACAAAAATGACTACGTTAGCAGGAAGTGTGATATCAGCTTACTTGCCTCGTGTTGGCTAGCAGGTGTGCTGTTTAAGCAGAGACCGCCATTTTCGTTCTGAGACAGTAGGACTACCGATGTATAAGAAGCAACCATTTTGGTTCCTTATTAAAAACATGAAACTAGTATATAAGTTACACGAATCTTATCGCGTTTGAGGAATGTGGGGAGGCGTGGGAACACTTGTGAGAGAGACAACATTTCAAGGTCAAAACGCCGAGAAAATGCAACTTTTTCTGTTGCTAAGCAGACTGATAAGGTTTGTGTTAGTAATACACTGACAGGACCAGCAAATAGACGTATGCAGTAGAGCTCTGAACTGAACTTTGGAAGAAAAAGCATCTTTGTTTTTGGTAAGTACCTATGAATGATTATTTTAATAATGTCATGCTAATGAACCTTAAATTTGTAGTTATTGAATAGGTAATTATTGTTTTTTATTTATTTATTTATTTATTTTTTTGCAGATAACCGGTATACCTTACATGTTTGAGATACAAGAAAACATTGCAATTTAGAGCTCACTAGAAGGAAACAGCAACAAGCCAGTGCAAGTGAAGGTGAGATTAATTTTTTAAACTAAATTGTTTCATTTTTTGTTTGATATTATTTTATTTTATCTTATGAAATGTATGTATTAATCTGAATTTAGGTATTTATAGCGGTTTATTTTATTTATTTTTAGAAACTTGGATAGAAAAGCCTTACCGCCGTAGCAATTGCTGAAAACCCGAGACGAACTAGAGCAAAACCATTGCCAAAGAGTGAAGTACTTAAAACTGAGGTAAGCTTAACTTAAAATGCTATTCAATATTACCACTACTGAAAACCACTAAACAAAAAAATCATTACCTGTACATGACTGGGACGATGATTGCTTTATTGATTAATGGCTATGTATTGGCAAAAGGTTCAAGACCATATTGGTTGTTGACCGGGAAATGTACAAGGCCATATTGGATTTTTTTAAACAAAAAAATTAATTTAATTTATGGGCGGTTCCCTATGAACTCAACGAATATCCACAGGTTTGAACATGATAATCTGGACAAAACGACATGAAATTCATTCACTTTTGTTTATATTTTGGTTAAAGGGGGATGTAAACGACTGTAGCTTTATAAAAAGAAAATAAGTACATGGGTTACTGTTAGTGCCGACATACAGTTTATTATTAAATATTTTTGATGGTGTTTTGATATATTAATGCCAATTAACGTTTAAGTTTTATTTACAAGTATTGATTGATTGATTGAGTGATGGGTTATTTTGTTTGTTTTTAGGTGTGGTCATGCGCCATTAACATAGTGAACAGACAGTGAAAAAGCATACATTGTGCTTTAAAGTACTCTGTGCTACGTTAATAACTTACAATAAGAAAAAGTTTTATTATAACACATGGCGTTAGTACCAAATACAACAAGTGAGCAAGTTGGTTTACCACGTGGGTTAAATTTAAGATCAGAACATGATCGTTGGTTAACATTTGAATCCTGGCCTGTAGGCTTTTTGTCGACACATAAACTTGCAAAAGCCTTTTACTTGAACCGAGAAGATGTGGTGCGCTGTGTGTTTTGTCGTAATGAACTTTTACACTGGGAAGAAGGGGATGATCCCTTTAGAGATCATTTGCGATGGTCTCCTTGTTGTCCTTATATGCTTGGAAAACTAGTGGGTAACCTGCCCGTGTATCAATTTTACCGAACCGCAAGGCCATTGGCCGCTACTTACGTTGCTGAATCACAAATAAATAATAATAATAATGATGTATTACCAGCTAAAAACGGTAGTGTCGATATATGTGGTCCATATGCTATAGACAGTGTTGAATTCGCATGTTCATTTGAAAAATTGGGAATTTGCAAGACAAAAGCACTAGCACACCCAGATTACAGCTCTGTTGAAAAACGTTTAGTACCTTACAAAAATATTTGGCCATTAATATTAAAACACCTCACCAAACAGCTAAGTGAAGCTGGATTTTTAGCCTACTTTCGATTTTTGCAAAAAATGAAAGTAGACTTATGAGATCAACACAGGGCGAAAAAAGTGTGTCTGTCTGTGTGTGTGTATGTGTGTGTGTGTGAGTCTGTGTGTGTGTGTGTATGTGTGTGTGTGAGTCTGTGTGTGTGTGTCTGTGTGTGTGTGAGTGTGTGTACTCTGAATGTCTGTCCCCCCTATCAATTCGAACACGGTGAATGCGAATTGAACTAAATTTGGTACAAAGGTAGCACTAGCAAAGGACACCTCCGTTTCATGTTTTATATCGCCGCCATCTTTACTAAAACTGAATGGCGGCCACTCAAATGTTCAAAACGTAAAATCAAATAACGACTAACCGATCATCCGATCTCTACCAAATTTGGTAACAACATACCTTCGTATAGGATGCGTCTTGTGACCAAACTACAAGGTCGTCCGCCATACCATTTCAGGATGGCGGCCGTGCGAATTATGCAAACTTTATAATCCATATCATGGGACCCACCAGTTCCGATTATCGAGCCGAGAATCGTTTTAACTGTTCTAATGGAAGAGGCACGTTCGAAATAAAAAAAAAATTTGTAATACTATAGTGCAGACGTGATTTTAAAAATCTGAGCTGATTCAGTAATAAGACAAGATGGCAGCGGATATCTTGTGCCTGACTTATATTTCACTAATTTGAGTATTGCATGCAATATAGCGTACTGATACAAAATAAATAAACGTTGTATGAAATGCTTTATATATAAATAATATACTCCAGTGATGAAATCGTTTAGTATAAATCATTATTTGCTAACAAGTTCTATGTAAGTCATTTTATATAGAACGATATTCGTTGTCACAAGTAGCTCAGTGGTAGAGCGTTAGCCTATCGCTCAAATGCCTATGGTTCAACCCCGATCAGAGCTAGGTTTTTTGCTTGAAATGTTATATGTTTATTGTTTTGTAATGACTCAGATGTTTTAAAATTAAGCGTTATATTGTGCATATTATGGTGTAAAATATATATTTAATTAAAACATAATTCGCCAGCAGATTTACTCGAGACATCTAGCTGCCAAAAAGGTAACTGCACGTCGACCTACTTATTAACTTCCAGATTTTATTGAAAAGTTTCTTCTTCTGGCCGCTAGAATGCACTCGCTCTGTTAGGATTATATTGTTCGATATTTCACCACTAGATGTCACGACTAGTCTACGTGGGGCTCCTTTGATTACTATATCATTGGCACTCTATGCGCATCGAATTTGAAGAATGACAAGATGATACTACGATACATTTTTACTTTTTATTTTAAAGGGTTTGTAACAGCCTATTGTGCGTTATTTGAAAATGTTAATTGAAGTAAAGAAAGATTATCATGCAACACAACACAAAAATAAAAGTTTTCTGTAGTGTAACTCATTGGCTGACAACTACAGTTGAGAATTCAAACCCAAGACCTCAGGACTTTTGTTTTGAACATTATCAGAAATATTGTTCCATTTACATTTTGCTGCTGCTTATAGTTATAAGAGTTGGCATTAATATGGGAGTGAAAGTGAGAGGAAAAAAAAGTGTGAGCAAAAGTGAGAGCAAATTTGAAAGAAAAAAGTGGGAGCAAATATGAGAGCAAAAAGTAGGAGCAACCATGGCTGGTTGTTGAGACATTCAAATCAACTAATACACATGAATTAAATTTTATTAAAGAGACTTGGGTAATACTAATAATAATAATAATAACAGTTAAAAATATTCAAATGGATTCATTTTTTTGAAGGTGGAGTTTCCAAAGTACCGTCAACAATAATAATTACATGAACAGTGGGAAATCAAACCTCAGGACTTTTGTTTTCAACATCATAAAGAAATATTATTCCATTTACATTTTGCGGCTGCTCATAGTTGTAAGAGTTGGCATTAATATGAGAGCCAAAGTGGGAGCAAAAGTTAAAGCAAAAAGTGGGAGCGAGCATGGCTGGTTGTTGAGACTATCATATCAACTAATACACATAAATTAAATTTTAGTAAAGTGACTTGGATAATAATAATAATAATAATAATAATAATAATAATAACAGTTTAAAAAAATTCAAGGGGATTGATTTTTTAAGGTGTAATTTCCAAAGTACTGTCAAGAATAATAATTACAAGAACAGATTCCAAGAACTCTAGAGTGCTTTTAAGGTTAATGATTGGCTAGGAGTGAGATAGAGCTAGCTAACCTAAGTTAACCTCAACTCACTTAACCTAACCTTGACACATGACATGTTCTACAAGTTTAGAATTGCTTTGAGACTGGCTATGACGTCACAGATAAATGGCGGTGGGAGGCTGGCAAAAAGGAAAATGTTTTTATGTAATAAAAAGTCATGTCCACCCTCCCACCGCCATTCATCTGTGACGTCATAGCCAGTCTCAAAGCAAGTCTTAACTTGTAGAACATGTCATGTGACAAGGTTTGGTTAAGTGTGCTGAGGTTAACTGAGGTTAGCTAGCTCCATCTCACTCCTAGCCAATCATTAATCTTAAAAGCACTCTAGAGTTCTTGGAATCTGGTCATGTAATTATTATTCTTGACAGTACTTTGAAAATTACACCTTGAAAAATATCAATCCCCTTGAATTTTTTAAAACTGTTATTAATATTATAATAATAATAATAATAATTATTATTATTATTATTATTATTATTATTATTATTATTATTATTATTAGCCAAGTCACTTTATTAAAATTTAATTTATGTGTATTAGTTGATATGAAAGACTCAACAACCAGCCATGCTTGCACTGACTTTTTGCTTTCACTTTTGCTTCCACTTTTGCTCTCATATTAATGCCAACTCTTATAACTATGAGCAGCAGCAAAATGTAAATGGAATAATATTTCTGATAATGTTGAAAACAAAAGTCCTGAGGTCTTGGGTTTGATTTCCCACTGTTCATGTAATTATGATTGTTGACGGTACTTTGGAAATTCCACCTTCAAAAAAATGAATGCACTTGAATATTTTTAACTGTTATTATTATTAGTATTATTATTATTATTACCCAAGTATCTTTACTAAAATTTAATTCGTGTGTATTAGTTGATTGGAAAGTCTCAACAACCAGCCATGGTTGCTCCTAATTTTTGCTCTCATATTTGCTCCCACGTTTTGCTTTCACATTTGCTCTCACTTTTGCTCACACTTTTTTCCCTCTCACTTTTAATCCCATATTAATGCCAACTCTTATAACTATAAGCAGCAGCGAAATGTAAATGGAATGATATTTCTGATAATGTTCAAAACAAAAGTCCTGAGGTCTTGGATTTGAATTCTCAACTATGGTTGTCAGCCAATGAGTTACACTACAGAAAAGTTTTATTTTTGTGTTGTGTTGCATGATAATTTGCCTATCTCGCGGTGTAGTGGCTAGTATACTTGGATGTTATCCCAGAGGTTTTGGGTTCCAGCTCGACTATGCCCAGAGTTAAATTCTTGATCTGAGATTTGGAAGGTTAGGCTAGGTGAAGTTAGGTGAAGTTAGGTCAAGTTAAGTTAGGTGAAGTTAGGCCAAGTTAGGTTAGGTCAAGTTAGGTCAAGTTAGGTTAGGTGAAGTTGGGTTAGGTTAGGTTAGGTGAAGTTAGGTTAGGTTAGGATAGGTTGGATAAAGTTAGGTTAGGAAAACTTAGGTTATGTAAGGTTAGGTTAGGTGAGATTGTTTTAGTAAAACACCACATTTGCCCCCACTTTTTAATCACACATTTTGCTCCCACTTTGTGCACCCTCTTTTGCTCGCTCTTTTTGCTCTCATATTTGCTCCCACTTTTTCTTTCACATTTGCTCCCACTTACTGCTCTCATATTTGCTCACACTTATTTGCTCCCACTTTTGTTTACACATTTTTGCTCCCACTTTTTTGCTCCCACTTTTTGGTCCCACTTTTGCTCCTTCTTCTTGCTCCCATATTTGCTCCCACTTTTTTTTGCTATCATATTTTCTCCCACTTTTGCTTACACTTTTTGCTCCCACTTTTCTCTCTCACTTTTTGCTCCCACTTTTGCTTTCACATTTGCTCCCACTTTTTTCTCCCATACTTGCTCCTACTTTTTGCTCTCTTATTTGCTCCCACTTTTGCTTTCATATTTGCTCCCACCTTTTGCTCCCATACTTGCTCCTACTTTTATATGCTCTCATATTTGCTCCCACTTTTGCTTACACTTTTTGCTCCAACTTTTTTCTCTCACTTTTTGCTTCCACTTTTGCTCTCACATTTGCCCCCACTTTTTTCTCCCATACTTGCTCCTACTTTTTTGCTCTCATATTTGCTCCCACTATTGCTTTCACATTTGCTCCCACTTTTTGCTCCCATACTTGCTCCTACTTTTATATGCTCTCATATTTGCTCCCACTTTTGCTTACACTTTTTGCTCCCACATTTGCATCCATATATGCTCGCACATTAAACCATTGTACTTATTACCAAGTTGTTTTTAATAGAGCTTAGTCTATGCTTGATAGTTGATAGGTATGGTAAGCCTCATGCATTCTATAAAGAATATTCATATATTGTGAAACGAACCAATAAAAATGGAACTGTTATTTGGCGTTGCTCAAAACATCGTTCTAAACAATGTCGCAATGAGCTAATAAGTAAAAATAGTGAGGTTTTAAGTGTCAGTGATCATCAATGAAACATTGTTGCTGTCAACAGAAAATCATAAAAATGCTAAAAAGCAAGTGCTACAAAACAATACTACTATTGAAAATAATTCAATGTTCAAAAAACCCTTAACATTATCAAAAGCCACGCAGACTCTACATGAGGACATTGTAGAGGAAGAGGAAGAGGAAGAGGAATAGGAACAGGAAGAGGAACAGGAATATTTAACTGGTTTTTGTGATGTTGAGGACAATGTTGAGGATAATAATTATGCTGCTTATGATTATAATAGTGATAATGACGTTTTATACCTATTGTTCACCGTGGAAAAAAGATCTATAACAAGCTTTGTTTTTTAAACTATAACAACTATCGTAAAGGCAAAGACTTGTATTAAGTATGCATTTAATGTCATAATCATGTACACTTTGCAATGTTAAATATTGTAACTTTGTAGAAAATAAAACAGCATTGTAACATCATTTGCATTTATTTACAAAATTTATATACAGTACATTTTTTTTGGTTTCATCATAATATTTTTAAAGTCAATACTAAAAACTAAAACATTATTATTCTATACACAATTTTTTTATTTTCAGTCTATTGTCATCACTTATATTTTTCCATTATTATTTCACATTTGTTTTTTTATTTAATTAAAACGGACCATGCACCTACTGTTTTTAAAACCTTCATAAACTAAGTGTACAGGTTGCACAGCATTATTCACTTCATCAAAAACACTCTCTGTCATATCATTAAACCGTGTATTCAGAAATGTCTCAAAATTTTTGCATACACAAAGTACACGATCACCATATGCTGTTTTCAATTTCCGAATCTTGATAATCCGAAATGGAATATACGTTGGCAATTCGCTGAGATTCTTTGTCTCTAAGCCACAAGCATGCCCCACAGCTTTCAAAACATTCATTGTTGTAGCCTATAAACCAAAGAAAAGCATATATATTACACTCTACAAGAGCTTGTAATAATAATGTGCATATAGGTATTTTGCACTATGCATTGCTAATAAATTGTGCTATTTATGCAAGAAATGCCCTAACTGCAGCTGATACTACTTTTTTGCATATAGCACAAGTGTTTAGTTCTAATGCACACTTGACACATGCTATCATGTGTCCACAGGGTAAAAATACAACACCTAGTTCATCATGATAACAAATTTTACATAATTGTTGGTCAGACAAGTCTGTTTTTTTCTGCCTCATATATTTGCTCCGCCTGTTCTAACTCTCAAGGCACTTTTATCTCTTGTGCTGCAATCACGATTCCTTTACGAATAGTGTTCACAAATTCCTGATCCTTAAGCAACACCATGTATCTACAGTTAGGTAACCAACGAGCGTGTTGCACAAAAGGGTCATCAGTCATTTGCCAATCCTTTAAAGCAAATCCACAATAAAAACATATTGTTTTATCCCCTTCACCAGTATAAAAAATCCAGCTTCACTTAGCTGTTTTGTAAGGTGTTTTAATATTAATAGCCAAACATTTTTAAAAGATTCTAAACCTTTTTCAACAGAGCTGTACTCTGGGTGTGCTAGTGCTTTAGTCTTGCTAACTCCCAATTTTTCAAAAGAACATGCCAATTCAACACTGTCTATGGCATATGGACCACATATATCGACACTACCGTTGTTGGCTGATAATACATCATTATTATTTATTTGTGATTCAGCAACGTAAGTAGCGGCCAATGGCCTTGTGTTTCGTTAAAATGGATACACTGGTAGGTTACCCACCTTTTTCCAAGCATGTAAGGACAACAAGGAGACCATCGCAAATGGTCTCTAAAGGGATCATCACCTTCTTCTCACTGTGAAAGTTCAATACGGCAAAACATACAGCGCACCCCATCTTCTCAGTTCAAGTAAAAGGCTTTTGCAAGTCTATATGTCAACAAATGGCCTACAGGCCAGGATACAAATGTTAACCAACGATCATGTTCTGATTTTAAATTTAACCCACGTGGTAAACCAACTTATTCACTTGTTGTATTTGGTACTAATGCGATTTGTTATAAGAAAAGAGTACTTTAAAGCACAATGTATGCTCTTTTTGCAGTCTGTTCACTATGTTAATGGCGCTGTTAATCACTCAATCAATCATGCAATCAATCAATCAATCAATCGATTAATACTTGTAAATAAAACGTTAACGTTAATTGGCATTAATATATCAAAACACCATTAAAAAATAATAAACTGTATGTCGGCACTAACAATAACCCATGTACTTATTTTCTTTTTATAAAGCTACAGTCGTTTACATCCCCCTTTAATCAAATATACAAACAAAGGTGAATGAATGTCAAGTCGTTTTGTCCAGATTATCATGTTCAAACCTGTGGATATTCGTTGAGTTCATAGGGAACCGCCCGTAAATTAATTTAAAGTTTTTGTTTTTATAAAATCCAATATGGCCTTGTACATTTCCCGGTCAACAACCAATATGGTCTTGTACCTTTTGCCAATAAATAGCCATTAATCAATAAAGCAATCATCGCCCCAGTCATGTACAGGTAATGATTTTTTTTGTTTAGTGGTTTTCAATAATGGTAAAATGGAATAGCATTTTAAGTTAGGCTTACCTCAGTTTTAAATACTTCAGTCTTTGGCAATGGTTTTGCTCTAGTGCGTTTCGGGTTTCAGCAACTGCTACGGCGGTAAGGCTTTTCTTTCCAAGTTTCTAAAAATAAATAAAATAAACCTTTATAAATACCTAAATTCAGATTAATACATACATTTCATAAAATAAAATAATATCAAACAAAAAATGGAACAATTTAGTTTAAAAAAATAATCTCACCTTCACTTGCACTGGCTTGTTGCTGTTTCCTTCTAGTGAGCTCAAAAGTGCAATGGTTTCTTGTATCTCAAACATGTAAGGTATACCGGTTATCTGCAAATAAATAAATAAATAAATAAAAATCATTAATTACCTAATCAATAACTACAAATTTAAGGTTCATTAACATGACATTATTAAAATAAACATTCATAGGTACTTACCAAAAACAAAGAGGCTTTTTCTTCCAAAGTTCAGTGCAGAGCTCTACTGTATACGTCTATTTGCTGGTCCTGTCAGTGTATTACTATCACAAAACTTATCAGTCTGCTTAGCAACAGAAAAAGTTGCATTTTCTCAGCGTTTTGACCTTGAAATGTTGTCTCTCTTACACGTGTTCCCACGCCTCCCCACATTCCTCAAACGCGATAAGATTCACGTATCTTATATACTAGTTTCATGTTCTTAATACTAACTAACTTTCTTCGGCTTTTCCCAATTAATTGGGGTCGCCGGAGCCAACCAGGCTCATTTTGGTTTTGGCCGGGGATTTATGGCCGGATGCCCTTCCTGACGCCACGTGATTTTCCAGGTGAAAATTCCACCCCGCTGTCACCGGGATTCGAACCCTGGCCGTCCGGGTGAAAGGCGAGAAGCTAAGCCACTCCGCCATCACGCTCCCCAGTTTCATGTTCTTAATAAGGAACCAAAATGGTTGCCTCTTATACTTCGGTAGTCCTACTGTCTCAGAACGAAAATGGCGGTCTCTGCTTAAACAGCACACCTGCTAGCCACCACTAGGCAAGTATGCTGATATCACACTTCCTGCTGACGTAGACATTTTTGTCTTATCTGCAGTCTCTCTCACAAGTCCTCTGGCTAGGTACAATATTCAGTCTCCAGAGAGCAGGACTGTGTGTGAGTGTTAGCATTGAAAATATGTGTGCCTAATTATTCTTCTTTAATCGTATCGGCCAACTAAGGATCACGTTATTTCAACTGGCTTCTCTGGGCTTTGATCTTTGCCCAGTGTTCCTTCATACGTTGCCGGTGTTGCTCTTTCCTTTCTTCCGTCCACATCTTCGGTTTTTCTTGAAAACCCTGGTGGTCGTGTAGTTTCTTCCTGAGGAGATTGCGTTCTTGAATATCCCCACAGGTAATTTCCATCTCTTGCAGGTCACTTTCCACCTCTTCGAACCAGTCTGGCTTGGTCTTCTTATTTTTAAAATATTTAAAGATCCGGTTCGTCAATCGTGTGGGTTTCATTGTAAGTAAGTGGCCATAAAATGCAATCCTCCTTTTCCTCATTACATCAGAGATCTTATTATTTTTATTATAATAATTATTATTATTATTAAACATTTTACTGTAATAATAATTACTAGCAAGCGGTCATCCTCAATACGTGATCATTTTAACCACATACTTTCACCCTAAAACACATGACTATACCCAGTTCAATATTTAGTTTATAACATTTCAGGCCAATGACCTTACCGTTTTGGATCTTTGCGCACATGCACATGACTTGGTCGAGCAAATGTTATTGGTTTCCATATTCTAAAACTATTTACTGTGCCAGACAGCAGTATCGCTTATTACCGTTTATTGGCATGTTAAAGATCCCCTTCAGGGTAAAAAATCCTAGCACACTTAACACATTTTCAAATAATAACGCCCGGCTGGGTTTTGTATATAAGGAGCGGAGTCGGGCGCTCGGGAGCAGTCGTTCTGGTGAAGGAGTAGACAGCAGCAGTCACGTGTCCTACCTACCGCCGATCGCAGCGGCTCACCTTGACGTGCATCGGAGCATGTCTCCTAAGGCCCAGAAGACGCCTACATCTTCCGGAGACCGAGGCCTGGCGCGACGACTCGCTAAGAATCAGTCGAGTGTTTCAACCCACTTTCGGGAAACTAAAGCAGGAACATCAACACCAAGAGCGGCAAACAAAAAAAAGACGCAGAACCCAAGCAGAACTAGGACACCGTCGCCCACGAAGCGGCCTCCGGCGAACCTACCAGAAAATCAAGAGACTTCTCATTCAGACGATACCCAATCAGTCACTTCAGCAATGGCCGTGCAACCTGTGAATCCGGAGCTCATGGCCTTGATGCAAGACATCCGCCAGAGATTGACTTTTTTAGAAGAACGCCAGCAAGACGACGATCCTCCGGACGAGACGGTCGACGAAGAAGAAGACGACGACGAACCAGTACATCAGCAGCGACGACGTCCAGTTCTACCGTGGAGAGCCTTGGCACCTATGGAATATCCCAAGGGCCTCCCTATTCCGACGGAGCAGCGTGTCTACAATTTGGCGATGGTGCTCAAACAAAAGCTTCTGTATATCCCGACCGGACGCGATCATCACGACGCGCAAACCATCTTGTTCCTCATCTCCAATTGGCGGAGCCTCGATCAGTGCCAGCGCAAATACGCTTTCAATCGAGCCAACCTTCTTTACGCGGCACTTACCAAAGGTTGGGGCTTCGTCATTCAAATGGACAGCGCCGGCGGGGACGAAATCTTGGAGTTACCGCCGAACTTCCAGTACCAGCCAGTTCGTCAGCCCGCGGTCACCCGCGGAGGGCTCCCCAGGGGAGCCGGCCGAGGACGCGGACCACACGGGGGCGGACGAGGGGCGGCAGCCAAATAGCGCTCGCTCGGCGACCTTCCCGGCAGATCGACCGATCGAGGCCTCCTTATTCAGTGATGGGTCTCGCAACCAGCATCCTTCCTCAGACCAGGTCGTGGCGTTCGTTGATCGACTACGAGACAGCCCTGGCAGTACACGGATCACACGTCGCAACTGAGCTCTGCGGCCCGAACTCCGTGGAAGAAGAATAGTGTTGTTGGTGGTGTGTGCAGAGACTCTCTGTGAATGTGCTATGGTGAAAAGACTCTTTAACAAAGTGAAAGACTTCTATTCTATGTATTCATGTTCTTTTGCATATATGTATGTTATTGGGTCCCGAAGGGATCTGTTTAATTTTGTTACAAATTTATTGATTGTAAGGCTGCATTTAATTATTTGAATAAAGCATTGGGCCCTCCGCCCGTCCGCTCCTCGCCAGGCGGCTGCGCCCGTGCTCTCGGCTTCGCCTCCTTTGTACACGCCCGGCTGGGTTTTGTATATAAGGAGCGGAGTCGGGCGCTCGGGAGCAGTCGTTCTGGTGAAGGAGTAGACAGCAGTCGTTCTGGTGAAGGAGTCGACAGTAGCAGTCACGTGTCCTACCTACCGCCGCCCGCAGCGGCTCACCTTGACGTGCATCGGAGCATGCCTCCTAATGCCCAGAAGTCGCCTACAACTTCCGGAGACCGAGGCCTGGCGCGACGACTCGCTAAGAATCAGCCGAGTGTTTCAACCCACTTTCGGGAAACTAAAGCAGGAACATCAACACCAAGAGCGGCAAACAAATACAAGACGCAGAACCCAAGCAGAACTAGGACACCGTCGCCCGCGAAGTGGCCTCCGGCGAATCTACCAGAAAATCAAGAGACTTCTCATTCAGACGATACCCAATCAGTCACTTCAGCAATGGCCGCGCAACCTGTGAATCCGGAGCTCATGGCGTTGCTGTGATGGGTCTCGCAACCAGCATCCTTCCTCGGACCAGGTCGTGGCGTTCGTTGATCGACTACGAGACAGCCCTGGCAGTACACGGATCACACGTCGCAACTGACCTCTGCGGCCCGAACTCCGTGGAAGAAGAATAGTGTTGTTGGTGGTGTGTGTAGAGACTCTCTGTGAATGTGCTATGGTGAAAAGACTCTTTAACAAAGTGAAAGACTTCTATTCCATGTAATCATGTTCTTTTGCATATATGTATGTTATTGGGTCCCGAAGGGATCTGTTTAATTTTGTTACAAATTTATTGATTGTAAGGCTGCATTTAATTATTTGAATAAAGCATTGGGCCCTCCGCCCGTCCGCTCCTCGCCAGGCGGCTGCGCCCGTGCTCTCGGCTTCGCCTCCTTTGTACACGCCCGGCTGGGTTTTGTATATAAGAGCAGTCGTTCTGGTGAAGGAGTAGACAGCTTGATGCAAAACATCAATGTCACAAAACCAATCGTAATAAGCAGCCCCAGCCGTCCTGCCAAAAGAGCGATTCATTTCTTCCGGGCACGGTCACCGAGATCGCCATAAGGGATTTTCAAAATATTCACCTTCATTCGTTCGTCATATAGGAAAATATCAAAAAGCGCTCCCTCGCCCTGCTGCCCCTCGAAATAGCCATTTCCTGTATCCACCATGGCCAGTCATAGCCTCGTTGTAACATACGTCAAGCGCTACCGGTGCTCTGTCTACAAACACTCTTTTATTAAAAAAAGAAAAATAAAAAAAAAGAAAAATTTAATGCATATTTTTTGTCGTAGAGACTTGACATTTATTTTCTTGGTAAAGGGGGTTGGGATCTTTTATTTATGTCAAACAAACTTATTTGTAAACTTGTTTGTTTCCAAAATAGTAAAAATTCAAAATTTAAGTGTTTTAAAAAAAATCTCAAAAAATAAAAAGTTTTATTTTAAAAAATAAAGGTCATAGAGACCATTCGTTTCAGCTATGGCACAACGTTCTATCATGTTTGGTTTTCAAACTATCGCCTACTTTCAAAAACAATATTTTTCAATTTTTTGTTTTAAATATAACGAGTGGTCTATAGGAAAGAAGACGTCAGCTCGAGTCCAACAACATCTCATTTGTTAAGATCCGACCATCCGTTCGCCAATTATCGCCAATGTTCGCGAGAAAGTAGGCTATCATTTTTTTCCTCCTACACCCTTGAAAATTGCTGTCCGCCTAGAGGGCATAGTCACCTTACATTAACTTCAAACAATCTTTTTTTTTGCATAATTCACCGTTTCCAAAATAGCGGCAATCCAAAGAAGAAACATTTTCAAAAAAAAATACCAACACACATTCATAGCAAAGAGGACGTCACCCCAACGCCAACAACACCTGGTTCGTTAAAATACGACCATGCGTTCGGGAGATATCGGCAAAGTTTATATGAAAGTAGGGGGCGAGTCAGAACTCTCTGTACTCCACTACTGTCAAGTTTTTTATCCTAGAGACTTGAAATTTATTTTGGGGTTAGAGGGCGTAGGGACCTTTCATTTATGTCAAACGAACTTTTTTGTAAACTTCCCAGTTTCCAAAATATAGGAATTTTAAAATTACACTTTTCTTTCAAAAAAAAACATAAAAAATAAAAATCTTTTATTACATAAAATAAAGGACATAGAGACCTTTCTGTTGAACCATGGCACAACGTACTACCATGTTTGGTTTTCAAACTATCGCCTATTTTCGAAAACAAAAATTTTCATTTTTTTTTAAATATAATACGTGGTCCATAGCAAAGCCTCCGCCAGCTCGAGTCCAACGACAGCTCATTTGTTAAAAGCCGACCATGGGTTCGCCAGATATTAATTAATTAACATGAATACCGCCCGAGCAACGCCGTGTGCGTTAGAGATCTCACTACTCCCCTACTCGCGTGTAACCTAAAGCGTATTTGAGTAATTACGAACTCGAAAGACCTCATTAAATGCATCGACGATAACCATACATTAAGTCCCATATTTAATTTAAATTGTAATTTACCAACTAATCGTTAATGTGTAGGTGAGAACGGCCCTTAATACCTGAGTAACCAAGGTGTACTGTACCCCTGCTTATAGCAAATAGATATTAGTTGAATGGAAGTACTCAATGTAGCTACATGGTCTTCTTGCGTAACCAGAGAGCAGTGGATAAACAGAAGAAATAAATACGTTCAATAGTTTGCTAGACCGGCCGCGGTGGTGGCCGAGAGCGCTAACGCTACCTCGTGCCTCGCTGGCATCGGAAGAGCGTGGGTTCGAATCTCACCTCGGCCGACCGGAAAATGGTGTTTGAGGTTTCCCACTTTCACTACCAGGAAAATGCCATTTCGGCTCCTTTCAACAGGTCCTCGGCCTATTTTCTTCCAAAATCCTTTCCCTGACCCGTCCTGAAAAGAAAATACATGGCCATTGGCTGCATTAATAAAATATTAATAGTTTAAAAATCAGCAATTTTTCTAGGTTTGTGCCGTGTCTTGTGTGCTTGAGCTTTTAGTTCTCGCAGTAAAGTGGTTCAGTTGCACCTAATATAAAGGGAGGTAGCGCGCAGTTCGCTACTCCTGTGGGGGTCCGGGCGGGGACACCAATAGCCCGCTGATGAGCCAGCTTGGTGTCCTAAGCGAAACCCCACACAAGACACGGCACAAACCTAGAAGAATTGCTTAGTTTTAATTCACTGGCCGTGAAAGCCAATATACTATTTATTAATAGTAGGTTGGTTGGTTCCTAAGTTTGAGGGCTGCGACAACGCATGTACGTTGGGTTTGTGTAGAATCTGCCTGATAATCGGTGTTAATTGTGATGACTGTATTAGTATGTGTTATCTGTTTTTTAATTCAAGTAAGGACTGCAGACTTTTGAATTTTTCTAATAGTTCCTTCTTTTGCCGCCAAACGCCACCGTCAACGACTACTAGTTCAGAACTTAGCTCCAGACGCCACCGCAGTCCCCTCTTGGGAACGAACGTAGGAACCTAACAGCGTTGTTTACATTTTTAACCTATACAATTTAGCTTCACACAGGTGTAATTAGTGGAAGGTTCTTTAACATGACATAAATCTATGACAAGGGACCGCCGGCTTTACTTCCCCTCCGAAGGCAGGCATACTGAGGGATTTTAACGCTCTTAAAAAATCTGATGACTTCGGCCGGAAATTTATTAATAGTTTACTCGGTTAGGTTACAAATGATTGGTACCACGTCACTTCAGCATATGTTTCAAAGTGAACGGTGTGAATAGTTTACCTCGGAGGTTTGTTGGCCCATAGAAGTGAAAAAGCGTGCGAGTGAACTTATTTGTCTGCTGCACCACCAGGGAGTTACGGGGTGTCCCGAGCTGTGTTCTGGAAGGCTAAATACGAGTAAACAGAAATAATGGATAATCGAAAAGTTGGGATACTGCCATCATATAGAGAAACTAGACTGCGTGGTTCAAGGGAATGCTTTTATTCATCACGGCATATTGTTATCTAACTTCGATACGTCATAAAACTATCAAACGGGCTAAGAGAGAATGGTGTGTCTCCAGTATAAATGAATGGCCAAGCAATGTAATTCTGGTTTGAAGGCTGGAACGGGGTACACTTAGCCTCGCGAGGTAAAGCCGAGGGTTCAATTCTTACCTCAGTCATTCCTAAAGTGTTTTTCTGCGGTTTCCCACTTCTACTACAGGCAATTTCTGGAATGGTACCTAACTGAAAGCCACGGGCGGTTCCTTACAAAATCCTACGTCGATTACATAACACAGTAGTATAGACAGCACAGTGACACATGTTACTATGCAGCTTCCACATCCACCTAAGTACACGGGTCTACATGAGCACCATGTCAAAAATCCCCTAAAAGAATCAACAACAACCACGCTGTATTCCGTTTGGATTTGTCGTTTGGGTGATATGGTGATATGGGGGAGGGGGTGGACATACTTAAACTGACACACACATGAACATTTCGCCTGTGTAGAGGTCATAAGTTCTTTCATAATTTGTAATATTCCAAAATAGGTTAAACTTAATGAATATACAGTAGAACTACTTGGGCAACAGATGGGTTGACGGACAGGTTCGACTGATATCAAATAAAGAAGTATACAGAAAGATGGAACCGATAACAACAACAATTAGAAAACGAAGATTGCTGTTTTATGGACATGAGTAATGACCGGCTCACAAAGAATATCTGGAATTTTCTTAAACCGAAGATCTCCAAGTTGAAATGGTTCCAAGAGTGTGAGGACGATATGAGACTGGTGGGCATTACGGAGGATAAATTCGAAGACAGGAATAGTTTCAGAAGGATGGTGAAAAGCTATCAGGGTTTTATGGTGGAGGCGGAACCCAGAAGACGAAGAGGCCCTTCGACAGAGGAGCGGAAGAACAAGTTGATAGATGGGCTCAAGAGATACTGGCAAGATGTCAAAGCTGCAAACGAACAACACGCAGACACTGAAATGAGAGTGGTTGTTAACACGCAGTCCATAGAGGCTCAAGTTGACAGTAAAAAAAAAATGCAGTAGAACCCCCCTCATCCACCTTTCGTTGGTCCACCGCTCCGGTTGATCCGACCATGCTTGAGCCGACCTTGCCCCAACTCGCAGAGGTGACTCACTACCCGCCGCGCCATTGTTGTTTACATGATGATGATGATAATTGTTGTTTTAAGGGGCCTAACATCTAGGTTATCGGCCCCTAATATTTTGGGTGATCGTGAAGATGATAATGAAATTTACACTATAAACTAAAACTAACTACAAACTTATATACTAGAAGAAAAAAATGGAAAACAAAAGGAGAATAAGGCAAATCAAGGACTTGGAAGGAAGGAGAGCCATGAAAGGCAGATAGGGAAGTGAAAGAGGAGAGGTTCCTCCCCAAAGTCAGTGGAAAAAGGGGGAGAAACGGACCCAGCTCAGGAATCCCTCAGGATTGCCAACTCCCCAACTCACCAGCCGTGAGCCCCTGAGGGTGTAGCAATATCCACGGTGCACCAGAAGCGGTGGGGCTACATACACCCTGCCTCCTTGAGGGCCTTGAGCAGAAGGCAGGAGATAACATGAAAAGAAGATGAAGTCTGACCCGTCGCAGAAGGAGGGTATCAGAAAAAAATGAAACAAGGGCCAATTACGGCGGGGAAATGAAGAGACTCCCTAGGCCTCGGATACCCTAACACCGTCAGGGTCGGAAGAGAAGAAGAGTTGACCAAGTGAGGTCGACAGGAAAGAAGATGGAGAGGAACCCGGCACAAGTAAGTGGAAGCAATGCCGGACTCACCTGGGGCTCGGTGGTCGCCAACCCACCTCCCACTAGATGTGAGCCCCTGGGGGTGTTGTTTACAGAAACTTGTTATTATTGCTTGTCCGGTTTAGTGCTCCGTTATCTCTCGTATCGTTTCTGTCGTTGTACGTTCTTTGTACAGTCCACACTGCACAGTGAAGTTATATGTACTTACTGTTCGCTGGTTTTACGACATTGTTATTCTGTGTTCTATATAGTAATGTACAATAATTTGTTTACTGTGCATTTTTGAGTTTTTTTTAAACATGTCAGGAGTGAAACGTAAACACATTGCGTTTTCATTAAATGAAACATTAGCAGTGCTACGAAGACTGGACAATGGGGAATCACTTCAAAAATTGCCAAGGAACTCAATGTAGGCGTTATGACAATAAAATATTGGAGAAGAAGTCTGAAAGACATTGAATCATGCACAGTTACGATAGATGGTGAAAATGCTCTAAAGAATCACAAATCATTGAAAAAGCCTAAAGTTGAACTGCTTGACAACGCATTGTGGATGTGGCACCAAGAAAGAAGGAAAGGAACCCCGACATCTTGAGTTCAGAGATTGTTTATTTTAATACAAATCCGTATGTTTCTGTACTTTCTGATAATCTTGCGTTCCGACCAAACCCTTAGTCACAAAGGTGATGGATTACAGGGGTTGTACTGTAGACAAGACAATTTCAGAACTACCCCTAAAATATACGAGGGCTGTTTTTTAAGTAATACCCATTGTGATATTACGCCGTTGCAGCGCTGTGGTCGGCATTCCGTGCAGGTGCGCTGTGTACCTGCACCTATTGGCAAGGCTGAGACGCCATTACGGCAACAGTCGCCCATGTGTGGGTGTGTTGACAAGCTTTTGAAATGGCATCGCCTATCGCGAGTGCCGCCGACCCGTAAACGAGAGAGAAAATTCCCCTGTAAGATATTCTGCCATTTGGCCACCACTGTCATGTAAATTACGTATGTGACCAGGAGAACTCCTAAACATACGCAGTTCTCCTGGTAAGCACGCAATTTGCATGACAATGGTGGCCAAACGGCAGGATATCTTACAGGGGAGTTATCTCTCTCGTTTATGGGTCGGCGGCACTCGCGATCGGCGATGCCATTTCAAAAGCTTGTCAACACACCCACACATGGGCGACTGTTACCGTAATGGCGTCTCATCCTTGCCAATAGATGCAAGTACACAGCGCACCTGCACGGGATGCCGACCGCAGCTCTGCAACGGCGTAATATCACAACAGGTGTTTCTTTCGAAACAGCCCTCGTACTTTCTTGGATTCCACTGGGATTTCTGATCTTGATGCCCAACATCACTCCAAGTTTGCTGATATAGCTACCTGTTGGTCGCCACCACCCAAAGTGCCTAAGTGTAGGAAACCCCTCTCACAGGACAGAATGGAAAAACTAGCAGCCGAGCTCAAGGGCTATTGGGAACGGGAGAGAGCATCGAAGAAGAACTAGTCATAAGCACTCCTCACTGGGCTTAAATTAATAATAATAATAATAATAATTAAAACTCAGCAAATTTTCTTGATTCATGCCGTGTGTTGTGTGGGGTTTCGCTTACGAACACCAATCTGGCTCATCAGCGGTTTCTTGGTGCTCCCCGCCCGGACCCCCACAGGAGTAGCGAACTGTGCACCACCTCCCTTCTTATGAATCGCACGTGCGCCTCTAACTGCGAGAGCTAAAAGCTCAAGCAGCCTTTCACCTCCCTATAAAGGCTTCCAAAAATAGTATAAGGTGCGTTCAAAAAGTAACGAACCGGAGGATACCTTTCCTGCACTCATGGGGATGGCCTTGTCTTTTTTGGGTGGTGGTGACCCTGGATGCTTCCACTGGAGGCTTTGTAGTTTGGATTCTGGTACGAAGTGATGATACTATGACTCATCTCCAGCCACCACTCGTGCAGATGACCAAGACAGTGGGCCATTCGACATGCTTCCTGGTGTGGTTGAAGACTGTGGGGCACCCATTGGGCACACACATTGCGCAAGTGCAGTCGTTCCTTCATGGTGGTGTGCACACTTCCGACGCTCAATCCGAACACGGTGGCTATGGCGTTAACTGTCACTTGGCGGTCCTGGGTAATGAGTGCATCAACCAGCTGGACGTTGTCATCGGTAATGCAGGGGGATGTCCCTGACCGGGCATCATCGGCTAACGACACCCATCCTTCCTTGAAGCGTTTGTGCCATGCCTTGACTCTTGCAAGGGACATGCAGGGTTCGCCGTACACTTGTAATGTCCGTTCCCCCTACTCCTTCCGCTGTCAGAAACCAAACAACACCTCTTTGCTCTTCATTTGACGCCTCCATGTCACTGTTTGCAATGCGACTGGTAGCGTTGGACGATTGATGCATGCTGCTGCTCACTTTGTATCGTCACGTGACGTGCTTGCGTGCCCTCTAGCGACAGGCTGTTACCTTCCACGCTCTGGTCGGAACCACACCTCGTTACACACGCCACGATTAGCCGATGTGGTCACCGGTTTGCGCATCCAGCCTCCGGCTCGTTACTTTTTGAACGTACCTTTTATATTGACTTTCATAGCCCGTTAATTAAAACTCCGCAAATTTTCTAGCCTTTATTGGGAGGTGAATGGCTGCTAGAGCTTTTAGTTCTCGCTGTTAGAGGCGCACGTGAGCTTCTTAAGAAGTAAGGTAGTGCATAGTTCACTACTCCAGTAGGGGTCCGGGCGGGGAGCACCAAGGGCCCACTGATGAACCAGATTGGTGTTCCTAGGCGAAACCCCTCACAAGACACGTCATAAACCTAGAAAAATTGCTCAATTTTAATTCACGGGCCGTGAAAGCCATTATACTAATAATATTAATACCTTCTGTACGGGTGCCGTCACTCAAAATATCGATTGCTTGTTTCATAGCCTAAGTGTATACTTTATACATGGTCGGTGGAGTAATACTGGGTAGCCTGGAACATACGATTCCCTAGGTGAATAAGCAAGAGGCAAAATCTGTAGAAAGAGGTGCGCGGTTTAGGAAGAAAACTACAAGTATTTGGTAACACTGCCTGCAAGCATGCTACTGTACGTTAAGTCGGAACAAGGAAACAAAACCTGAAAAATTGGTTTTGTTTGTTAGCATGAAGAAATCTGAGAAACGTAAATAAGGTAACTGGTTACAGACATGTATCTGGCTGCTATCCAGGTGAAGGTCACTCAGGAAGGCCATGAGAATGGCGGTCTCGTCGTGAAGGAGGAGGGATCCTGTCACACTGCCTTTCCGTCCCATTCCTCCTTATTGTTTTAGATCCCTTATTGGGGGGGGGGGTGGTTGGATCTAAAACGGAAGAGTTATTGTGCTAATTTATAAAGAGGTGCCTAAAAGGGGGTAGCTTCCCGTAGTCGGGCAAGCTGACCAGTGTAGAGTGTTGTTTAGTGTTAGCATGCTAGGGGTTGCTCCTATAAAAGATCTAGGTGTATTTTAGGGGATGGAACTTAGCGTACGGGTCAACGCGCTGGTCGTCCAGCTGGCTGGTTAGATAACCGACGTGCACGAGTCAGCTATATGGCGCGTGCCGCTCCTGGCAGTCGGGCCACTGCGTGAAATGCAATGCTACCTGAGCTAGCAAGTGCCTGGCTACTGTGTGTCACGTCTGATCGTGACGGAGGATTCAGGAAGGGAGTTAGGGCGTAAAGAAGCGTGTAAACAGTAATGCAGGTGTAATGTACTGACCAAGTATTTATTGGTCAGTAATATGGAATTATGATTCCCTTTTAAGGGATGTAGTGATGTTACAATGTATGTGTACAAACTTGTGGGTAAAGGTTACAAAGTACAGGATTCTGAACACTGCTGACTCACCTGATGATACCAGCGATAGCCTCCGGCCGATGCACTGTAAGACTGGTAATTGAGAGAGGGACTGCCCTAGTTAAGGCCTCCCTTCATAGTCTCCGGCGTTGTGCTGTCAGCATTGTGCTGAATAGATGTCCTAGTTAATTGTGTGTCGCTGTTTGTGGTAGTGATGCAATTATTGGGTAAGCTTTCCAGACTGGCTAGCTGCCCTTGCGTGTTAATAGATGTTGGTCTGGGCTTACAGGATTTGCCAGTTAGGGGTAGTTTGAATAGATGATGGGGGGATGGCCTCCAGGGGGTGCAGACCCATGGGGGTTGCACAAGCCTCTTCCCCTATTTAGTTCGCGTCCCCGCGAACGGGAACGGAACTTGGGGTTGGGGATGTTGATGCAGCAGTTAGTTCTTGAAGTTCTTGAAGCCCCCTCGTATCTTCTGTTGGTGTCGTCCGTCGCCGTCGTGAGGATGTGGTGATGTCGTGTAGATGTGTAGGTGTGAGATCAGCTCGTGTTCAGAGGGGTGGGTTATGGGATAGACATATATATATATATAACATTTGACATTGGCATTAACATTGCATGAAAAAAAATTGGTATTGACATATTGAAAGTTTGCATAAAAAAAATATAGTTCTGACAGTTATTCGGTACATTGTTGTGCAGGGAGGAAAAAAACCCAGGGCTGAACGGATGATTGCGTCGTCCGCCCTATCTTAGGGAAAAAGTGCTCCCTGCAATGAGAAAGAGAGAAGAAATAGACAAAAATGGGTGTTCCAGGGTATAATTTAAGGGAAATATTCAAAGTGCATTTATTGATTTGGGATAAAACGGAACACCCTGACAAATGGGGAAGTTAGAAGAAAGAAAAATGAAAGAAAAACGAATCATGGACATTGTGTACATTGGTGGTCATGATAATGATAACAGATATGACCTGATAATAATAATAATAATCATTACATTTGTAATATTCCTGACGATTTATAAGTAAACATAGTAAACATAGTAATAATGATGAACATAGAAAAAATAATGGTTGCCATGTTGGTACCTTATATGTATAGGTATGTTGGTCACCCATGTGGAACCTTTTAATTGTGTGATATGGCGAGAAAATACAAAATAATTTACAATTTACAATTATCAACTATCATATATACCTTGTAGAGCTCTTTTACGTGGCCAGTTATTGTATACCTCTTATTCTTTGTGCGCACCTTACCATCATGCCTTGACTACCGCTCTCTATTCGGCCGTTCCTGGTGCGGTTTAATGGCTAATCCACTATTCCCTCCATGTACTTATTGTATAACCTCGTGGTTTTCCGTCGTGGGTCGGAATTCCACCTTAGGGTCGAAGGTTCGGCACTTACAACCTCCGTGTCGCCCTTCGATCCTGAAGTAACGCTTCATTTGCGTATGCTGAATGTGTTTGCGTTCAGCGATGTTCATCATCCCACGTATGCTGTCCACCGCTGACCGCTGACGTTGTCACCTTTAAGGGTGCAACTAAAATCGATGAGTAGTGTGTTGTGTGTGGCATAGATGAAGGTATGTGTATTTTGGTGTGGGTAATATATTTACAACAGACATATTCATGCTCCTAGTTATCTGTAAATCAAACAAGTAGTTCCGTGAAGAACTATACAGCCTATTTTCATATATCCTACTTATGTTAACTGCCACAATCAACATACAAAATTTCAGTTTAATTGCTGTAACAGATTCGTAGATATTGATAACCGTCTAAATATTTCAGATGGTCGCCAGGTTGGATTTTTAGTTTTGTACTATTACATTAAGATTATTGTGTACGTGTGGTATTCAAACTTCAATCGCATGATTAGACAACAAGAAGTAAAAACGAGATTTTAAAATTACGCACAGCAGCCATCTTGTGATAATGCAAACCATTGAAATAAATTAGATGCCAGTGGATCAACATTTGTATAAGCATTTAACGTGCAACGTTTCACGGCACTCGGATAGTTAATTCGCGAGAAACGTCCATTTAAATATTTATATTTCGCGTCGCCGCCATGTTGGATTTGTGCTCACCAGGTTCCTGAAAGTCCTATAGGTGAACATATGTTCATAGTCTCTATGAACATTAAAAAATTCAGTTTGGTTGCTGTAAAAGATTCATAGATATTGAGAACCGTCTAAATATTTCGGGAGCTCACCATTTAGGAGTGTTATGAGTATAGGCCATAGAGTTATGTACCATTCAAGGACAATTATTGCCTAGGTTCATTATTCAAACTTTCACTTCGATCGCATGATTACGACACAAGAAATTAAAACTTAATTTTAAAATTTCGCACAGCCGCCATCTTGAGGTTATGTAAGCAATTGAATTAAATTATATGGCAGTGCATTACAATCTGCAAAATCAATTACTGTACCACATTTCACTGCGCTCAGAGAGTTAAATCACGAGAAAAATCTATTAAAATATTTTAAATTCGCTTGGTCGCCATGTTCGTTTCGTACTTTACAGGTTTATGAAATATACATAGGTATACCTGTATCAGTACCCTTTATCACCGTACAAAATTGCAGGGTGATATCTGTAATAGTTTCGGAGATATGGAATGTCAGTGAAATATTTCGCACAGCCGCCATTTTGAGGTTATGTAAACAATTGAACTAAATTAGACTCCAGTGCATTACAATGTGTATAAACATTTGCTGTACCAAGTTTCATTACATTTAGATAGTTAAATCGCGAGAAAAGTCTATTTAAATATCTCAAATTCGCTTGGCCGCCATGTTGGTTTTGTAGTCACCAGGTTTTTGAAAGTCTCATAGGTGAACTTCTAGTAGTGCCCTTTATCACCGTACACAATTTCAGGGCGATATCGGTAATAGTTTTGGAGATATTGAATGCTAGTTAAATATTTCGCACAGGCACCATGTTGGATTGGAGAGACGTAACAAAATTTGAAGGGCACGGTCGAGGTCGCCGGGAATAGTGCTATGAAGTTCCCGAGTTTCATTGAAATCGCTCCAGCCGTTTCGATTTTATTAGGGGGGGGACACACACACGAATCACACACACACGCACACACACACACACACACACACACACGGACAAAAGGTGATCTCATAAGCCTATTTTTTCAAAATTGAAAATAGGCTAAAAATGTATCAATGTAAAAATGTTCATCCCTTCGTTGCTCCGTGGTCTTCCTGTGTGGGTGAAAGTGGATTAATCATTAATAAGACATTACAATACATTGCAATACATTACATGTATATATATAACACTTCATTGGTAGCGCTTAATTTGTAAAACTAAGTGTGGCGCCACTGAAGTCTAACTTAATCTAGGTGGGCCTAGGTTGGTCTATTTTAGCCTAGTGTTGTCGGGCTTACCCTGGTAACGGGTTTTTAGCCACCAGGTGCCGAGCGGCTTAATCCTAATCCTATTTATATTAATATGTTGCCGGGCTTACCCTATACGGTGCCGTAATGTCGTTTCTTAATGTGTTGTCGGTCTTACCCCGGTAGCGGAATTTTGGATACCGGGTGCCGATATATTCCACTTCAATTATACTTATTTTACTATATTATAATATACTATCCTGTATTATAGTGTATTGTCGGACTTACCCTGATGACGGGTTTGGCGGTCATCAGGAGCCGAAATATTTTACCTTAATCTAAAAAAAAATTGCCTTAATTGCAAAACTATACTGTATATACAAGCCAAGTAGGCCTTATTCTAAAGTCGAAATGTGCTGTGCCCAGTTTTAGCAACAGCGCTGGTTGAATTTGCTTATATCGAAGTGACCTTAAAAATGGCACTGTAACTTAAATACTAAAATTTAGATGGAGGCTCGTCCGTCCGATTTCTCTCGCGGGGGCCCTTGTAATACATTGTTGAGACCGGAACCCAACAATGCCTCGTAGTCCCCTCCATTTTAATCCTAATGTCGACGTTTATCAACTAGTATTAACCTAGTCGCAGGTGGCTTACGGTGCCCCTGAGCAAACCGTTTCGCCCGCTGTACTTATCAGCTCTTTACCTTTGCCTTTGCGTATGTAGTCGTAGTTGGGTCGCCCACTTGACCCCTGTGGGTTGCTCGCTATGCTACCCATTTAATGCCCTTAGGCTGCCCGATGCGTCGCCATTTATGTGGGCATTGGACATCGTCCAATGGCATAATATTATCTTCGCCTTCATTGGCAATCGTAGTCTGCTTTTCGCAGTATAAGAATCTCTTCGTCTTTATCGGCCGCAGTAGTATGCTTTTCGCATGCTTTTCGCAGTAATATTTCTCTTCGCCTTTATCGGCCGCAGTAGTATGCTTTTCGCAGTAATATTTCACTCCAGCGCACAGGAGTCTTGCTTCCCGCTATAGAAGCCCTACTTACTTAATTTTAGCTAGAAGTCTAGTCATAATGGAGTCGTCTCTAGGGTCAACTCCTGGGTCCGGCGCGGAGCGAGCTATTTCTCCCACCATCCTCAGAAAGTCTCCCCTGCAGGTCATGGCTTCGACGACCGTGGCACATAGTGGGTGTAGCATCCCTTCTTCCTAGGGGCAGTTGAGGCGCACCTAGGATTCCAGAGCTTGCCCGGCCAGGCCGCGAGTGCCTCAACCTTACGTGGTTCGTCTGTTTAGTCTAGTCGTTAAGTGAACTAGGGTAGGCTCAACATCGCCTTACCCGCTCTCTAAGTGTGATGCCTTTGGCCTTCGGCTTGTGCCGCTATCACCAATCAGAGTGTTTCAGATTCCTTTTCACGTAAAAAAATAAAAAAATATGGGCGTAACCTGTGTAAATAAGTTATTTTGTGTAAAATGTAAAATATTTCAAGTGTTGTGGGGTTGTAGAGCTTCTAAGTGCATAGACTACTTCAGGTCTACTATTGCTACGTCGGCTGTCCAGCGATAATGCTCTGTTACCCTTCATGGAGGTGTTAGTAGGGTCTATGGTGTCAGGTACCCTGTTATTAGGATCTGGGGGTAGTTATTCGTAGAGTGGGCTGAAAGCATGGTAGGAAGAGGTTGCGCATCTTTGGGCTCAAATAAATGGTGGCCCTGAGCCGGTAATGCTGCTAGGATTGTTCTTACAATGAGTGGACTGGGGCAGGTAATTCCCGGGATTGCAAAAATATAAAAATTCCATGTAGGTTTGATAGTAATACCATTGGTAAATGGATGGGATACTCATGCATGTATCTGGATATGAGGCATCTGCACTCATGTACGGATAGGTGTAGGGTGAGGCGTAATAATAATATATTCCTGTCATGCGGGAGTATTTAATTAACAAAAAATTGTTAATATATATAACTGTGACCTCATCCCTCATTTGGAGATGCGCATTATGCTTATTTGATGTTTGCCGACCCACCCCTAATACTCAGGTGGTAGCATCGTGATCCAAGGCGTAGTAAGCCTTCTCTTTAAACGCATGAAGTGTATCAACCCCTACGTATGCTTTGTAATGTAGTGTAGCTGTTTTCATCGTGTTCATGTGTCTGCGTTGGTCATGTTGGACGTGGGAAGGTTATTGGAAAGGAGTAAGGTATTCAAGATGGTAGCCGTTGGGTGGTATGTCGGTAATCCCGCTGGGATTATCCACCTATGTTTCAGTCATTCTCCCTTTGTCCATGTCTGCTCGCTATCCGTTTTTTGGGATAGTAAAGCGTCGTGACGCTGTGACGTCACGACTGAATCTGGTCTGCCATTTGTAGTATGAGTGTGGCCAGTGGTCGTAGTGCGACTGGCCATGTCCTAATCGCTTGGAATTATTTCTTTTAGAAATGAAATCGCGAAAGGAAGTTATTAGGGGGAGGTCTTGTTTCCTCAGAGCCCCTGTCTGTGTTCGCTCCTGATTAGTGAGCGCGTGTGTGTGTGCCTATGTTCCGCTACACCATGCGGACGGTTGGTCTGTTACAGGCTAGGTCGTAATGTGTATCGCGTGTATGGGCAGGAGGTGCCCGTGGCCTGTCAACGTCTTTGAGAACGTGCTCCTATGGGCCCAAGATAAGTTCCGATCTATCACGTCTGTCCATTGCTAAATTGTTTTTGCAGTGTTAAAATAATGTATGGTGTTATGATTGTTTTGCGTTTGTGATTTCACGGCCACTGCCGATACAATAATAGTGTCTGTCACAAGCAGTATTGCCGAGTGACGAAATCTGCAAGCCAGTATTTTCGTCATGTTGTGTTTACATTTGTCTGTGTACGTGATTTTTCGCCAGTATGTGAGTGTTGCCATTGTTCTAGATTCCGGGCGGACCAATGTAGCAATTTGCCCTATTTAGCTAGTACTGTTGTGTCCACTATTCCATAAGACCTTTGTCTTACGAAATTTCTATACTTGTGTCTGGGAAATCTATTTTCCATGTTAGGTGTAATTGAAATTTTATGCCTGGCTTTTGGCCGAAGGAAATGTGGTATTATCTGGTTCTGTAGTTGTATGGGCCAATTTCGGTGTGCTTGGAAGCCTGGATAGTTGTTTCCCATGGTGTCCGATTTTCGCTGGGATTTGGACCCGTGATCTCCTGTCATTCTCTGTGTTCTATGTCTGCGTTGTGTTTCAGGGGTTGAGGTGTCCTCAGTGTGGTTTTTGCTTGTGTTTCTCGTACCAAAAATACCGTTGGCTAGTTAGTTTTTGGTACGAGTGTGGTGTGTGATCATGGGTTCGGACCCGGGGTGCTGTAAAGACTTGGTATGCCGCTATCTGTGCCGTATATATTATGGCACATGCCCCGTGTATTTGCAATGCGCAAATGAAAGTACGCATTCCTGTGAAGAGTTTGTGTGTTTTTGAATTCTCCTCGTAGTGTAATTTGGGGAGTTGTATGATTCTAAACTCGGCGTGAATGAACGCGTATTACACAGGTTCGTCTGTAGTGCTGCCAGTCAGTCTGTGCCAGCAAAGGCCGCCCACGGCGAGTGAGCTATCGCTGACGCGATAGTCTCGGGTTTCACTCACGTGTGCGTTATCTTGTTAGTTGCTTGCCAATGCTGCGTGTCTGTATGTTTGTGCCTCTTAGCCCGAGTGTCAACTCTGTAATTGCGATTGCGGCCTTCTGCCATGCAAAAGAACCTCTCACTAACTACAGTCGTGTCCCTAGGTTTTATGTTAACCGTAACGTAGGTCGAACATGTCTCTATCCATTGTACAAAATGTCGTTATATACGAGTGTCTCCGGGCCGCTAGTCGCGTGTTTGGTGACTATGTGCCGGAGGCGATTTTGTTGTTTTTCATTTATGACATTGTTAGTGGAACTGTCCCAATCTATTTTATCTTCCTACGTTTCTATCCTGCAACAGGATAGCTACCCGACCTGCCATTCCTGGTATTCAGAAGGTTGCGGGTTTTGAGACCGTCTTTTACCCAGAGTAGTTGTTTCTGGTGCCATTCTAGGCTGTGCCTCCGGGACAGTTTGGTAGTGTATTACTGTTATGTGGAAATGTAAATTGACTGTATGCCTTCCAAAATATGTAGGGTTTCCCAAAGTCTGGGATTTTCACCCTATGGTGTGTTTGCGTTTTAGTTTGCGTGTTGTTATGGAGGTGAAAAAAAAGTCATGTTTTAGGCTGTGTAACGTGTCACGTATGCTTATGGATGCAATATATATAGTTCAACTTGGCCAATTTTTCCTTCATCGGGCCTAATGACTGCGGCAGAGAGAGAAAAACAAGATGTTCAGTACAGAACATATAGCCTACTTTCTCCTAAATGAATGGGTATTGTTATAACTCTTTGTCCTTTTCAAGGAGTATGATTGAATGTTGGTTGTAGTAGCTTGTTGAAATACAACGTGCTATAGGGATATTAAACATGAATATGAGGTGCCCTTTGCTAGTGCTACCTCTGTACCAAATTTCGTTCAATTCGGTTTCACCGTGTTTGAATTGATAGGGGGAATCGATTTGCACACATACTCTGCCACCATCTGCAAACTATTGGGCTGATGTACTTGCAGTTTGGTCTGAATATGTTTCCCACATAAAGATATGGTGTTGCAAAATTTGGTAGAGACTAGATTATTAGGTTGGTCGTAATTACATTTTAGCTTTTAACATTTGGGTGGCCGCGATTACGTTTCCGTCAAGATAGCGGTGATATAAAACATGACACTGAGGTGCCCTTTGCTAGTGCTACCTCTGTACCAAATTTCGTTCCATTCGGATTCACCGTGTTCGAATTGATAAGGGGAATCGATTTTCACACAAAGATGGCCGCCATCCGCAAAATATTAGGCTGATGACCTATTAGTTTGGTCAAAGGATGCTCCCTCCAAAAAGGTATGTTGTTGCTAAATTTGCTAGAGATTGCATGATTAGGCTAATCGTAATTTGATTTAAGCTTTGAACATTTGTGTGGCCGCCATTACGTTTCTGTCAATATGGCGGCGATACAAATCATGACACTGAGATGCCCTTTGCTAGTGCTATATCTGTACCAAATTTCGTTCCATTCGGTTTCACCGTGTTTGAATTAATAGGGAGATTCGATTTTGACACAAAGATGGCCGCCATCCGCAAACTATTAGGCGAATGACCTATTAGATTGGTCAAAGGATGCTCCCTCCATAAAGGTATGTAGTTGCAAAATTTGGTAGAGATCGGATGATTAGGTTAATCGTAATTTGATTTAAGCTTTGAACATTCGTGTGGCCGCCATTACGTTTCAGTCAAGATGGTGGCGATATAAAACATGACACTGAGGTGCCCTTTGCTAGTGCTACCTCTGTACCAAATTTCGTTCCATTCGGTTCCACCGTGTGCGAATTAATAGGGGGAATCAATTTTGACATAAAGATGGCCGCCATCCGCAAACTATTAGGCTAATGACCTATTCATTTGGTCAAAGAATGCTTCTTCTATAAGGGTATGTTGTTGCAGAGTTTGGTAGAGATCAGATGATTAGGTTAATCGTAATTTGATTTAAGCTTTGAACATTTGTGTGGCCGCCATTACGTTTCCGTCAAGATGGCGGCGATATGAAACATGACATTGAGGTGCCTTTTGTTAGTACTACCTCTGTACTGCCCCCGTAATTGAATTATATAGAGACCACGGTGGCTATATTGGAAATTTTAATGAAAGTTATGGTTGTCATAGTTATGACGTGGGTAGTCATGACGTAAGCACGGATGACGCAAACGTTATACCAGCAGGCTACTTGAGCTGAGATTCTCAGTGACGTCAGCATTTAGTCGAGAATGTTCCAAGATTTACGACGCAGTCGCAGGAAACGAGGAATTCTGCTCAGGAAGAAATTATGCTATTGGAGGGGAGGCTTGAACCAATGAACGATAGTTTAAAGGAAGACGGAGATTGCTGAAACTATGGTATTTTTATTACTTTTGGAATGCAGAATTGTGGAAATCCATTTGCAGTAGAGGCATTGATTTGGAATTTTGGTGAAATTTATTTTCAGTTTTTGAATTTTGAAAATCCGTCATGTATTAACGAAGTTGGAACTTTTAGCGATGACGCAGTATCACGCTCTGGAAGGGATGGAAACGCCCCTCGTGAAGTTAATAAAAGGGCTTGTGCAGAAGAGAGGAGCCTCATTCTCCGATCTCATTCTCCGATCATTCTCAGATCTCATTCTCAGATCATCGAAGTCTAATTGTGAATGTTCTTTTCTTATACAGTCATTTTAGTGAGACGTCGAAGTGAAAAGTAGTGAAAAGAGTCGTCTTTATAACGCGTGGTGAAGCCACTGCATTAACGAGATCCAAGTCAAACTAGGTGTAGTTAAAACGGACCTTAGAATGCATCTACAAGTTTAGCTTCGAACAGTTAGCGGTCGCCGATAAGCTAATTCGATTGTGCAGTGCTACATGAAGTAATATAGAAAAGCTGAATAATTTCGAGTAATTAGTTTGAAAGATATTAGCAGTTTTACACGACTGACAAAAGTGATTATCTCGCCACCTGAGAAGCACTATTGTATCGCCAGAATCAACGCCACGGCCGACGCTGCTAGTGAAATAGGGAGACTTCAGATTGCTTTTGTTACACAACACTACAGTATAATGGAGCAATTTAATACGGCAGTTTGTTCTTCTATTACTATAACCGAAGAGCAGATGGAAGGCTAAAGGACTTAATGCAATTGGGACATATTTCAACGGAGTAAGATAGCAACATGGAACTTCGCTAATTGCTATTCCACACAAACGAACATGTGGTGAATACCATCTACACCCATGTTTCGTGATTAAAGGCTGAATACTATCGAACAGCAATAGAAACGATTTCATACTCTTTGAATATGAATATTTCTTCGGAAATTTTTACAAAAACTTCATGGCGATTGTCTACTGGAACTTCAGGGAATTTTTCAAGAGAGTTCAGGGTTATCCCGACTCACAAATAAGATTATTGCCGGAAGGATGTCTATTCGTTTTCGAGGAGCAGTGCGATTTCCGGAGAAGGAAGCAGTTCGATTCTCCGAGGGTGCTATTTCCTATTTCGAGGATGGAGCTCAGCTTTAACTTGGTGAAATGGATCCATCAGCAGTCTTCTTTGGGGAATTTTCCTCTGGAACGTCAATCGGCAGATAAGGTAGTCGTGAACGTTTATTGTATTTGAGTTTCTTAATGATGTTTGAGCAACTATTTTTCCCATATTTTTGTCCTCATGTATTTTGCCCTATTTTCTTGTTGAGATTCCTATTCTCAGTACACCTTGATGAGTTATGCCTTTTTCGACGATTTATTAAGACATTGTTATGTCATGGGCATAGTTAAACGATTTTGGATCAGTTGAGACTGATATTTAGATTTTTCAGTAATTTGCTTATTTATTTTGTAGTCACGATTTGACTGTAAGTTAATGATTTTTAATGGCAGATTTAAATTCAGACAGCGTGTCACTTTATTAAAGTAATTCTACCCCAGTTTAATTACTTTGACCAATTTTCTGTCATCATCAAGAAGGAAGAACATTTAAATGATTTTAGAGCGTTAAAATCCATTACGTTGTCGACGATCTTGGAAATACTAGTCGTTATTTGAATTGATTGCAACACAGACATTTATCGTCAGTTATGAATGATCATTGCATCATAGACACTTTTGTGAAAGATTAACTTTAATAATGAATTATTGAATGCATTAAAGTCAAGAACTTTTGTTAGGAGTTTTTCTCAATTAGAGATTTATATAATGATGTTTGCATTCCCCAGTCTAATTGGATTCTATTCGACTACTTTGCAGTTTTAGTCGCACTTTTGATGATAGTATTTTTATACTACAATTCTTTGAAGATGTTAATCTTAAATTTTGATTGACCAGACAGGCGTATATAAGCGTATTCACTATTAAATTTGTTTGTGATTGGCAAATTTTGACTTCAGTTCGATTCATGAATGAAATCCACGAAGGTTAAATGAAAACAGTTTTGAAACAATTAATGATTATAAGAATTTTTAAGTGGAACTATGAATGTATAATCGCTAGTGCAGCGCATGTGTTGAAAGTCGCTGATGTATAATGCCCTTGAATATGAAAGAGGTTCCCACAGGAATTAATGTTAAAGAATTATTTGTGGAAGTTTTTGTAAGTTCTGTGGAAGTTTTGATGCCATATAGATTAATATATGATGAATTTTGGGCCTATTTTTTAATGCAGTTTGTGCATTAACTTGTTAGCGAAGTATTTTCCGCTGGAGTAAGATTGTCATAGTTCGTTGAAAATTAATCAAGTGAATTAACTGTTATAATTAACACGAGTTTTGAAAGAATTTGAGATAAGATTTTGAATGAAGATTACCGTCACAAATCATTATTAAAACCTTTATTAAAACAGATTGTGACAGTAACATGTATAACTAACCTTCATTGGTCGATTATATTAAACACGATTATGAAAATTACCAACCGGATGAACATGTGGTTAATGTATTTCTTAAATTTAATAATTTAAATAATTTCAATGTTAATATTGTAAATAATTGCTGTAAATATTTTTGACAATAATGTGGAACGAAAGTGATGTTAAAGGCGTGCTTATAATATTTTTATTGTCTTTGACAAATATTATAAACAATTTCTAATTGTTATAAATAATTTATGTGATTTTGTTATAAACATTTAAGAGCTTATTAAACATTTGGATGAGAACTTAACAAGTTTAAGGAATTAACATAATAATCCAGTAGGATGTGAGTAAAGTATTTGAAAGAATTGCTTAAATATATATTTGAGTTGTCTTGCAGACATTTAAAGCTTGAGAGAGAGAGCTGTATTCTTACGTAACGTAGCATGTGAGAAGGGAGTCCATTTGACCAGTATGCGACAGGTTGGAGGGTAGCTCGCAGCTGTCCCAACAACTGGTTATCAGCGGGTGAGGTCGTCTACTCTGGCCTTGCGACTATAAATACAATTGTCATGTTTATTAAAAGGAAACCAAATGCTCCATATATATGTCTCGTCCTCACTTCCTTTCCAATCCAATTGTGTTATGAATATTACGTTATTTGGAGCTCGTGGGAGCTAATATGTTTTATATCATGTTGTATGATAACTTTGCAAGTCCTGAAGGAGGACGTAGTCAGATTGACATGGGCTACTGATAGCCACGTTGAGTTTGTTGTGTTATTAAAATCTTACCCTTTATTTGAAATAAAGCTTTTGTACAGTTCAAAGTTCTCGTCTTCGTTCTGGTTCATTTTTAAATGTCATGGTGGAGGTTATTGTGTGAACAGACTTTAGTGATCCTGTTGTCAACTCAATCCCCGAGATATTTTTTAAGAGGTAAGTAATGGTAAGTATGAACCCCCGTCTATTTTGGTGTGTTCCACAATGATTTCCTGTTAACTTCTGTGCTCATATCTCGATAGTATCTGTCAGTGCCATTTTCATTGATGTAGCTGAGCCGGTGCGATTGATTGTTGGCAATCCGATTGAGGGGGCGGATATCTGACAGCCTACTATCCGGGTAAACGGGGACAGTACCAAATTTCGTTCCATTCGGTTGCACCGTGTTCGTATTAATAGGGGGAATCTATTTTCACACAAAGATGGCCGCCATCCGCAAACTATTACTCTGATGATCTATTAGTTTGGTCAAAGGATGCCCCCCCCATAAAGGTATGTTGTTGCAATATTTGGTTGAGATCGGATGATTAGGTTAGTCGTAATTTGATTTAAGCTTTGAACATTTGTGTGGCCGCCATTACGTTTCCGTCAAGATGGCGGCGATATAAAACATGACACTGAGGTGCCTTTTGTTATTACTACCTCTGTACCAAATTTCGTTCCATTCGGTTGCACCGTGTTCGAATTAATAGGGGGAATCGATTTTCACACAAAGAAGGCCGCCATCCGCAAACTATTACGCTGATGACTTATTAGTTTGGTCAAAGGATGCTCCCCCATAAAGGTATGTTGTTGCAAAATTTGGTAGAGATCGGATGATTAGGTTAGTCGTAATTTGATTTAAGCTTTGAACATTTGTGTGGCCGCCATTACGCTTCCGTCAAGATGGCGGCGATATAAAACATGACACTGAGGTGTCCTTTGCTAGTGCTACCTTCGTACCAAATTTCGTTCAATTCGCATTCACCGTGTTCGAATTGATAGGGGGGGACAGACATTCAGAGTACACACACTCACACACACACAGACACACACACAGACTCACACACACACATACACACACACAGACAGACACACTTTTTTCGCCCTGTGTTTATCTCATAAGTCTACTTTCATTTTTTGCAAAAATCGAAAGTAGGCTAAAAATGAGCTATGCCCCGCTCCGCATTAAGAGAGCACTTTGAAAAGAGAATCTATCAAACTGTGGGACCGGATTATAGAACATTTAGTCATTTCCACCTAGAAAGACCCGCTTAAGCTCTATGCTGTGATTTGATGCTTAAGCTGTGTTCGGAATATCTCTTTCCGGCCTTAAGCCGCGTGGCTCACCTGATGGGCTTCCACTTGGCTTTGAATATTAGCAACTTTACGTTATCCAAGTTATAATATGGACCAACCATGCTCAATAACCATGGATGGCCTGTGAAAAAAAATGCTAGGGGCCCAAGAAAAATCAAGAAGGATTTAGAATTATATACTTTTGGTTTAGCCATGTTGCACTGCATATACGTGGAAAAAAATGTGCCGTTTACGTTAGTGAGTCTTTATGTGTTTCTTGCCGTATTTCTGACGTGTAAAATAACTTACGTGTAACTATAATATTGGTGCAAGAGATGATGGAATATATTGTATTCCTAGTGAAAGTCGTTATCCTTTTTCGAGCGTCAGTGCTCGGGAAGGTGGATACCGTCGCCCTGTCACTAGGGTGTAGGCCCGTGGGATCCACTGAGGTGCCCCTTTGCTATTTTCCGGCGGAATTTCTAGCAAAGTAAGCCTGGGCCTACTTCCACCGTAGCGCGTGTCTGTAGGTTTGAGTGTGCCTGTACTCGAGGGCCTAATTGCGCTCTGCGCTACCCTAGTAGAGTTTACGGGTGTGTGTGTGTTTTTGCCTGAGTGGTTTTGTGGGGTAGGTAATAACACCTTTCCTGTACCCCGTGTACCGTGTGTGAGTGCGTGGTCACGATGTGCGGGCGTGTATTGTGCCTCCTGAGGGCCTGAATGCAACACCCTCTTATGCGTTCGCTCCTGGGGTATGAATGCCGGTGTTCGTCTCCGTTCTGGCAAACTTGCCCTTTGAACTGGCGGTAAAGGCCGCTTAATGGCCTGTCTCTGCCCTGGCAATGTGGTGGCGTGTAGCTTGACCGCTTTCCGACCTGTGGCCACGGCAGACTCCTGCCATTGTGTTTGCCTATCTGTGTGGGTGTGTGTAGGCTCAATGTGCTGTAGGGCGGGCTCTACGTCCTCAGCCCATGACGTGGTTACGTCCCGTTGTCTCCCTGTCATGCTATGTGTCTGAGGGTCCTGGCTTCAACTCCCTCTCGTTCGTCCGTTCAGAGGGGATTGACGTAGGTCCTGCTCCTCGGTTTGGCAAAATTGCCTTCCGAACCGGCGCTAAGGGATGTGTAGTGGTGTAAGCTTGTCCCCGCAGTGTATTGGAGTCTAACCTGGCCGTCTTCTGGACTGTGGCCATGGTGTCCTCCTTCCCATGTGTGGCAGTATATGGCGAGAGGGACATCCTCGCAAATTGCCGAGTTAGCGTATCTACGCTTATGTCCTCTCTCGGCTGGGCTGGTGGCCCTGCCATGTACTCGAAAATGGCCTTGTTGTTCTGGAGTTCACGGTACTCGTCCCAAATTTGGGTGTACTGCCTGTTGAGGCTCATGGCCTGCTCAGCGACTTTTGTGCCATTGGTCCCTATGCGTTGGTGTTCCCTGATAAGTGTTTCCCATTGCTGGAACATGAACTCGTGTCTGCAGTGTAATTGCCAGTGTGCTTTAATGATCTGTGTACGGAGCGTGGGGATTTTCGCCCGAATCTTGCGATTCTTAGCGCTGCGGATTGGCCGGACAAGGGCTCTTATGATCCGCATGTACTGGGCGTGCAGGAGCTGCTGAAACCTTCTGAGGTAGTCCTGCCTAGTTTCAAAGACTCTGTGCCAGGCAATTAATTCCTGGTACTCCCCAATGCTCCTCAGCACCGCTAGGCGGTATAGAGGGGCCATGCTAAATGAAGTGTATGCGTCTAAAGAAAAACTGTGCGTGTTTGTCAGTGTATCCTGTGTCTCTCTGATTCTTTCTGGGGGCTGGGGGGTTGGTTTGGGAGAAAAAATTCCCTGTGTAGCTAGCGCAAAGCAAAAAAAAATTGCTTTCTGTCTGAGGGAAAAAAATTCACAATTTCGCTTGGCTATATGCGGTACGGGCCGTTTTGACCACGAGAACTCGTTGTATGAGTCCTATTTTACTATGCGTGGTACCCGGCCTCCACCATCTGTTTTAGATCCCTTATTGGGGGGGGGGGGGGGTGGTTGGATCTAAAACGGAAGAGTTATTGTGCTAATTTATAAAGAGGTGCCTAAAAGGGGGTAGCTTCCCGTAGTCGGGCAAGCTGACCAGTGTAGAGTGTTGTTTAGTGTTAGGATGCTAGGGGTTGCTCCTATAAAAGATCTAGGTGTATTTTAGGGGATGGAACTTAGCGTACGGGTCAACGCGCTGGTCGTCCAGCTGGCTGGTTAGATAACCGACGTGCACGAGTCAGCTATATGGCGCGTGCCGCTCCTAGCAGTCGGGCCACTGCGTGAAATGCAATGCTACCTGAGCTAGCAAGTGCCTGGCTACTGTGTGTCACGTCTGATCGTGACGGAGGATTCAGGAAGGGAGTTAGGGCGTAAAGAAGCGTGTAAACAGTAATGCAGGTGTAATGTACTGACCAAGTATTTATTGGTCAGTAATATGGAATTATGAGTCCCTTTTAAGGGATGTAGTGATGTTACAATGTATGTGTACAAACTTGTGGGTAAAGGTTACAAAGTACAGGATTCTGAACACTGCTGACTCACCTGATGATACCAGCGATAGCCTCCGGCCGATGCACTGTAAGACTGGTAATTGAGAGAGGGACTTCCCTAGTTAAGGCCTCCCTTTATAGTCTCCGGCGTTGTGCTGTCAGCATTGTGCTGAATAGATGTCCTAGTTAATTGTGTGTCGCTGTTTGTGGTAGTGATGCAATTATTGGGTAAGCTTTCCAGACTGGCTAGCTGCCCTTGCGTGTTAATAGATGTTGGTCTGGGCTTACAGGATTTGCCAGTTAGGGGTAGTTTGAATAGATGATGGGGGGATGGCCTCCAGGGGGTGCAGACCCCTGGGGGTTGTACATTATGCATACGCCACATATGAAGCGTTGCGTTATTGCCAGACAGATTACAGTGAGTGACCTCCCTCAAAGTGATTACAGTAACTGGGAGTTTTGTGAGAACCACTCGCCTTGTGTGATTCCATCCCAGATTTAATTTTCTTTCTATATATACTGGGTGTACACAAAATAATATCGGTGTTTTATCATTTTAAAAGATCTTTTCGACTTCGACGTTACGCTGGTGTCTGGCGTTACGTTACGGTGACGGGATGAAATGTACCCAGATGCACTGAGGTGTGTGACGTCATAGTACCGCTTGGTGCCTGTGTTCCCCGACACTCTCTACTTCGTTAGTATAAGACAAAAATCCCCGATTCTTGGATGTCACGGGTAATCTCGAGAACCACTTGATGGATTTTGATGCGGTTTTCACCATTATGTAAAGGATATCTCGAGGAAAGATTGTGTAGAAAATAATTTATGTATGATCAAAGGAAGCCAAGCAGTAACGATTTCAGTGAAAAAGTCAAAAACGAACTTGGCGCCCGTGCGCTTCTTAAGCTTACGCTGTGCAAACCGTTAAAAATATCAATATACTATGAGCGTAAGAATTGGTCAGCAGGAAAAGTTCTACAAAAAAGTCCGCGAGAGCATCTCTCTATCTTCAATACATCGCCCACCATAAGTGTTTTTAGACTGGATGAAAGGGGCACGTCCCCGCGCGCTCTGGAGAGCGTGATGGCATCCCGCGCGCTTGACTTTACTTTGCCCTTGGTTTACACTTGCCGTTCGCGATTAAATTGAAACAAGATAAGCAAGATAAGTATTATGCAGATAATTTTCTAACATGCTAAGAGTCTTTGGCTTAGAGCGAAGCGAGAAGCCTCCAGCCTTTCTAGCATTTTTCAGTATTTGTAGCATTTAAAATGATGCAAAGTCTAGTCTTTCAGGCTGACAGTCACTTTTAAAGGCGTATAATTTATGTCACTAATTACATACAATTATTATAATTCATAAATAATACGTTCTATTTAAGACTAATGGGGTGCAATCTCCGTCGTCAGTATTTAGAGATCCATTGACATGCTTTACAGTTTACGAGTTGGTAAGGAACTAAACCATAATCGTCTAGTTTCTAAATTATATAATTAAAGAAACGAGCTTAGTGAGTTCCGAACTCAAGATACCATCCCATACGATCCCTATTCTCTTAAATAATGCGTAAACATTGACCATTATGGCAATGGTAATACTTAATAACCATGTTGACTGATAGTATCATCTTATTAAAACCGCCTAGTCAAACACTAAAGAAACGTTTAATAAAGAATAATTAAATTCCTAGCATTACCCGTCGTGACTTCGCCCGCGAATATTCTAGTTGTAAGGAGTACACTTAGCAAAATCTCAATCGTGAATGCTATGACTGATTTATCCTTGGTATGAATAATCAGACTATCAATTCAGCTACTGGTGCAGTGGTTAGGGGTTTGACATTCCTTCATAGGTATATCAGAGCGAAGTTAGTTTTCTGGGAATATCACAGACACTGTTAATTTAAGGGCCTTTAAATGTGGTTTTCGGAGACCCTTTACAGTCGGGTGAAAAATACCTTTCGTACCACACTCACACGTGAAAATTGCGTGAAAAAATTCTAGAGTGCCCCTTGATCCCTTAAGCGCATTATACTGTATGTATTGATGAATTTTACAGCTTAATTTGGTTCAGTGATAACCTTATAACCGTCTGGAAACCTTCACAGTAATTGCATTGCGCCTTACAGATATAGATGGACCTGTGAGATTCTGTTACCATGGTTACCGTGTTGCATTCATTCATTGTTTCATTGTAAATATACATGTTTTAAGGTATTTATTTAATTGTGAGGCACTTAAAGAGTAAGTGAGTTCATTTCGCTTACGCATTGGGTTATGCTGAACCTGTAGTTACCCCATATGTGCAGGTTGGTGTTAATGGGACCTTATTTTCGGTACAAAACTGGAATGGGACCTTAGCTGAATAATATAGGGAGGGATATGTAAGCTTGGCTAGCTCCTTCATAAAATTCGTAAACATTGACCATTATGGCAATGGTAATAATTAATAACCGTGTTGACTGAGAGTATTATCTTATTAAAATGGTCAATGTTTACGCATTTTATGAAGGAGCTAGCCAAGCTTACATACCTTTATTAAACGCTTCTTTAGCGTTTGACTAGGCGGTTTTAATAAGATAACCCTATTCTCTTGGAATATAAGATGTTTCAAAATTATGTATCCCCCTGTCCAGGGCATATTTGTCTGAATGGAAACTCATGATCACCGTGAACATTATGTTACAGTGGTCAGATTAATAACAAGAGTGTCACAAAGAAACTGTACTGTTACGTTTCTCGGTAGGAAAGCAGTAGGCCTACTAGCAGTCTATACGTTGTCCGTTATGCGTCGTGCAGCATTTGAGATGAATCGTACACAACCTAAACAAATCGTTGTTTGTTTGTTGTTGATTCCTTTAGGGGCTCTGGTGTGAATACGACTTTCCTGATAATCTGTGTCTGTATTAGAGTGTGTTTAGTATAGTAGCCTCACTTTCCTGGTTAACGACCGGCTCGTTTTTGAAACCGAGCTGAACTGATATGTTTACTGTACATTCCATAGCTGCGGGGTACCGAGGCATTCACGGCTTAAGGCCGGTGAGCAGGTACTAGATTGGCGTCAAAACCTTGTCGGAACTCCTCGTGGACAGATGGCGGAAGCATCTTATTGGTCAAGAACCGTCAGGTATTTGTCAGCCATAAATAATGCTTAAAAGGATTAGATTAAAATCTAGACGGCCATCCATAATATTGGCAGAATCGTTACAAGAAATGGGCTTTAACATGAACAAGAAGTGGTCGGAAATGTGGAGTAGAACTAATAACGTCGAACATCAGACTCTAATAAGAACCACCACATAGCCACCAGGCATGGAACTCCCGCGACATGCATGGAAGACAATTAACAGGATTCGAACAGGCGATGGCATCTGCGCAGAGAGTCTTCACCGCTGGGGAAAGGTCCCATCTTCCCAATGTGATTGTGGCAGTGAACATCAAACCATCCAACACATTATATCAAGTTGCAGCCGTCGAACGTACCCTGGAAATCTTAACGATTTCTATGAAGTGACAGAGGCAGCCCTTCACTGGATAGAGAATTTAGATATTAAGTTATAAATTTAATGACTTTTAAATTAATTTTGTATATTTATTATGTTGTAATTCAGTTTTGTTATTGCCATACGCTAAATAAATAAATAAATAAATAATGGCTATTTTCGGCTTGTGTTAATGCTTAACGTTTGAGTCGCCGGTCGTTAACCATGAAAGTGAGGCTACTATAATTGAGGTAGGATTTGGGTAGGAAGCAGCCGTGTCCTTGAACAACTAACCAGCCCGGCATTTGCCAGTAGTTGAAGTGGGTAACCACGGAAAACCACTTTCAGATTGGCTGAGGTAGCAATCGAACCCACTTCTTCACAGTTTTACTTAACGAGGCAGAGTGTTTCTTCTTTCAGCAAAGCCGGAAATCGAACCCGGGTCTTCTCGGTGAGAGCCAAGAATACGAGCCACAACTTTAATAACTGAGCATCAATGGCATTTTGGCTTGAGATGCGGTGGGTTGTTATTTTAGCAGTGCGTGGTACCATTCTACTACGTATGACCAGGGCAAATTGTATTATTTGGAGAAATACAATAACAACAAACAAAAAGTAAACCAACACTGCTACTGGCTTTGAATCTTACCTGAGCCACCTTACTACGTGATGTATGGTCTCTACTGCTTTCAAGACGAACGTCTAGAGACGGTAGAGCAAGGGCAGTTTTCAACTTCAGTAATGAATCACAACGAATTTCGAAAACTAATCGTTCATAAATTAAGAGGGTTGATTTAGGCACTTTTAAAATCAATATCATTCTAGTTCGTGTTGCTACAAGGCTCGTGAAAGCTAATTCATTTTCAGTCACCGGAATAGTCGCTAAAAGTAGAGTAAGTATCACTGCAACATCGTAGATGTAGAAGGATATGCTCCCACTGGACACGACCTGAAAAGGCTGTGTTAAAAATCAGTGATGGCCGAGAGTGCTCACTGGCATCGGGAGAGCATGGGTTCGAATCCCATCTCAGTCGTCCTGAAAATAGTTTTCGTGTTTTCCCATTTTCACCACTAGACAAATGCCGGGATGGTTCCTTTCAATAGGTCCATGGCCCATTTCCTTGCAGAATCCCTTCCGTGACCCGTCCTGAAAATACAATGAATGGCCAATGGCTGCATTAATGAAATTATTGTTATTATTATTATTATTATTATTATTATTATTATTATTCGTGTGGCCTCCTGAGAGGCCGAGTGCAGATCTTTCTAGTCAACGCCCGTGGCAACCTTTGCGTCGGAATGAGAGATGAGATGAATGGTTGAAAGTGGGCAAGGATGTGGAAGGAAGCGGCCGTGGCCCAGCATTTTCTTGGAGTTGACAATGGGAAACCAAGGAAAACTATACTGCTCAAAAAAATTAAAGCACCACTTTTTTCAAAGGCCACCAAATTTTGAAAAGTTAACCTGCAAGCTCGAAATCTCAGTATGACGTTTGTCCTGACGCCTACCAAGCATATGCTTCAGCACAACTCCCCAACTTGAGTAGTTTCGGGGTAGCACCCCGAAAACCAGCCCATTTTCGAAAACCGCAAATTGAAGTTTGCGAAAAACGCTGCAGGACTTGTCGCAGGTTGCCAAAGCAGTCGAAAATGAATGAGTCTTGCTCTTAAAGGTTCCACAAACACGTAGAAATCGTTACATTTGACATTTGGGCATTTTCAACCCCCTTCATCACCCCCTAAACATGGACTACCATTGGGGGCGTCTGAGAAGGTACCGGGTGTGTTTAACCATCTGAAAACCTGCACACCGTCCTCAGTTGCTGATTGCAGTAAGTTCTTAAGGCCTCCGGCAATGTCCACACCCCCTAACACCCTCAACTGGCATGGGACCAAACCACCCCCTCTCGATTCACCTCTAAGGAAGGTTTTAATCGAGATGTTTATCACTGCTGTGAATGCGGGGGTCTTCCCCTACCGTTTCAAAAAAGGAGCTGTGCCTTTGTCACCACCCCTTCCCCTGCAACCCCCGTTTGTATGATTTTTCGAATCAGGCCCTTTTTAAGGGCTGAAACGACGTCTTAATTGCTGAAAGGGCTGTAAAGGTCCTTAGAAGTAGTGGTGACACGAAATCAACCCCTTCTGATCGATGATTGACATTCCGTCCCCGAAATTCGTAATTGTTGCACCCCCAACCCTCCCTGTCTGGACGCGTAACGCGTCATGGCAGAGTGTTCAGAGTTGGATGGAAATGAAGCTTATGGCCTGACATGGAGCCCAAAACAGCAGGTTGGATGGAAATTCATCGGTAGGGTGGGAAACGGGACCAAAAAGTTTTCAAAAAAGTTAACAGCCTCTAGTAAGTACACCAATGCATAGGCAACCCACATCACGTCATTTTTCTCTCATTGCCAAACGTTGTAACCTATTGCCGATCATAGGCAACCCACACGCACGGACGTGATGTGGGTTGCCTATGCATGGGCGTACTTACTGTAGCCTGTACACTTTTTTGAAAAATTTTGGTCCCGTTTCCCAACCTACCGATGAATTTCCATCCAACCTGCTGTTTTGGGCTCCATTGAAGGCCATAAGCTTCATTTCCATCCAACTCTGAAAACTCTGCCATGACGCGTTACGCGTCCAGACAGGGAGGGTTGGGGGTGCAAAAATTTCGAACTTGGGGGACGGAATGTCAATCATCGATCGGAATGGGTTGATTTCGTGTCACCACTACTTCTAAGGACCTTTACAGACCTTTCAGCGATTAAGACGTCGTTTCAGCCCTTAAAAAGGGCCTGATTCGAAAAATCATACAAACGGGGGTTGCAGGGGAAGGGGTGGTGACAAAGGCACAGCTCCTTTTTTGAAACGGTAGGGGAAGACCCCCGCATTCACAGCACTGATAAACATCTCGATTAAAACCTTCCTTAGGGGAGAATCGAGAGGGGGTGGTTTGGTCCCATGCCAGTTGAGGGTGTTAGGGGGTGTGGACATTGCCGGAGGCCTTAAGAACTTACTGCAATCAGCAACTGAGGACGGTGTGTAGGTTTTCAGATGGTTAAACACACCCGGTACCTTCTCAGACGCCCCCAATGGTAGTCCATGTTTAGGGGATGATGAAGGGGGTTGAAAATGCCCAAACGTCAAATGTAACGATTTCTACGTGTTTGTGGAACCTTTAAGACCAAGACTCATTCATTTTCGACTGCTTTGGCAACCTGCGACAAGTCCAGCAGCGTTTTTCGCAAACTTCAATTTGAGGTTTTCGAAAATGGGCTGGTTTTCGGGGTGCTACCCCGAAACTACTCAAGTTGGGGAGTTGTGCTGAAGCATATGCTTGGTAGGCGACAGGACAAACGTCATACTGAGATTTCGAGCTTGTAGGTCAACTTTTCAAAATTTGGTGGCCTTTGAAAAAAGTGGTGCTTTAATTTTTTTGAGCAGTATATTTCAAGGACGGTCAACGGTGGGGCCCGAACCCACGTCTACCGAGTCAGCAGAGATCTTGGCCCCATAGCCTTACGCTGCGCTTCAGGGAGCGTAGCCACAGCTGTCGGTTATTAAATTATTAAAAGGCTGTGCCACATTTCTGATACATCGTGGTTGGTTGGTTCTTAAGTTTAGGGGCTGCGACAATGCGGTCATGTAGCCCCGTGTACTTTGGGTGTGTGTAGAATCTGTCTGATAACCGGTGTTAATTGTGATGACTGTATTAGTGTGTGTTGTCCGTTTTTTAATTCAAGTAAGAACTGCAGACTTTTTGAATTTTTCAAATAGTTCCTACTTTTGCCGCCAAACGCCACCGTCAACGACTACTAGTTCAGAACTTAGCTACCAGACGCCACCGCAGTCGGCTCTTGGCAACGAACGTAGGAACCTAAGAGCGTTATTTATATTCTTAACCTATACATAGTCACATGTATACGGTGAAAATTTTTGCCCGATTTCGACAGTTATTTTTGTATGATTACGGTATATTTTTCGCTACTTTTGTTTCATTTCGTCAAAAAAATCGCAATTTTTGTAAGTCTATTTTAGTAATAATTTGTACCCGAAATAAGTTTCAGCATATTTGGATGTTAAATTTTCAAATTTATTGATTACATATTTACATACTACAATGGAAAAATAAAATTTCTATAAAAAATTGACTGCAATTCAACAAGTTCTCAAGAAATTTGTGAAAATGACATGTGCATCAACAGTTCCATGTAACTTGGAGTCAGTCCCGTTCTGCGGTCTGACATATTGTTGGAATAGGTTGAGAATGACCGCTCGCAGTCAACATTGCTGACTGGGATCCACAACGCCTTGACAGCAGCATCCACAAAATGTTCAGATTTCAAGGACACGAGAAAAATGACGTCCGACAGTCCGAATGACTGGCGCTAAAAGATCGCAATTTCGACATTTATTTCGCGACCTTCTTTGAAAAGAAGTAATTTCGCATTTCCTGCTAAATTTTTGATAATTTCGCAAAAATTTCGTGATTTTGCGCATCGCGAAAAACAGGTGCCTCTACCAATACAATTTAGCTTCACACAGGTGTAATTAGTGGAAGGTTCTTTAAGATGCCATAAATCTATGACATGGGACCGCCGCACAGTGGGTCAATATCAAAATCTAGGGGGACAAAATTATTTTTACGTTTTAATCATGAATTTAGAGTGATAGCAACGTATATAATTCGTTTACTTCTTAATAAACATCAGTTAAGACCTTTTTTAAGCTACACGTGTAATAAATTGTCTATGACTAGGAGTTGGATAGAGCCTAAACTACAATAGATTGTACTCAGTTTACCTTTAATTTGGAAGACTGCAGTTGTGGATAATTGCAGACAGCACTTCAGTCACTATCACTAATCACTCGATGACCCTGACCTTGATGACTCATCACATGTGTCATCTGAAGCATCATCGTCACTCACTGCCTCAAGCTGTTCATGATGAGCCGGTACATCTGGTTCTTTCAGGAGTAGTAATACTTCACTGAATAATGATCTTCTCTTTTTATGTTGAATTTTGATTTTATGAGATATTACGGGGTCCGAAGATATCAGCAGCATATGTAGTATGTCCTCATTTGTATGTTTTCGTGAGAATTTCCTAGAATGTCCAAATCTGTATTTTCTCAAATCTTTGTTACGTGATTCTTGGGCTTCTTCTGACAATTGCCCGATAGGTATAATACAAAAATCAATTATATCTGCACCATGCATTAATACTTTATGCACAGTGACTGGCATATAATACCATGGATGTAGATTTAGATACAATTTTGCTGTATCCTGGGTGTAGGTTTTGAAAGCGGGTGTGTTTATAGGGAACTGACAAGAAAGAGCACACAAATTATTGGAAAAACGTCTGATTAGCTCTTCATTTACACCCGTAATTTTGGATGACAAGACTGGATCCTCAAAAAACGGCGAGCAGTGTTGCCATCATTCGAATTTGCGACGCCTCCAGATCTTGGTTTGTCAACATGCAGACCCATTTCTGATCGAAATGTATTTTGTATTACTTTCTTTCTGTTTTCTATTTTTCCCTTATCTTCATCCCCTCTTGCTTGCCATTTCTTAATTTATATTTTGTAAGATATATGTAGCAGGCATTCAAAAAATCGGATCCAACAATGGAGGGTAGATAATACAAATTTATAGCTGTCCTCAGGACAAACTGTTTTTGGGAGTGTGTTATTCATATCTCTGGGACCAGCACCACACACATAACACCTCTGTGCTGATGAACCTGTAATAGAATTGCAGACTTTTCCATCCACCATGGTCAGCAATAGAGTTTGGTTAATATATATGTATTGATCACCAAGTTCTATTTTACTTGGTTGGAGGGACATTATTTCAGTTTCAACTAGTTGAATCTCTCGCCTAGTCAATTCGACAGTCTCCTTTTCAAACGATAATTTAAGAGGTCTGAAAAATCGTGTTGAAGAAGGTCGTGGGTTCTGCCATAGAATTTTCTTTTGATTGTTGCTTTCTACATTTAAAGAATACATTTGTAATGGAACAACTGAAATTACAAAAATATCAGAGTCACTGCCGTCATCATCTGTAAATTTCTGCTTATACTGACTATGTCCGCTTGAACCATCACACCCCGATTTTAATATAATTTAATAATTTAATAATTTTAATATAATAGACTGCTTCAAAACATCTTCTTGAACTACTGCAAGGCGCTCAATTGTATGGTCGACCAGTGATTGCAATGTTATTGTGGCTGATGTTTCCGTTATTGTTTCGATTCACTTGGTGGATAGCTTTTCTGTTTTGTTTCTCTAATGATGTGGTAAGGTGGGAAAATATTACAGTTCCTATTTTTGCATTCAAGTCGCTTATTCATATATTGGCTTATGCTGTAATTGTTATCTACAAGGAATGATTGAGCCTCTTCACCGGTAAGTGGTACAGGTTTTACAGCTGGTGATATATAGGATTTTTTAATTTTAGTAGCTCTGTGTGGGGACTTAAGAGTTTCTTTAACAATTTTTGCAGCATCTCGTTTTCCAGACATGTGCAGTGATACTTGTGTGGCATGAATAAGTTCTTGTTCTGAATGTGCAGAGAGTAGCGGTTGAATTTTTCGTCTCTTTGATGTTTCACTACTTTCGTGAAAAAGCTTCCTAGGCCTTCCGACTTTCGATGTGGATGGAGTAGGATGATTTAAATTTTCTGTTAATTTAGAATCATACACAATTTTCGAAAATGTTATCTCCTCTTTTAACCAATAAGAATATTTTGACATGAATTTTGATTTATTTCTATGAACCTGCTTCCACCGCCTGGTAAAATTATCAACAAAATCCTTTAAATCTCCTTGTAGGCATTCAGTTATTTCTTCAGAACAATTTTCTACCCCTAATTTACTTTTAACATACTCACAAAGTTCCACTTTTGACACAATATTCGAACCCAGTGCTTCAAACAGTTGTAAACGTGTGAGAACTGGTTGCGCGGCATCTCCTAAAACGTAAAATAACAAAGTAGGTTACAAGAAGATGCAAAAAAAGTTATAACAGGCGTAAACTACAAGACCTTATCTACATTTTAACATTAAGCGGAACGTGACGCAGAGTGACGCGACATACTAAAAATCTAAGTGAAAATATAATTTTAAAAATAATAGTTAAATATTATATAATGCAAATATAGCTAAAATTACGTAACAATTACGCCCATTAATAACTGAAACACGTTACAAATGTAAAATTCATACCTTCAGCTGCATGTTCCGTCTTAAAGAATCACTCTAACCACATAGACAACCAAACTACAGCCACTTACATTCACCCTCCAATTCAGACTGCGAAATAACGCAAGCTCAGTGCAGGAGATAAGATTAGATTCCAGCTGGAACAGTGGTGCCAGATTTACACTAAGATGCGTTTATATCCCGAAATAGTAAGCGGCAATGATATGAGAATGCTGTAGAAGTAATAAATTTTTATATTTAATTATGAAAATAAATAATTTTGTCCTCCTAGATTTCGATTTTGACCCACTGTGCGCCGGCTTTACTTCCTCTCCGAAGGAAGGCATACTGAGGGATTTTTAACTGTCTTAAAAAATCCGACGACTTCGACCTGATTTGAACCCGCGATCTTGGGCGTAGAAGCTCAGCATGCTACCGACTACGCCACCGAAGCCTCACTCAGATACGTCCTGTATATTTTCTGAGCTGCCTCTCCTATAGCTAGAGCCCTGCGCGGATACACAAAACTTTATCCGCAACCGCCCCGCATCCGCAAGGCTGTTATCCGCATCCGCCCCACATCCGCGAGACTGTTATCCGCATCCGCACCCAAACGTTTGTTATCCGAATCTGCTGGTATTACAATAATATTTTCAATTAGATAAACATTTAGTTTTTAGGAGAAAGTCGTTTCCTTAGGCTACGTATGTCAAGTTTTATGTTTGAAATGAATGTTACACAGCCAGAATTGCAACCCTTTTCAGTTCTGAGGGTTAGTTGTGCTTAATGGCATAATTTGAATGAGATTAGCGTAAATCATACATTTGTCATGAAAGAAAAAAAACGGAAAAATATATGTCATAAACATCCGGGTCTTAATAATGATATTCAACAAGTTCGGATTGCAATATAAAAACTATCCGCAAATTTACCCCAAACATTATCCGCAGCTTATCCGCTATCCGCACAGACATGCAAACTATATCCGCATGGTGAACAATTTTGTGGATATCCGCGGGTTTATCCGCGGGTATCCGCATCCGCACAGGGCTTTACCTATAGCTGAGCAATTCCATTTTCAGTAGCCAAGTATATTTGTCTGGTCTAGTAATAAAATTATCATCAACACCTCATTGGAGAAGAGGAATGTTATTGGAATGTTGATTTAACTCGATTCGGCAGGATTTGATTGTACGCGTTCCAATTAAAACCAACAGTGTATTGAAATGCATACTGAAAGTTTGTTTACCTTCTGTGTTGACCTGAATGAGTTCGCTATTCAGTCGCGCGGTGGAAGTGGAGCACGCGGTATACAATCACTGCTAATGAAGAGAGTGGCCATTATCCAGCAGACAGCGCTATTCAAGTGACTGCACCAATTACCAACAAATTGTACAATATGGAACACACTCTTGTGTTTAAATGCTGAACATCATCAAGTCAGGTCATGGCACTTCGACTAAAACAGAGTTCGATTTAATTATCCTATGACCTGATCAGTGTATCACGAACTTACATTAGGATGCAACATTGTAAACACAAGTTATAATCACCATATTGCTATTTGGGACAGTGAAGTCACACTCATATTCTTATTATTATATTAGCTTGCCACGGTGGGTGAGTGGATATCGTGTCGGTCTACTAACCCCAAGCTTGCAGGTTCGCTCATGGCCGTGGTAAGTGATTTTTGAAAGGCGGCAAAAATGCGACACGCATGTAAAAGAACCCCATTTGAATTCAGGAGGCCGTGTTCATAATGGCAAAATTAATCTCGGGAATTTCCGCCAACACAAAGTTCCTCATTTCTCTACTCGAAAGCGCTATAGATATCTAACCTCCTTGACTTGCATAGTGATTTAAGGAACAACGAAATTCGACATGCAAGCTACCCTCTGGGTGTCAAATTACAAAGCATGTACCCGGCACCCGAGGCCATACGATATTATTATTATTATTATTATTATTATTAGTCTATTATTATTATTATTATTATTATTATTATTATTATTATTATTATTATTATTATTATTATAGCGGCTTCGGTGGCATAGTCGGTAGCATGCTGAATTGCTATGCCCAAGATAGCGGGTTCAAACCCGGCCGAAGTCGTCGGATTTCTTAAGAGCGTTAAAAATCTTTCAGTATGCCTTCCTTCGGAGGGGAAGTAAAGCCGGCTGTCCCATGTCATAGATTTATGGCATGTAAAAGATCCTACACAGACTAAACTTGTGTAAAGCAAAATTGTTATGTTAGATTTCGTCAGAACGCTCTATCAAAGTTCCAACGTTCACCACTAGGTATCATTGATATCTGGTGGCGAAAGTTGGAACTACTTGAAATTGAACGGAACTTGTAGCTCACCCTTTAGGGTGTCCTCTGGAAGCAGCTACAGACTCAGGCGAGCCGAACATGTCCTCGGACACTCCCGGCACTAAAAGCCATTCGATAATTAATTAATTAATTAATTAATTATTATTATATTTGCGATTCTAATGCTTCATTTATTTTAAGGTTGCCAATTTAATAAATGTTTAACAAACAATCAGTATGAGAAGCCAAGAATATGAGCATGGCAGCCCTCGTCCTTATTGACGAAGTTTAAATATTTAGTAAGTTGAAAACTTGAGTCAATCACAGTTAATCACAGTACCGGTTTCGGCCACATTGTGATCTTTCTCAGAGTAATTTAGGAACTGTAAATGTGCAAGAATATACACTTAATATATGTATTGCCACAACAGAGAATTCCAAAAATATTCTTGTTCCAAAAGCCCGCAAATTAAATTTTGATGAAACCAGTTCTGTTACAAAATGTGTTATGAGAAATATGAAAAATCATGATAAAAACCACGTGGAATAGAAGAAATGTAAAAAGATCATATTGAAATGAGAAACAAAAACTAGCAAACAGAATGTAAAAAGGTATAAAAAGACTATAACACTTACGTGGATGTGAAACTAGATAAGTCTGGCTGCGTGGCTCAGGGGTAACGTTCTCGCTTGCTGAGCCCAAGGTTGCAAGTTCGAAACCTGGCGCAGTCAGCTGGCATTTTAGGGTGCGCAAATGCGAGGGAGCCGTGTCAGTACATTTACTGGCACGTTAAAGATCCCCTTCGGGGCAAAATTCCGGCACCCCGGCGTCTCTAAAAGCCAGTGTAGTTAAAAGGGACGTAAAACCAATAACATTTTTTTTTTTAAACTAGATAAGTTCAAATAATTAAGGTTATATATGAGTCGTCCAGTTTAATCCACTTGTGAATAAGGATCAAAGGTTCATGTCGTAAAATTATTTATTTAATTAGTTTCTTTTATTTTATTTTACTTTATTTTATATTGTTTTATTTTGTTTTGTTTAATTTTGTAGTCTTTTGTTTTATTTTGATTTTGTTTTGTTAATTTTATTTCGTTTTATTCTGCTTTAAATTGTTTAATTTAATTTGTTGTTTTGTTTTTTGTTTTGTTTTATTTTTTTTGTTTTTATTTTGTTTAGTTTGTTTTATTTGTGTTGTTGTATTTTGATTTTCCAGAAAACAAACGTAACACCAAAAACAAAATACACGAATTAAAAAGAAAATTTCAAAAACAAACGTAAAAGCAGACAAAAAACAATAAACACAAAGCAAAAATCAAAAGCGGAAAGCAAACACAAAACCAAGAAAGAAAATCAAAAGTAAAATTTAAAAGCAAAGGCACAAAGCAAACACAAAACCAAAAACCAAAAACACAAAGCAAAAAGAAAAAAGTAGAAAACAACGAATACAAAAGATACGTGAGGCAAAGTCCTGAGAAATGTTTCTCATGAAAATGATTCTTATTCACAAGTGGATTAAACGAGTTTTCCAACTGTACGACTCATATGATAGTTTGGTGTGTACTTGCGAGGTAAAGAAACCTGTATAGAGTGTTCAATGTTACTTTATTTTCTTTTTATTTAAAAGTAGGGAAATGTAATTTATGGATGGGCTTCATATTACACAAGTAATTTGTAGCCTTGTACATCATCTGGAATTTCTGGATCTCAAAAAGGCTTTCGACTGTTTGCCACATGAGCTCATTTGGAGATCACTTCGCATTCACAGGGTCACAAAAGCTTACAGTATGTTCGATCGATCCTGTCTCTCTACCACACCGTCACAAGTGTGGTACGCTGTTCAGCTGCAGTTTAACCTACTTTCCACAACAGTGTTGAAGTGCATCAAGGTTCTGCACTCCACCCACACCCCCTTCCTTCTGTTCATATTGTGCATGGGTAGAGTAACAGCGGGCATACAAACGCCTCACCCATGGACAATCTTATATGCTGATGATGATGTACAGTGTTTGTCGTCGATCAAACTCGTGAAAATCTCAAGAATCGTACTATGTGATGAAAAAACCGCTTGGGCAGAAATGGTTTAAAACTCAATATACAAATAAACGAATATCAGCACCTTGGTTCCCTCATTACTTCGGATGACGAGACCATTCTCGAAGTCCGAGAGTCATGTCCATTGCCCAGTAAACTCCTTACTAACCATGACTAAGAAGCATCCCTTACTAATTTTGGGTTTTAAATGATAATAATTATTATATTATAAATAATAATAATAATAATAATAATTATTATTATTATTATTATTATTACTGTCCATGAGAGACAGAGTATATTTTCTTCAGGAAATCAGAATGTTACAACAGCTCACTCCAAGCCCACAGGCAAAGCATGTATAAACTAAAAGCTTGCTATTATAGACAGAAGCACTTTAAGTGAACATATTCCTATTAGATATTTCCTAGAAGGCCAAAGCTGGGAGTTGGTCACTGCTAACATTTGTAACTTTCCAGACTGTCTCCAGGATTTCTCAAGGAACACATATTTCTGTTCCTTCCTCATAATAATTCTTAGTATTGAGCTTTCCACAACAACTTTAAGGTCAGTCCAACCAAACCCCAATGTTTATGGTTTGATTGGCTAAAACCCCCTCTTACCACTAGAGATACACGCCATTGGTGAATCTCTACATGTGACAGCTTTTCCCCCCTCCAGTGAAAGTTATAGTTTATATACTGAAGCAGAGCTCAATATCGCTCTCTTCATAACCATACAGCAGACCTTGTGGTCACTCTTCGAGACAGCTATATAGATACTGTGTACGCTCTGCCTCACGGCGAGCAAGTCAGGCTTCGTGTAAAATTATTGTAATTACTTAGGTGTTGCTAACCAATAAAATAACATCTTCTCAACGTCTTCTATTCTTTTGTAAGTATAACAATATACAGCGCGTTAGAACTTGAGTGGACCTAAATAGTAGATCCTCAAGCAATATTCAAATTAAGTGAGTGTCGATAAGTTCAATCTTCTCCAACTAGAAAACTGGCTGGAGATTTACGAAAAACTTATCTGGGGGCCCTTGCCGGAATTGATACATGATCTATCAGATCTATATGCAGATTGGATCAACCATTCAGATAACGTTCAGAGAAACGCCTTTCGTTGCTTGACCAATAGGCTGTATCACACCGCAACACTCTGTAGTATATACTCAAAAGAATCAGCGAGCTGGGGTAGCCAGTAGTTAGCCGACAAAGCTCAAAGAGAAGCGGCTTTCGTCAACCAACCGACTACGCACGACACCAACCACCATCGCTGTTCGAGTGAGCCGACAACTCCACAAAGAGGGGGCCTTTCGACCATTCGACAACGAACCGAAGACTTGAAGGAAGGAGGTAAGCTGACAAGTCTGAAATAGGGGCCTTTCAACTATCAAATTCTACACCGATGTACGTGAGAGCTTGTAACATTCCAAGAGACCAACGTCCCAAGTAAACGCCTTCCAACCACACGACATCAGGGAACCAACAACCGACTTCTACCATTGCTGTACGTGCGTGCTGATAACGTCAGAAGACACCAACGTTCCACGTGACGCCCTTCACCACACGACACCAGAGGAGGAGCACAGTACGAGGAAGATGAGGTCCGAACTGCCGATTCTCCTTAGCCTGTGAGTACAAAATTATACCTTATTTGTGATGCCTGAATATTGCAGTGAACGCATGGTCATTAAGTTTTGTTGAGCAAAAATTTAATAATAACTTCATTTTGCCTTTCAAATAACGGGAGTCTTCGCTTAATCGAAAGATCTGTTGCCTTTCCCGTGTTATTTGAATTAATACGTAGATTATAATCTTCATTCTGCCCTTCAAATAAAGTGAGATTTAACTTAATGGAAAGATCTGTCGATTTTCCCAATTTATTTGAATTAATAATAATAATAATAAATAATAAAAAGCTTCGTTTTCAGAAAGAATAATCAATGTGCGCTCTGACTAGCAGACCTTACACTTCTTTATTAACTTTCTGAATTAAAACAGAAAACTAAACCATTTTTTAACAAAAATCTTCATCACATTAAATCAAACTTATTTCAGAAGGAAATACCATTCTCATTTTATAAATATTATTGTCATTAGAACCCTGTGGAGAATCTAAACGGGATATCCACAAATCATTTATCATTTATGATAATAACTATCATTCTCATTTTATAAATACCATTGTCGTTAGAACCTTGTAGAGAATCTAAACTGGATATCTACATAATTATAATTAATCTTTAAAATTAATAATAATAAGTTATTTTCTTTATCGTGAAAACTTAAATGGAGCTCTTTCAGGAACGTTCAAATAATAATAATAATAATAATAATAATAATAATAATAAGCTATTTTAATAAAATTGTAATTATTTCTTAAGAACAATTTTTCATTTAAATTAATTTTTAATTAGTTCACATTGTGTAAAACCTAATCGGGGCCCTTTCATATATATATATATAATTTTTATTAATATTTACTTTCATAAATAAGTAACTAAACTTTTAAAAGTAATCCATTTAAACTTATTAAAATTTTAATTATTTTAATAATCTATATTAGCTGAGACAAACTCATCTTTAAGATTAGAGTTAGACCTAAAAACATTCTTATTTGAAATAAGAGGTATCCAAGAACCTTACTATTCTTATTTGAAATAGTTTTCCAAACAGCTTGTCCACTAAGCTACTCAGCATACAGTCTATTTTACTAACACTTTGAAGCCACATTAAAAAAATACATTGCCTAGCAGTATCTGATATTATTAATATTTAAAAATTAATAATAATATATATTTTTTTTAGCGTATGGCTTTTAGTGCCGGGATTGTCCGAGGACATGTTCGGCTCGCCAGTGTTGTAGCTGCTTCGAGACGGATACCCAATGGGTGAGCTACAAGTACCGTTGGGGAGGGAAGTTGGAAGGTAAGGACGAGGAGTTGGAAGGTATCGGCTGTGGCCTATAGTTAGGGACCAACCCCGGCATTTGCCTGGAGGGAAGATGGGAAACCACAGAAGACCATCTTCAAGGTTGCCGGCAGGGGGATTCGAACCTCCTCGCCTCCCGGATGTGAGCGACTGCCAACAGTCATGCCGTAACGCCCACGGCTAACTCACCCGGTATAATAATAATAAGTAACTTTGAAATAAATTTTTAATAATTTTAAAACAGTTTTCACTTAAAATAACTTCCAATTATAATAATCTAAAATGGCTGAAGCAAATCTATTATCAAAATTCGAGTACGCTCAAATTCAATTATTACCTGAATTTAATGGTAGTCCATCCTGCAGTCTAGATTATTTTATTGCAAGATGCAACAGTTTTCTAAACACCCATAGAAGAGCAGCCGCGACCGCCAACTCAAATGTAATTAATGAATTTTTATTCAATGTCATCAAATCCAAATTGAAAGGTGAAGCCAGTAGTATACTCGACCTAGATGCGAACAGTAACTACAAGAGGTTCAAAGAAAAACTAATTAGAAGGTTTGTAGATGTAAAGGACGAGAGATTGGTAGTACAAGAATTGTCTAACTGTTTCCAGAAACGAAACGAAAGTTATACAGATTATCACCGCAGACTAGATGCCCTAGTTCTGCAATGTAAAAGCCTATGTAAACTCAACTACCGAGATCAGATCTTGGAATTGAAACTCAGGGAATTGGACGAGCTTTGCTTAAACACCTTTAAGGCAGACATTCTAGAACCGTACCGTGCATATTTGCGCTACGCACAAATTGCAGACCTAAGTTGCGACATTGTAGGATTTACGACAATGACCGCGCCCATGAGAGTTATATGGATCACATGAGAGGAACATCAAAATATCCTCTAAACCACACTTCCAGTCAGAATATTTATCCACCCAAGAATAGCCAAACGAACCAACCACTAAACCAGGTTTCTCATAATCCGTTCACATATCCAAAACCACACAATAATTATTTCCCACAGATGCGACAGTTTGTAAACCCACCAAACCCACAGTTCAGATATACAAGTCCACATCCGAACTTTAGACCTGTCCAGAGTTCAAACCCCACCAGTGCCAGACCGCAAAACCAACCTTTCAAACCCACAAATCGACCCTATCCTACACCAAATAATATTGGTAGAAGATTTACTCCCAATAACCAGAGTTACCCAAAACCAATGTCAGGAGTGTCCACCACCCGAGCAACCGTAAATGCACATGAAGAAGACATTGATAGAACAGATAGTTATCCACCTGAGGTACAATTAGAATATCCTCAGCAGACACAAGGATTCGAACCCATGCATGAATATGAAACAGAATAGGAACGTGAATACAACACTGATTATTTAACGTTTCAAACACCTGTCGAGCATTATACCCGATATCGTCAACAATCACTTGAAGTTCCTTCTGAGCTTAATTATGCACTAGAACAGGTTTATTCGCCTTATCCAACAATCTTAGTCGAAAACCTGAATGATAAAAGTAATGCCTCAAAACTGCCATTTATCACACTATTTGGATTAAAAATCTTGATAGATAGTGAAGCTTGTAATTCCATTATGAATCCAAGAGTGCCATATGAACATTTTACAGGATATTTGTTCAAAGAACCATTCTGTATTCAGTCTGTCCATTCGGAAACGATAGGCAAAAACAACATAAAGTTTCCCATCTTTTCAGAATACGAAATTAACGTACCAACAAAGTTTTGAGTTATGAAATAGCATAATTACTTTGACGCGTTAATTGGAACAGCTGATTTTGTGAAGTTAGGAGTAAAAATAGATTATAAATCTAACCTAGTCACTATAAATAATAAAGTCATGCCAATTCATTTCACTTGAAAAGCAATCCGACCCAAGGGATTCCACATTTACACACCCGTATAAAATAGGAGAAACAGTATATGTTTTAGATCCCCTGACCAGGAATAACAAATCTAAGAATTTTGAGAATCCTCAACCCGCAGTTAATAAAATTAACTCCGCGATTCCAACTAGTAGTGAGAGAGAAGAGGTGTATTTAATGAATTTTAAATACGGTGAAATGCATTACGAAGACAGAAACCACCGTACCATACATCCCACAGAAGTAGAACAGGGAATAAAAAACAGATTCCAGCCGAACCACTAGAAAGTATTGACACGCAACCACCGGAATTGAATCCCGTTACCGGAGACGATATTCAAGAATATCTCCACAAACACGTAGGACTGTTTGATTCTGACAATAAAATAGTTAAAGATAAAACTAACTATGTAGTTGACGCGCTTTCACGGATTCAAATTAACATGAATGAAGAAGAGATTTCTAATGTAGCCATCCCTGGAGATAAAACATATCAGCAGGAAGTAGATAATGAAACAGTTCATTCTAACCAAGAAGACCCGATTTTCACTTTGAAAATGTCAGAAAGAAACCTAAATCAGAATAGAAGTCACATAATAGTTAAGTATGGAAAGTTTCCAAAAGTTGTGTAAATAAAATTATTCAAGAAATTTACTCGCCATGTTATGATAGTAACACGAGAAAATATCACTGAAGATTTAAGAAAACACCTTCTTAAAGTCATACATACTTCAAACAGATACGCCACTTATTTCAATGATGTGACACCAGAGATTCCATTCATCAAAGTATGCCAAAATTATTTACCTCAGAATTAATAATTATTAGAGCATCAAAATTTCTGGAAGGTATTGAAAATTCAGAAACACAGAAACAACTGATTTTACAATATCATTCAATAAACCATAACGGAAACATTGAAACATTTGAACACCTTCGAACCAAGTACTATTGGCCACATTTAAAAGAACAAATTAGAAATGTGATAAACCAATGTAATTTGTGTCAGAGGAACAAATATGAAAGACATCCAAATGTAGTACTGCGCCCGAATTCCTCTAGAGCACAGTCCCAAATCCGCGCAGATGGTAAAAGGATCGTGGGAATGTCAACACCCGGCTAAGAGCTGAACAACTCCCACCGGACTAATGACTAGGGAACCCTAGGAACACATATATACATCTCTAACTATACTACTAACTAGTTGCATACAGTACAGAAAAAAGGAATAAATGAAGGTAGAGCACTAACGAGCAACTCGGCTCTCAGGCGTTAAGATAAATTGTCGATCAGCTGTCTGCATATAGCTAGCGGTATCGTTCTAGTGTAATTAAGCGTTGAAACAAGAATCAGTTCTAAAAACTTAGCAAGAATAAACATATACTTGCCATTTATTGACAGTAAAAACAACATAACAAATTATGTTCCCTTCACCACGAATAGAAAAACAAATATTTATGCCTCACTTAGGCTAGATGCGTTTGATAAGTGTCTTTCTTGCATCCTTACACATATATGAAATGTATCTCTTGCTCTAAGATATTAAAATAAACACATTGTTTAAACTTATGACAGTAATGTCTGTCCTACTTGTTCACTGAAGTTATGCTTTAACGTTCATCATAACAAACACACTCCCTACTTAATACAATCGTTAAAGTCTCCTAACTAAAATTTCAAGCTTTTAAATGCAATAAAAGTAATGGTTAATAATAAAGATAATAAAGTATTTACATTTTATACATAATCGCGACCCGCACGATATCATGACATATGTCTCTAATTTATTATAGTTCATTCCACAACTTTCCTCCTGTCTCACCATCTTTCTATGTATATCACCATCTTTCTTCGTATTTCACACAATACAACTGGTCAAAATAGGTATTTATGTGTCAATTCCACGTGAATCATGAATACAAACAAGGAAGTTAATATCTCATCACTAAAGTGTACAACTCCCGTATTCATAAATTAATGATAAACAAACTTACAATGCACGACTGTTCAGATAAGCTCTCCAACCAAATATCGAGTGTGTGTGGCATTTACCCTCACGTCTCACACTCCCATCCTCTCGAAATACAAATACGACTTCTCTTTAATCACCACAAATATTACAAAACCTTTCTACATAAACTCACGTTGCATATCATCGCGTTACTGTTACGCCATCATAATACAAATGCATTTCATTAAAATTTCTTCTTTTAGCACATTCACAAAACATCTACCGTTCCATATCAACTACTTTCATCAAAGTATGATATTTAATATTCCTACAAGAAATCACAAATGCATTAACGTTCACGAATACACTATACCTCCTCCTACAAAATCCTCCACGATTATACATTCCGTGCTATGTTCAAATACTTTCCACTTACTTCCTTCTCTGCTTCAAATACTTCTTTGTTACAATTTCTCGCTTAATTCTGAATTTCAAGTCTGCTTGTGTCTGTGATAAAAATAACGATAACCTTCCCTCACGTTTCTGTTCACAATAAATGCTAATATCCTTCCTTCCATCTCACCGTATCGTTTATGATAAATATACATTCATAACATTTTATAATATCGTTTCTTATTCAGTTATGCATTCAACTATCGCATACTGTTTTTCTCCATACAATAAAATTTTTGGTTTTACAATGTCTTTACATTTCTTTCATACTGGAGTTCCTTCAATGCCATTATTGAATACTCCTGACAACAACTTCGTTTTATACATATTATTTCGTTTCTGAGATGAATAAACTCTTTATCATAGGTTTCTCTGTCCTTCCTTCCTCTACTTCAAATTATAACTTATTTACATTCGTCAAACAAATGACTATACTCTTTCTCTGATACATCATTTATTTATTTACCACAAATTTATGCTTCAATTCTCATGTTTCAATACATACATAATCGTTCTTCGATATTACTACAACTTTACGGAATTTTCCAATGTTACAACAAATCTACGGAATATACGTTCGCAATCGCAACGAAATCGTTCTAAGTAAAATGTTAACACTCAAAAATGATAATGAAAAATACTAACGATGTCTAAGATCATCGATCAAGCCTTCATAATACGTCTAAGTAACGTATGAAAATAACTATCGCAATTACTAGAAACTTACTAAAACTTTCAAGACAATATAATAACATAGGTTATAAATACAAATATGTTGGTCAACATTCTGGAATAACGTGTACAAGATCTAACTACAGATGTGTGAAAGATGCACTTGTCTACCTTTTCTTTGAGATCTCCGGTGACAGACCTGATGATGCCTGTGTCCTCGGAATTTCGCCATGTATTTTCTGGAATGCAGCATGCTCCTACAAACTGGCTGCATTATGTCATCTCTGCTATGACTGGACTGCAATGAAGGTGAACGGCCTGGGTCGATATTACCAAACAGGTTTCCAGCTGGGTTCTCGCCTGCCAACTTGCTTCCCACGTTCATGACGGTGACACGTTCTCACCACAGCCCTGGTTGCCTCGCGTCCTCCAGTCCCGGGTTCCTCGCCGTCTCCATCACGAATCCGCTCGTCTTCTTCTTCTCAGATCTAGATGTTCTTCGAAGTCGGTAGTTTGCAGTGTGCCTTCTATCACAAGAAATCACCTCCATGTCGTGAATTTCTCTCGTAGTAGCTTGTAACGTTATTTGAGTGAAAACTGCGGTGTTCTGCAGCTCGCTGTTCATACTGCTATGTCATCCTGGTCATTTCTGGATCTCACCGGTTTAGCATAGTTCTACTTTCCCAACATAATGAATTTAAAACATCGTTCTCACTACGAAATAAAGTGCAGTCGTAGTCCTTCCCCTCCGACCTGACGTTTTATCCATTCTTGTGTAGATTGATAAATTCTTAATAGTTTAGGTCTCACTTCTTCAGACTTTCTTCCTGCGTAGTTACGTGTTCGATGTTCAGTTTGTAACTTTCCAAAATTCTATCTTGTCGTAGATTTCTTCCTTAAATGCAGTGAATAACTTCTCACTTAATACTGTTGACATATAAAGCTTAATTCTGCGTTTCCATGACTTGTTGCTTCATATCGAAGTCTCGGGTTCACAAATAACTTTGTCTATACTTTTCGAAGTGTGAATATAATTACGTCTTGTCTCCTCGACGGTCCAAATAGAAAGAGCCTCGACTCCTAGCGTCTCCTCGCCACCTTGATCAGATTTCCCCCGCAAATCTGGTCAACTAGCCTCCAACCTCTATTAATATTGACAAATTGATACATAATTTCTCTCTCAGTCATTAAATTGAAAATCCGTTTTGCTAATTAAATTTCTTTTTCTCTGCTGGTGAATTCAATATGTAACACTCTTATAAAATATAAAAATAATTTTTTTAATATTTATTCCTTCCTTAGTATTCAAACTATTTTCTTATTGGTTCTCGCCTAAAAGTGGTGCGCTTCTGACACGCGTTCGTTCCCCCTCTCTTGACAGTGGCGTGTGCCTGACCTCAAGTCAACCTTGCTCTCTCCTCCTTGATCAAAAACTGGTTTCTCGCAGCGAACCTCGCTAAAAGTGTCGATTTCCAGGACAATACTTCTTTCATTTACTCTTGGTTAAAAATTACCAGATCATAAAATCTCCATTATTTCTTGAAATATACTTATTTCTTGAAATATACTTATTTCTTCAGGCGAAAATTTTTCCAAATGCTTATTTAAATATACTCTTCCATCCAGACTGCAAATTAAGTCGAAAATGCCATATTTAAAATATGCCATTCTTCTGAGGTGGTCCTCGGTTCGTACTGCCCCCGTAAATTGAATTATTTAGGGACAAAATGAGAGTATTTTCCGTCCCCATGATAAAATTTTACTAGCAAATATAATTTCTGGAAGTGTGACACAGGAGTGTAGTGTTACAAGCTCGAGACTGTGGGAGAGCCCGATCACGTGATATGTTGCACAATGGACGCTTCTAGAAGGCTATATTTAGCATAGCAACAGCGAGTTTGGAGATTAATATTATAAATATTGTTATAAATTATGCTATTGGATCCCAGTCCAGAGCCAATGATAACAGGTCTTATTGAAGACGGGATCAACTTTAATTACACAATATGATGAAATTATGCTTTTAGGCCCTTAGAAGAAGATTTTCTTATTTGGTAATAAAGAGAATATTAAAAGAAATTTTGTCTGATACTTTAAAAACCACAGATCGGTCAATCTACGCAGTAATAAGCATTGGCAATCTACGCGCTAAAATTATGGTGGGAGTTTGATATGGCCACCAAAAATTCGACTTGGAGGGGGAGATTCAAGGATCGATGTTCTTATTCCAGCAGACTTTGAAGAGTGAGGAAGTGTTTTTACTGGGTTAACGGAGATCCCAAGGCTTAGTCTGAGTGCGACGACTGTCGACTTGTGGAGACGCGAGGATAGCTAGGTGGAACGTTAGAGATCACCGCACTTCCATTCTACGTGAAGTTGCGAGGAACATTGCATTGATTATACCTCTTATATAATTGAGATCTGAAGTTAAATAAGTATAAATATATAAAGAACAGGTCGCTTACTATATATTGTGAAAAGTCGAGCGTTTTAATATTCACCGTTTCGACAATATAAGCCTGTCAAGTTAGATTTCCAAATGTGTTGGAAATAAAGCTGAATATATTATAAATCGCAACGTGAAGTTGACGAACGCAGTTCAAGTGAACAGTGGCGGAGAACTTTTAATATTAGCGAAACACATAAACATTAGCATAATTACTATTATTATTATTCAAACATTATCATTCAGCATAATTAACATTGTTGATATGATGAACTAGATAGTCATGCGCCAGAGACATATTCGATAACAGGAGTTAAGATACAACGATGGAGCTTCGTTAGACAACGTATTCTTGAATACAGACGTAGTGTACGGTCCATCTCGTGCATTTTCGTCAGTCTACGAACACTAATATAACATCAATTAGCAATGGAAATATTTCATTCACCATTTATATGAATATTTCCATAATTATATTCCAATGATGAAGCTGATACATATTTACGACGGAGAATGAAGACTTTACAGAAGAGATCTGTCAAGATGCTAGGGTAGCCCAGCAACACAGAAGAATTTTCCAGAAGGATGTCGTTCGAGCCCAGGCGAATGTTGGTGAATTCCAGAGAGGGACGTTTCTTATCTCTGAGGTCGCAGATCCGAGGTTCGTATGCAGATCCATCTCAGTGTCTTGTACTGAGGAAACATCTAACGTATTGTGGGAATACTTACATAGATCTTCAAGTTTTCGTCCAAAAAGGTATTAGTGTATCTCAATTGTTATATAGAGCTTGATTAGTAACATTCTGAGCCAGCGATCTTATTCCATATTTCCAGCGATCTTATTCCATATTTCTATAGTTTCATATTTCATGTATTTCAGTGCTTCTATGTATTTTACACTTCAGATGAATGTTGAGATTTTTATACTTCAAGATTAATTAGAAGATGATAGCATTTCATCTATCTTTCAATTTTATTCAACGGATCAGTTGTGGATCTGACATTAAAATTTTGTTTGAGGAATTATATTGCCTCATAGGAGACTAGTCGTTTCGACTCTCGAATTTTAATCATTTCATTTAAGCCAAGTATTCTGACATTGTGTCATAGCCTCAAATTAAATTCTTATTAAATTTAATTTGAGCACTTTAATGTAACGACATAAATAACTTCAAGAACAGAAGAAACATCGAAAGATAGTGTTATATCATTATTGTACATAAACTATCGACGATCTAAGAAATACTAGTCGTTTGATAAGACCCAAGTCTTAATCCCTATGAACATTATTTGTGTAGAGTGGAAAAACATTACGACATTGACAAACCTTTCTTATTATTTGTAAAGCTAAGAGTTTTGTTCATTTAATATGTTAGAGGAAATACCTTTTGATAGAAGATTATTCAAATCTTTGGCTAGGAATTCAAAGCTAGTTTATCCCGGTCAGGATTGAATTCTGTCTGACAATATAAATAACATGTGTGTTATTTTATGCTATTTGTTTAACATCACGTCATTTTGTCGACATGATATTACAATGATAAACAATTTAATGCTTGACAAGTGAGATGAGCCAGGAGTGTTATTTTATTACATGTATTTGCGACAGACGAGTTAAGAGTTAATTATCTTGTTGTGGAGTAAACTTTAGGAGGTTAATCACGACGGTCTAATATCGTTCATTACAATTGGAAGTTTCATTTAAAGAACTTACGCATGTATAATTGTAGTCCAGTAGTCATGTGCAATGATACTGAGTGTCATGCCATTATTTGAGAGAAGTTCCTACATAAGATATGTTAATAACAATTAATCCTTTTTGGTTATTGTTTAACATAGTAGATGATAATTGTTTATGCCATACATACTGTTATATGAGGATTTGTAGAGCTATGAAGAGTGCTCATGCGAGGGAATTCCGCATTTTAAGGAAGTCAAAGTATTGTTGTTCTTTGATTTTAAAAAAAGGCATGTATCATGGTAAGAGCCGTTGTATACAAGTAGTCCAGTTTTTGTGAATTAACGATTTAGCAGTGTTAACAGGAGGGTTTCAGTGGAAATACAACTTGAGAAAGATTGTCTACTCACGTCTATAATACGATTATTAAATTTTATTAAACCCGAAGTTATGTAATTACGTAGAGTTTACCTTAATTAGTCGACTGTATTATACCGACAATGTAATGAAACCTATATAAGACGATGTGTAAGCAGTGTATCAAAACTACAGAACGTTAGAGAAGGATGGTTATGTGAAAAACCAGTGTATATATTTAGTTAAGAATTATATTGTAACCGAGAAGTTAGAATCTCGAAAGTGTCGCGTTAGCAACACTAGATAATGGATATTATTATAAACATATTACAAGTCAATAATTTTTGTGGTAATGATTTAATTAGTTAAATAATTTAGTAGGATTTATTAATTAATTGTTTTGGAATAGTGTGTGTCTATGAGCGGATGTTTTGGGAATGAATGATTGTTCATTGTTAAGAGAAAATGTGGAACCGAATTGGTCTAGAACAATTGCAGGGTGCGAATGAAAGTGTGTATACAATTTTTTAGAATGATTGTTTAAGAAACAGAGTAGTTATGTGAACTTTTGTAAGATCTAAATTTTAATTTTTACGTGTTTTTATAAATGCACACACAAGCAGTCTCAGTGGGCTAGCGAGAATGATTCACCGTTAACAATGGAGAGCGATGACATAATATGAACAGGTGTACTCTCACCGCCTTCTATATAAATTGTAAAACAGTTTCGAGTACGGCGTGGTGCCGGTATTTCATTGATGAAACAAAGTTACTGCACGTGCGTTCTGCAATCGCAGGCTTGTGAATGAAACCATGTGTCTGGAATGCCATTAAGAGACTTCATTAAACTTTTTATTTTTACGCATTGTAGGCCTAGAACAAGCCAAGATTTATGCCCATAATTTTTAATACAGCATTGTAGTAAGATGTAGAGTTGAAAGGAGGTGTGAATGATTGCGTGTTTTTAATTTTAATGTCTATTGTTAAATTCGTTTATTGTTATTTTGATTATAGTAGATTAGTTTACCCTATTGTTAATAAATTTTGTTCGGATTGATTTCCATTGTTTTTGGAGTGTGATTCATTTTAAATATAAGGAGAAGAATATTGTGGATGTAGTGTAGGCGAAGCTGTATTCCCAGGTCCCGAGAGGTAACTAAAGGTGAGTGCCCCGTGTAGTTGGTTGTTGATCCACAATATTCTTGTAACTGCTGTCTGTAAATCCCTAAAGGCCATGTTGGAAGCGATTTCTAATGTAGTATTTGCCGGTGCAGTTAGAAATAGTCAATCCAGCGGGGGCAATGGATATTCCAACAGGATTCTTTCCGGATTATCGGGTACAGTACCTCGTCCTGTCTTATTCTCTCTACTAGACATGATTTCGAGCGCAGTACCAAATCAAGGTCCCATTATAGCTGACCACCCATTTGCACAAGTTCATAGAGATACTTTCCATTTGGAACAAACCCGCATCTTGACGATACTAGACGTATTTTCTAAATACGGACAAGCTTATATGTTAGCTAATGGCACAGCCATAGCGGCCTTAAACCAATTACAAGTGTACTTTTCACACCATGGTCATCCCAAGAGAATCACCCACGACCAAGGCGGTGAATTCGAGAATAGTCTTAATACAGAATATTGTAAATCTGTAAACATCGAATATCATGTAACCACACCTTTGAATTCTTCCTCGAACTCCCCAGTAGAGAGATTGAATTCCACTCTCCTCGAGAAATTAAGAATCTCAAGAGACCATGATAGATTCACCCCACTACCACAACTCATTATAAATGCAATAATGAATTATATTTCATCGATTCATTCAACTACTAAACAGCCACCTTTCAACGCCCTATACGGTCCTAATTACAAGGCCTTAGATCACATCTTTTCAGCGTCACCAGAAATTAACGAGTATGTAGAAAGACAAGCGAATGAAAAGCAATCCGATCCAAGGGATTCCACATTTGCACACCCATATAAAATAGGAGAAACAGTATATGTTTTAGTTCCCCTGACCAGGAATAAGAAATCTAAGAATTTGTACAACGAAGGTACAATACTAAAAATTGAGGCCAACCAAGTTCATTGTAAGATGAAAAATGGCAAAATTCATGTCCGGAATTTAGGAATATTAAACCTAAAAGGGAAACTCTTCCTATTACAGATTCCTTTCCGGATATGGCGTCATCCTCACAGAGCCAGTAGAAACCCCAGGATTTTACGCTGATCCCCTCGGACCAGTAGTAATTGTTAACAATTATCATAAATTTATGTTTCATTTCAACCTTACCGCTTTAAAAGAAGCATATAAGAATATTGATGACACTGTCTCCAGTCTAGTAATTAAAAGCAATAATACCTTCCCATATTTAATAAATGAATTACCTGAAGTAACAAAAGAAACAAGAAAAGAATTAAATAAATTAATACCAACTAATGTCAATAGAATCAAACGAGGTTTAATTGACGGTTTAGGTAAAGTAATACAATTCATCTCAGGTAATCTAGATCAAGATGATTTAGACAATTTGCAAAATCAATTAAACATTCTAAAAGAAAGTCATAATAAAGAAATAAAACACATCAATAAGTTAGCATCTTTTGCCAATTTAATTGCTCAAAAATTTTACGATGAAATTGACCATGTTAGTACTAATATGAAGGTAATTCAAGGTATTTTACAGACAGAAGACTTCAAGATCAACCTGCTGGAAGAATCTCAATTCATGTTAATGTGTGTTAATAAATTTAACCAAATATTACGTGTGCTTCAAGATACAATTTCTCCTTCATTTAATGAAATGACTAACGTCAGATTATTTTCAAGAAGAGACTTAACTAATTTAGTAAAGCACTTATTGTCAATATATCCTGTTAAAAGCATGATCCATGCAGATCAATATCACCAATTTGAAAACCTCAAATTATCAAAAACTCAAGTGATAATATTAGACGAAGAAATGATTGTAATCCTTTCTATGCCTATCACAGATGGCAGTCAATACCAACTGTATGAAATTACCCCTATACCTACTATTAAGGACATTATACTTGTCCCAACTGAAAGATACTATTTGCAAGGACCCACTTCTAAATGGTCCAGTATACCCTGCATCAAAAACACCCATTCATATGTGTGTGTGTATGTATTATAATATTAGGATAACAAGTTGCAACCTAACAGATACCAGTGGATGTGAATATGCTTCAATAAGCAATGAGATAAAAATATTTCAACCTATAAATAAAGAACAAATTCTGTTCTTTAGCAAAACAACTGAGATAATTATGCAAACATGTGTAGAAGCTCAAAGTTCTCTACCAATCTCAGGTCCACAAGTAATATATTCAAATTAATCTTGCCCAAATTCTAGCCAAGGAATAACGTTGCACCAAAAACCTACCATGTCCATAGTTTCCCAATCCTAATTATTCATGATTAACCTTTAATAAATAAGGAAATAAACCTTCTCCATTTCCACCTTGATGTAACAAAGCTCAAACTAGATTTGAAGCCAATACCAACGAACTATATTACAAAGAAACAGTTTGTATCTATTAATGTAACGTTTGCCTTACTCATAACATTTGTGATATTGTTTGTATTTAGACAGAAATTAAGTAATTTGTATTATTTTGTAAAACTTAAATGTAAGAAGAAGGTAACCATCCCTGAGGTCAGCGATTCGAATCTTAGCGGGGAAGAGTCAAGTCCATTGCCCAGTAAACCCCTTACTAGCCATGATCAAGAAGCATCCCTTACTAATTTAGGGTTTTAAATGATAATAATTATTATATTATAAATAATAATTATTATTATTATTATTATTACTCTCCATGAGAGGCAGAGTATATTTTCTTCAGGAAATCAGAATGTTACAACAGCTCACTCCAAGCCCACAGGCAAAGCACGTATAAACTAAAAGCTTGCTATTATAGACAGAAGCACTTTAAGTGAACATATTCCTATTAGATATTTCCTAGAAGGCCAAAGCTGGGAGTTGGTCACTGCTAACATTCTAAACTTTCCAGACTGTCTCCAGGATTTCTCAAGGAACACATATTTCTGTTCCTTCCTCATAATAATTCTTAGTATTGAGCTTTCTACAACCACTTTAAGGTCAGTTCAACCAAACCCCAACGCTTATGGTTTGATTGGCTAAAAACCCCTCTTACCACTGGAGATACACGCCATTGGTGAATCTCTACATGTGACAGCTTTTCCCTCTCCAGAGAAAGTTATTGTTTATATACTGAAGCAGAGCTCAATATCGCTCTCTTCATAACCATACAGCAGACCATGTGGTCACACTTCAAGACAGCTATATAGAGACTGTGTACTCTCTGCCTCACGGCGAGCAAGTCAGGCTTCATGTAAAAGTATTGTAATTACTTAGGTGTTGGTAACCAATAAAATAACATCTTCTCAACGTATTCTATTATTTTGTAAGTATAACAATATACAGCGCGGTAGAACTTGAGTGGACCTAAATAGTGGATCCTCAAGCTATATTCAAATTAAGTGAGTGTCGATAAGTTCACTCTTCTCCAACTAGACAACTGGCCGGAGATCTACGAAAAACTTATCTCGAGCACGAGTAAATGCTGCGTGGCATCCATCTGGAAGGAAAACTTTACAAGACCATGTAGCACTCCACGGCACAGAATGTTGACCAGCTTCAACCCAACACTAACAAGTCCTCCTTGGAATGGAGATGAAAATACTGCGTTGGACCATCGGTGTTACAAGACTTGACCAAGTCATAAATGAACACGTAAGGAAGCCAATGGGAGTTGCAACAATTAATGATAATAATAACAATAATAATAATAATTATATCGTATGGCCTCGGTGCCGGGTGCAAGCTTTGTTATTTGACGCCCAGAAGGCAGCTTGCCTGTCGATTTTTGTTGTTCCATGGAGCGCTATGAAAGTCAAGGAAGTTAGATATAAAAGCTCCTTGACACTATAGCGATTTCCAGTAGAGAAAGGAGGAACTTTGTTGGTATATTGGCTTTCACGGCCAGTGAATTAAAACTCAGCAATTTTTCTAGGTTTATGCCACGTCTTGTGTGGAGTTTCACCTAGGAACACCAAGCTGGCTCATCATCGGACTCTTGGTGTCCATTCCCGGGCCCCCACAGGGGAGCTCTCGCTGCAAGTAGGCGCAAGTACGCTTCATAAAAAGGGAGGTAGCGTGCAGTTCGCTATTCCTGTTTGGGCCAGTGCATGGACACCAATAGCCCGCTGATGAACCAGCTTAGTGTTCCTAGGTGAAACCCCAAAACAGACACGGCATGAACCTAGAAAAAACTGCTGATAGGAACTTTGTGTTGGTGGAAAATCCCGAGATTAATTTTGCCATTATGAACACGGCCTATTGAATTCAAAGGGGTTCATTAACATCCCAACAATGTATGACATGCGCACCGAGATTTTTCACGCTTTTCCAAAATCACTTATCACGGCCAGGAGCGAACCTGCAAGCTTGGGGGGGGGGGGGTTGATAGTACGACACAATAACCACTCACCCACCGTGGATAAGTAATTAAAGATAAAATGAGGGAAGCGCTTCTTCGTTGGTATGGGCATGTCACTGTAAGTGATGAGAAGTCTGTGGTAAAAACGGCCCTCCGATACGATCCACGGGTCATAGATCCTGTGGTTGCCCAAAGAAACGATGTATAAAATCAGTGAAAACCTATAGATGCCCTTGACAGGAAGAAGTGGCAAACAAGCAAGCAGACCCTGCTCTAACGCGTGATATTTGCTACGAAAGAAGAGGAAGAGGTTTTATTTTAGGTGCGCCATCTACAGTGTACTTACGTACCACCATTTGCCATTTGCTCCATTAGTTTTGACGCAAACTCATAATAAAGAGACATTTATTTATATAGCGTATGGCCTTTAGTGCCCGGAGTGTCCGAGGACATGTTCGGCTCGCAGAGGCTGCAGCTGCTTCAATGCGGACACTCATGGGGTGAGCAACAAGTTCCGTTCAATTTCAACACGTTCCAACTTTCACTACCAGATATCGCTGACACGTAGTGTTGAACGTTGGAACTTTTATAGAGCGTTTCATTGAAATCTATCCTGAAAATTTAGCTTCACACATGTTTAATTAGTGGAAGGTTCTTTTACATACCATAAATCTATGACATGGGACTGCCGGCTTTACTTCCCCTCCGAAGGAATGCATAATGAAGTAGTCTCCATCTTATTCTCCTCAACCGCTAGGTTGGTGGGTAACATGCATGTCTTCCAATACGTCTTCTTTCTCTGGCCAGTAGTTTCAAATGGCAATAAGTGTGCTTGCCTTTAAAGCTGTCTATAAATTGAGTCCTTGGTCTTCCTCGACTCCTCTTTCCTTCTAGCTTCTCTTCGAAGAGCGTGGTGCACCAGTCAAAATGACGAATCAAATGGCCAACGAAACTATTCCTTCTTCTGTTTAAGGATTCAATCAAGGCACGTGACTCCTTTCCTCTTTTGAGAGCATCCTCATTTGTGACTTTATCAGTATAAGGTATCTTCAGTCGTCGGCACCAGCACCACATCTCGAATGCCCTAAGTTTTGATACATTTGCTTGTCGCTGAGTCCATGTTTTAGAGCCATAACTTGTAATACTCCATACAAAACTTTTCATGAAGTGTTTTCATACCTCTAAGTTAACAGTCTAGGATGTTAGTAAAGACTTCTTTTTGGAGAAGGCTTCTTTTGCCTGTGTGATACGAGCATTTACTTGTCTCGTACACTTTCCATTTGATGTGATCAAGCTCCCCAGATATTTGAAATCCTTTACTTGGGCTAGTTTTTCACCATCCATTAGAACATTGACTATTTGGTCGCCATCCCTAGTGCATGCCATTACTTTGGATTTATTTTTAATTATCCTCATGCCGCACTTCTCTTGCAATAATTCGTTTATGTGATTCAGAGCATTTTCCATATCTCTCTAATTTTCAGTTATCAGGGCTATATCATCTGCAAATCGTATGGTACTGTACAGCTTGCCATTAACTTTTATGCCATGACTGTTGGTAGCTAAGAATTCTTGAACGGCTTCTTCAATATAGATATTAAATAACAATGCTGGTAGTCCACATCCTTGTCTTACTCCCTTCCACTCTTTCTTTGCCAATAAATGCTGTCTGGGTCTTGTAATGTTGATAGAGTATTCTTCTGTCCCTGTAGTCTATCTTCAGTTTTCTTAGGGTTTCAAACAGCACCTTACAATTTACATTATCAAAGCTTTGTCTAAATCATTGAAAGCAATTACAACAAGTTTGTCGATTTCCAGGGATTTTTCAATAATTACTCTGAGTCTTAGGATGGCTTCTCGTGTACCTCTTCCCTTCCTTATTCCAACTATTCTTCTGTAATATTATCTTCTACTTTTCTCTCGATCCGATAATAGATGATTCTTGTTATACTTTTCGAGGCATAGGAGAGAAGGCTAAAAGTTCTATAATCTTCGCACCTTTGCGCTCTGTGCTTTTTTTTGGCATGCGAATAAGAATAGTTTGCTCAAAGTCCTTTGGCATTTCTCCTGTTACATATATTTCATTTATTAGATTGTATAGATTATCCTTGGCTTTATCTCCGAGGGCCTGTAGAATCTCTGCAGGGATCCCATCTGGTCCTGGAGCCTTTGTGTGTTTTAACTCTTTGACGGCTCTATCAAATTCTTCTCTTAAAATTAGTGGTCCTAATTCATCAGCATCCACCTGGTCTTCACTTCAAGGACATTTAAATCTAGAACTCCCTCATACAGTTGTGTACTCCTTCCATAGTAACGCTACCTCACCATCTTCCGTTAGGGCTTCGCCATTCTTGCTCCGTATGATGTTCATCATGTTTCTTTTCGTTCCAAACTGTTTCCGTATGTCTTCGTATGCTCTCTAGGTATTACCATTCACCATATGTTCGTCTATGCCTTTGCACTTCTTTTCATACCATTCTTCTCAAACTCTCTTTGCTCCTTTATCAATCTTGATTCGAAGACTCGCATACTCCTCATGGTTTCCTCTTACTTTGCATTTTCTTCGTTCTTCCATTAAATCCAGTAGCTCTTCAGAAGTCTAATCCACTTTTTGTAAATCGCCCTTTCCTGTCCACCAAAGCATGCCTCGGCTGTTTCGGTTATTTCCTTTTTCGTTTCGTCCCATCTCCCTTGTATATTTCCAGACATCATCTGGAGGCCAATTCTTGTATTTGTTTCTTCTCTGAACTCTTCTAAAGCTTGCTTGTCATTTTTTTAGCCTATTTTCAATTTTGAAAAAAAAAAATAGGCTTATGAGATCACCTTTTGTCCGTGTGTGTGTGCGTGTGTGTGTGTGAGGAGTGTGTGTGTGTGTCCTACAAATAACTTCTAAACTTCTGGAGCGATTTCAATGAAACTCGGTAAGTTCATAGCACTATTCCGGACGACCCCAACCGGGCCCTTCAAATTTTGTTACGTCTCACCAATCCAACAGGCGGCTGTGCGAAATATTTCACCAGCATTGAATATCTCCGAAACTATTACCGATATCACCCTGGATTTTTTTTACGGTGATAAAGGGAACTATACATGTTAATCTATGTGACTTTTGAAAAACTGGTAACTACTCAACCAACATGGTGGCCACGCAAATTTGTGACTTTTAAATAGACGTTTCTCACGATTTAACCCACCAAACGCAATAAAAATTGGTACAGTATATGTTTATACACATTGTAAGGCACTGACATCTAACTTGGTTCAATTGTTTACATAACCACAAGATGGCGGATGTGCGAAATATTTCACCGGCATTCTATAACTCTGAAACTATTACCGGTATCACCCTGAAATTTTGTACGGAGATAAAAGTCACTACTGGAAGTTCATCAATAAGACTTTCAAAAACCGGTTAATTACAAAACGAACATGGCGGGTCGTAATCATGCGATCGATGTGAAAGTTTGAATAATGAACCTACACAATAATTTTCCTTTAATGGTACATGACTCTATGGCCTATACATTTAACAATCCAACATGGCGACCATCCGAAATATTTAGGCGGCTCTGAATATCTACGAATCTATTATAGCAATCAAATTGATTTGTTTTATGTTGATAGGGGCTATGAACGTAAGTTCACCTATAGGACTTTAAATAACCTGGTGATCACAAATCCAACATGGCGGCCACGCGAATTACAAATATTCACATGGACGTTTCTCGCAATTTAACCATCCGAGTGCATTGAAACTTGGTACAGTAAATCCTTATATGAATGTTAATCCACTGGCATCTAATTTATTTCAATTGTTTCCATAACCACAAGATGGCAGCTGTGCGAAATTTTAAAATCTCCTTGTTACTTCTTGTGTCCTAATCATGCGATTGAAATTTGAATGCTACACATGCACAATAATCTTCATGTAACAGTACATAACTCTAGGACCTACATATATCAAATCAAACATGGCGACCATCCGAAATATTTAGTCGGTTCTCAAAATCTACGAATCTAATACAGCAATCAAATTGAAATTTTGTATGTTGATAGAGGCAATTAACATAAGTAGGGTGTATGAAAATAGACTGTACAGTTCTTCACGGAACTATTTGTTAACTTGTTGATGTTCCATCTCTTGCAGCGTTGTTTTATAACTTTTCTTTTTAATCTAAGTTGGGTTATAACGCTCTTAAAACATCCGACGACTTCCGCTGGGTTTGAACCCGCGATATAAAGAGACAAACAGACAAATAATAAAATAATAAAATCAGCCAATACTTCAAAATTCAGACTGAAATATCACTTCATCTATAGAAATGTGGAGGATTATTAGGGGAGATCTTCTCATGTGTCGACCGTCGCTGTAAAGCGCATCTACCCGGACTGCAGAATATATGGGCTGTAGTTCCAAATGATGTTCTGACGTGATTGTTTCCACTGAACGCCAATTTCCATTGCCTTGATTTTACACAGAATTTGAACTTTCTTACAGAAAAAGAAGTCTGTTTTTTTTCGACATCATTTAGGGGTGCTAGATGGAGATTTGTTGTTGATATTTTAATTTAGGGGCTTTCATTTCGTGGTCAGTTAGCCTCGTGTACGTAGGTGTGCCTGAAGACTTTGCCTAATGAATTGTGCTAATGTGGTATCAGCAATAGTGTGTATAGAAGTATGGATTGAAATGCAGGAGACCGTGGCTTACGTTTGAAACCACCCCAGCATTTTCTGGGGGTAGAAACTTCTATGGACATCAAATTGGCAGGTGAAAAGTTAAAGGAAGTAGGAGACTTCTGTTGCTTACGAAGCAAAATAACCAGTGATGGACGAAGCAGAGAGGATATAAAAAGTAGGTTGGCTCAGGCAAGGAAAATATTTCTACAGAAAAGGCATCTTTTGACTTCGAATATATATTTAGGTATTAGGAAGTCATTTTTTAAAGCCTTTGTCTAGAGCGTGGCACTATATGGAAGTGAAACTTGGACTATTGGTGCAGCAGAAAACAGGAAAATTGAAGCGTTTGAAATGTGGTGTTACAAGAGAATGATGCAGATCATATGTGGAGATAGGGTAACAAATGAAGAGGTATTAAGACAGGAGGAGAGGAGAGATGTTTATGGCGACTGCTAGTGAAGAGAAGAGATAGGTTGGTAGGACACATATTAAGACACCTAGGAATACCTAGCTTAGTTATGGAAGGAAGGGTCGAGGACTAGAACTGTAAGGGTAGACCAAGTTCAGAATATGTTAAAAAGATTGCCTCGGATGTATGGTGTGGTAGAATTGTAGAGATCATACGATTAGCTCAGGAAAGGGAGTCATGGAGTACTGCATCAAACCAGTCAAAAGACTGAAGACTCAAACAACAAAAACAACGAAATGGGAAACCACCTTCTAGAATGGCTCAGGTGGACACTGGACCAGTCTTTACTCGGTTTTGTTTACGAGATTGAGTGTAGCCCGTTCCAGCCACAATTTCTCGTGGCAGAGCTGGTAATCAAATCCAGTACTCCGAAGTGACAGCCAAGAATGCTAGCCACTAAACCAGGAGGTGGTCTCTAGAGGATGGATGTTTGGTTCCTTAGTTTAGGGGCTGCGACAACGTGGTCATGTAGCCCCGTGTACTTTGGGTGTGTGTAGAATCTGTCTGATAACCGGTGTTAATTGTGATGACTAAATTAGTGTGTGTTATCTGTTTTAATTCAAGTAAGGTCTGCAGACAATAGTAGTTCCTACTATTGCTACCAGATGCTACCGTTCACGACACCTAGCTTACGGACTTGGCTACTAAATTGAATCGCAGTCAGCACCTGGCAGCGAACGTTGGAACTAATAGAGCGTTATAAATTCGAACCTACAAATTTTGGCTTCACACAAGTGTAGTTAGTGGAAGGTTCTTTTTCATGCCATAAATCTATGACATGGGACCGCCGGCTTTACTTCCCCTCCGAAGGAAGGCATACTGAAGGATTTTTAACGCTCTTAAATATCTGACGACTTCGATCGGGTTTGAACACGCGACCTTGGGTATAGAAGCTCAGCATGCTACCGACTACGCCACCAAAGCCGCTTTCTCTGGCGGATAAATGTATCGTCGTTTTAAGCATTATGGAAACAGAAGAATGTGTGTGTGCAGAATACAGCAGATGCTGATATTTCCAGATCAGTGGAGTGAAACGGTTAGCTGATGAAACAATCTTGAGGTGAAGTGGGAGCGGAGGTAATAACACCGCGCTGCGCTCAAAGCAGGGCAGGAACTCTTTAAGAGATGAAAGGAAGCACAGGAGATGACTCGGAAGATTCTCTGTAGAACAGCTCCAGGCCAATATGCTTTTCCCTCATGTGGCAGAATAAGACGAATATGAGGATAGGCTGCGAGACTGGATTTTGTGAAGACATTACTGGAAAGCCATTTCTTGGGATGAAAACTCCACGAATCTTGAATAATAATAATAATAAAACAGACGTAAACAACTATCGTGGCATTTCCCTCCTCATAACAACGTACCAAATCTCTCCAAAGTCTTTCAGACCCGGGCAGAGGAACTACTTGACTTTCAGCTGGGAGAATATCAAGGAGGGTTTAGGAAAGGTCGTTCATGTGCAGAGCAGATCATGAGTCTTAAATCTGTTCTTTCATAATTGAAGCTCAGAATCAGGAAGTTCGTAGTTGTCTTCGTCGACTTCAAGAAGGCCTATGACTCTATTGATCGACCCACACTCTTTCAAATCTTAAAAGAAATGGGTTTGAACGACAAAACACGAGCAATTATCTAGCATACCTTGGCAAACACAGACTCCAGGGTGAAATTTAGAGGAGAAATTTCAGACGCTTTCAAATTCAGGACGGGTGTGAGGCAGGGAGATGGACTGTCACATTTACTCTTCAACTGTGTACTGGAGAAAGTAATTCGTGAATGGCGCTAGGAGATGGGTAAAGAAGTGTTAGAAAATGGTGTCAGAATGGGCTGCAGGAGCTTGGACCTGACAATTGACTGCCTTGCTTTCACAGATGATCTAGCAATCTCTTTTGATTCCCTAGACACAGCCACAAAACAAGTCAACCAACTCTGAATTAAAGCGGAAAAGGCAGGCTTACAGATTTCTTTTGAGAAAACCGAGTTTATAACTAATATTAACCCTGCAGTCAATGAATTAAATGTTGAACATGGAAAAATCCGTCAGGCAAAAAATTGTAAGTACCTAGGGGAGTGGACCGAGCCCAGCATACCAGAGACGGAAGCCTTCAAATCAAGAATGAACAAGATGGAATTGGCCTACCAGCTAACGAAAGGAGTGAACAACAAGCGAATAGTGTCCCACAATGCCAAACTAAGACTCTATCGTACAGTTATCCGATCAGAGGCGCTGTGTACAGCAGAATGCCTGGCAATGAATAGGAAGGGTCTGGTTGAGAAATTGGAAGCCAAGGAAAGGAAGATCCTGAGGAAGATCTTAGGGCCGTTGAGAGACAAGGGTGAATACAGGAGACGGCATAACAATGAGCTGTACCATCATGTAGAAATGATATCTCAAGTAATTCGGAAGAGAAAAATATATTTCTATGGCCACTTAACTCGTATGAAACCCGAGAGAATCGCCAATCCGATATTTACCTATTTCCTTAACAAAAAATCCAAGGGCCCCTGGTTTTGTGAGATAGACAAGGATTTGCAAGAAGTAGGGATAACCAACGCAGACGTTATGGAACGTGATCATTTGAAGGAAAAGCTTGGAGCACACACTAATTCCAAGGAAATGCAAAAAATTAATAATCGGCAAGAAGTGGTCTGATGAAAGAAAGAAGTCTCACAGGCAGCGAATGCGTGAACACTGGACTAAGATCAAGGCCCAAAGGCGGAAGCTGTTGAAATGACGTGGTCAATAGCAGGAATAAACTAAGAAAGAATAATAATAATTGTTTGTTCATTTGTTTGTCTTTTAGTTATTATTATACCATTCATCCGATTGCGATGAAATTTTGGTGACTTTTGAAAACTCCCGGGATGGTTTCTGAATTAGTAAATCAATTTTACGATAGATGGCGCGTGAGTCGTAACAAAAAGAGAGTGTTGGCGCACGAATCGTTTCAACAATGTCCCGCATAAATTCAAAAAGTTAAAATTTAAAAAAATAATTATGGGTAATTTTGTCAAAATCATGTTTCTGTAAGGATACCACCTCACCATAAAAAAATGGACAATAGTTTTTTCCTTTGTGATATGAACTTGTTGTTGTTGTTTGAGTCGTCAGTTTTTGACTGGTTTGATGCAGCTCTCCATGTCTCCCTGTTCTGAGCTAATCGTTTCAACTCTACATAGCTACCACACCCTTCTTCCGAGGCAATCTGTTTTACATATTATATCCTTGGTCAACCCCTAGTGTTCTTGTCCTCGACCCTTCCTTCCATAACTATGCTTGCTATTCCTGGGTGTCTTAATATGTGTCCTGCCAACCTATCTCTTCTCTACAATAGCAGTCGCCAAAAATATCTCTCCTCTCCCACTCGTCATAAAACCTCTTCATTTGTTACCTTATCTATATAGTCTATCTGATCTTCATAATTCTCCTGTAACACCACTTTTCAAACACTTGAACTTAATTACATCTTAGGGCCATTCTACACGAGCGGGTAAAATGCCGCGTTTCGCCCGCCTCCTACCGCGCCAAAATGTTTCAATCTACACGTGGCGGTCAAAACGCGGCGTGGGACCCGCCTAGAGCAGACCGCGCCAAAATGTTTCAATGTACACATGACCGTCAAAACGCGGTGGGTGACCCGCCTAGAGCAGACCGCGCCAAAATGTTTCAATCTACACGTGGCGTTCAAAACGTGGCGTGTGACCCGCCTAGAGCAGACCGCGCCAAAATGTTTCAATCTACACGTGACGGTCAAAACGCGGCGTGTGACCCGCCTCGAGCAGACCGCGCCAAAATGTTTCAATCTACACGTGACGGTCAAAACGCGGCGTGTGACCCGCCTCGAGCAGACCGCGCCAAAATGTTTCAATCTACACGTGGCGGTCAAAACGTGGCGTGTGACCCGCCTAGAGCAGACCACGCCAAAATGTTTCAATGTACACATGACCGTCAAAACGCGGCGTGTGACCCGCCTAGAGCAGACGGCGCCAAAATGTTTCAATGTACACGTGACGGTCAAAACGCGGCGTGTGACCCGCCTCGAGCAGACCGCGCCAAAATGTTTCAATGTACACATGACCGTCAAAACGTGGCGTGTGACCCGCCTCGAGCAGACCGCGCCAAAATGTTTCAATGTACACATGACCGTCAAAACGCGGTGGGTGACCCGCCTAGAGCAGACCACGCCAAAATTGTGCAATCTACACGTGGCCGTCAAAACGTGGCGTGTGACCCGCCTAGAGCAGACCGCGTCAAAATTGTGCAATCTACACATGACCGTCAAAACGCGGTGGCTGACCCGCCTAGAACAGACCGCGTCAAAATTGTGCAATCTACACGTGGCCGTCAAAACGCGGTGGGTGACCCGCCTAGAGCAGACCGCGCCAAAATTGTGCAATCTACACGTGGCCGTCAAAACGTGGCGTGTGACCCGCCTAGAGCAGACCGCGCCAAAATTGTGCAATCTACACGTGACCGTCAAAACGCGGTGGGTGACCCGCCTAGAGCAGACCGCGTCAAAATTGTGCAATCTACACATGACCGTCAAAACGCGGTGGGTGACCCGCCTAGTGCAGACCGCGTCAAAATTGTGCAATCTACACGTGGCCGTCAAAACGCGGTGGGTGACCCGCCTAGAGCAGACCGCGCCAAAATTGTGCAATCTACACATGACCGTCAAAACGCGGTGGGTGACCCGTCTAGAGCAGACCGCGTCAAAGTTGTGCAATCTACACGTGACCGTCAAAACGCGGCGTGTGACCCGCCTAGAGCAGACCGCGCCAAAATTGTGCAATATACACGTGGCCGTCAAAACGCGGCGTGTGACCCGCCTAGAGCAGACCGCGTCAAAATTGTGCAATCTACACGTGGCCGTCAAAACGCGGCGTGTGACCCGCCTAGAGCAGACCGCGACAAAATTTTGCAATCTACACGTGTCCGTCAAAACGCGGCGTGTGAACCGCCTAGAGCAGACCGCGCCAAAATTGTGCAATCTACACTTGGCCGTCAAAACGCGGCGTGTGACCCGCCTAGAGCAGACCGCGCCAAAATTTTGCAATCTACACGTGGCCGTCAAAACGCGGTGGGTGACCCGCCTAGAGCAGACCGCGCCAAAATTTTGCAATCTACACGTGACCGTCAAAACGCGGCGTGTGACCCGCCTAGAGCAGACCGCGCCAAAATTGTGCAATCTACACGTGGCCGTCAAAACGCGGTGGGTGACCCGCCTAGAGCAGACCGCGTCAAAATTGTGCAATCTACACGTGGCCGTCAAAACGTGGCGTGTGACCCGCCTAGAGCAGACCGCGCCAAAATTTTGCAATCTACACGTGGCCGTCAAAACGTGGCGTATGACCCGCCTAGAGCAGACCGCGCCAAAATTGTGCAATCTACACGTGACCGTCAAAACGCGGCGAGTGACCCGCCTAGAGCAGACCGCGTCAAAATTGTGCAATCTACACGTGGCGGTCAAAACGTGGCGTGTGACCCGCCTAGAGCAGACCGCGCCAAAATTGTGCAATCTACTCGTGGCGGTCAAAACGTGACGTGTGACCCGCCTAGAGCAGACCGCGCCAAAATTGTGCAATCTACACGTGGCCGTCAAAACGTGGCGTGTGACCCGCCTAGATCAGACCGCGCCAAAATTTTGCAATCTACACGTGGCCGTCAAAACGTGGCGTATGACCCGCCTAGAGCAGACCGCGCCAAAATTGTGCAATCTACACGTGGCCGTCAAAACGTGGCGTGTGACCCGCCTAGAGCAGACCGCGCCAAAATTGTGCAATCTACACATGACCGTCAAAACGCGGTGGGTGACCCGCCTGGAGCAGACCGCGTCAAAATTGTGCAATCTACACGTGACCGTCAAAACGCGGCGTGTGACCCGCCGAGAGCAGACCGCGCCAAAATTGTGCAATCTACACGTGGCCGTCAAAACGCGGCGTGTGACCCGCCTAGAGCAGACCGCGCGAAAATTTTGCAATCTACACGTGGCCGTCAAAACGCGGTGGGTGACCCGCCTAGAGCAGACCGCGCCAAAATTTTGCAATCTACACGTGACCGTCAAAACGCGGCGTGTGACCCGCCTAGAGCAGACCGCGCCAAAATTGTGCAATCTACACGTGGCCGTCAAAACGCGGTGGGTGACCCGCCTAGAGCAGACCGCGTCAAAATTGTGCAATCTACACGTGGCCGTCAAAACGCGGCGTGTGACCCGCCTAGAGCAGACCGCGTCAAAATTGTGCAATCTACACGTGGCCGTCAAAACGTGGCGTGTGACCCGCCTAGATCAGACCGCGCCAAAATTTTGCAATCTACACGTGGCCGTCAAAACGCGGTGGGTGACCCGCCTAGAGCAGACCGCGCCAAAATTTTGCAATCTACACGTGACCGTCAAAACGCGGCGTGTGACTCGCCTAGAGCAGACCGCGCCAAAATTGTGCAATCTACACGTGGCCGTCAAAACGCGGTGGGTGACCCGCCTAGAGCAGACCGCGTCAAAATTGTGCAATCTACACGTGGCCGTCAAAACGTGGCGTGTGACCCGCCTAGAGCAGACCGCGCCAAAATTTTGCAATCTACACGTGGCCGTCAAAACGTGGCGTATGACCCGCCTAGAGCAGACCGCGCCAAAATTGTGCAATATACACCTGACCGTCAAAACGCGGCGAGTGACCCGCCTAGAGCAGACCGCGTCAAAATTGTGCAATCTACACGTGGCGGTCAAAACGTGGCGTGTGACCCGCCTAGAGCAGACCGCGCCAAAATTGTGCAATCTACTCGTGGCGGTCAAAACGTGACGTGTGACCCGCCTAGAGCAGACCGCGCCAAAATTGTGCAATCTACACGTGGCCGTCAAAACGTGGCGTGTGACCCGCCTAGATCAGACCGCGCCAAAATTTTGCAATCTACACGTGGCCGTCAAAACGTGGCGTATGACCCGCCTAGAGCAGACCGCGCCAAAATTGTGCAATCTACACGTGGCCGTCAAAACGTGGCGTGTGACCCGCCTAGAGCAGACCGCGCCAAAATTGTGCAATCTACACATGACCGTCAAAACGCGGTGGGTGACCCGCCTGGAGCAGACCGCGTCAAAATTGTGCAATCTACACGTGACCGTCAAAACGCGGCGTGTGACCCGCCTAGAGCAGACCGCGCCAAAATTGTGCAATCTACACGTGGCCGTCAAAACGCGGCGTGTGACCCGCCTAGAGCAGACCGCGCGAAAATTTTGCAATCTACACGTGGCCGTCAAAACGCGGTGGGTGACCCGCCTAGAGCAGACCGCGCCAAAATTTTGCAATCTACACGTGACCGTCAAAACGCGGCGTGTGACCCGCCTAGAGCAGACCGCGCCAAAATTGTGCAATCTACACGTGGCCGTCAAAACGCGGTGGGTGACCCGCCTAGAGCAGACCGCGCCAAAATTTTGCAATCTACATCTGACCGTCAAGACGCGGCGTGTGACCCGCCTAGAGCAGACCGCGCCAAAATTTTGCAATCTACACGTGGCCGTCAAAACGTGGCGTGTGACCCGCCTAGATCAGACCGCGCCAAAATTTTGCAATCTACACGTGGCCGTCAAAACGCGGTGGGTGACCCGCCTAGAGCAGACCGCGCCAAAATTTTGCAATCTACACCTGACCGTCAAGACGCGGCGTGTGACCCGCCTACAGCAGACCGCGCCAAAATTGTGCAATCTACACGTGGCCGTCAAAACGCGGTGGGTGACCCGCCTAGAGCAGACCGCGTCAAAATTGTGCAATCTACACGTGGCCGTCTAAACGTGGCGTGTGACCCGCCTAGAGCAGACCGCGTCAAAATTGTGCAATCTACACGTGGTGGTCAAAACGTGACGTGTGACCCGCCTAGAGCAGACCGCGCCAAAATTGTGCAATCTACACGTGGCGGTCTAAACGCGGCGTGTGACCCGCCTAGAGCAGACCGCGTCAAAATTGTGCAATCTACACGTGGCCGTCAAAACGCGGCGTGTGACCCGCCTAGAGCAGACCGCGCCAAAATTGTGCAATCTACACGTGGCCGTCAAAACGTGGCGTGTGACCCGCCTAGAGCAGACCGCGTCAAAATTGTGCAATCTACACGTGGCGGTCAAAACGTGACGTGTGACCCGCCTAGAGCAGACCGCGTCAAAATTGTGCAATCTACACGTGGCCGCCAAAACGCGGCGTGTGACCCGCCTAGAACAGACCGCGTCAAAATCGTGCAATCTACACGTGACGGTCAAAACGCGGCGTGTGACCCGCCTAGAGCAGACCGCGTCAAAATTGTGCAATCTACACGTGGCGGTCAAAACGTGACGTGTGACCCGCCTAGAGCAGACCGCGCCAAAATTGTGCAATCTACACTTGGCCGTCAAAACGCGGCGTGTGACCCGCCTAGAGCAGACCGCGCCAAAATTGTGCAATCTACACGTGGCCGTCAAAACGTGGCGTGTGAACAGAAGCGCCTTCTATTCTATTCTATCGAAGTGCAAAATGACTTACTGGATTTGAGCAGCGGCGTTCAAACCATAATTTATTTATTTACCCCAGCATTTTACAATTTCATCTGCAAACACTCCAAATAACGTAGGAATTCAGTATATTAATATCGGCTACTGACAATAATTGAAACCGAAACAAAACTTCGTTGTTCTAAACGTATCACAGTGAGACACACACTGCACAGCTGTTTACTAACCGCGCCTATACATGGGCTGGGATGCGCTCTATCGGCAAGGCGTGCTTGCCGCCCGACGCGCCTCGAACGCCTCCTCCCGCGACAGGCAAAACGCTCGTGTAGACAGAGCAATTCATTACTGTAGGGTCTGTCCGATGGCGTGGTAGGAGGCGGGCGAAACGCGCCAGTTTACCCGCTCGTGTTGAACGGCCCTGATAGTTTTCCTCATTAACTTTTAATATATATGGAATACCTAAGGGTAAATTTATTATCAATAAAAATGAATTAATATACATTAATTAGTGAACTGTACTAGTTTCGGCCATATATTGACCTTCTTCAGCGATGTTGTTAAAAGAAAGGACCTAATGTAATTACGAGTGAACCTTTGTTAATAATAGGCTATTTTACTTGTGTCTTCTATGAAGAATTTCGTAAAAACAGACCTGTAACAGATGTGGGCTAAAAACAATTTTGCGAAAATTACATATCTAAATAGACCAAGTTGGTATTTGTATATTCCTATAACATTTATCTTTAAAAATGCCTTGAGATGGTCAACAGGGTTTGAATTGTGCTTTCTATACAATGAATAAAGGTTCTTTGTGCAGTGTAGCACAGGTTGGAGAATGTATTTATGTTCTTGCTCCAATTAAAATTTGCGATGACATGAAATGTTAAAGGTCCTTGATTTAAAAATAAAAAGATACAGTCAGTTTGAGAGACTAGACTTAATATCATTTCAAATCACGCATGCTACAAATGCTACACATGTTAGAAAGGCTCAGGAGGGCTTCTCGCTTCGCTCGAAGCACCAGGACTTTTGCACTCTGCTGCATGACGTCACGCACTCGCCGTCTCCGTATCACATAACGCTAGACCCCAGGAGTAAACTCAGACTCAACAGAGTCCATTACCCTTTAACTTAGGCTTTCCGCGCGGCGGTCGCACGACGTCACGCACTCGACGTCTCCGTTCGCATAACGCCATACCCCAGGAGTAGACTCAGACTCGGTGCATATGCACTGAACAACATGATGACGTCATACACGCCATAACCGTGACGCATAACGGTAGATCTAAGCATAACGATGAAGTCGACAAGATCATTCGAAATGATAAAAAGTTGTTTAGTAATCTATGGTAGTCTTCTTATCGAAGATGTATTGACGTCAGATTTTGTCATGTACAATTCATTAATTCATGAATATTAATTTATTTGTATTTACTATGGTGTAGTAAATTTCAGCTCGACACCAACTGGGAGACGCCCGAGAGGCTGCCCTAGAAGAAGATGGAAGGATCGAGCGATAATGTCACCGGTAAAGGTGGCACCATTAGCAACTCTGGAGGATTCAAGGGACAGAGAAAGGTGGAAGATCCTCTGCGACCGATACTTGTGAAGAGTCTCAGCCCCCCCCCCCCCTCCTGTTGTAATGCCTGTGTTATTTTGTATACGAGTTTTTGGTTTATGCTCTTATTGTCTGTCCTGGGTCATAATGGCCTGTTAATGCAATGTATAATGATGATGAATGAAGGTGTAGTAATTTTATTAAATTCTCATTGTTATTTAATTTACAATAGTTTCAAACCAAAGAAAAATGGATGCTGAATTCTAGGAATGTTGTTGGACTTACACAAGTCTATAGGACTGGCGTGGAACAAATTTTGGTCCCTTAAGTTCTTACTCACAGACAAGAGAACCAGGAAGTCCCAGAGAAATGCAAGAAAGTTCTATTCTCAATGAATGCACACCAATGTTGACATATGCAGCAGGTACTTGGTCCGCAACAAAACGCGATGGAAGCCGAATCCAAGCAGCCGAGATGAAGTTCCTTAGAGGAATAACTGGGAAGACACGGAGGGATAAAGTCAGAAATGTGGACATTAGGGAGAGAACTGGGTTCCCAAAACTGCAAGACGAGATAGAGACCAGTAATCTGATGTGGTACGGACATATGATCAGAATGGAAGAATATAGAGTACCAAAAAGAATATTTATGGAGAAAATACCAGGAAGAAGACCACGAGGAAGGCCCAGAAAGAGGTGGATAGATACAGTGAAGGAAAGCGTAGAGAAAAGAGGAGTAAAAGAAAAATAACTATTGAGAGAAGGAAATGAATGGTGGAGGGATAGATAACTGTGGAGGTCCTTGATTCGCAACCCGACCCAGGGAACTGGAAACGGGTAATGAAGAAGAAGAAGAAGATGAAGTTACAATAGTTTTTCTGTAAATACTTTAATCATTCTGTACTGTTGTACAAAAACTTATTTTTTGGACAATAGATGCAATTCGATGTTTCTTGGTTTTCAGAATGTCTTGCAGTTAGATTTCCTATGAGCGATGTATGATCCCCATTACATAAGAAATGAACTACGCATAACAAATTGAATAAATGTGGTATATCGCACCACTACAGTAATAAGGCCGTAACTCAAAAACAGCAATATTTCAGAAGAACAATTTTAAAGTTAAAACTGCAATTTAAAATCAGGTTTTCAACTCAATGCCAAGATTTATCGAAATGTTGCACTTCAGCTTCTCTAGTAGAAAGTTACACGTTTAAATGTTAAGTGATGTATCTTTCCCCTAACAAACGTCACATTCACTCTCACAAATAGCTGCTAAATGTGTTTCATCCAAGTTCTGTGGTTTCAGACCAAAGAAAAATGGATGCTGATTTCTAGGAATGATGTTGGATTTACACAAGTCTGAATGATCCACCATTTTGGCTTCCAGAACAGCCTGGAGTATTAAGTAAGCTTGTACCAGACATTGGCTGAAATTTGGCCGTCCACACTGAAGAAGCTTCTGTGTGTTTATAATTTTAAATTGCCTTTCTACACACAGAAGTGTGCAAATTACTAGAATCAAATAAAGAATTTTAACCAGTCACTATTTTTTTATTGAAAATCATTTTATTGACCATCTGCTGGCATCTTTTGTAACCCTCCTTAGTATATTTTTAGCCCATTTTCATTTTAAGAAAAAAAAAAGGCTTATGAGATCACCTTTTGTCCGTTTGTGTGTGTGTGTGTCCCCTAATAACTTCTAAACGGCTGGAGCAATTTCATTGAAATTCGGTAAGATCATAGCACCATTCTGGCCGCCCCGACCGTGCCCTTCAAATTTTATTGCGTCTCACCAATCCAACATGGTGAATGTGCGAAATATTTCACCAGCATTCAGTATCTCCGAAACTATTACTGATATCACCCTGTACCCGATACCTATTTTAGGCTATCGGCTACGCCAGCTGACATTAAGATATAGTTGAGGTTTTGGAAAGCAAGCCGATAAGATAGCGCATCGATCGCGTCAAGAAGAAAGCCAAGATGACGTAGGAGGTCAAGAATCAAGGAGGCATTGAAATCTGTGAGAAGATAGAATTATGAATAAAGATGTGAAGCTTTATTGAAACATATATGGGATTATAATAAGTTAAAACAACTTAGAAGAGTATATATGACATGCATAATATGTGGAAATAATTTTATGGAAATAAGTTATTGTATAACTGAACAGCCGAGAGGATTCGGGTTCGAGACTATCTTCGTGACGTGGGAGCACTGTAGTGGGGAGAATTAGCCACGTGCCGCACGGAACTCATAAGCTGAGACACAGCGCTAAGCAGTTCAGTTGGGCTCTATGAGACGAGCAGTACAGAGCAGCCCTATAGCACAGCGAGACGGGCATTGAAGGTCACGCAACACACGTAAACCGTCACGGCAAGTGTAGGCGACATTTCTCGCATCACCGAGCAACAGAGGCCGAGCGGGTCGTTGATACAGGCGACCTAGCCGAGAAGACAATTGTAGATAGCCGGGGTATTTCAAAACCACACTGATCGCATATGAAGACTTTATTTCAAGCTTCATTTCGACGCTGTTCGAACACAGGCTTTCACAAATAACCTTATAACCATGCTGTTATATAATACATTCAAAGCGACTTTTTACTATTCCAAGTAAACTGAATGTTTAGCATAGGCTCTGATGAACATTACAGCGTGCATTTATAAGATTTTTATCTTATGCAATTTTCATGGATTACAAATTACAGACAGATACAGGGTGTATCGTAATCTTGAACACTATCTAGTAAAATTTTTATTTTACTCAAGTAAAACTTTGCAGTAAGTTGAGAATGGACTTACAATTCTCAAACTGAACATTTATCGGAACAGTGGCGTATATTAGAAGAAGAGTAGGGGGTCCGCTGTTTCCATGAACTTTTCGAGAAGGAGTAGGACGATATCCGCTATGGGTAATCCGAGGTTCAACATGATCGAGTAAACGTGAATAGAGACAAGATGGCACCACAGAGCGATGGATTCGGTTCCTGACGAGAGGAGTCCAACAGCTGATTCGCTTGGGATTTCGAAGGAAATCGTCATTTCATGGATGAAATGATATTCACGCCGATCTTACGAGAAATCTTTAGGTAGGGAAAATCGACGATCTTGGAAATTATATTACAACTGATAATGAAAGGTATTGTAAGAGTTCTATCTACCTGATACGATTATTTTCATGAATACTGGGCACACATGTATATTTTTCTAATAGGAGTGATTTGATTATTAAGACATGGTTTGAATTTATATACTTCGAATTTGCTAGAATATGGAGTGACCATATGATATGGCAGGCATCATTATTCGAAATTCTCACCGTTGTTTGGCTTTATTAAGCAGATGTTTGGTCTTATAGACATTTTTCCAGCTAGGATATTTCTCATGAATAGTTTTTTTTTTGTGTAACGAGTATTTCTAACTCGTGATCTGCAATTGATTATCAGAAACTACTTCGTCAGTTCATTGCATACTAGCGAGTGTGTATTATTCATCAGTAGGGATTTTTTTTCCATTGGATTGTTTGGAGATATTAAGAAGTTATTCACTTTAGTGAATGAACGTCGCTTTTATATGACAACTAGAAACTTGTTGATTCCTTTCTAGTACATTCACTCATATAGCCTACGAGGTGGGGTCCTTCGTATTTATACGATTGTATGGTGGCTACTCACCTTACCCACCGTTCAGGGAACTATCATCCAAGTCGACGGGGCGAGGTCCTTCGTATTTATACGATTGCACGGTGGTTACACATCTTACTCGCCATTGAGGGACTCATTTTATCATCCGAATGTACACGAGATGTAAGTGAATTAAACAAGGAACTACTAGTCACATATCAGTCGAGATTTTGTTAAATAAAGTAACGATAAATGTCAACAGGATTGCATTTAGTAATTCTTGTTTGCCAATCCAATATTTTGTTGCTATACTCTTTTGAGAGTAATTTCAGATTTAACAGCTGTCACAGCTGATGCTTTGATGATTTTTATAATTGTGTTTGATACCTTTGAGAAGGATTTAAAGTAATTTAATCTTGTAAGATTAATCATTAATGGTCATAATTATTTTAAGGCAGATCAGTATTGCAGATTTTGATGAGAGATTATAGCACATTGGTGTTTTTCTACGATGTGAATTATGAAACTTGTGAAAGAGAATTTATGCTATTTGAAAGCAAATATTAAATTACTGAAGTAATGTTTTTCCAATTGTTTAAGAAGTTGTCTAGATGTGATCAGAGTAATTACAGTCATTGGAGATTATGTGCGTTAATAATTTGAAGCCATTTATATATTTTTGTAGATCATGCAACGTGGTTAAATGAAGTTTGTGATAGGCATTTTGTGGAATTTGCCATTTGATAGTTGCAACGTTGATAATGTATTTTGAAGGCGGACATGAGGTCGTTGTACCCAGTCTAGCGTTATTGTTGAAATTCATGCTGTATGTGCTGAATATTTATGGAGTTTTGTAGCAATTCTTATATTCAAATGTGATATTTGAAATATTGAAGAAATATAATGTCGTTGTGGATAGTTAGATCCAACGTGATGTCGTGGAGACAATAATATTTTTGGCATGATAATTAAATACGATATATAACTTGGAAGTAATAAAACTGTAAGACAACGTTCTATAAACCTTATTAAACAATTTGTTAGGAAATTAAACAAATAAATGAAGTTAATAATACAAGATTTTCTGAAAATAATAATTAATGAAATAATAATCTGAGATTTAAGCATGTTAACGATCTGACCTAATGAAATAAAAATCAGAATGACTAGATGAAATAATAAAATCTAAATAACCAGATGATTGAAATTTAAATAAGTTGATAAATTAAATTTTGAAATAAATTGATGAATTAAATAAGTGGATGAACTAAAGATTGAATTAATTAAACTGATTGAAATAAATTATTAGACGATTGTAATGATGATGAATAACTGAATTAGAAGGTGATGATTAATTAAAGAAGCTGATGATTAATGAATTTATATGCAATTAAATAAATTTAATTGAGAGATAATTCGAAGGAATTGCAACTTGAAATGTGAATTTAAATGATGTAATGATGATGAATAACTGAATTAGAAGGTGATGATTAATTAAAGAAGCTGATGATTAATGAATTTATATGCAATTAAATAAATTTAATTGAGAGATAATTCGAAGGAATTGCAACTTGAAATGTGAATTTAAATGATGTAATGGTGATGAATTAACGATTCTGACAGGAATATTTGGAATTTTGAAGTCAGAATTAATGTGAGAAATATTTAATTTTGATAATAATGATGAGGATGACCAATGAGAATTTGAATTTTCTGTAATTCACAGATAAGAGATTAATGACGATGTAAATAATGTAAATTAATTAGTCAATGTTTAGGAACATTTGATTAACATGTTCTACGTTCAAATTATACCATGCAAACCATAATTTATGTGATATTTAACATGAGTGATTATTATATGTGTATGTTTAGGCAGATTAGTAACTTAATTAAATCCACATTGATGTTAAATTAAAGAGAATTAGGTCTCAGGTTTCACAAATGTCAGTGACGAAAGACATAGTGCGACAGTGATCCTGAGAACCCAAGAGAACTTTATACATTTTTCTTGATAAGTGGATTGAAATAATTTTGCATTAGAAAGGAGATGGTTCGATTTTTGGACAATGACAATTTAACTTTGCATTCGACCATACTCTTAGGTAGGAATTATATTTAAAATGTCTGTCTGACTATCAAAGTAAAATAAATTTGTTTTTATCTTAGTTGTGATCTGATGATGGTGTGATGTTCCTTTTTCTTTCCTTGTCTTGAGTAAGGCTTATCCGGAAAGGAAGTGGTTTTGCTAGGAATTCAGTTGATGGCGCCCATTTATATTTGAATTATTTTTATTAACTTAAGCCCGTAACGACCCTAGAGATACTTTGTCTCGTGAAACCCACTGCTTTTTCAAGAACTCAGCTGAATTTCCGACACATTCCTTATTTGACTAGAGGTTCATTTAACTCCGCTCTGTCCTGGAACTCCAGGGATGTGATGTTATAGCAGATGAGTCATCGCAGCCCCAGAACGAACGGGTACAGAGAGAGAGAGGGAGAATTGGCTTTATCCAACTAGTGGGGCTTTTCGATTTTGTTAATTCTATGGAATCACATCAGATTTAGATTACTGAGAGATTGATCTCAAGTTCATTTAAGTGTGTTACAGAATTTATTATACTTAGTCAGACAATGTACTTGTGTGCCCAATCCAGTGTTCATGTTAATCGTATTAGTAATATCATGTTAGTTATAAGATATTTTTCCCTATACCCAAGTGAATGCAGGAATTGAGACATCGTGATGTGTTGTTGTCTAACGTCTCTATATAATTCTATATTGAAATATAATTATGGTGCCAGAGGATTTAGCGAAGGTGTTAGGAGAGTTACAGACGGGTATGTCTGGAATTGCATAAACTATTTCTAAGATGGAAACTGAAGTTAAAGAACAAATTAATAATTCAGAAGCTAGATTAGAAGCTAAATGTAAAGAGAATGTACAAGCATTACAGGCTAATAGCGAAGGCAATCTGAAGGATAATTTAAAGTCATTAGAGACTAGGTTGCAGTCAACCAATGAAGATAATTTAAAATTATTAGAGACTAGGCTACAGTCAAATAGTGAAGCTAACTTAAAGGACAATTTTAAGTTATTAGAAGAAAGGTTACAGTCAAATACTGAAAGTCATTTAAAAGCTAGTGAAGCTAACTTGAAAGACAACTTCAAATCGTTGGAAGAGAAATTACAGTCTCGTAGTGAAGAAACTAATACTGAATTAGAAATTAAGTTAACCAGATTAGAGAATAGTTTAACTTTGAAGAACAATGAGATGTTGAAAACTTTACAATTAGACATAATTGCAGTAAACATGAAAGGAGAGGAAAATGTTCAGATATTAAGGAAAAATATTATCGAGTTGGAAAGTAGAGGAGAAGAAAATATTTTTATTTTAAGAACAGACGTTATGACCATACAGAAAGACATTAAGTCAGATGTATCGAAGTTGAGATTCGACATCGATGGTTTAGTGGCAGATGTAGGAAAAATTCAAGATTGGTCTACCGAAGTATCTTTCGAGACTAAGATTAAGGGTCTAGAAACGAATCTAGGTAACGAAATAAAAGATTTGAAGACAGTAATTGGGACCATTAAAGATGAAGTCTTGGGAGAGGTCAATTCTAATATAAAGTCGTTAGAAAATCAATTGCAGAAGGATATTAGGAAGATAGACGACGATATAGAGCAAAAGGTTAACGAAAACTTAACTTTATTTAAAAATAGAGTCGGAGCAATCGTGGAGGAACGATATAATGAGGTCAATGCCGAAGCAAAAGAGAAACGTGACGGGTTAGATGAAAAATTAATCGCAGGTATGGCAAACTTAGAAGCTAGGTTTACGGAAAGCAAGGAAGCGATGAAAATAGATTCAACACTATTTAGAACAGATGTGGATCTGTTGAAAGAACAAGTCGCGTTAGTAAGGAACACGTGCGAAGGAAAGATTGACAAGTTGAGGAACGATCTAGACGAAAGTAACAAGACGCAGGATGTTACATCGTTAGATGAGTTGAAGACTCAGGTCAAGAGATTAGCAGAAGACAGGATGACTAAACTAGAATCCATAGTTAACAGTTTTACCAGTCATAATGTAACATCAGGGGAAACATTGATGAATCAAACAGCGATAGACCGCAGTATGACGAATCAAGACACGAGCATGGTAGAAGACCGTCAAATGCAACCGAATGTGACATTCGAAAGGGTCAGTTCAACCCCTCAGGAGAATCCAAGTTCGAGTAGGAGTACGTTAGGTCCAAGTGAACGATACTCAGGTCCAGTCACAATTATAAGGAACCTAGATGACAAACCGAGAAAGTTTTCGGGAAATACAGGAGTTACACCAGTAGAATTTCTGCGAGATATTCGAGACTACATGGCGGAACACAGGGTAGCCAAAGAAAGAGAGCTAAGGATATTAGAACGCGCCTTAGATGGATCTGCACTTACGTGGTTTAGAGCGTTCAGAAGCAACTTTGCGAACATGGAGCAATTTGCCATGGCTTTCTTGAGGAGATTCTGGAGTGCCGAGGATCAACTCAACGTAAGAGCGGAGATGTACTCCAAACGCTATTCTACGTCACATCCGACGCATTACGCCAACTACTTCACGTCACAGCTGGCTAAATTACAGTTCCTTATTCCTCCATTGCCAGAAGAAGAGCTTTTGCAAGCTATAGCGCGACAGTTACCGATAGAGGTACAGCGATCTCTGATAGCATCGGGAGCCAATACGCTGGAACATTATGATGATATTTTGCGGCGATTGGATTATACGAGCGCACAGGTTACACCGAGAAGTAATAGGAACGACAACAGAAACACGCAAGAAGTAAATGCGGTAGTCGTGGACAATGCAGCTCAAACGGACAGAAGGGATTCCTGGGAAAACCGACGGAACGATGGGAATCGAGGAAACATCCGTAATGCAAGAGGAAATGATCGATATAGAGGACCATATGAAAGGCCATACGATCAAGAAGCGAGAGATAGCCGGTATAGGAATTATAACCAAAATTCCAGGTATCAGGACAGGAATCGTTATAATAACAGATATCGGGGAAGGAATAACTGGAACCAAGGTCAACAGTTTAATGGAAACGACCGACAGGAAGGCCGAAGAAACGATCCTAACGACAGACGGGAAAATCGTGGACATGAAAGGTCAAGACAAGAGGATAGACAGCCTAGTGCACCACTCGAAGAGACAGTGAGAGATGTCAATCGAGCCAGCACGAGTGAAGACAGAAGGAATAAACGTCAGAATAACACAGAATCAAGACGTTAATCTTAATCATTGGAAGTCATCATTATAGAGAGTCAGAAAGTACCATCATGCTGAGTAAAGGGAATTGTAGAGCTATCGTGTACATGTATAATATATTGAATGCCTGAGAGTGTATTTTTTTTCTCAATCCTGATTTAAAAAAAAGGAGATGTACGGGAGAGATGTACCCGATACCTATTTTAGGCTATCGGCTACGCCAGCTGACATTAAGATATAGTTGAGGTTTTGGAAAGCAAGCCGATAAGATAGCGCATCGATCGCGTCAAGAAGAAAGCCAAGATGACGTAGGAGGTCAAGAATCAAGGAGGCATTGAAATCTGTGAGAAGATAGAATTATGAATAAAGATGTGAAGCTTTATTGAAACATATATGGGATTATAATAAGTTAAAACAACTTAGAAGAGTATATATGACATGCATAATATGTGGAAATAATTTTATGGAAATAAGTTATTGTATAACAGAACAGCCGAGAGGATTCGGGTTCGAGACTATCTTCGTGACGTGGGAGCACTGTAGTGGGGAGAATTAGCCACGTGCCGCACGGAACTCATAAGCTGAGACACAGCGCTAAGCAGTTCAGTTGGGCTCTATGAGACGAGCAGTACAGAGCAGCCCTATAGCACAGCGAGACGGGCATTGAAGGTCACGCAACACACGTAAACCGTCACGGCAAGTGTAGGCGACATTTCTCGCATCACCGAGCAACAGAGGCCGAGCGGGTCGTTGATACAGGCGACCTAGCCGAGAAGACAATTGTAGATAGCCGGGGTATTTCAAAACCACACTGATCGCATATGAAGACTTTATTTCAAGCTTCATTTCGACGCTGTTCGAACACAGGCTTTCACAAATAACCTTATAACCATGCTGTTATATAATACATTCAAAGCGACTTTTTACTATTCCAAGTAAACTGAATGTTTAGCATAGGCTCTGATGAACATTACAGCGTGCATTTATAAGATTTTTATCTTATGCAATTTTCATGGATTACAAATTACAGACAGATACAGGGTGTATCGTAATCTTGAACACTATCTAGTAAAATTTTTATTTTACTCAAGTAAAACTTTGCAGTAAGTTGAGAATGGACTTACAATTCTCAAACTGAACATTTATCGGAACAGTGGCGTATATTAGAAGAAGAGTAGGGGGTCCGCTGTTTCCATGAACTTTTCGAGAAGGAGTAGGACGATATCCGCTATGGGTAATCCGAGGTTCAACATGATCGAGTAAACGTGAATAGAGACAAGATGGCACCACAGAGCGATGGATTCGGTTCCTGACGAGAGGAGTCCAACAGCTGATTCGCTTGGGATTTCGAAGGAAATCGTCATTTCATGGATGAAATGATATTCACGCCGATCTTACGAGAAATCTTTAGGTAGGGAAAATCGACGATCTTGGAAATTATATTACAACTGATAATGAAAGGTATTGTAAGAGTTCTATCTACCTGATACGATTATTTTCATGAATACTGGGCACAGATGTATATTTTTCTAATAGGAGTGATTTGATTATTAAGACATGGTTTGAATTTATATACTTCGAATTTGCTAGAATATGGAGTGACCATATGATATGGCAGGCATCATTATTCGAAATTCTCACCGTTGTTTGGCTTTATTAAGCAGATGTTTGGTCTTATAGACATTTTTCCAGCTAGGATATTTCTCATGAATAGTTTTTTTTTTTGTGTAACGAGTATTTCTAACTCGTGATCTGCAATTGATTATCAGAAACTACTTCGTCAGTTCATTGCATACTAGCGAGTGTGTATTATTCATCAGTAGGGATTTTTTTTCCATTGGATTGTTTGGAGATATTAAGAAGTTATTCACTTTAGTGAATGAACGTCGCTTTTATATGACAACTAGAAACTTGTTGATTCCTTTCTAGTACATTCACTCATATAGCCTACGAGGTGGGGTCCTTCGTATTTATACGATTGTATGGTGGCTACTCACCTTACCCACCGTTCAGGGAACTATCATCCAAGTCGACGGGGCGAGGTCCTTCGTATTTATACGATTGCACGGTGGTTACACATCTTACTCGCCATTGAGGGACTCATTTTATCATCCGAATGTACACGAGATGTAAGTGAATTAAACAAGGAACTACTAGTCACATATCAGTCGAGATTTTGTTAAATAAAGTAACGATAAATGTCAACAGGATTGCATTTAGTAATTCTTGTTTGCCAATCCAATATTTTGTTGCTATACTCTTTTGAGAGTAATTTCAGATTTAACAGCTGTCACAGCTGATGCTTTGATGATTTTTATAATTGTGTTTGATACCTTTGAGAAGGATTTAAAGTAATTTAATCTTGTAAGATTAATCATTAATGGTCATAATTATTTTAAGGCAGATCAGTATTGCAGATTTTGATGAGAGATTATAGCACATTGGTGTTTTTCTACGATGTGAATTATGAAACTTGTGAAAGAGAATTTATGCTATTTGAAAGCAAATATTAAATTACTGAAGTAATGTTTTTCCAATTGTTTAAGAAGTTGTCTAGATGTGATCAGAGTAATTACAGTCATTGGAGATTATGTGCGTTAATAATTTGAAGCCATTTATATATTTTTGTAGATCATGCAACGTGGTTAAATGAAGTTTGTGATAGGCATTTTGTGGAATTTGCCATTTGATAGTTGCAACGTTGATAATGTATTTTGAAGGCGGACATGAGGTCGTTGTACCCAGTCTAGCGTTATTGTTGAAATTCATGCTGTATGTGCTGAATATTTATGGAGTTTTGTAGCAATTCTTATATTCAAATGTGATATTTGAAATATTGAAGAAATATAATGTCGTTGTGGATAGTTAGATCCAACGTGATGTCGTGGAGACAATAATATTTTTGGCATGATAATTAAATACGATATATAACTTGGAAGTAATAAAACTGTAAGACAACGTTCTATAAACCTTATTAAACAATTTGTTAGGAAATTAAACAAATAAATGAAGTTAATAATACAAGATTTTCTGAAAATAATAATTAATGAAATAATAATCTGAGATTTAAGCATGTTAACGATCTGACCTAATGAAATAAAAATCAGAATGACTAGATGAAATAATAAAATCTAAATAACCAGATGATTGAAATTTAAATAAGTTGATAAATTAAATTTTGAAATAAATTGATGAATTAAATAAGTGGATGAACTAAAGATTGAATTAATTAAACTGATTGAAATAAATTATTAGACGATTGTAATGATGATGAATAACTGAATTAGAAGGTGATGATTAATTAAAGAAGCTGATGATTAATGAATTTATATGCAATTAAATAAATTTAATTGAGAGATAATTCGAAGGAATTGCAACTTGAAATGTGAATTTAAATGATGTAATGATGATGAATAACTGAATTAGAAGGTGATGATTAATTAAAGAAGCTGATGATTAATGAATTTATATGCAATTAAATAAATTTAATTGAGAGATAATTCGAAGGAATTGCAACTTGAAATGTGAATTTAAATGATGTAATGGTGATGAATTAACGATTCTGACAGGAATATTTGGAATTTTGAAGTCAGAATTAATGTGAGAAATATTTAATTTTGATAATAATGATGAGGATGACCAATGAGAATTTGAATTTTCTGTAATTCACAGATAAGAGATTAATGACGATGTAAATAATGTAAATTAATTAGTCAATGTTTAGGAACATTTGATTAACATGTTCTACGTTCAAATTATACCATGCAAACCATAATTTATGTGATATTTAACATGAGTGATTATTATATGTGTATGTTTAGGCAGATTAGTAACTTAATTAAATCCACATTGATGTTAAATTAAAGAGAATTAGGTCTCAGGTTTCACAAATGTCAGTGACGAAAGACATAGTGCGGCAGTGATCCTGAGAACCCAAGAGAACTTTATACATTTTTCTTGATAAGTGGATTGAAATAATTTTGCATTAGAAAGGAGATGGTTCGATTTTTGGACAATGACAATTTAACTTTGCATTCGACCATACTCTTAGGTAGGAATTATATTTAAAATGTCTGTCTGACTATCAAAGTAAAATAAATTTGTTTTTATCTTAGTTGTGATCTGATGATGGTGTGATGTTCCTTTTTCTTTCCTTGTCTTGAGTAAGGCTTATCCGGAAAGGAAGTGGTTTTGCTAGGAATTCAGTTGATGGCGCCCATTTATATTTGAATTATTTTTATTAACTTAAGCCCGTAACGACCCTAGAGATACTTTGTCTCGTGAAACCCACTGCTTTTTCAAGAACTCAGCTGAATTTCCGACACATTCCTTATTTGACTAGAGGTTCATTTAACTCCGCTCTGTCCTGGAACTCCAGGGATGTGATGTTATAGCAGATGGGTCATCGCATCCCCAGGACGAACGGGTACAACCCTAAAGTTGTGTACGGTGATAAAGAGTACTACTAGAAGTTCACCTATGAGACTTCCAAAAACCTGGTAACTAAAAAACCAACATGGCGGCCAAGCGTAGTTGAGACTTTTAAATAGACCTTTCTCGCGATTTAACCATCCGAACGTAATGAAACTTGGTACAGCAAATGATTATACACATTGTAATGCACTGGCATCTAATTTAATTCAATTGTTTACATAACCTCAAAATGGCGGCTTGCGAAATATTTCACCGGCATTCTATATCTCCGAAACTATTACAGATATCACCCTGAAATTTTGTACTATGATAAAGGGCACTGGTACAAGTTTATCTATGTAACTTTCATAAACCTCTAAAGTACAAAACGAACAAGGCGGCCATGCAATGTTGAAACATTTTAATAGACTTTTATCGTGATTCAACTCTTTGAGCGCAGTGAAATGTGGTAGAGTAAATGATTATAGATATTGTGATGCACTGGAATCCAACTCAGTTCAATTGTATACATAACCTCAAGATGGCGGCTGTGCGAAATTTTAAAATTAAGTTTTTATTTCTTGTGTCGTAATCATGCGATCGAAGTGAAAGTTTGAATAATAAAGTTATGCAATAATTTTCCTTTAATGTTACATAACTCTATGGCCTATACATATATCAATCCAAAATGGCGAGCATCCGAAATATTTAGACGGTTCTTAATATCTACGAATCTTTTACAGCAATCAAACTCATTTTTATGTTCGTAGAGGCTATGAACACAAGTTCACCTATAGGACTTTCAGTAACCTGGTGAGCAGAAATCCAACATGGCGGCGACGCGAATTATACATATTTAAATGAATGTTTGGAGTGATTTAACCATCCGAGTGCAGTGAAACTTTGCACGTTAATTGCTTATACATATGTTAATCCACTGGCATCTAATTTATTTCAATTGTTTTCATAACCACAAGATGGCAGCTGTACGAAATTTTAAAATCTCGTTTTTAGAATACTTTTCACATATTGAAAATATGAGGAAAAGGTAGACTTATGAGATCGGGCAAATGTGTGTGTGTGTGTCTGTCTGTCTGTCTGTCTGTCTGTCTGACTGTCTGGCTGTGTGTGTGTGTCCCCCTATGAACTCCTGAACGGCTGCAGCAATCGAAACAAAATTTGGTAGGAGTAAAGATCTATACCTGAATATCTCACTGCCATATTTGAAAATGATGTCAGTGCTACCAACTGCTGAAAAATCGCAATTGAAATTTGAGCTCCATGTTGGATATCTTGGAAGGTATGAATGGGAGCTATTTCAAAATTGGTACACGTATAGATAATATAATTGCAGTTTAATTTCCAGGAGGCCATACATGGCAGTGGTGCCAAAATGATTAGAAGCCTGCTGATAGGTCCAAATTTTAAATGCATATAACTTCTACACTATCAATTTGATTTCAACCAAATTTTGTATGTGATATGCGTACATAAACAGATATGACTGAGCGTATTCTTAAGAGCCACCAGGGCTGACAACTGTTAATAAATGATCTCATTTTTTTATAAAATAAACCATATATCAGAAAGTTTGCAAGCCGACAGCTTTAAACTATGCACACGTGTAGTACCTGACATTCTATACTAATTTGAAGTAACTTATATCCGTCAGTGCTACCAACATGATTCTAAGCCTGCTGAGAGGTCCGAATTTAAATACCTGTAACTTCTATACTATTATTTGGATTTCAACCAAATTTCGTGTGTGCTATGTGTACCATAACAGATATGACTATGCCGATTCTTAAGAGTAACCAGGGCTGCCAACTCTCAATAAATACTGTCTCTATTTTTGTTTCCCTAATATCAATACCGTATATCAGAAAGTATGAAAGCCAATAGCTCTAAACTTTTCACCCGTATAGTACCTGGCATTCTAGATTAATTTGGAGTAAATAATATAGGCCTACGCCAGTGCTACCAACATGATTCTAAGCCTGCTGATAGGTCCAATTTTAAGATTCATGTAACTTCTATACTAACAAATGGATTTCATTCAAAATTGACACAGCAATAGATCATATTGTTGCAGATTATTTCTGACCAATACATGTATGTCATTGTTGCCAACATGATTTTACGCGCGCTGTTAGATCCAATGTTTAACTGCATGTAACGTCCATGCTCTCCATTGGACTTCAACCAAATTTTGTATTCTGCACCTTAAGAGATGGAACTAACAATATAATCAGTCACCAGGGCTGCCAACTGTAGTGCTCTATAAGGCTACAGGTATATTTCGAACTAATTAGAAATTTCGATATTACCAACTTAATTTCGCTATTTTTCTAGATAGGTCTATATAGATAGGCATGAATCTTAAATTTTAAGAAAGGTAGGCTCTTTAGTTCGTCACGGAACTTCTTGTTACTTCTTGTGTTCTAATCATGCGATTGAAGTTTTGATAACCTGCGTACAGAATAATCTTAATGTAATATCACATGAATAACAAGATGTTCAGTAAAGAACATATAGCCTACTTTCTCCTAAATGCATGGGTATTGTTATAACTCTTTGTCATTTTCAAGGAGTATGATTGAATGTTGGTTGAAGTAGCTTGTTGAAATACAACGAGCTATAGGGATATTAAACATGAATATGAGGTGCCCTTTGCTAGTGCTACCTCTGTACCAAATTTCGTTCCATTCGGTTTCACCGTGTTTGAATTAATAGGGGAAATCGATTCTGACACAAAGATTGCCACCATCCGCAAACTATTAGGCGAATGACCTATTAGATTGGTCAAAGAATGCTCCCTCCATAAAGGTATGTAGTTGCAAAATTTGGTAGAGATCGGATGATTCGGTTAATGGTAATTTGATTTAAGCTTTGAACATTCGTGTGGCCGCCATAACGTTTCAGTCAAGATGGCGGCGATATAAAACATGACACTGAGGTGCCCTTTGCTAGTGCTACCTCTGTACCAAATTTCGTTCCATTCGGTTCCACTGTGTTCGAATTAATAGGGGGAATCAATTTTGACATAAAGATGGCCGCCATCCGCAAACTATTAGATGAATGACCTATTAGATTGGTCAAAGGATGCTCCCCCCAGGAAGGTATGTTGTTGCAAAGTTTGGTAGAGATCGGATGGTTATGTTAGTCGTAATTTGATTTAAGCTTTAAACATTTTTGTGGCCGCCATTACGTTTCTGTCAATATGGCGGCGATATTAATCATGACTATGAGGTGCCCTTTGCTAGTGCTACCTCTGTACCAAATTTCTTTCCATTCGGTTTCACCGTGTTTGAATTAATAGGGGGAATTTATTTTCACACAAAGATGGTCGCCATCCGCAAACTATTAGGCTAATGACCTATTCATTTGATCAAAGGATGCTCCCTCCATAAAGGTATGTTGTTGCAAAATTTGGTAGAGATCGGATGTTAGGATAGTCGTAATTTGATTTAAGCTTTGAACATTTGTGTGGCCGCCATTGCGCTTCCGTCAGGATGGCGGCGATATAAAACATGACACTGAGGTGCATTTTATTAGTACTACCGCAGTACCAAATTTCGTTCCATTCGGTCGCACCGTGCTCGAATTAATAGGGGGAATCGATTTTCACACAAAGATGGCCGCCATCCGAAAACTGTTACGCTGATGACCTATTAGATCGGTCAAAGGGTGCTCCCTCCATAAAGGTATGTAGTTGCAAAATTTGGTAGAGATCGGATGATTAGGTTAATCGTAATTTGATTTAAGCTTTGAACATTCGTGTGGCCGCCATTACGTTTCAGTCAAGATGGCGGCGATATAAAACATGACACTGAGGTGCCCTTTGCTAGTGCTACCCCTGTACCAAATTTCGTTCCATTCGGTTCCACTGTGTTCGAATTAATAGGGGGAATCAATTTTGACATAAAGATAGCCGCCATCCGCAAACTATTAGGCGAATGACCTATTAGATTGGTCAAAGGATGCTCCCCCCAGAAAGGTATGTTGTTGCAAAGTTTGGTAGAGATCGGATGGTTATGTTAGTCGTAATTTGATTTAAGCTTTAAACATTTTTGTGGCCGCCATTACGTTTCTGTCAATATGGCGGCGATATTAATCATGACACTGAGATGCCCTTTGCTAATGCTATCTCTGTACCAAATTTCGTTCCATTCGGTTTCACCGTGTTTGAATTAATAGGGGGAATCGATTCTGACACAAAGATAGCCACCATCCGCAAACTATTAGGCGAATGACCTATTAGATTTGTCAAAGGATGCTCCCTCCATAAAAGTATGTAGTTGCAAAATATGGTAGAGATCGGATGATTCGGTTAATGGTAATTTGATTTAAGCTTTGAACATTCGTGTGGCCGCCATAACGTTTCAGTCAAGATGGCGGCGATATAAAACATGACACTGAGGTGCCCTTTGCTAGTGCTACCTCTGTACCAAATTTCGTTCCATTCGGTTCCACTGTGTTCGAATTAATAGGGGGAATCAATTTTGACATAAAGATGGCCGCCATCCGCAAACTATTAGGCGAATGACCTATTAGATTGGTCAAAGGATGCTCCCCCCAGGAAGGTATGTTGTTGCAAAGTTTGGTAGAGATCGGATGGTTATGTTAGTCGTAATTTGATTTAAGCTTTAAACATTTTTGTGGCCGCCATTACGTTTCTGTCAATATGGCGGCGATATTAATCATGACTCTGAGATGCCCTTTGCTAGTGCTATCTCTGTACCAAATTTCGTTCCATTCGGTTTCACCGTGTTTGAATTAATAGGGGGAATCAATTCTGACAGAAAGATGGCCACCATCCGCAAACTATTAGGCGAATGACCTATTAGATTGGTCAAAGGATGCTCCCTCCATAAAGGTATGTAGTTGCAAAATATGGTAGAGATCGGATGATTACGTTAATGGTAATTTGATTTAAGCTTTGAACATTCGTGTGGCCGCCATTACGTTTCCGTCAAGATGGCGGCGATATAAAACATGACACTGAGGTGCACTTTGCTAGTGCTACCTCTTTACCAAATTTCGTTCCATTCGGTTCCACTGTGTTCGAATTAATAGGGGGAATCAATTTTGACATAAAGATGGCCCCCATCCGCAAACTACTAGGCGAATGACCTACTAGATTGGTCAAAGGATGCTCCCTCCATAAAGGTATGTAGTTGCAAAATTTGGTAGAGATCGGATGATTAGGTTAATCGTAATTCGATTTAAGCTTTGAACATTCGTGTGGCAGCCATTACGTTTCAGTCAAGATGGCGGCGATATAAAACATGACACTGAGGTGCCCTTTGCTAGTGCTACCTCTGTACCAAATTTCTTTCCATTCGGTTTCACCGTGTTTGAATTAATAGGGGGAATTTATTTTCACACAAAGATGGTCGCCATCCGCAAACTATTAGGCTAATGACCTATTCATTTGATCAAAGGATGCTCCCTCCATAAAGGTATGTTGTTGCAAAATTTGGTAGAGATCGGATGATTAGGATAGTCGTAATTTGATTTAAGCTTTGAACATTTGTGTGGCCGCCATTACGTTTCCGTCAGGATGGCGGCGATATAAAACATGGCACTGAGGTGCATTTTATTAGTACTACCGCTGTACCAAATTTCGTTCCATTCGGTCGCACCGTGCTCGAATTAATAGGGGGAATCGATTTTCACACAAAGATGGCCGCCATCCGCAAACTATTACGCTGATGACCTTTTAGATTGGTCAAAGGATGCTCCCTCCATAAAGGTATGTATTTGCAAAATTTGGTAGAGATCGGATGATTAGGTTAATCGTAATTTGATTTAAGCTTTGAACATTCGTGTGGCCGCCATTACGTTTCAGTCAAGATGGCGGCGATATTAAACATGACACTGAGGTGCCCTTTGCTAGTGCTACCTCTGTACCAAATTTCGTTCCATTCGGTTTCACCGTGTTTGAATTAATAGGGGGAATTGATTTTCACACAAAGATGGCTGTCATCCGCAAACTATTAGGCTAATAACCTATAAGTTTGGTCAAAGGATGCTCCCTCCATAAAGGTATGTTGATGCAAAGTTTGGTAGAGATCGGATGGTTATGTTAGTCGTAATTTAACTTAAGCTTTGAACATTTGTGTGGCCGCCATTACGTTTCTGTCTATATGGCCGCAATATAAAACAAGACACTGAGATGCCCTTTCCTAGTGCTACCTCTGTACCAAATTTCGTTCCATTCGGTTTCACCGTGTTTGAATTAATAGGGGGAATTGATTTTCACACAAAGATGGCTGCCATCCCCAAACTATTAGGCTATTGACCTATTCATTTGGTCAATGGATGCTTCCTCTATACGGGTATGTTGTTGCAAAATTTGGTAGAGATGGGATGATTAGGTTAATCGTAATTTGATTTAAGCTTTGAACATTTGTGTGGCCGCCATTACGTTTCCGCCAAGATGGCGGCAATATAAAACATGACACTGAGGTGCCTTTTGTTAGTACTACCTCTGTACCAAATTTCGTTCCATTCGGTCGCACCGTGTTCGAATTAATAGGGGGAATCGATTTTCACACAAAGATGGCCGCCATCCGCAAACTATTACCCTGATGTCCTATTAGTTTGGTCAAAGTATACTCCCCCCATAAAGGTATGTTGTTGCAAAATTTGGTAGAGATCGGATGATTAGGTTAGTCGTAATTTGATTTAAGCTTTGAACATTTGTGTGGCCGCCATTACGTTTCCGTCAAGATGGCGGCGATATAAAATATGACACTGAGGTGTCCTTTGCTAGTGCTACCTTTGTACCAAATTTCGTTCAATTCGCATTCACCGTGTTCGAATTGATAGGGAGGGACAGACATTCAGAGTACACACACTCACACACACACAGACACACACAAGCACAAACAGACTCACTCACACACATACACACACACACAGACTCACACACACACACATACACACACACAGACAGACAAACTTTCTTCGCCCTGTGTTGATCTCATAAGTCTACTTTCATTTTTTGCAAAAATCGAAAGTAGGCTAAAAATCCAACCTGCGAACCATCTGAAATATTTAGAAGGTTCTCAATATCTACGAATCTATCACAACCTTCAAACTGAAAATGTGTATGTTGACAGAGGCAATAAACATGACTAGGATGTATGAAAATAGGCTGTATAGTTCTTCACGGAACTATTTTACTTTTAGCGTATGGCTTTTAGTGCCGGGAGTGTCCGAGGACAAGTTCGGCGCGCCAGTTTTGTAACTGCTTCGAGGCGGACACCCAAGGTGTGAGCTACAAGTACCGTCGCGTGTGGAGTTGTCTGGGGAGGAAAGTTGGAAGCTCTTTAGTTAGGGACCAACCCCGGCATTTGCCTGGAAGGAAGTTGGGAAACCACATAAGACCATCTTCAAGGTTGCAGGCGGGGGGATTCGAACCTCCTTGCCCTCCCCGGATGTTAGCGATTGACAGCAGTCATGCCGTAACGACCACGGCTAACTCACCCGGTTCCTTAGAAATGTTTCACCCTTATCAACTTAGGCTACACCTTTTCCCATAAGGAATTGTGTCTGGAAAGTTTCAGAATTGGGGTTTCCGAGGGGTACCTGAGCTTCAACTGGTTTCTATTAGCCTACTTTCGATTTTTGCAAAAAATGAAATAGACTTATAAGATCAACACAGGGCGAAAAAAAGTGTGTCTGTCTGTGTGTGTGTGTGTGTTAGTGTGTGTGTGTATGTCTGTGTGAGTCTGTGTGTGCGTGTACTCTGAATATCTGCCCCCTCCCTATCAATTCGAACACGGTGAACGCGAATTGAACGAAATTTTGTACAAAGGTAGCACTAGCAAAGGACACCTCATTGTCATGTTTTATATCGCCGCCATCTTGACGGAAACGTAATGGCGGCCTCACAAATCTTCAAAGCTTAAATCAAATTACGACTAAACTAATCATCCGATCTCTACCAAATTTCTCAACAACATACCTTTATGGGGGGAGCATCCTTTGACCAAACTAATAGGTCATCAGCATAATAGTTTGCGGATGGCGGCCATCTTTGTGTGAAAATCGATTCCCCCTATTAATTCGAACACGGTGAAACAGAATGGAACGAAATTTGGTACAGAGGTAGTACTAGCAAAGGGGACCTCAGTGTCATGTTCTATATTGCCGCCATCTTGACGGAAACGTATTGGCGGCCACACAAATGTTCAAAGCTTAAATCAAATTACGACTAACCTAGTCATCCGATCTTTACCAAGTTTTGCAACAACATACCTTTATGGAGGAAGCATCTTTTGAACGAATTAAAAGGTCATTACCCTAATAGTTTGCGGATGGCGGCCATCTTTGTGTGAAAATCGATTCCCCCTATTAATTCAAACACGGTGAAACCGAATGGAACGAAATTTGTACAGAGGTAGCACTAGCAAAGGGTACATCAGTGTCATGTTTTATATCGCCGCCATCTTGAGGGAAACGTAATGGCGGCCACACAAATGTTCAAAGCTTAAATCAAATTACGATTAACCTAATCATCCGATCTCTACCAAATTTTGCATCAACATACCTTTATGGAGGGAGCATCCTTTGACCAAACTAATAGGTCATTAGCCTAATATTTTGTGGATGGCGGCCATCTTTGTGTGAAAATCGATTCCACCTATCAGTTCGAACACGGTGAAACCGAATGGAACGACATTTAGTACAGAGGTAGCACTAGCAAAGGGCACCTCAGTGTCATGTTTTATATCACCGCCATCGTGACGGAAACGTAATCGCTGCCACCCAAATGTTAAAAGCTAAAATGTAATTACGTCCAACCTAATAATCTAGTGTCTACCAAATTTAGCAACAACATATCTTTATGTGCGAAGCATATTCTGACCAAACCGCAAGATCATCAGCCCAATAGTTTGCAAATGGTGGCCAAGTATGTGTGCAAATCGATTCCCCCTATCAATTCAAACATGGTGAAACCGAATTGAACGAAATTTGGTACAGAGGTAGCACTAGCAAAGGGCACCTCAGTGTCATGTTTTATATCGCCGCCATCTTGACGGCAACGGAATGACGGCCACCCAAATGTTAAAAGCTTAAATCAAATTACGACCATCCTAATAATTTTATCTCTACCAGATTTTGCAACAACATGCCTTTTTATGGAAAGCATCTTATGACTGACTACAAGGTCATCAGCCCAATAGTTTGCAAATAGCAGCCATGTATGTGTGCAAATCCATTCCCCATATCAATTCAAACATGGTGAAACCGAATTGAATGATTTCTTTTACAGAGGTAGCACTAGCAAAGGGCACCTCATATTCATATTTAATATCCCTATAGCACGTTGTATTTCAACAAGCTACTACAACCAACATTCAATTATACTCCTTGAAAAGGACAAAGGGTTATAACAATACCCATGCATTTAGGATAAAGTAGGCTATATGTTCTTTACTGAGCATCTTGTTTTTTCATTGACTTTGGAATATACCTCTCAGTCTGGTGATTTCAATCCATAGTTCATGAATATTTGAATAGTTCAAGAGCGGATCATAAGTTAAATGACTCCAAAACCCTCAGCTCTAAATTCACACGAAAAGTAGAGTGAAGCATTCCAAGCAAAACGTGTGGCATTTTGCATTAGAAAATCTCCTCTGTTAGCCCTAAATAATCATTTTTAGCCTATTTTCATTTATGAAAAAAATAGGCTGATGAGATCACCTTTTGTCCGTGTGTCTGTCTGTGTGTGCGTGTGTGATGGTGTGTGTCCCACCCCCGAATAACTTCTAAACGGCTGAAGCGATTTCAATCAAACTCGGTAAGTTCATAGCACTATTTAGGACTACCTCAACCGTGCCCTTCAAATTTTCTTATGTCTAGCCAATCCAACATAACGGCTGTGCGAAATATTCCACCAGCATTCAATATCTCCGAAACTCTTTCCGATATAACCCTGGAATATTTGACAGTGATAAAGTGAACTACTAGAAGGTCACCTATGTGACTTTTGAAACCCTGGTAACCACAAAACCAACATGGCGGCCAAGCGAATTTGCGACTTTAAATAGACGTTTCTCACGATTTAACCAACCGAACGCAATAAAACTTGGTACAGTATATGTTTATACACATTGTAATACACCGACATCTAACTTCGTTCAATTGTTTACATAACCTCAAGATGGCGGCTGTGCGAAATATTTCACCGGCATTCTATATCTCTGAAACTATTAGAGGTGTCACCCTGAAATTTTGTACGGAGATAAAGGGCACTACTGGAAGTTCATCTATAAGACTTTCAAAAACCGGTTAACTACAAAACGAATATGGCGGCCAAGCGAAATTGAAAATTTTAAATAGACCTTTATCGCGATATAATGATTCAAACGCAATGAAACTCGGTACAGAAATTTTATACACATTTTAGTGCACTGGTATCTAATTTAGTTCAATTGTTTACATAACCTCAAGATGGCGGCTGTGAGAATTTTAAAATTAAGTTTTTATTTCTTGTGTCGTAATCATGCGATCGAAGTGAAAGTTTGAATAATGAACCTACGCAATAATTTTCCCTTAATGGTACATGACCCTATGGTCTATACATACAACAATCCAACATGGCAACCATCCGAAATATTTAGATGGATCTCAATATCTACGAATATATTACAGCAATCAAACTGAATTTTTTAATGTTCATAGGGGCTATGAATATAAGTTCACCTATAGGACTTTCAATAACATGGTGATCACAAATCCAACGTAGCGGCGACGCGAAGTATAAATATTCACATGGTCGTTTCTCGCAATTTAACCATCCGAGTGCAGTGACACTTGGTACAGTAAATCCTTATACAAATGTTAATCCACTGGCATCTATTTTATCATTTGTTTCCACAACCACAAGATGGCAGCTGTGCGAAATTTTAAATTCTCCTTTTTACTTCTTTTGTCCTAATCATGCGATTGAAGTTTGAATACTACACGTACACAATAATCTTCATGTAACAGTACATAACTCTAAGACCTACATATGTAAAAATCCAACATGGTGACCATCCTAAAAATTTAGTCGGTTCTCAATATCTACGAATCGTTTACAGCAATCCAACTGAAATTTTGTAAGTTGATAGAGGCAATTAACATAAGTAGGATATATGAAAATAGGCTGTATATTTCCTCATGGAACTACTTGTTTATTTTGAGTTTCTTAAATGAAAATATAATTATCACTCTTGGTTAAACATTGAAAGTAATTTCACCGTCTTGTAAACATGTTTAGTACATTAAGCCGTGAAATGTATCCATGTTATATTGAGAAACTCTCGTCGAGTCTAATAATTTGCACACGTCTGTAGTTCTGTCTTGTAGAAAATAGTCAATGGTTTACTTTTGTGAATTTAAATTACCTTTATGTATATACATACTGCGTTTTTAACTGCTTTATTCACAGTGAAGTTAGTACCAACTTTTTTTGAGAATTTTTAGAAATATTTTACATTAATGTTATAAGATATTTTTAGCCTACTTTCGATTTTTGCAAAAAATGAAAGTAGACTTATGAGATCAACACAGGGTGAAAAAAGTGTGTCTGTCTGTGTGTGTGTGTGTGTATGTGTGTGTGTGAGTCTCTGTGTGTGTGTGTCTGTGTGTGTGTGAGTGTGTGTACTCTGAATGTCAGTCCCCCCCCTATCAATTCGAACACGGTGAATGCGAATTGAACGAAATTTGGTACAAAGGTAGCACTAGCAATGGACACCTCAGTGTCATGTTTTATATCGCCGCCATATTTACTAAAACTGAATGGCGGCCACTCAAACGTTCAAAACGTAAAATCAAATAACGACTAACCAAATCATCCGATCTCTACTAAATTTGGTAACAACATACCTTCGTATAGGATGCGTCTTGTGACCAAACTACAAGGTAGTCTGCCATACCATTTCAGGATGGCGGCCGTGCGAATTATGCAAACTTTATAATCCATATCATGGGACCCACCAGTTCCGATTATCGAGCCGAGAATCGTTTTAACTGTTCTAAAGGAAGAGGCACGTTCGAAATTAAAAGTTTATTTTGTAATACTATAGTGCAGACGTGATTTTAAAAAGCTGAGCCGATTCAGTAATAAGACAAGATGGCAGCGGATATCTTGTGCCTGACTTATATTTCACTAATTTGAGTATTGCATGCAATATAGCGTACTGATACAAAATAAATAAACTTTGTATGAAATGCTTTATAGCCTATATAAATAATATACTCCAGTGATGAAATCGTTTAGTATAAATCATTATTTGCTAACAAGTTCTATGTAAGTCATTTTATATAGAACGGTATTCGTTGACACAATTAGCTCAGTGGTAGAGCGTTAGCCTATCGCTCAAATGCCTATGGTTCAAACCCGATCAGAGCTAGGTTTTTTGCTTGAAATGTTATATGTTTATTGTTTTGTAATGACTCAGATGTTTTAAAATTAAGCGTTATATTGTGCATATTATGGTGTAAAATATATATTTAATTAAAACATAATTCGCCAGCAGATTTACTCGAGACATCTAGCTGCCAAAAAGGTAACTGCACGCCGACCTACTTATTAACTTCCAGATTTTATTGAAAAGTTTCTTCTTCTGGCCGCTAGAATGCACTCGCTCTGTTAGGATTGTATTGTTCGATATTTCACCACAAGATGTCACGACTAGTCTACGTGGGGCTCCATTGATTACTACACCATTGGCATTCTATGCGCATCGAATTTGAAGAATGACAAGATGATACTACGATACATTTTTACTTTTTATTTTAAAGGGTTTGTAACAGCCTATTTTGCGTTACTTGAAAATGTTATTTGAAGTAAAGAACAAAACGATTTCACATAGTAACTGAATTCAAGCCGTTGGTGTTAGTTCAGGTTATTAATTACTACTTTTATTTCAGGCAAATAGCAATCGAAAATATCCACATAGTTTGTATACACACGTCTCTGTAGGGTCATGGAAAGATTTGTTAATTCAATTAGGGTTGTGAAAGCCATGTACAACCAGACGTGTAAAGACATGCCTCAACTCAAAGTTGGATGTTGCCCACGGCAGGTCGTATATGTAATAATAATAATAATAATAATAATAATAATAATAATAATAATGTTATTGGTTTTACATCCCTTTTAACTACTGCTGCTTTTAGAGACACCGGGCTGCCGGAATTTTGACCCGAAGGGGTTCATTAACGTGCCAGTAAATGTACTGACACGGCTCCTTCGCATTTGTGCACCCTCAAATGCCAGCTGACTGCGCCAGGATACGAACCTGCAACCTAGGGCCCAGCAAGCGAGAACGTTACCGCTGAGCCACGCAGCCAGTCCGGTCGATTATGTCTCCAGATCCATAACATTCTTGATATACTTCTTATCTTTCTTTCTTTCTTTCTTTCTTTCTTTCTTTCTTCAATGATGGTAGCAGTTTTTATCTAGGTTGTGGCGTTTGGTAGAGGTAAATCATTTCTAAGGTCTTCAACAAAGAATAGTTCTATTATACTCTTTGATAATAACAACGAGTTATAACTATACTCATACATTTAGGAGAAAGTAGGCTATATGTTCTTTACTGAACATCTTGTTTGAGTTTTGGCCTTATTATTCTAGGGGTGCGATATAACAATCCTGAAAGTACAGCGCACAGTTTTAAGAGCGAAATACTACTTGTAACCAACGTGCAATGACGGTTGGAACATACCGCAAATGAACCCATTTTACACGTGGAACTTCATTGATATGTATGTCCGCTATATAAGTTGTACAAGTATGAAGGTGAACAGTTTAGGTAGTTAGTTAGTTGTTATTGTTTTAAGGGGCGGAACTACGAGGTAATCAACAGTTTGTTTTTCTTTTGTTGGATCTGGCTGTTAACCTCATTGGGAATTAGAGAAATGTCGACATGCCCACCGGAGCTCGTAGCGCTGATTGAGTTCGAAATCAATTACTGTCTTAACTAGCTTTTCCATCGCGAGGTGTGGGGGCTATTCCTCTGGGAATAAACACAGAAATAAAGTAAACTTTTATTAATTGAGTTCATTGACCACAAATTCATCGCAAACCTGTCCAAAGCAAGCAGAAAAGTTACTACGTGAAACACAATTACGGTTGTTTTATTTAACCCGGCTACAAATAAAACAAGTAGTTGTTTGAAGACATAACAAAGCCTATATTAATAATTTCCACTGTACCCCAGGCATTATATGCAAGAAACACGGCCAACCTCAAAAAAAATAATGTAAAGCTGAAATTTGGCATAGATGTTCACTAGTACCGTAGAAACAAATCCTGAAAAGTCCCCATCTCTGCGGTGTCCGCTTCATAGTTTTTGGAGGGTTCAAAAGGGCTTAAATAGGGCCTTAGTGCCAAAAACAGCATTTTTGCTTCTTGCTTTAAAATTATTTACTCAAATTTAGTTCTCGCGAGCTTTAGCAATTAATAAAAATGTACCAGTAGGATAACGGACTTATCAGGCCTACTTATTGCTATTGACGAAGGAAAAAAAACGACTAATTAAACATTTTTAGCACTACTTTACACGAAAATTTGGTTAATTTGTGAGCAGGTCATTATTTTTTAAACAACTGCTGATATTGACTAAAGACCCAGAATAAAAGTTACAAATCATACTTTTAGCTTTACATTGCCACATTACCCATGTCTATGCGAGAAACGGTTACCGAGTTACGGTCCCAAAGCATAACCGCTGTTGACAAGGCACCCGATCGCGTTTCTAAGTGACAGCACTCGGCAGGCCAACAATACACCAAATAATTAATTCAGCTTCTAAACAGTCTTGGATTTTCAGCAAATTTGGCGGAAGTCCACAGGTACGAAGTTTCAGCGCTTCGTGAAGAACGTCCAATCCCGAATGCTGGAGCGTTCACGCAGTTTTGCTTTGCCAACGCTGAAAATTACATAAGGACATTGGACGAGCGAAACACATTTCACTGCATGGGAGGCATCAAGTGCACAGGTCCAGCGCCTGACAGTGAAATATCTCCACTCAAACGTACACGAGAAGTTCCTAATGCTGGTGTGATTGCGGCGATGGAAAAGTTCAACATTTCGTGGTATCGGAAGCCCTCTTCCCTTGGTTCAAAGGACGTAAAGATTAAGGAGTTAACTGTGGAAGCCCCAAACTCTGTGGCTATTGCGTCGATGATGGACTCCTTGCGGTTATCTGGACGGTGGTCAGGTATTAATTTACCCGCCTCGTGGAACGGCTTTATGAAGACGTCACTGTCTGCTCATGCTCAACCAGCTCCCCAGACGACGTCAGTTGATACCCTGTCGTTCATTAACTTGGAACCGAGCTATCCATCAACTATACATTCCGCGTTGAAGTTTGCCGCAAGAGAGTGCGTGGAACTGAAACAAAGCACTTGTTTCGGAACCTTTGACCAGCCCCTATACGCGAAAGCTGCAGAGATAGTCGCATCGGACACTTCAGAGGAACTCAAAAACGTGGTTGTTCGTCTAGGCGGATTTCACATTCTAATCTCGTTTCTTGGGGCAATCGGCTACGTGATGAATGGAAGCGGTTTGGAGGAGCTCTGGGCGGAAATATACGCTAAATCGTCAGTGACTCACATGATGTCTGGACACGCATATTCTAGGTAGGCTTGCAATTAGCTCGCTCTTAAAAATGATTACGTTATGCCTTCAATTTCAAATGTATCAATAACGCGAAAATGTGCATGTTCTATGGCCCTCAGAGAGCATTTTCTGACAAAACAGGCTGTCGGGACAATGTTACTCAACATGAACGACGGGCTGAAAGATGACAAGGACGAAATACAGGCGCGTTTTACCTCATTCCAAGAAGGCACCGCCAACGACTTGCTATCATATCCTTGCCTTCAACGTCTCAAAGAGTCGCTTATTGACACGTTTTCTTCAATGAGCCAGAAATCTCGCACAGGAAATCTGTGGGCAGAGTACATCAAACAGCAAGCCTGGAAAATATTGAGGATTCCGCATCTTTACGCGAGGAAATGAAGGTATTCGTCTCTACGGCTCCAGATGAAAAGGCCATACGGCTCCAGATGAAAAGGCCATACTATCAGCTGGAGAGAAGTTCGCCATTAGTCTCTATGATAGTGCCAAATCGGAGTGCAAAAGCCTCGACGAACTTCGGGTAGTGAAATACAGCCAAAAGATTGCCAAACAACCGGTCACAGCGTCATTTCAGCTGGCTTCACTTCCGCCGACTTCAGCGGCATGCAAACAAAATATACTTGCGGGTATATTTGCAAGTTCAGGAACGGTTAGGATTTTCTTTAGGCCCAACCCAATGGGGATGGAAATTCCAACACTCAGCTTTAGTTCCAGTGACAACTCATCTTCCAGCTACTCCAGATCATGTCCTCAATTTGGTGTCCTGAAACTGCAAGGCTCTTGTGGCAGCCGGTGTGAGTGCATACGTTCCGGTTTAATGTGTGGGCACTGCAGTGGAAAAGCATGTAGCAACGTCACATTTGATGGCTCAAACGATGAGGAAGACGATTGAGTCCGATGTAAGCTTTGTTTTGCAAGTGTTCTTTGTCTAAAGAAAGCTTTTTAAGCTTTGTTTTGTTATTATTTGCATTATGTATATTATGAATGTACGTTTAACTGCTAACTGCATTAAACTCGTTTTGTTCTATGGAAATTTTTTCTGCTATTTTACCTGGTTTCAAAGGAATACCATCCTAATAGCTCTTGAACAAAGATACAAAATGGTGTCAGCAAAGGTGAATAGAGGAGCCCACCAGAGTAAATTGGCATTCGTTCGAAAAAGCGACTGCCACACTTCCACTTTTATATTTGTAACTGTATCTCTGCTGCTGTTTGTCGGATGAACATGGGCAATGTATCGTTTTAAAGCTACAAGTGTGATTTACAACTTTTACTTCGGGTCTTTAGTCGCTATCAGCAGCTGTTTACACGATAAGTCCCGGCTAATGACAAATTAGCTAAATTTTCATGAGAAAAGTTGAGCTAAAAATGTTTGATTACTCATCTGTTTAAATGTACGTGAATAATTACGACCAACAATAGCGTTATATATAAAGCAGTCCTTCTCTTATTACTATCATAGCTCATTAGAACTGATTTTGGATCAATATTTTGAACGCAGGAAGCAAAAATACTGTTTTAGGCACTTAGGCCCCATTTAAGCCCTTTTGAACTCTCCAAAAACTATGACGCGGACGCCGCAGAGATGGGGACATTTCAGGATTTGTTACTAGGGTACTAGGGAACATCTATACCAAATTTCAGCTTTACATTATTTTTTTTAGGTTAAAACTTAATATGCCTGGGCTACTGGTCCCATATCGGGAGTCAGTTATCGGCTGAGATTATTTCCTGGTAGGGTCAAACCTCAAACTAAGGATAAAGCACCAAGGAAGATTCACATTCATACGCCAGTGAGAAACGTAAAGATCTGAACAACTCTGCCAGTTTATCCCTCAAATTATAGAATCGATTTGAGCTCCTCAGCTAAGTACCTGACAACTAAGACAATTGTTTCACCTTACATGAGAGCAGATGAGAGTGAAGGGACACAACATGACAATGGAATCATGGAAGATCATAGCCGAAGACGTGGTAAACAAAGGAGAAATCAAGCGAAGACTGATGATTGACTGAAGAATACGGCATATTATTATGCCAAAATTGATCGTCAAGTTAGGAGATCTTGTCGTTGTGATACAAATTTGTTAGTTCCAGCAGAGAGGGGTGTGTTGGAGGTTCGGCAGATTGCGAAAACTCCAGATCCTACCGGATTGTGAAGAATCGACAGGAGAAAGCAGTATATCAAACTTTCCAATAAACAACGTGCACGCCAAGTACACAAACCAAACGGGATCACGATTGATGATATATTACCATGATATCCTAATCAACCTCAACAATCCACCACATGCAACTTTGATCAGGAAATAGTACATTATGCAACGAGCCTATGAAAAATCCACAGCCTGCTTCCAGTCTCCGACCGGGTCAGGAATGGAATGAATGAAGCCCCCATCTAGCGGCGAGGATATGAACTGTGCCGGCTGCCGAAGCCTGACGCACTCCTCTGGGGCAATGGTTAAATGGTTGACAGATGAAATGAAATGATAGTGGAGAGTGTTGCTGGAATGAAATTTTGACAGGGAAAACCGGAGTACCCGGAGAAAAACCTGTCTGCCTCCGTTTTGTCCAGCACAGATCTCACATGGAGTGACCGGGATTTGAACCACGGACCCAGTGGTGAGAGGCCAGCGTGCTGCCGCCTAAGCCACGGAGGCTTCAACGAGCCTATAATGGCTATAATTACGACACGAGTATGTTTATAAAACGAGTGTATGCGAGTTTTATAATTTTCACGAGTGTCTTAATTACCATTATAGGCGAGTCGCATACGACTGTTTATGTTCGACGATAATAATAACTTTATTATATGTTTTAACATAAATTTTCATAAATATCTGTTCAGTCACTAGAATGTTGTGATCGGGTGCTGCGCTGGGTAGTATATCTCTGTTTTCGAAGCTCTCTGGCCAACCGACACACGCGCTCTGCGTGCTTCGATGCCATATGTTCAGATTGTGCACCAGTATTCAGTAAAACTGTCACCGAAGTCGTTTCAAAACAACGCGCTGTGTAGAAATTGGATTTGGGGAAATTAAGGTACAGTGCTATTTCTTGTCTCATATTCACCACCTCCGGTAATTTATATAGGCATGTTGGATTTTGAGCGTATGCGCGAAGGTATCCTTATCTAATTGGTCACACAACTGTTTCTTGAGCTCTGATTGGTGGGAGAAACTGTTTCATAATGAAAAATAGTGTTAAAATGAGCCTGATTATGATACAATTTTCTGACACATAACAGTCAGGGTCGAACATAAACACACTTTATGAACTTGATTTACTTACCTCTGACATCTCACAGAAGGAACGAGATCAATGAACAAGGGACTCCGAAGCAACAGAGCAACAGGACTCAACGGATTCAAGTAGAGCAAATTAAGATCAGGTACCAAACCCGTGTCAAAAAGCTACAGCATCTCTTACACAACTTCTGGATAAGAAATAATGTTTCATAACACTGGAGGACTGGACATTATCCAGGCGTTTAAGAAAGGTAACATCTTATATTATTCGAACTGGCATGGCATCATACGTCTTTAGATGTTCGTAAAAGTATTCTACACAATTCCCCTATGATGACTACGTTGTGCCATACACGGCGGTTTGCAAAGATGCAACCAGGCTTGTGTTGTGGAAGGTTGTGCTGTGAACATATTTGTTCTGGTGCAACATTATTTAACAATACACTGAGTAGCATCAGGCACACTCTCTAATTTTCATGAATTTCATAAAGGTATTATTTAACTGCATTTATTTAGAATCACTGTGGACGACTTTCCAAATTTGTGGTGTGCCACAAATTTTCAGGATTTCAGAAACATATATCTGAACTCCTCCAGTTGTGTAAGGATAGATGTGGGAGGTAAGGATTAATTCTTTCGACTCTATGCCTATCTTAATAATCATTTTAGACTTCATCGTAAGAGACGCTACAGCGTATATAAGAGCAGGTATCAACTAGACCAACAAACAAACTTAGACTTTGGTTGGTTGGTTCCTCAGTTTAGGGGCTGCAACAACGTGGCCATATAGCCCCGTGTACTTTGGGTGTGTGTTGAATCTGTCTGATAACCGGTGTTAATTGTGATGACTGTATTAGTGTGTGTTAGCAGTTTTTAATTCAAGTAATAATAATATCGTATGGCCTCGGATGCCTGGTGCAAGCTTTGCTATTTGACACCCTGAGGGTAGCTTACATGTCGAATTTCGTTGTTCCTTGACTATGAAAGTCAAGGAGGTTAGATATCTAAGCTCCTTGAACACTATAGCGCTTTCTAGTAGAGAAATGAGGATCTTTGTGTTGGCGAAAACTCCCGAGATTAATTTTGCCATTATGAACTCGGCCTACTGAATTCAAATGGGTTCTTTGACATGCCAACATCGTATGACATGCTTATCGTATTTTTGCCACCTTTCAAAAATCACTTACCACGGCCAGGAGCGAACCTGCAATCTTGGGGTTAGTAGACCGACACGATATCCACTCACCCACTGTGGCAAGCTTTAATTCAATTAAGGACTGCAGACATTGCATTTTCCAGTAGTTCCTGCTTTTTCCGCCAAACGCCACCGTCAACGACTACTAGTTCTGAACTTGGGTACTAGATGCCACCGCAGTCGGCTCCTGGTAATGAACGTTGGAACTTAAGAGCGTTACTCAAATTTAACCTATAATTTAGCTTCACACAGGTGTAATTAGTAGGAGGTTCTTCAACATGCCATAAATCTATGACATGGGACCACCGACTTTACTTCCCCTCCGAAGGAAGGCATACTGAGGGATTTTAAACGCTCTTAAAAATCCGACGACTTCGGCCGGGTTTGAACCCGCGATCTTGCGCATAGAAGCTCAGCATGCTATTATCTACGCCACAGAAGCCACCAAACCTAGACTTTGCAGACGGCACACTGTTGCCACAGATCACTACAGTCCTCAACCGTGAGCCTACATAATCGGTCTACGTTCCAGTATGGATCAAAACAATCACAAAAATGAGTACCGGAGACATGCAAACCAATATCAACATTGGAACTACTCGGCTGAAGTCTCTCCAGAGTCGCCTATTTAGGAAACATCGTAACTCATGGTAATGACGCTCAATCCAAAGTCCGTATCGGGAAATCTGCTGCTGTGTTCAACCGTCATCGACCACTCTAGGTGTTGGCGTTAGCTCCTATCTCGTTTGCCATCAAGTCATTCCTGTATTTGACCATCCGTATACCGATTGCTATCTAAGTGAGAGAAGCGTGGAAAATGACGGCTGGTATTGCCGGTGAGAAATGTTTTCCGTGATGATTGAGATGGATCCTGAAAATGCGATACACTGACATCATTACCAATGTACCGGGTGAGTTAGCCGTGGTCGTTCCGGCATGACTGCTGGCAGTTGCTCACATCCGGGAGGCGAGGAGGATCGAATCCCCCCGCCGGCAACCATGAAGACGGTCTTCTGTGGTTTCCCATCTTCCTTCCAGGCAAATGCCGGGGTTGGTCCTTAACTATAGGCCACAGCCGCTACCTTCCAATTCCTCGTCCTTCCATTCCAACTTCCCTCCCCAACGGTACTTGTAACTCACCCATTGGGTGTCCGTCTCGAAGCAGCTACAAAACTGGCGAGCCGAACATGTCCTCGGACACTCCCGGCACTAAAAGCCATACGATAAGAAAAAACAATGTAAATGGTGGTTTCAGTGGCGTAGTTGGTAGCATGCCGAGCTCCTATGCCCAAGATCGCGGGTTCAATCCCGGCCGAAGTCGTCGGATTTTTAAGAGCGTTAAAATCCCTCTCGATGCCTTTCTTCAGAGGGGAAATAAAGCCAGCGGGCCATTTTCATAGATTTATGGCTTATAAAAGAACATTCCTCTAACTACAATTATGTGAAGCTAAATTTGTATGTTAGATTTGATCAATGCTCTACTAATTTCCAACGTTCGCCGCCAGGTGCCGGTTGATATGGCAAGTTCAGAGATAGGTGTCGTTGACGATAGCATTTGGCAGCAGAAGTAGGAATTACTTGAAATTGATCGTCTGCAGTCCTTACCTGAATTTCAGATAACACACACTAATGCAGCCAACACAATTAACACCGGTTATCAGACAGATTTTACACACTCCCAAAGTACACGGGGCTACATGACCGCGTTGGCGCAGCCCCTAAACTGAGGAACCAACCAACCAATGATAAGGTTGTTCAGCGTAGTGGCTTTCCTAGCCTGCACAAAATAGTCGTCCGATGTTGACATAAGTAGGCTGGCTATGTTCTGAACGTCTCATGCCCCGAGAGTCATGAAAAGGGTCCCCTTGATTCTTGACGGTCCAGAGTTCGTCCTTGGATCACATAGTGGCGAACTTGCACCAGCAATCTCAAACTTTTGGGTTTATTTTGGAGAGATATTGAGATGGAAGAGGAAGAAATTTGACCAACCGATGTGCATTGCAGCACGGGAGGACCTATGACAAAGATGTAATTTACTTTTCCATTCTATTGTACAAGCTTATGCATTTATGAAGTCCTATTTACTATTGCACATGCTTCGTATAATCCTACCCATCTGCATGGCTTGCACTATTTGTGCATTAAATGATATAATAACAGAAATCTTCAATTTGTCATCATTGTGGTCGTTAAATTTGAATTCTTGGAATAATAATAATAATAATAATAATAATAATAATAATAATAATAATAATTGTGATTATTATTTATTTAAGCGAAAATTCCCCTACAGGAGAGCGATTAAACTAGATAGCATGATGTCATTTGCCTGGAAGGAAGATGGGGAAAGCAGAGAAAACCATCTTCAAGGTTGCCAGCGGGGGGATTCGAACCTCCTCGCCTCCCGGATGTAAGCGACTGCCTGCAGGCACGCCGTAACAACCACAGCTAAATCACCCGGTCTCTTTAATTGTGTAGACCTATGTCCGTCTTGTCACCCTTTTTGTGCAACGGGCGATTAATAATTGTGATAATATTAATAATAATAATAATAATAATAATAATAATTGTAATAATAATAATAATAATAATAATAACCATTCGGAAAAGTGGATTCAATTTTATGGCCGCATAACACGCATGAGCTTGCAGGGACAGACAAGATCTTTTCCTACGTTTTTACAAGATAACCAAAGGACCCTGGTTAATCGAAGTTGAAAACAATCCTCGAGAAGTAGGTATCACACATGAAGACATCCACAAACGTGCACCTCTCCAGAGAAGACTTCAAGCATACAAGAGCTTCCAAGAAAAGCTAGAATTGAATCCCGGCAAGAAGTGGACTAATGAAAGAAAGAAGGCTCACAAAACATGAATGCGAGAATATTGGGGAAGAGTTAGAGCAAACGGTTGAAGTAACGTGATCCACTGCCGGCTGAAACGAACAAAGAAAAACAAAGAATCGTAGTAGTAGTAATTGAAGTTCTAGAGACACATTCTTGGAATTGTTCGCCAAAAGGATTCTCAAACTTGCTTTATCAATGGGGGTCAAGAACAACTGATGTATTGAACTAGGGAAAATCTTCAATAAATTGGCATCACAGAGAAATGTATACGGTGAGATTCTCTTGCTGCAGTGGGGCCGCCGGCCGGCTGCCGGGCGCGCGCACCTTCCGACAACCAACTAAGCTTGGTCAGCAGATTGCGCTGAGGCGAGCTAACCAGGGCCATTAAACTCATTAAGTCACTAAACTTTCAACAACGAGGGTGTGATGTGTCAGCGCAGAGATAATAAGGTAACATAAACAACAGCTTCCCGCAATATTTTATTAATGAAGCAATGTCTTTTTAATTTCCTTGGATTCTGGATGACCTCACGTCACCTGTTCAAGGTTATAACTTACCTTTTCACAGAAGGTGCTGAAAATGTTCTCCTTCAGCTGACAGACAGTAACATTGAAAGTTACATCGTTACATTATGTAGCAACTCTTGTAGCCCCACCCCTGCTTGTTTACTGTAATTATTCGAAGCACGGACCTTAGCACGGTTGATGTTTAATTGTGGAATAATTTTTGATACAAAGTGTACAGATCAATTACCCGTATTCTAGTAGAGATGGAGAAAATATAAAACAGCAGATATCACTCACAACAGAAGGGAATTACAACGTGTAAACGCTAATTTATTTTCATGGTAGAACGCCTGTTTGTCAGCATCATCTGTAAAAAGGTAAGTGTCTTAAACATGATTTGCTGGTGAATTTTAATTAATATACTTGGTTACGGTTTCCACCTGCGCGCAATCCGCGGCCCGAGCTTGGTTGGCTGACGGGGGATGCGCGCCCTGTACAAGATAGATTCCAGTTCAAAACAGTAATCAAAGACTATCCCTTTACTGATAAAATACGTACTAGGATGAAGATTTTCAGTGCCTAGATAAAGATATTTGGGGAGAAGAAATATCAACATCATCAGCTGAATAAGTTGTATCGGACTCCACAGACAGCCAAATGATGCTGATGATGATTATTGTTTTAAGAAGTAGAGCATCAAGATCATCTGGCCCATCTTGTCATGTTATCCTAGCATTCGCGTGAGGCATTGCTTGTGATATTGTTCCAACGTTTTGATGTCGTCTATAAGTTGCCCGGACCACTTCGTGGTGTCGTGGCTAGCATTCTTGGCCATTACCACAGGAGTTCGATTTCCGCATTTGTAGCCTACTTCTTGCAACCAGAACTAATTATGATGGTATTGTTAACTTCGTTGTACTTTTGCACTTGGAATGACATTCCTTGGTGCATAGGTGGCAATGTCGTTGGTCGGTTGGTTGGTTGGTTCCTAACGCAGCTGCGACAACGCGGTCATGTAGCCCCGTGTACTTATGGTGTGTGTAGAATATGTCTGATAACCGGTGTTAATTGTGGTGGCTGTATTAGTGTGTTTTATATGTTTTTAATACAAGTAAGGACAGCAGACTTTGAATTTTTCCAATAGTTCCTACATTCGCCGCTAGTTCAGAACTTAGCTACCAGACGTCACTGCAGTCCGCTCTTGGCAACGAACGTAGGAACCTAAGAGCGTTGTTTACATTTTTAACCTATACAATTTAGCTTCACCCAGGTGTTATTAGTGGAAGGTTCTTTAACATGCCATACATCTATGATATGGGACCGCCGGCATACTGAGGGATTTTTAACAATCTTAAAAAATCCGTCGGATTCGAACACGCGATCTTGAGCATAGAAGCTCAGCATGCTACCGAAGCCGCTGGTGGCAATGACCTCTTCCGCTGTCTGCTCATACACTAACAGTGTAGTCGCCAATCAAGCTAAGAACACCCCCAGTGGCTCTCATCTAGTGGGTCGTGGATTGGCAACCACGGGACCCCAGCTGAGTTCGGCATTGCTTCCACTTACTTGTGCCGGGCTGCTCTCTGTCTTATTTCTTGTCAACCTCTCTTGGTCAGCTCTTGTTCTCTTCCGGCCCCCACGATATTAGGGTATCCGAGGCCTAGGGAGTCTCTTCCTTTCCCACCTTAGTTGGCCCTTGTCTCATCTTTCCTGATACCCTCACTCTTCGAGGGGTCAGCCTTCGTTTAATTCCATTAATATCTCATGCCTTCTGCACAAGGCCCTCAAGGAGGCAGGGTGTATGTAGCCCCACCACTATTGGTGCAGCCTAGATATTGCTACACACTCAGGGACTCACGGCTGATGGGTTTGGGGAGTTGGCGACCCCGGGAGATTCCTGAGCTGGGCCCATTTTGTCCCCTTTTTCTTCTGACCTTGGGGCGGGCCCTCTCCTCTTTCCCCTTTCCTATCTGCATTTCATGGCTCCCCTTCCTTCCAAGTCCCTCAAACCTCATTCTTCGAGGGATGAGGGCATTTCTTTTCTTCCTGTCCTTTATTTGCCTTATCCTTTATTTCTTCTTCTAGTCTATAAGTTTGTAGTTCGTATTAGTTATAGTTTTCATTCTCATCTCATCTTTCACTATCACCCAAACCATTAGGGGCCGATAACCTAGATATTAGGTCCCATAAAACACCAATTACCATCATCATCAAGCTAAGAGAGCCGAAACAAGTTGGAATGCAACATATAATTGTGCAAAAAAAAATGACCACAGTGTGCAGTATGACGGGGCGCACGAATTACGAACGGGAGGGTTTTCCATGCCCACCAAGAGAAAATTGTTAATTACTTATACTAGAATTAAAATTAAGAAAAAAAGGAGGTGTGTGGTTTGTTAAGCAGATAAAATGCCTAAACATTGACCATTATGACAATAGTAATAATTAATAACCGTGTTGACGGATAGTATTTTATAGTATGGTTGGTTACTGAGCTTAATGGGCATATATGATCTGCAATTTTTATTACTCATCAAAAACTAATAAAGCGGAGAAGGCCAACAAGTGGATTCGACTGAACTGTTTAGAGGTTAAATGAATGCATAATATGCTTGAGTTCTGTGTTTAGTAAATAACCTGCACATTGCGTTACCCATTAAACAACTAAAACAAGAGAGTGGGCCATCAAGTTGGGAATCGACTGAACTTTTAAGGTTAGAAGACTGTATTATAAATTTTGTTCCATTTGAAGCGACAATTTGGCCTACATCTTTTGCGCTTCTTCATTCTTCTGACAGCGACATCTTCTGACACTACAGTTTCGAACAAAATTAATAGAGTTATAAGGTAGATCTCTTATTTTAATAACCATTTTACTATCACTTTTTAATACATGGCATTTAATTATTACCAAACTTTTCCATTTTTGATTTAAAACAGTTTGTGTAAGGATAACCATTTCTTTTTGGCTTTGTTAACTAGTTTTATAATTTAATATCAATCACGCTGAGGAAGGTATCAATGAAATACCGAAACATGTACGATTAATAATGTAATTAAACGTTTCTTTAGTGTTTGACTAGGCGGTTATATAAAGATATAGTTAACCGGATTCAAAAGAGACAATACCTTTCTGTACAGTAAGCATAGAAATGGGATACCATGAAAAAAACGTAATAAAATGGAACTGGTGGGCACGAAATAGCCCCCCCCCCTCCCCCCGTTCGTATTGCTAGGCTTAACAGGAAAATTCTTCACACTCCCAACTTCAATGAGCTGAAATTACAACAATTTCCAAGCTCGTAAAGGAAACAACAGCCACAACATGTTTGCCTAGTTTTCACATTCGTACATCATTGCAGAAACAAGTACCTAATTTAGTCGTCCAGTTGCAAAACTCGTTTAATCCACTTGTGAATATGGATCATGTCGTAACATTATTTATTTTATTATTGTATTTTATTTTACTTTATTTCATTTCGTTTATTTTGTTTTAAATTGTTTTGTTTAATTTTTGTTTTATGTTATTATTTTTATTTATTTTCTTTTATTTTGATTTTGTTTTGTTTATATTGTTTTATTTTATTTTATTTTTGATTTTCCAGAAAACAAACACAAAACCAAAAACCATAAACACAAAGCAAAAGTAAAATTCAAAAGCAAAAGCACAAAGCAAACAGAAGACCAAAAACCAAAAACACGAACAAAAAGGAAAAAGTAGAAAACAACTAAATCAAAGATACGAGAGGCAAAGTCTAGACAAACGTTTCTCATAGAAAATTATTCTTATTCACAAGTGGATTAAACGAGTTTTTTATCTGGACGACTCAATTAATTGCAAACACTGATTCTAATCTCAGTTTGAATGTCATGGTTGTCAGAAACCCTAGAGTGCAGGCAGTCAAGCGATACAAACACATCAAAACAAGTTTTGCATATTGCCATAGAGCACAGTGGGGATGAAAATTAGGACGGACTTATTTTTTAAGCAGTGTCCACGCCTGCTCTATACAATTGATATCGAGAGAATAGGTAGGCCATTCCGGTTATAGGACATAACGTACCACGTACATAACATACCACCGGACAAAACGTACCTCTTGGCCGGATGATTACCTGCGAAGAGTCAGCTAAGGACTTAAAAATATTTAGGAGAGGACATAACGTACCTCTTGAAAGAGTGGGAAGTATTCAGGATGCATGAAACCCTAACCGCACGGTTTTGCTCAATTCATCCTGGTAATAAATACGCGGACAATAACATAACATAAAATATGATAAGTTTTTTGATTCCCATCACACTTTATACAGGCATTGGACTGGCAAAATGCTTATGAACATTTTGGCATGTTTAAAATCAGCTGTGGTTTGTCGTGAAGATCGCCCAGAGCTTGAGAGTGAATTTTTGAAACTGTTGTTTCTTCTTCCCGCGCCCTTTTCTTCGCCAATTGCGTCCGTTCCGTTACTTCTAGCTGCGCATCGATCGGAACTCCACACACATGATTGTTTGATGGGCCACTCTTGATTTTATAAACACACAATACTTCTCCGTTTGTTGCTTTACAAAAATCCAAATAACAATATCATCCTTCGCCTGACGTTTCTTCCTGTATGCGTATCCGTCGAAGTGCGCACATAAACCGTCCTTATTCGTTGTACACTACTCCATGTTACAATACCAAAATGTAGCCGCACAGTGTGATCGCCATTGATGTTTATGTGGTAAAGAACCTGTAACTGGAATGCCCGTCTGACATCAAGTGGTACGTTATGTCCTAGCGTAAATATTTGGGGATTACGGGAAACCCGTTCTTAGGTAGATAACGACCTAGGTGGTACGTTATGTCCTCGAAAATCAAGTGGTACGTTTTGTCCGTGGTACGTTATGTCCGGACACTGGCCATTCCATTCTGTGAATATCATTCTCCTGAAGAAAGGAATTGACAAAGTGCGGGCGAGCGTTATCGTCCATGAAAGTGAAATGTGGGCCGAAATTGTCCCTATAACGTATGCTTGCCATACGGCCCGGGATGTACACACGAGGGGTTCGGTGATCATACATGATGCCACCCCATTACATTGCAAAACCATTTCCCTGTTGGTATCGGTCTAGGATGTAATGGTCGTGTATACGTTCACCGGGTCGTCTGCACACTCACACAGATCTATCCTCATTGAGTGTACACAGACGATATATAAGCAAGCAATAACGACTAATGGGTTTGAGACCACTATGACTGTTGGTCAGCAATATGCAAAACTTTTAATGTGTAACATCTCTTCACTCGGTTGCAGGATATTTTTTCTGGGAGTGATTTTGAGAAATGGGACGGAGGTGGATTGGAACGATCGAGGTGGCACCAGCTGGCACACTTCCGTTTGATGGAACGGAAGTGTGCTAGCTGGCAGTGGTAGATCGAACAGAAGTGTAAGACGCACTGCCAACTCGATCGATCGATCCAGCTGGCAGTGGTAAGGGAAAGAATGAGCGCGCAGTGTCAGAAATTGATACCATGACATACTCTCGGCCATGTGGAATGTATATGATATAATGAACGGTAAACGCTCATGCGAACTCTGCTGTCAAGTGATTGAAACAAAGCACATAGTACATGTTCGAAGTCATCGTATCAATATTTAAATGGTAAAATGCCTTAATATCAAACATTGTAAGTAGTCGGCATTGCCGGTATGATGTTTCTGTACAATGGCTATTCAAATATTAACCCACATAACGGTAATGCAGTCATCAATATAATATAATCGTTGTGGTTATACGGGAATTGAGCAAGCCTTCATGAACTATTGCTGAATACATTCTCTGTACTCACAAGAGGGCCTATTTATAAGGCATTTTAAACTCAATTTCACGTAGGAACATTATCGAAACAAGCAAAATATAAATTAAACTTAATTCCGTAATGCAGTTTTATTTGAACGTGGAAATAAGTCACCATCTTGTGCACAATATTTGCGTAGTCGAAATAGCGGTGGGTTTAGCGCCTATGACTGTGAATCTAGAGATCTCGGGTTCGAATCCCAGACGAAATAGATATTTTTGCTACCAGATTATCATTTTAAACGATATTTATCTTATCAATATGACGCATTTTAACAGAATACATATGAAATTAAGTGTTGGTCTGTGAATTAAGAGGTCCTGCTTATAAGGAATTTAAGGTTATGAGCGGTGTCGCGTCTATTAATCTAGTTGATCCTTGTCGTATTCTTTATTTAAGCTAGTGCTGGTGGAAGCTACAAATCATCTAATAAACTGAGTTCCGTATTATAAACTACAATATCTGTAAAAACTCCCTTTTACAATAGATTAATATTTGTACCAATAATAGCATAAAATACCGGTGTATCAACAATTTCACGTGAGGTTTCTTCTATGTCAGATGTTACACATCATATTCGACTGCTGTAAGGCTCGTATTTTTTGATGTATGTAGTATGTTGTTGTCTGATATTTTGTATCAGGGAGCAGGTATTACTTGCCAACCAGCCTGCTTATAAATTAAGTTGTGTTGTAAACCTGAGCTCTTATATTCTTCTTCACTTCACGGTGTGGAAGAGAAGTTGCTCGTAGAGTAATGAGCCAACTTTGTGCAGGGCTGGATCTATCGCCGTACACAAACTTTAATCAACTCCCTTAACCCCTGGATTAGTTAACTAAGTACCCAATCTCGCATTTATCTCACGTATATTCAAGTTCTGAGTCCCTGTAATACATAGCAGCTAACAACTGGAGCTGACTCCTGGAGAACATTCGACTAAAACATTCAGTCCATGCTGCTGAATCACTAGATTTTCATTTAAAATTGATTATTTTAATAATTAAATCGATAAATTCGTTTAAGTACCTCAGAAGTATATTACAGACGACCTGTAATTCCTTCATTACTCACATAAAGGAACAAACTACAGCTGCCAACAGCGAAATGCTATCCAGAACATCACTAGATTATCATTGAGAACAGCCATGATCCTTTTTTTTACACCAAAATAACACCTATTATGACTTACGGCATCGAGCTAATCTGAGAAGGACTCTCTTTAACAGATTTATCTACCTTAGAGAAAGTAAAAGCTCGCTACTTAAAACGAGCACCGGTTGTAGCCAGAACGACCCCTTTACGACTTGTATATGAATTGGTGAGAGAGGCCTTCTACATTGAGGACCTGCTGCAGCTCAAGTTCTCTCTGCCATCTTCCGCTCAGGTGACGACGTTACTTTGTATCAGACAGCAAAAGAGAGAGGAAGTTCCACAAGATTTTTGATGTGTAACATCTTTCCTCTCGGTATCTGGATATTTTTGTGGCACTCGGTAGCTGCACATTTTTGTGGGAGTGATTTTGCAAAAGGGAGGGAAGTGGATGGGACGGTAACAATGAGCGCGCGTGGTGGCGGAGATCGGTACAACGACGTACTGTAGGCCATGTGGCTATGGGGAATGTATATCGCATACAGTTTAGTTCAAGGTTTGGAAACCCCATTCAAGATATTCCTACAATAAATCATCTTCAAGTTGTCGTTCTTTGGTGTGAAAATGTTCATTTTATCATATTTGCTGAAAACAATTACGATTTATTAAATCTCCACACTTTTGCTGTATTCTTATTTAATGTAAGCACTCGATGTACTATCGGCCATGTGGCTATGTGGAATCTATATCGCATCAAAAAACACTCCAAACAACGTAGGAATTCAGTATATTAACACCGACTACTAACAATAATTGAAACTTCGTTGGTCGTCTACACGTATCACTGGGAGAAACACATTTAATATACCTTCTGCACACCTTATTTTCAATCGCGCCTATACTTGTCAGTGCGCTCTATCGGCCAAAAGAGGACATTTTGAATAACATCGCTGGCATGGATTCACTAACTGGCCGGTATAGAGCGCAGCTCACATCAAGTAGGCAGTGGATTACTTCCGCCATGGCCGACTGGATGAGATCTGCGCTCTGTTTCACATCATTTGCGACTACTGTAAGGCTCGTAGAATTTTTATGCCTCGGATTCAATGATAGACAGAAGGTGGCCAACTGAAAATCGCTATGCTCTGTATTAACACGATTTGTAATTCATGGTTACCATCATAAGGTATGTCGGAATGACAAATTCCATGTTCCAAACTCTGAGTGTGTGTGTTCATTATGTGATAAATTCTGTGAGACGTATCATATAACTCTGGGCAGTAAAAGGGAGAATCTCTAGTGGACTACAGCAGACTTTAATTTAGTGTATAATGTTTTGCACATTTGTGCGCACTTCTAAATATATGTACAAGGTGTCCCACCAAACTCGGCGACCTCAAATATTATCGAAATGAAACAAGATGTGAAAAATCTACTTGCACAAGAATGTAGCCACGTCAGGGGTCACACAATGGGAGGATATGCACAATCCAGGAAATTATAACTATACCACTTTTAACGCAAAGTTACCTTTTTTTAATGGAACATACATGTTTTTTCTAGCAAAATCAATAGTAAACATACAATTATTGATAACAGAATTGGTTTCACTTCTCTAAACCTCGTACCTTCTGAAATAACTAAAGTTGTAGGTTACTAACCAACGATAGTGGAGTATCAATGTTTGGTGCGGTATCACTGCCAACCATATTGTAGGTCCCTATTTTTATCAGGGAACTCTAAACGGACAGCGATATGCATCATTTCTTCAAGACACGTTACACCTTCTCATAGAGGACGTGGGATTGGAAACTCGTGTATCAATGTGGTTCCAGCATGATGGGTGCCCCGCACATTTCACACGTGTTGCCAGAGATGTAATGGATGAGAAGTTTCCAAATCGGTGGATAGGACGTGGTGGTCCTGTGAGATGGCCAGCACGGTCCCTCGACTTGACGCCATTAGACTACTTTCTCTGGAGCGCATTACAAGATAGTCTATCAGGAAGTCCCAACTACAATAGCGAATATGCAACAGCGTATTACTTCGGCGTGTGCGGAAATATCTGTGGAAACACTGGTATCAGTACAACGCTCTGTTGTTCACCATCTACAGAAGTGCATTGATGCAAACGGTGGTCACATTGAACATCCGCTGAAGTGACACAGTTTCATCAGTTAAGATGTTACTGCTTACTTGTGAATGTCTCTTCGGTGCTGGATGTAATTTAAAAACATGACGTTTCTTTAAGCTATAGGCCACAAGTTTGTTTAGGAAATCGGTAATTGTACATTTTGAACTATGTGCAAAGTTCTAAACATTTGTTAAAATTGACAAACAGTGTCTCCATTGCCATCCTCTACAACGATACTTATTTCAGAAGTTACGGGGTTTAGAGATGTGAAACCAATTCCGTAATCATTAATTGTATGTCTACTCTTGATTTTGCTAGGAAAACATGTATGTTCCTTTTTAAAAAAGGTAACTTTGCGTTGAAAGTGATATTATTATAATTTCCTGGATTGTGCATATCCTCCCATTGTGTGACCCCCTGACGTGGCTACATTCTTGCGCAAGTAGATTTTTCAAATCTTGTTCCATTTCGATAATATTTGAGGTCACGAAGTTAGGTGGGACACCCTGTATACCAGGGGAATCAGCTGCTTCTAATAATATTGTTTAATGCAGCCCAACTAACGCGTGTTGTCAGAAAGGTCGATATTTCTCTGCTGCATCCTGTATAGCAATAATGCACTGCAAGCATATCTCGCAAGCGATTCAGAGCACTATTATGTTTTCCGCTTATTAATCTGCAGTTACATCGAGAGAAAACTAATAGTGGTCAGTATCGTTTGCAGAATATTCTTGCAGCGCATTAGTACCACAGGGGATGCAGCAGAGAAATATCGACCATCCTAACAAAGCAAGATGAGCTGCATAAAACAATATTGGAAGGCGCAACTTATTCACCTAGTAGCCTATATTATTCTATTAACACTAACACTCGTAAAATCGTTGACAAGTGAATAGGGGGTGATTTTCCATCAAGACATTAACAAACTCCAGAATGCGAGAAGCACACAGCAACAGTGTTTCTGATTAATGGGAATTTAGCTGAATGTGTTAAGAGCTTAACACTTATGAACACATGTGTTATTTATTGCTTATGGACATTCTGACATAAACCCTGAGAGTTCTGCAAGCATTAGTGAAATATTTGAATGGAATTCCTTACAAAATTAAATTTAACAGACTCTGAATATTAATTAACAAATATAGAAGAAAATTTATAAAGATTAACCCAACATTTGTAAGGAATTCCATTCAAAATGTTTAACTGATGTTCGCAGAACTCGCAGGGTTCATGTCAGAATTTTCATAAGCAATTAAGAATTTTATTGGACTTTATATGTATCCCTCGGTTGATTTTTCACTTCATCTACGAAGATAGAATCATAAATAAGATTCCCACATTTGTTAGAAATTTTACTTGAAAAGTACACCGTTGGAAAACTTGTTTATTCCACTAATTTTCAGCATACTGTAGTTGCCATTTTTTGAGTACATTTTTGTTGACGAGAGATCCACTTTTGTATACCTGCCTCACAGAAGTCCGCCACCAAGCCGTTGAGGAACCTGGTAAGTTAACTTCTTCTTTCACTCCATCGTCCGTCTCGAATCGTCGTGACTGTTGTTTCGGGAGTGAAGTAGTGGCACCACGCCTTCTCACCAGTGACAATGGAGTCTAAGAATTCCTCGGTGTTTTGGGCGCATTCGTGAAGAAACGTCTGGGCACAGTCGATGCGTTGCTGTTTGTGTTCTGCTTTAAGCACGCACGGGACCCATCGTGCACAAATCTTGTGATAGCCCAATTTCTCGGTCAAATTCCTTTCATTGTGTGATCACAGCATAGCACGTCTTACCATGAGGCTCCTTAACCTACCATCCTCTCCAATCAGCTGGGCGGTGACATCATCTTCGTGCTCGCTAGTCCTTGATCCAAATATGGTCACGTTCGTTCAATATCGGAATGGTGTAGTCCATAGTATTCATGTATTTATCACAGTATATTGTCTCTAATATGACTGGTAAATTATCACTGCTGACGATAACATTCAATTTCCAAAAATATGCCTGGATTCACTTTGAGCACTGAGTTTAAAATCATGGAACTTAATATTTCCAAATATGCCTGGCTTTGCTTTACGCATTGAGTTCATAAATCGTGGACACTTATAAAAGCTTCGCATGTCACATATTTCACGTATTTCCAGTCCACAAATAATATTGAGTGTTAGTTAAAGTATAGGCAGTCAAAATAACCCGTCAACTATTCAAGAACAAGTTCAAGTTCAAATACTTTGGCATTTCAACTGGTCACGCAATATATTCATAACACGGATTCAGTTTGAGAAACTTCAGGAACCCGAAGAGCCGTTTCTTTGATCGAGATTCTCCGAACTTCGAGCAAAATTCACTCAACCTTTGCGACAGTTTTATCTGAGATTGACGGCCTCCCGCTTCGTTGTTCATCATGGATGTCTGTGCAGCCGTTCGGTAACTCCCAAACAACATTTGCGGACGAAGAGAGAATATTTTGTCAGGATTCTCAACGGCTTGGCTGCGGACTTGTGTGAGGCAGATATACAAAAGTTGATCTCTCGTCAACAAAAATGTATTAAAGAAAATGGTATATTGAAGAATAGCGGAAAGAACGAGCTTTCCAACGGTGTACTTTTCAAGAAAATAAAAAAAATTCCAACAAATGTGGGAACCTTATTTTTGAATCTACCCTCGTGTGCTCGCTGAAGATGGCACCATTGAGTGCCGAAACTACTACGATAAAAACGGTATTTGAATGGAGTAGAGGTGGGTTAACCACGAAAAACCACTTGCAGGATGGCTGAGATAGGAATTGAACCCATATCTTCTCAGTTTTGCCTCACGAGGCTGATTGGACCCAGTTTTAGCCCTCAGACCAAAATTAAATGTATTGGCAGAGCCGGGAATGGAGCTCGGGCCAACGCGGTGAGTTATAGATATCAATACAGATCCTGTGACATAACATTCGTTATAATGATGAAGGTTTCCTCATATTATGTGTTGTGTTACCACTTCATCGCCAGTATAGATTTAATATACATTTGCCAACCTCATGGAACATTAACTTTGGAGAAAATAACTTTTGCTTGAATGATGTGGAAAAAGAAACTTTTGCTTGAATGATATGGAGAAAGTAAGTTTTGCTTGCATGTTACGGAGAAAGTAAATTTTGTATGAAACGGTTTATGGACTGTAATGTACTTTGCTTCAAAGTTCTCTCATTGTAGATGTAGTAGTTGAAGTGTTATTATAAACTTTAAACTTTATGAAAAATGTAATAGAAGCTTTAAAATATGAAGTAGCAAGAATAGGCTAAGAAAATGTACAGCGTGTTCCGATTAAACACGGAACTGTAAAATAGGTTGCCTACACACGCGCTATCGGCTTGAAATCATCTCGCAGCGCGCTGGCGACGGGGCTGAGTTCGATTTCACTGATTACAGACTTCTTATGCAGCATTGCAAAGTATTTTGCTCTTTCAAAATATATTTACACATGCTTTACAACACGTTTGAACGATTTCTGTTTCAGAACATTAAATTTTACGCTTCGGTTAATGGTTTTGCAGAGCATTTCTATGAAATTAAACTTTATTTTACTACATAGTTTATTACAACACAATGTATTTTTGTGTTGAATTTTATTTACAACACAATTGATTGCTTTTTAATCCAATATCACAAAACGAGATACAATTTGGAAATGATTTCTTACAAAAGTGTAATCAGTCTTTGATGCGACTAAAAACGTTAATTTATCACAGACGTTACATCTACTGCAAATGGACATTTACATAAGGTGTTCGAAGTGGCGTCCGTCATTTTCCAAGCAGAGGGCCACTCGTCGCTAAAGTTCTCTCATGCGTTCGACAACATCTGAGGAGTAATTTCCGCAAAGGTTTCGGTAATGACGAGTTCCATTTCTTCGGGTGTTGTGGTGATCTTAAAAATACTGTCGACCTGACGTAGCCCCAAATGAAGAAATCCAGGACGGTCAGATCGGGTGAACGTGGTCGAAATTCTATAAAGCCGACAATTCCTATCCACAGGCCAGGAAACAAACTGTTTAAAACTTCTCCCGAAGGAGTGTATCTCGTTTTGTGGTATTGGGTTGAAAAGCAATAAATTGTGTTGTAAATAAAATACAACACAAAAATACATTTTGTTGTAATAAACTATGTTCTAAAATAAATTTTCATTTCGTAGAAATGCTCTGCAAAAGCCATTAACAGAATCGTAAAATAACAAGTTCTGAAACAGAAATCATTCAAACTTATTGTGAAGCCTGTGTAAATATATTTTGAAAGAGAAAAATACTTGGCAATGCTGCATAAGAAGGCGGCAATCAGTGAAATCGAACTCAGCCCCGTCGCTAGCGCGCTGCGAGCAGATTTCAAGCTGATTGCGGGTGGGTAGGCAACCCATTTTACCGTTCCGTGTTGAATCGGAACACGCTGTACATTTCCTTATATCTGTCGATTCCGTCTATCTAGCCTTCTATCCTCTTGAAACTTCTCTCGTGTACAATTATTGTATTAATCCTCACAGTGTGCAGTTGATTAGATCACCAGTAATAAGAAAAATAATTTCTCAAGTTTAGATAAAAAAAAAGATACGAGCCTTACAGTAGTCGCATATGATGTGTAACATCCGACATGCTATTCGAATAATTCTATATTAATTACTCGCATTTTTTAAAGAATGATCTCATAGTGCTACCTTGTGCCAGCAAACATGAAAGGATTCTCCAATGCATCTGCAGTAGTGAGATATACCTGCAACTGTATGCGGGAGCAATCCACTGCCTACTTGATGCGAGCTGCGCTTTTTACCGGCCAGTTAGTGAACCCATGCCAGCGGTGTTATTGAAAATGGCCTCTTATTGCCGATATAGCGCACTGCCAAGTATAGGCGCGATTAAAAATTAGGTGTGCAGTAGGTATATTAAATGCGTTTCTCCCAGTGATACGTTTAGACCAACGAAGTTTCAATTATTGTTAGTAACTTAGTCGGTGTTAACATACTGAATTCCTACGTTGTTTTGAGTGTTGGTGCTTATCTATCTATCTATCTATATATATATAAAGCTCAATGTTTGTCTGTCTGTCTGTCTGTTTGTCTGTTATGTATACAAATCCACACTGTTTCACCGATCTGAACCAAAATTTGTATACTTACCCTTCGGAACCCTGCGGGTAACCCTGTCCACTTGAAATTTCCGACAGACCACCCCATTCCCTGCATTTAGGCCCTTTGGCCCAAATCTACACCGTTTCACCGATCTCAACCAAAATTTGTATACTTACCCTATGTAACCCTGTGAATAACACTGTCTACTTAAAATTTCGGACAGACCACCCTATTTCCTGCATTTAGGCCCTTTGGCAAACATCTACACCGTTTGACCGATCCGAACCAAAATTTGTATACTTACCCTTTGCAACCCTGCGGGTAACCCTGTCCACTTGAAATTTCGGACAGACCACCCCATTCTCTGCATTTAGGCCCTTTGACCCAAATCTACACCGTTTCACCGATCAGAACCAAAATTTGTATACTTAGGCCTACCCTTTGGTACCCTGCGAGTAACACTGTTTGCTTGAAATTGCGGACAGACAACTCCATTCCCTGCATTTAGGCCCCTTGGCTAAAATTTACACCGTTTCACCGATCTGAACCAAAACGTGTATACTTACCCTTTGTAACTCTGTGAATATCACTGTCCAGCTAAAATTTCGGACAGACCACCCCATTTCCTGCATTTAGGCCCTTTGGCAAAAATCTATATCGTTTCACCGATCCGGACCAAAATTTGTATACTTACCCTTTCGAACCCTGCGGGTAACCCTGTCCACTTGAAATTGCGGACAGATCACCCCATTCCCTGCATTTAGGCCCTTTGGCACAAATCTACACCATTTCACCGTTTAGAACCAAAATTTGTATACTTACCCTTTGCTACCCTGCGAGTAACATTGTCTGCTTGAAATTGCGGACAGACCACTCCATTCCCGGAAAGAGGACAGGGTCCGTCCCAAAGGCAATGGAAAAAAGGGGTAAAACCGGACCCGCTCAGGAAACCCTCAGGGTTGCCATCTCCCGAACTCACCAGCCATGAGCCCTTGAGGATGTAGCACTATCCAGGGTGCACCAGAAGTGGTAGGGCTACACACACCCTGCCTCCTTGAGGGTCTTGAGCAGAAGACATGAGATATTAAGAAAAGAAAAAGAAGGCTGACACCTCGAAGAATGAGGCTATCAGGAATGATTAGACAAGGGCCAATTAAGGCGGGAAAGTGAAAGAGTCGCTAGGCCTCGGATACCCTGATACCATTGGGGTCGGAAGAGAACAAGAGTTTGACCAAGGGAGGCTGACAGGAAAGAGAACTGAAAGGAGCCCGTCACCAGTAAGTAGAAGCAATGCCGGACTCAGTTGGGGTCCCGTGGTCGCAAACCCACGTCCCACAAGTTGAGAGACCCTGGTGGGTGGAGGGGGGAGGAGGGGGCCAGGTGTGAGAATAGCTTGCTGATTCATCGCGAGTTGACATGAGAGAAATGTCCAGACCCCGCCGTGTTACCTAGTATTGCTGACTATGCTGATGTTCATACAGGGTCTTTGCTCAAACCACTGTAGTGTTACGAAAGAATGAGTGATTCACCGGTCAATGTTAATAGGACCGGGAACCCCCCCGAACGTCTGTAATCATATATCGTCATCATCTGCGATTCGTGCAGCTTGGACCCGGGCAGTACTCGATAAGCTCTTTCACTACACGCATCGAGTATAGGCCCAAGCCAGAAAATAACGTTCAGACTTTGGAAGACATCGAAGGTAGAAATCTAAATTGCCTATATCAGATTTAAAATTACACCATGTTCGTTTAGTAGTCATTTTTCATTACCTTATTATTATCATAAGGGCAAATGACCTAGATGTTACGCCCATTATACCACTAATCACCACACACAATAAGTTTTCATCGCCTGTGAATTTTGAAATATTTCTTTCTATCACGGTAGTTTGTAAGTTTGTCGTGTCAATTCAACAGTAGTTTTCATTATCATCCTCATCAAAAGGGCAAATGGCCTAAATGTTACGTCCATTATACTACTAAGTAACACCACAGTCTTCATGGCGTGTATTTCCATTAGTTTGTAAGTTTGATATATACGTTCAGTAGTAGTCGTCTTCATCATCAATGCATGTGAGATTTTCGATGTGAAATGCCATGTCCTGTGGTTCGGATTCCACGTAAAACGGAGGTCCCGTGGCTTATGATCGCGAGATTAACGGTCACGTTAAACTACCAACTACAAGCTTCCTTTTTTTTCTTCATCATCATCCTCATCAAAAGGGCAAATGACCTAGTTGTTACGTCCATTATACTACTAAACAACACCAGAGTCTACCTAGCCTGTGATTTTAAAAATATGTATTTGCATTAATTTGTAAGGTTGATATACCCGTTCAGTAGTAGTCGTCTTCATTATCATCCTCATCAAAAGGTCAAATGACCTAGATGTTACGTCCATTATACAGTACTACTAAGCAACACCACAGTCTTCATTGCCTGTGATTTATAAAATGTGTATTTCCATTAGTTTGTAAGTTTATTATACCCGTTCAATAGCAGTCGTCGTCAGTATCATCTTCATCAATGACGTTGAGTGTTAAGGAGACTGAAATATTATCATCATTCCACCGGGCGAAGCCGGGTACTACTGCTAGTATTAAATAAGAATACAGCATAAGTATGAAGATTTAATATATCTTAATTGTTTTCAACAAATATGATAAAATTAATATTTTCACACCAATGAAAGACAACTTGAAGATGATTTATTGTAGGAATTTCTTTAATTGGGCCGCCAAACCTTGAGGTAAACCGTATGCGATTTACATTCCACATAGTCACATGGCTTACAGTATATCGTTGAACCGATCTCTGCCACCACGCGCACCCATTGTTTCCGTCCCATGCACTTCCGTCCCATCCACTTCCGTCTCTTTTCCAAAATCCCTCCCACAAAAATGTCCAGCTACCGAGTGCCACAAAAATATCCAGATACCGAGTGGAAAGATGTTACACATCAAAAATGTTCAATTATCAATAGTAATGTAATGATACATCATTATTGTATCGATTAAATTTATCCTTGGAATAATTTGGAATTGTATAATTCCCTTTTCGGTAGCTTACTGCCTTAATATCTATTAGTATTAATTACCATACTTACTAAGTTTCTGACAGGTTTTGTTTTTTCTTTGATTTTGGAGGACAAAGACTATCTATGGATGTCACTACAGATTTGGTAGAGTTTGGTAGAGCCATTTGTCTTGTTAATTTTGATCTGGTGATGCTCGCTTGACGTGCGAAACCTGTCATCCCTTAGTTATCTCCCTTTCCTATAGCCCATATTATTAATAATAATAATAATACTGTATATATATATATATATGCCAACGGCCTAGCCATGTTGAAACACCGGATCCCATGAGAACTCCGCAGTTAAGCAACATTGGGAGCAGTCAGAACTTGGATGGTATGCCGGTTCTAGGTACCGCGCGCTGTTGGCCAACATAAGGAGGAGCGGAAAGGCCCTGGCCACCCTACCGCACGTAAACTCCGGCTGGGGGTAGCCTCTTCGGAGGCTCGGACCTGCCTTCGGGCAGAATACCAATGTAATCATATGTATTTATTTCAGGTTATTAGCCTATTTTCTATTTTTGCAAAAAAATTAAAGTAGACTTCTGAGATCAACACAGGTCCAAAAATTGTGTGTCTGTCTTTAGCTGAGTGTGTGTATGTGTATGTGTGTAGAGTTCTGGTCTTTCACACGGCTGGCCGAGATTCAAATCCTACCAGAGTGCTATTTTTTGGTTTGATTTTTTATATTTATTGTTTTTAGAGTACTGAGACGTTATATAATTCAGCGTTTTATTGTGCATTTTGCAATGGAAACAATATATTTTATTAAAACAACCAGTTGAACTATGATGGAGCTGACCTCGGCCTACTAGCAAGACCAACTACAATCCTCAGACCGTAATATTAAAAAAACATGGCGGCGATAGATGCCCTTCCAATTGCTAAGATCATGTCATTGGGCTTGTCACAGTTCCAGTAAATTATTATTTTAACTCACCTAAGAGCATACAAGATATCACAAGACGAGACTAGGTTGCGAAGAAATATGCATCAATAATTTAGACTTACCTGAATTAATTTTTCCATATAGTGCTGACCTTGAATCATAGGTATCTTCGTCTTCACCCAAGGGGCATCTATAATAGTCTCGCTCTTTCTGTGGTTGAATAAGGAGCTTTTTGGCGAGTTATCACGATTTGTATTTAAGTTCAATAATTATAGATGAATATTATTAACAAGAAATCAGTCAGATTCCGAAGTAGGAAAGAAGAAAGTGCCCCAGTTATAAGTGCTATCCCAGCACATGCAGAGTATTTGTGTACACAATCGAAATGAGAATAGTTGCCTGAAATAATCGAACCAACGCCATAGAGATACAACTCAATTGAGACCTCTCATGGAATTGTCAAAAATCTCGGGTAAAACATCACACCGAATTAGTTGATTGAAACATGCAAAGAAGTCGTCGTGTGGATATCAGAACATATGGAGATTACTACACACCAGGGGCACGATAATACGTTACCATTTAACCTATTAAACATTCGATGTTACCGTTTGAAATAGTTGTACGTTGAAAATAGTTGATTTAGTAAAGTAGATAGGCAAGCACCATTTCCCTCCTACGGAATTATCGCGGCTCACCATCTCGTAATTTATGCTAGGTACATAATTGGCAAGGTACTCATAACAATTTATCACACACATCAAAATTAAAAATAACTTGCAAGCTGTAAGAATCACAAAAGTATGAATAATGACGGAACACAATGAGTTCACTGTTTGGCACAGGGGAAACATCTTCCTTAACCAATAGAAAAGTTCACTGTTTTATTTGGAGTGTATACAAGGCAGTGTAGATCATCTGCCAGACAGGTAAGGATTTACGGAGACACATGTTGCTAAGCGTTCAACGTTCAACGTCAACCGTTTGGTCTAGCCGTAAATGTTCATTGCGTTTTCCCTTTTCGTACTTAAGTTCGACACTACTGAACTGTAATAAGCTATTATTATATTGTTACAAACAAACAAATCATTGCGGTGTATATTCATAAGACACTTCTATTAATGCTTTAGTCTTAGGTACTTCAACATCTGCAGTAAATGACACAATGCCATTGGTCGACTGAACAATCATCACACAAACGAACTAGTCCATAATAAGTGTGTTATCACATATTTACATCCGATTGCAGTACATTAACGCGAACTGGACTTTACAGACATTCTGAAGACACTAAGAATTACAGATGAGCGATAGTTTATCCCAACCTTCATCAAACGAAGCTAATCAAAGCTAATATTTTATCCCAGCAACGAATGTAAACAAACAATATGTCGGGTTTCAGCAAATGCCATTTTCACCCTTTCGATACCTGCATTAAGGTCTGAGTATTGTAGTTGGTCTTGCTTCTAGATACGAGCTACGCTCTCTACCGGTCAGTTAGTGAACCTATGCCTGCGATGTAATTGAACAATTTCCACTTGTGTCCGATAGAGCGCACTCATTCCAAGGATAGACGCGATTAGAAATTGGCTGTGCAGTAGGTATATTAAATGTGTTTCTCCCAGTGATACATATAGACCAACGAAGTTTCAATTATTGTAAGTATTCGGTGTTAATATACTGAATACCTACGTTGTTTGCTGATGAAATTGCAAAATGCTGGGGTAAATTATAAAGTATGGTTTGAACGCCGCTGCTCTAATCCGGTGTGGCAATTTGCACTTCGAATAGGAAGAAAATAGGAGGTGATAGGGACAAAGAGTTATAACTCTACCCTTACAATCAGCAGAAAGTAGGCTATATGTTCTTTCCTGAACATCTTGTTTTTTCACATATTCCATTGCTTGGAAATAGTTTGTGTTTGCCGACTGAAAGTTACAATATTAGTTGTTAATATTGTACCCAAATCCAGTTGCCTAGATTTGAGGGTACAGGCCACAATGCTAAGACCAGAATTAAAAGTTTGAATAGCGCGCGCCAAACCTTCTAAGAAGGAATTGGAAGCTTTCGACAGCCAAGAAATGGTTAAGTGACGTAGGCCGAGAGCGTCATAGTCGAGGCTAAATGTCATTAAATATTTCCCGATGGAAATCTTTAGATTAACATCAGATTACTGGCACGGACAAGGGAGGAAGAATGTGCTTTATTTCGAGGAAATTGATTGAGCGGAAGCTGAGGTATGAGATGTTTTATTTCCAGAATTTTTCCTGCAGTGACCTCGTGTAGCCCGCTGAGGAGTATATAAGGCACGCCTGCCCGAGCTAAGTATGTTCACTTCTCCATAAGCACTCCGTTGCTATGGATGTGTAGTACTTCGTAAGCGCTCTAGCCGCTAAACACTCTACGACTCCGAACACTGTTATAATCTTCGTGCACATGGTTGAAATTCTTCGTTAATAACAGCACCGTTGCTGAGACTTAGTGATTCGACAGTACATGGTTACTGGTATTAGAAAAGTGTTAAACATTTTAGTGATCTTCGAACTTTTCAATGTTATCACCGAAGTGATAAAAATTTGTAGCAATGGTAATTATTTACTGCTACAACTGGACATATGGTAGACTTTGTCTACATTTCTTTCTTCTGTCCACAATTTTTCAAGCCTGGATTATTTAATCCAACAGTCAGAGGACAAGCTTTTGTCTTGTTAGTGGACCAGACTAGATAAATCAGTATTTTTATTACCATTCTTGCACAGAACAATTCATTAGCCGATATTGGGAATACAGTTTTGCCTTGCGCAATCTGGAGAGTGAGAAACTCTACCCAGCCAACTCGACAGAATTTGTACTAGTGCTGAACAAGATTATAAGCGTATTAGGAGTACTGAACACATCACAGTTGGGTCATGTTAATAATTTTTATCATGGATCATTTTGATCGGACCCCCGTCAACTTTACTTCAGCTTTTGAACCTGGTAACATTTTTCTTCAAGATATTAAGGCTTCAAGTATGAATACCGCTATGTCTGTGTAAGACCATTGCGGGAATAAAATGGAGGCCGATACAAGATTATAATTACGTGTCCTAATGGGGACAAGAAGACTGAATAATCTGGTTCAGACCAGATTACAAGCATCAAGATCTACAAGAATGCAAGCTACAATTTGCATTATTTTTATGCGTAGTTAGCTGGATTTCACATATTTTTATACAGTCTTCTATTCTTCGATATGTTTTTTTGCTGTTGCAAATATTTTTCTTTTGCAATAGAAGCTTTGATCTGTGTTGTTTTTACACTCAGAAGTCAATGATTCGAAATTTATGGACGAGCAGAACGAGCATTTATTTAATTTTGATATTTTTTCTAATCGCGGTCATCAGCCGTCGTAACTGAAGATTTAATAATAAATCTAAGTTGAGGAATGGATATTTATCCATTATTTAGAAGTCGAGGATGATATTCCCCGAACAGTTTAACAACTTTAAATCCTTTTGTTGAGGAAAAATAATAATTATTTTTCTATTTTCTGAAATAATAATAAATAGTTGTGATTTCTAATAATCATTATCATGTAGTGTGATTTATTCATTTGACATTTAAAACAATATTCTATGTTCGGATACTTGTTGATCCCGAAGGTTAGTGGTTAACGCATGCCCGTAAATAAATAACATACTTATTCAGTGGAATTATTTCACGCTTGCATGATATATTTAAATCTTACGGGAAGCTAAAAGCATGTATAAAACAGGGTTTTTGCTAGAGTTTGTATAGAAATAAAATCATTATTGAGCTACGTCTTTCAAAAGGTTTGGCTAAGAATAGACACGGTGTGGAGTTATTCATGTTTTAAACCGATGGTAAAATTATTATTGTAAACTCACTGGTGGAGTTTACCAATTTATAAATCTTCCAGTTGTCGTAACAAGCAAAGGCTTGATTATTCTGTATAATTTGGGAAGAAATAATTTTTGTGTGTGCAGAGAGTTAAATATGCCATTCTGAGTGCGCAATTAAGTCGCAGGAATGAGGTTGTGTGAAATGAAGCATCAATCATATTGTAGGTTGGATGTCTTTGAATTTAGTAGAAGAGTCGAATTTAGCTACACTTTCGTCGAGTTATAACCAAAGATTATTTTGTTGACCCATCATTGTCAAATCACAGTTTACCCACGTGTTCTAGAAGTATTCCTAGTAATTGCTTGCCCGAGAATTGTTATTGTTAAACTTGTACCTTTTTTTTGTGAAAAGACTTTACCGTTGTCTAGATGCTAATTATGATCATGTGATTTTTATCGCATTTAAATCGAATGGGCCGATGCTGTTAATTATTTTAAACTGTTACTTCTTAACAACCACTACAAACCGAGAGGATTTTGTGTTCCTATAAAAATATATAAACATTTTGCAAATAAATTTGATGATTAACATATTTGACATTTTGTCAATTATTGAAATTTTGGTAATAACAATTGATTTTTTTTTTCATGACAAATTTTCTAAATAATATTTCCAATCTTCTGAATAATATTTCCAAGTGATAATTAATTGATGAAATGGTTGAATCCATATGGAATTGAATTTATATTTTGTTGATAATAATATTTTGACAATTATATTTATGATTGAGTCAAAAGCTCTGAATAGACTTTGGATCGAGAACAGATGATTCAATAAATATTTTCTCTTTATCAAAGTTCGTCGAATCCAAATGCTCGAAAGTCCATGTAAATGATATTGTGTTGTATTTCTTTTTTTTTTTTTACGTATTGCTTTTTAGTGCCGGGAGTGTCCGAGGACATGTTCGGCTCGCCAGTTTTTGTAGCTGCTTCGAGACGGACACCCAATGGGTGAGCTACAAGTAGCGTTGGGGAGGAATGTTTGGAATGTAAGGTCGAGGAGTTGGAAGGTAGCGGCTGTGGCCTATAGTTAGGGACCAACCCCGGAATTTGCCTGGAAGGAAGATGGGAAACCACAGAAGACCATCTTCCAGGTTGCCGGTGGGGGGCTTGTTAATAACTTTGTATTTGAACAAATCTTGAGATAACTGAATCCTGAAGTGTTAGTTAATATGCTACGATATTTTCGAAAAAGTGAACTGTGATATATTTTCAACGAGTGATAATTTTTTTTCATTTCAATATATGAATACTTAAATAATATAGGGATCAGTAAAGACAATTAAATTTGCACTGACAAAACCCTACTACTGTAAATAATTCTTTTGAGTGAAGTCAACAGGACTAAGAATTTGACCTTCGTCTCAATTGCTAAGTGTTCATGTGTTGGTGAAATTGTATATCTTGTACATAACATATGATTCGTCATTCATCTTTTATGCCATTTTGGCATTCCTTCAGTCAATTTTAAAGTTTTAAATAAAATGAGATTAATTTTATCAGATGCATTCATTTCAGAAAATCTCCTTCTATCCTTATTGTTGCATCTAGCCGAAAATCAGTAAAGCATTTTTTTTGTTGAGTTATTGTAGTCACTTTTACGCATCTGGCGCCCCGGGATATTTTAATTCTCGTGCTGACTGATTTTTGGTGAAATGCCTATGTGGTCGTCCGGACTTCGGTCTGAACGGGCACAATATGGCAACACTGAAAAATGGCCTCTAAGCTATGTATTGAAGTAAATTATAGCGGCTTCGGTGGCGTAGTCGGTTGCATGCTGAGCTTCTATGCCCAAGATAGCGGGTTCAAACCCATCCGAAGCCGTTGGATTTTTAAGAGGGTTAAAATCCCTCAGTATGCCTTTCTTCGGAGGGGAAGTAAAGCAAGCGGTTCCATGTCATAGATTTATGACATGTTAAAGTACCTTCCACTAATTACACCTGTGTGAAGCTAAATTGGATAGGTTAAGAATGTAAACAACGCTCTTATGTTTCTACGTTCGTTGCCAAGAGCCGACTGCGGTGGCGTCTAGTAGCTAAGTTCTGAACTTGGCCTAGTAGTCGTTGACGGTGGCACTTGGCGGCAAAAGTAGGAACTATTTGAAAAATTCTAAGTTGCAGTCTGTACTTAAATAAAAAAACAGATAACACGCACTAATACAGTCATCACAATTAACGCCGGTTATCAGACAGTTTCTACACACACCCAAAGTATACGGGGCTACATGACCGCGTTGTCGCAGCCCCTAAACTTAAGAACCAACCGAAGTAAATTATGTACATCAGTATCAGGTATGCACGGAGCCTTATTGAATATCACTCCAGATGCTTATGATGGTCCTGTAATCTACCTCAAAATTCCCAAACCATAGGCTAACAAACATATATACTGACTAGGCCATGTATTCTGCTTGCCACTCAATTTGATGATGAGATCCCTGTCCGTTCCGAGCTTTGTCATGCATAGTTGAGGCTTTAGCTAATACACAGTTGTATCTAATCCTCTCAGGTTGATTGATATTAGTGACCGTGGAACATTTCATCGTTTGATGTTAATGACTCTTAATTAGTTACATGGGATCAATTCTGTAGAGTTACCAGAAATCCCTCAAACTGGGACCGAGGCTTATTAAGACCTTAGGTTCCTGTGACTATGTCTGCTATAATGACAAAAAATACTCTGTTGTATCCATTTGGTCTGCAGATTGCGGGGTGATATATGGTCAGTGTGACGTGTTCCCTCGGTCGTTAATTTTGACTTTATTGTTGTTGTTGATGATAATGATTCATTTCAGAAATTTTGCAAGAACGTGGTCATGTGGTCCCGTTTACTTGGGTGTGTGTAAAATTCGTTTGATCAGTGTCACTGTGATGGCTGTAGTAGTGTGCCTACATGCAAACATATTGGTTAGGAGGCAGGTATGGCCCTAAGTTAGGGGCCATCCCAACATTTCCCTGGTGTAGAAGAACAAAACCACGGAAAATCAGTTCTAGGATGGCTGAGGCAGGAGTTGAACCCACCTCATTTCAGGTTTGAATGTACTCCGTTCCAGCCCTCAGATAATAATTAAATTTCTTGGCAAAGCCGGGAAGCGATATCGGACCAAAGGGGTGTCAGCCAAGAATGTTAGTCACTGCGTCACAAGGAGGTCTGACTTAATAAACTGGGGCGCAGCCTTTCTAATCAGTCAATTTCTCAATTGCTCTCACGAGGCTGAGTACACTACGTTTCAGCTCATACGTTGTTTTCTAAAATCCTTTATGGAGCCGGAAATCGAACCGAAGGCCTGTTAGGAGAGTCAAGCGTGCTACCCTTTCACCACGCGGCCTGTGACCTATCCTATCTCGCGAGAAGCTATTGTCCCTATCTTCGTCTTACAGCAAGTCATTAACCCTGAGATTGGTTTGCAACAGTTCTCAAACTTTCCCGGCCGTTAAGTACGAGGGCTGTTATTTTTATATCTCAAGTTCTGATGGACTGTATAAAAATAACAGATTGGCATACCAAACTGATTTTACTACTAAATGCTTGGTTGTTTTATTGTTATGTCACAACATAATTGCCAAAACGACTGAAACATTAGTCGTATCGTTACACTAGCTTCCCAATGCCCTCGGCAAAGATTTCTGCCGCCACTGAGGTGGGTATGTCTGGACAGTCTCCTGAAGTGTTTCCATTTTGGCTAGGCGTTGGCGCCCAACCATACCTTCAATTCTCGAAACAGGTGAAAATCGTTCACGACCGCACTGTGCCAGCGTTACGATAGACTTTTTCAAAGAATTCAAGTGCTAAGTTTTGGACCATGTGCCGTTTAGTCCAAACCAGCACTGAATGATTTTCACCTTTTGCGAGATTGAAGGTATGGTTGAGCGGCAACGCCTAGCCAAAAAGGAAACATTTCAGGAGGCTGTCAATACGTACCCAGCTCAGTGGCGGCAGAATTTTTTCCGAGGGCATCGGAAAGCTGGTGTAACGATACGACAAATGTTTCAATCGTTTTGGTGATTATGTTGAGACATAACAATAAAACAAGCAAACATTTAGTAGTAAAATCAGTTTGGTATGTCAATCTGTTACTTTTATACAGTCCATCGGAACTAAAAAAACAGCCCTTGTAATCATTTCATCTCCAGGTATGAGTTTACCCATTAACCCATTTTACCCACCAGTTGTCCCGTGTGGTCTGCAGTATCCTACGATCGACAGTCTCTATCGGGCCTGCTCTATTTTTTAACTTACCGAGAACGGTCGCCACAGTTGCTTATGCAGCTAAGGCATATGATAGTACTAGAGGATTTTACTATAGGTCTAACCATCAATTTATAAGTATTATAAATAACGTCTATGTTTTACCGACGGGATATATCAAATATAGAGAATTCACACTTAACCTTTTAATTACGGGTAAAACGGCTACTAGTGAATGTAAAATGCATTTCTAACATTTTAATGCAAATGAGGAGCTTGCTTTCAAAACTGAGTCTCCAAAAATGTAAAAAAGGATCAAAATGTAGATTCGGCAACACTTGCCTCGGATGCATTGGATGGTAAAATATTTTATATGTGAATATTTCCCATTGATAAGGCTGTGATAAAACTAGCTTTTCGTTCCAAACTGAATATATCCATCACTTATAATATATTGAACTAAATGAATATATTTCTTTATTAAGGCATTTAATTTATAATTGTACCTATTAATGAAAATGAAAATCCACAGCCTGCTTCCAGTCGACCGACCGGGTCAGGGAATGGAATGAATGAAGCCCCCATCTAGTGGCGAGGATATGAACTGTGTCGGCTGCTGAAGCCTGTCGCACTCCCCTGGGGCAATGATTAAATGACAGATGAAATGAAATGATAGTGGAGAGTGTTGCTCGAATGAAATTGTTGACAGGGAAAACTGGAGTACCCGGAGAAAAACCTGTCTGCCTCCGTTTTGTCCAACACAAATCTCACACGAATTGACCGGGATTTAAACCACGGGCCCAGCGGTGAGAGACCAGCGTGCTGCCGCCTAAGCCACGGAGGCTTTGTATCTATTAATATTATGTTCAAAATAAATATGACGACTTAGGATAAATTTTCGATATTATGTGAAATATCCTGCTTTCCATAGCTAAATACAACCAACAACAATTCTTTCAAAAATAAATATATCCATTCATTTTTATCAATCGTTTATCAATAACTTTTTACGTACTATATATAATTTGTTGCACTTTTGGTGATAGTATGTTGCTTTTTCTAGCTATCATTCAACTATAAACACCTTATATTGATAATCCTGTCTGAAGATAGATGTTTTTCCTCTCTCCTGCAAAATGTATGATTGTGGTGATATTCCTTTTTGAAAACAAACTCCTCAAAGTTGTTTGTGTTGATTGAATGCCTCGAACATTCTAATTGATAAATTACATCTAAATCTTCGACAATGATATGGCAAGATGTGAGATAAACCTTCCTGATCTCCAGATTACGTTCAATGATGCTGGATCGCTTGAGTTGTGCATAAATTATAATATTATGGACATAAATAGCGCAAGAGCACAGCATTCCCTTCAGCATTTATGTACTTGGATGGTTGCTGTAAATTCGTCTAGTCTGTAGTCTATTTGACTTGGGTCATACGGGCAAGTTTCTTCATAACAGACACCATAGGCTGAGATTTGTCATTGCCGATCCTCCGTAGAGTATATTTATAACAATTGATACTAATATGTGTACAAGGTAGCCAATTTAGGCCATTTTATAAATATATATTTTAAAGTACACTTTCACACCCATATTTCTCACTCTCTAAATGTGACAGATATCAAGATATTGCTATAAAGTACAGTTTTACATCCGCACTCCCCACTATCTAAATGCGACCGGATATCGAGCTTTCGCCTTAACCTTTCGGTACTCGCGCCCTCTAGCATCACACGAGTACTCGCCCGTTGTACTTTTTACAACATACGTTTGTACCACGTTTTAACGTTTTAAACGTCTTAATTCTTTTTATTCTTTTAAATCATGCTTTTTAATGACTTTCCAAGAAACTTACATAATTTCCTTTTGGTAAAAAAAATGAAATTTATAAAAAGAACTGGAACTACTGCCCATGATGGGCCTAGACCTACCAAGCGACCGCTGCCCAACCATTTGGCCTGCAGATATTGGGGTGACGAGTGGTCAGCGCGTCGGTTCCCCTCGGCCGTTTATCTTGATTTTCGTGACCTGGGAGCTGCCTGGCTGTCAGACAGCTACTCAATTGTCCTCACGAGGCTGAGTGCACCCCGTTCCAGCCCTCACGTCAGATTCTAAAATCCCTGACGGAGCTGGGAGTTGAACCCAGGGCCTCCGGGTGAGAGGCAGGCGTGCTACCCCAACACCACGGGGCCGGCTTGAAATGTAAAAACATTTGTAATTTAATATCAAAAACCTTGTAGAAATACAATTTCTGTCTTGAAACACATCTATACCGTCAACTTCATCCGAACTCTCTTGCAGTATACGCTCATCGTCACTGGTACGAAGATACTCCGACATGTTCACTTCACTATCATCAACAGTTAATTATGTAAACAAAAAAATATAGATACGAAAACTCACTACGAGAATACTCGCGCGTTGTAAAACGTACAACAGACGCGAGGTGTACTGTTTCAAAGCTCGCTGGAAAATGTTTGACCTTGAGCAGGTCGGCGGCCGACGGTGGTGGGATAGGAGAGGGGGTGACACAGGAATAACTCACTCATGAAGCTCGTCACCCAAAAGGATATACTTGGAAACAAACAAAAACGATGACTCTTGTACTTTTTACAACGGCGCGAGTACCGAAGGGTTAACGTGCTGTTTTACATCCATACTCCCCACCATCGAAATGTGCCCGGACATAGAGCTATCTCCTTAACGTGCTGTTTTACATCCGTACTCCCCACTGCCGAAATGTGACCGGATATCGAGCTATCGCCTTAACGTGTTGCTTAACATCCATGAGACTCGATATTGAGCTATCGCGTTAATGAGTTGTGCTGTCAAAGCCACCTTCAATGTAATCTGATGGCGCTTTGTTGTTCCACCTGTGCTTTTAATGGCAGCGTGGATCTGTTTAAATATGAAAGAGGCATTAGCTTCTAGTCCAGCAACATGTATTTTCGCGGAGTCCAGGCTCATTGTGATAAATTCTAAATGTCATATTTCGTCAGTAGTGGTTCGGTAAAACAAGAATTGAGATAGCCTAATGTAGAAGTTTTACAATTTGGTTTTTCAAAGACACGAGAGATGAGAATCAAACTCTCCGCGAGTTTCAGCACTGGTACAGGTTCTGTCAAATCTAACTACAACTACGAATTACCCACGGCACGCCCCTCAAACGATTTATTCCTTCGGTCAGAAGTATGGCAAGAGCACATTACATTCAGCGTTTATATATAAGGTGCGTTCAAAAAGTAACGAGCCGGAGGCTGGAATGCGCAAACCGGTGACGACATCAGCTAATCGTGGCGTGTGTAACGAGGTGTGGTTCCGACCAGAGCGTGGAAGGTCACAGCCCGTCGGTAGAGGGCACGCGTGCACGTCACGTGACGATACAAAGCGAGCAGCAGCATGCATCAATCGTCCAACGGTGCCAGTCGCATTGCAAACAGTGACAAGGAGGCGTCAAACGAAGAGCAAAGAGGTGTTGTTCGGTTTCTGACAGCGGAAGGAGTAGGGCGAACGGACATTCATCGCCGAATGTCACAAGTGTACGGCGAACACTGCATGTCCCTTGCAAGGGTCAAGGCGTGGCACAAGGGCTTCAGGGAAGGACGAGTGTCGTTAGCCGATGATGCCCGGTCTGAGGCAACCCCCCCCCCGTGCATTACCGATGACAACGTCCAGCTGGTTGATGGACTCATTTTTCAGGACCGCCGAGTGACAGTGAACGCCATAGCCGCCGTGGTCGCTCCACGACAATGCACAACCTCATACGGCCAACACAGTCGCTGCACTCATGCAGAAAATCAAATGGGAGTTTCTCGGTCACCCTCCATACAGTCCAGACCTCTCTCCCTGTGATTACGCCCTGTTTGGTCCCCTGAAAAGGGCTCTGCGGTGCCAACGATTCACCTCGGACGCCGACGTCCAGCTGTACGTGCGGAACTGGTTCACATCGCAGCCCAGGGAATTTTATGAGACAGCCATTCACCGCCTCGTGTCACAGTGGGACAAGTGCCTCAACAGCCAGGGCCAATACTTCTAACATACAGGTACTGGTTTCTGTAATTATGCCTCCGCACCTTATTTTTGGATAGGTACTGTAGATTTCTCTTGTCTGTATTTACTTGAATTTTGTCATAAAGGTGAACATCTTCACGACAGACGGTATTGGCCGAAATCTGCCATTGCAGATTCTACTATAGATCTTAAGGGGACTCGAGGGGCCTATGATGGCCATCAAAATTGATAAGTTTTAGGAACATTTATGGGGAAACTATTAATAACAGTATATTAATTTGAAACATCTCCAACATATACATTGGTTTAGTGTTGCAGTTAGGATGGAAGGATATTTTAGTATATTTTCCAATTCCCTTCGGAGAAGCGTGATGGCGCAGTGGCTTATCTGCTCGTCTTTCCCCCAGATGGCCGGGGTTCGAATCCCAGTAAAATCGGGGTGGAATTTTCACCTGAAAAATCACGTGGCGTCAGTAAGGGCATTCGGCCTTATATCCGCGGCCAAATTCAAAATGAGCTTGGTTGGCTCCGGCGACCCCAATTAATTGGGAAAATCCAAAGACAGTTTTTTTTCTAGTTCCCTTTGAATAGGCCCATATTTCTTTCTGTTAGATACAGAAATATTTTTAAGGTGAGACTAAATGCCCTATCTCGCCAATGTTAATTTTGTATATTTTATGTTCCTTTTCTCATAAACTGCTAAAGATAAATGCACGAAATATTTAAAGTATATTTCTCAACTCATACTAAGTGCTGGGATCAACAATTGGAACTGGGGTTCAATAAATGTGGGAGTAATGATTTTTTAAAGATATATTCCAATAACAAATCATGAACAATGAGGCATAACTCTCAAGGTATTAGTCACAATGACCTGATTGTAGATCCCCAGCTATTATTTATCGTATGGCTTTTAGTGCCGGGAGTGTCCGAGGACATGTTCGGCTCGCCTGAATCTGTAGCTGCTTCCAGCGGACACCCTAAAGGGCGAGCTACAAGTTCCGTTCAATTTCAAGTAGTTCCAACTTTCGCCACCAGATATCAATGATACCTAGTGGTGAACGTTGGAACTTTGATAGAGCGTTCTGACGAAATCTAACCTAACAAATTTTGCTTTACACAAGTTTAGTCTGTGAAAGGATCTTTAACATGCCATAAATCTATGACATGGGACCGCCGGCTTTACTTCCCCTCCGAAGGAAGGCATACTGAAGGATTTTTAACGCTCTTAAAAAATCCGACGACTTCGGCCGGGTTTGAACCCGCTATCTTGGGCACAGCAGTTCAGCATGCTACCGACTACGCCACCGAAGCCGCTGATCCCCAGCTGTATTGTATGCACATTAAGTACCTGTTAAAATTTCATGGTTATACCTCGTATAGTTTTGAAGAAAAAGGAACATTTATTGAGATTTTTTAAGTTTCAAGAAAATCAGCTCCAAAGTTGAAGAGTGAAAAAAGTATCTTAAACTTACCCTATACGTTTTCCTATACCAATTAGAAGCATCCAGCACCATAATCTGACTCCTCACTGGCTAATCTGTTCCTTTTTTCTTCTTTCTTGCTTCTTTTGTTGCCAGATTTGCCGCAAATTCTGCTTTTTGCACCCTTAACCTGTCAAGCACTTTCAATCCAGATGCTGTATGCTTTCCTATTTCTACCCCCAGTTCTTCAAGAACCTAAGTCTGCCTTAATTCCCAAGATGAAGGTTATTAGAGCATTAAGTGCTTTTACGTTTTCATTTCTTCCAACAAACTCCAATCATTGGAAAGTTAAATACTAGCTTCGGAGCGAGCCTATCACCCCAGTTTCAGTCAGCATCAAACTGTCAAGTCATGTCGCGCAACAGTATATCCCACTTCCGGAACTTTAAAATGAGCCAAACCACAGCCTTCTAGGTCAAGAAGTTCCTGATATATCAGTGACTATACCAATCGGTGCAACAAGAAACGAAAATCCATGAGCGTAGATGTACATTTATAAAATAATTAAAAATACTTCTAGGATGAATTTATGTATAAATGATACACCAAAATGTTCGTTAAAGTCCAAATTGTAACATAAGTCAATAAACGAAAAAAGCCATTTTTTTTTTCAGATTTTGACGTTCGGTCTTACGAAATTCCTCTATTTAATTAAATTGCAAATAAACTAATGAACACATTGCCAAATGGATGGCGTTAAAATGTGATTTCGAACACAAAGTGTGCTCTATAAATGTTGTATATTCCTATAGACTGGTTTCTGAAAAATGGTTCTTAAATTTGTAAAATAATAACTAATAGGTAATTGCTTTTACGGGGTTGTTAGGTTAAGACCTTTACAACATAAAGCTGGAGGTGTGTAAATGGGAGTAGGCTGACTACTATGGTTTAAGGACGGTGTACGCTCCAACACCCCAACACCCGTTTTGATTTCTTTTTTTAATTTTAATACTAATAGGATTAAAAATAGAAATAACAAAATCCGCTGAAGAAAACATTGGTAGGAAAGAAAGAATAGGTAGAAAACCGTGGATCACTCAGGATATACTAGAATTGATGGATGAAAGGCGGAAACACAAGAATGTAAGAGATGAAAAGGGGAAAGCAGAATACAGACGTCTGAGAAATGAGGTTAACAAGAAGTGCAAGGAAGCGAAAGAAGAATGGTTGAAAGAGGAATGTGCAGGTACAGAAAATTGTCTGAAATTAGGAAAAGTAGACACAGCATATCGAAGGGGAAAAGAAGACTAAGTGCTGTAATATTAAGGACACAAATGGAAGATAGGGAAGAAAAGGTTGAGAGATGGAAATCGTACATAGAGTGTTTGTATATGGGAAAGGAGATTGAGAATCACGTAATGGAAAGGGAGGAAGAAATTGATGAGGATGCAAAAGGAGATTTAATATTGAGATCAAAATTTGACAGAGCATTGGAAGACTTAAGCAGCCACAAACACCAGGGATAGATTATATACCGATTGAGTTGCTACGTTGCATAGGAGATGAAGGTCTGATCAGGTTATTTCACTTGGTGTGTAGGATTTATGAGACAGGTGAGGTACCCTCTGATTTCAAGAATAATGTTATCATCCCTATACAGAAGAAAGTGGGATATGACAGATGTAAAGTTTACCGCACAATCAGGTTGATTACTCATGTTTCCAAGATCCTGTCAAGAATAATTTACAAGAGGATAGAAAGCCAGATAGAAACGGAGTTGGGTGAAGACCAGTTTGGTTTCAGGAGAAATGTAGGAACAAGGGAAGCTGTACTAATTGTAAGTCTTAGGCTGATTTTGGAAGGTAGAATAAGGAAAGATAAGAGAACGTTCATGGCGTTTGTAGACTTAGAAAAGGCTTTTGATAACGTTCATTGGATGAAATTGTTTGACATTTTGAAAACGATTGGAATAAAGTACAGGGACAGGAGGGTGATCTACAATCTATACAGAAACAGGACCGCAGTCATTCGAGCTGAATGACATGAGAGAGAAGATGGTATTCCGAAAGGTGTAAGGCAAGGCTGCAACTTAAAACAGCAGAAAAGAGGAGAATTGAAGCGTTTGAAATGTGGTGTTACAGGAGAATGATGAAGATCAATGGGTAGATAGGGTTACAAACGAAGAGGTATTAAGACCGGGATGGTCGAACTCCGCTGATTAGGTTAAACCCAAACAGTCCTGTCAGCTCACGCTAATGGGTTTGGGAAGAGAGTGGGGGTAGGCAACCTCTCCTGAAATGTTGGTTAAGCCATGAGTTGACTGACAGCTACATACACCTGGACCCCCTGGGGTTTCTGTAGATATAATCAGTGCAGCGAACATGTTATCCATGTCTAGTCAAAGAGTTGGAGAATTTAGAATTATAGGAAACTATAAATTTCATAAGTGTGAGTTGTCAAAATGGGGCCAACAGTGGAGGTGTCAATGAATGTTCTGCCCATTTATTTACAAATGGTGGTAACTTTCTGTTATGTGGGTCTCACAATCACGAACCATGTACGACGATTGATCAAGAATTTATTTCGAACAGTGTAAAAAGAAATGTACGTGACAATAATATATGTGAACGGCCATCGAAGTTGATGAGACAGGATATACTTGCTGCCCCTAAGCACTTGTCTGATAATTTACTATCAAATGGCATAGAGAGGATTTAAAATAATATTGTGGCTTAGAACCTTACCACCTCTGCCTCAAAATAAGCAAAAAGTTCATGATACTCTAGCCATTATGGACATTCGATCGAACTTAGAAGGAAATATAATAATAACCCCTGGCACTACAGCCCGTGTGTGAAGGGCCTAGGCTTAGCAAGAGACCGCTGCCCTGCCATTTGGCCTGCAGATATTGGGGCGACGCGTGATCAGCGCATTGGGTCCCCTCGGCCGTTAATATTGGCTGAGTGAACCCCGTTCCAGCCCTAACGTCAGTTTCTAAAATCCCTGACGGAGCCGGGAATCGAACCCGGGGCCCCCGGGTGAGAGGCAGACGCGCTATCCCAACACCACGGGGCCGACTAAAAGAAAATATGCTTCTGGTAAAAGACAGAGAGAATAACATTATTATGTTTTCTACTGTATCAAATTTGAAATACTTGTCTAAAAGAGAAACTATTTTTATAGACGGAACATTTAAGTATTGTTATATGTAAATGAAGAGAAACAGGATAAGTTAGAAATAAACACGCCAGATGTTCGTATGAGCCGACTCAGATGGTGGGGTCATGTGAAGAGAAAGGGGGAGGAGAGATTATCTAAGAGGTTAATGAGTTCGGCTGTAGAGCATAAGAGAAGTAGAGGTAGACCTAGGAGGCGATCGATGGTTAGATTCAGTGTTGAACGATTTCAATGTAGAGGTGTAGAAGCAGAGGAGGCCGCAGTGCTAACTGCTAATAGGAGATCATGGAGGTGACTTGTTCACAAACAGAGGCTTGCAGACTAGACTGGAGGATTGGGAAGGAGGTGGCCGTGACCTTAAGTTAGGAACCTTCCATCATTTGCCTGGAGTAGAAGTGGGGAAACCACAGAAAACAACTTCCTGGATGGCTGAGGTGGGAATTGAACCCATCTCTTCTCAGCGTTTCCTCGCGAGGCTGAGTGTACCCCGTTCCAACCCATAGACCAGAATTAAATTTCTTGGCAGAGCCGGGAATAAAACATGGACCTCCGTCAAAAAAATAACGGAGAGCTCTCTGTATTAACGCTGTAACCTGTTTTATAAGCTTAAAATGATTTAGACTATACATTAACATTTTGTTGGTTTTCATTATATTAATCTCAAATTATAATAGCCGCCTTGTCAAACACTTAAAAGACGTTTAATATTTAAATTAATACGTACATGTTTCGGTATACAATGATAATCGTCAGCGTAGATTGAAATAATAAAAGAATCTTAAAAACTATGTTAACAAATGCCAAAGTGAAAATGGATATCTTTACAAAGTACACATTAAAATTTAAATAAAATGAATGGTCACCAAAAACAAGAAAATACATAAATGAAACAAGACTAAAGTTAATATAAATCTACCTTAATAGATTGTCTACATTATACTCCTTCATTATGGTTCAATATAATGAATCGGATCTCCTGTTGATTGCAAAAAAGATGTTGTTTCCACGTATAAAGAATTGGTGAAATGCGTAACAATTAGGTAGATTTCATTAGAAAGCTAACTATTGCAATGGGTACCATGTTTCGACTTCCGGAAAATTTCGACATATCTTCGCGTTTCACATCCCCCAGACCCCAAAACCACCGTCAGTTCAAAAGTTTATATATAATTTATGTATATATGTATCTATCTATCTATCTATATATATATATATATATATATATATACTAGCAAGTACCCGCGGCTTCGCTCGCGTCATAGTCGGGTCATATTGTTATACAATGAAATGCAGGTTTAACCCCGTTACACCCCTTTAGAACATGAATATCCTAAAATCCCTCCTTAGTAGACGTTTTCGACACACAACAAACATATCCCCAAAATATAATTCTTCTAACTTTAATAGTTTTGGTTGGTCGATGAGAGTGAATATCCAAAAATCCTTCCTTAGTGGACGTTTTTTCTTCCAGAATTTCACCCCTCCCCATGGGCCTCTTAAATTGGATTTATGAAAAAAGGTCGAACACCTATTTATTTATTTATTTTTAAGATGATTGTTTTCCGCTGAGTTTCAGACTTCTCGCTATGTCGTTTAAGAGGTACACGCTCCGTTAGGAAACTTTCAACCCCCACTTTTCATCCCTTTCACCTCATAATATACACCACATCGAAAAACCAAAAAACATGTGTCAGCTTAGTTTTAATGAATAGTTTATATGCCAAGTATCACATCCTCAAATGAAACCACTCGTGAGATATTGTTATTCACTGAAATGCACGTTTACCCCCTTAACACCCCCTTTAGAACCTGAATATCCAAAAATCTTTCCTTAGTGGTCGTTTTCGACATACGACGAACATATTCCTAAAATTTCATGTCTCTAACTTCAATAATTTTGGCTGGGCAATGATGAGTGAGTGAGTCAGTCAGGACATTTTCTTTCATTTATTTTTGAGAATTTCATCCCTTTCCATGAACCCTTAAATTGAATTTATGAAAAAAAAAACGTTCGAAAACCTATTTACATATTTTTAAGCTGTTTTTCCCCCTGAGATTGATGAGCGAGGAATGTAGTCAATGAGTTAGGACACTTTCTTTCCTGCCTTTCCCCCAGAATTTCACCCCTCCCCATGCGCCCCTTAAATGGATATATGAAAAAACAAAACGATCCAACACCTATTTATTATATTTAAGCTGTTCTTCCTCCCTGAGTTCGATGAGTGAGTGTATTAATCAGTTAGAACACTTTCTTTCCTGTTTTTTCCCCCAGAATCTCACCCCTCTCCAAGGGCCCCTTAAATTGGATTTATGAAAAAAAAAACGGTCGAACACCTATTTACTTATATTGTAAGCTGGTTTTTTTCGCTGAATTTCAAACTTCTCGCCTGTATCGTTTAAGAGATACACGCTCCGTTAAGAATCCTTCAACCCCCAATTTTCACCCCTTTCACCTCATAATATACACCACATCGATAAACCCTTAGACATATGTCTGCTTATTTTTAATGATTAGTTTATATGCCGAATATCACATCCCCAAAGAAACAACTCATGAGATATCGTTATTCAATGACATGCAGGTTTACCCCCCTTGACACCTCTTTAGAACCCGAACAAACAAAAATCCTTCCTTAGTTAACATTTTCGACATACAGCGAACATATTCCCAGAATTTCATGTTTCCAACTTCAATAGTTTTCGCTGGGCGATGATGAGTGAGTGAGTCAGTCAAGACATTTTCTTTCAACAATTTTTACCAGTATTTCACCCCTTCCCATGGGCCCCTTAAATTGGATTTATGAAAAAACGCTCGAACACCTATTAAGTTATTGTTTAATTATGTCTCTTTCCCCTGAGTTTGATGAGTGAGTGAGTTAGTCAGTCAGTTAGGACACTTTCTCTCCTTTTCTTTTCCAGAATTTCACCCCAACTCATTGGCCCCTTAAATTGAATTTATGAAAAAACGATCGTACACCGATTTACTTATTTTTATAGCTGATTTTTTTCCGCTGAATTTCAAACTTCTCGCCTATGTCGTTTAAGAGATACACGCTCCGTTAGGAATCCTTCAATCCCCACTTTTCACCCCTTTCACCTTATAATATACACCACATGAAAAACCCTTAGATACATGTCTGCTTATTTTTAATGATAAGTTTATATGCCGAGTATCACATCCACAAATGAAACCACTCTTGAGAAATTGTTATTCAATAAGACCCCTTTAGAACCTGAATATCCGAAAATCCTCCCTTAGTGTACAGTTTTGACATACAACGAACATATCCCCAAAATGTTATGTTTCTAACTTCAATAATTTTGGCTGGGCGATGATGAGTGAGTGAGCCAGGACATTTTCTGTCAATTTTTTTTTCTCCAGATTTTCACCCATCTCCATGAACCTCTTAAATTTGATTTATGATAAAAAACTGTCGAACATTTATTTACTTATTTTTAAGCAGTTTCCCCCCTTAGTTTGAAGAGTGATTGAGTCAATCAGTTAGGACTCTTTCTTTCCTCCCTCCCCCCATTAATTTCAACCCTCCCCATGGGCCCCTTAAATTGGATTTATGAAAAAAAATCATCGAACACCTATTTACTTATTTTTTAGCCGATATTTTCCGGTGAGTTTCAAATTTCTCGCCTATGTCTTTTAAGAGATAGACGCTCCGTTAGGAATTCTTCAACCCCCCTTTTTACCCCTTACACCACATAATACACACCACATCGAAAAACCCTCAGACACGTGTCTTCTTATTTTTAATGATGAGTTTATATGCCGAGTATCACATCCCCCAATGAAGCCAATCGGGAGATATTGTTATCCAATGAAATGCAGGTTTAACCCCCCCCCCTTAAGACCCCTTTAGAACCTGAATATCCGAAAATCCACCCTTAGTGGACGGTTTTGACATACAATGAACATATCCGCAAAATGGCTGGGCAATGATGAGTGAGTGAGTCAGGACATTTTCTTTCAAATTTGTTTTTTCAGAATTTCACCCCTCCCCATGAACCCCTTAAATGTGATTTATGAAAAAAAAATATCGAACACCTATTTACTTATTTTTAAGCAGTTTTCTCCCCTTGAGTTTGATGAGTGAGTCAGTCAGTCATCAGTTAGGACATTCTCATTCCTGATTTTATCCCCCCAGAATTTCACCCCTCCCCATGGACCCCTTAAATTGGATTTATGAAAAAACGCTCAAACACCTATTTACTAATTTTTTAAGCTAATTTTTTTCCGCTGAGTTTAAAATTTCTCGCCTTTGTCGTTTAAGAGATACACGGTCCGTTAGGAATCCTTCAACCCCCACTTTTCACCCCTTTCACCTCATAATATACACCACATCGAAAAACCATCAGACACGTATCTTTTTATATTTAATGATGAGTTTATATGCCGAGTATCACATCCCTCAATGAAACCAATCCGGTGATATTGTAATTCAGTGAAATGCAGGTGTACCCCCTTAACACCCCCTTTAGAACCTGAATATCCAAAAATCCTTCCTTAGTGGGCGTTTTTGACTTACAACGAACATATCCCCAAAATGTCATGTTTCTAACATTAATAGTTTTGGCTGGGCGATGATGAGTCAGTCAGTCAGTCAGTCAATCAGTCAGTCAGTCAGTCAGTCAGGACACTTAGTTTTATATAATAGATATATATATATATCAGTTTCTTGTGGACACGTTAACTGCCGTAATTTTGCACCAATCACTTTGAATTTTTTACATAATATGTATCCCTATAAAATCTCGGTCGAGTTCGTTAATGGGCAAAATCGGTCGAAGGGGCTGAAAATGGGGGGCTTTTTTCGAAAAAGTGAAATTTCGCTATAACTCTCTTAATACATGGAATATCGAATCCATTCAAAGTTCATAATATGTGTCGGATAAGTGCCAAAAATTTATGTCAAATAATATTTTTGATAGCACCAACCATTGACCAAAGGGGTGGAAAAAAGTGGGTTTTTCGGGAAACATTAATCATATCTCTCTTAATAGGCACAATATCAAAACCGTATAAAATGGAAAATATTCCCCTAATAATTACCTAAAACTTTTGTCTGAAAGGATTTTTGATATGACCCACCATTACGCCAAGGGATGAGAAAAATGATTTCGGAATTTTAAAAAATGCCAAGTGCCATCAGGGGTTACCATAACAACGCTTTTAAATTGATAAGGGATGATCTATCAGAGGTTGCCAAGACAACGCCATTGACGAGATCACATTCATTTTTAGCCTACTTTACACAGTTTTCAAAAATGAGGAAAAAGTAGACTTATAAGATATATCCGGGAAAATGTGTCTGTCCTTCTGTCTGTCTGTCCTTCTGGCTGTGTGTGTGTGTCCCCCCCCCTATCAACTCCTAAACGGCTGCAGCAATCGAACCCAAATTTAGTATGAGTAAAGATGTATACCGGAATATCTCAGGCCCATATTTGAAAAAGATGTCAGTGCTACCAACTGCTAAAAAAAACGCACTAGAAATGTGAGCTCCATGTTGGATATCTTGGAAGGTATACATGGTAGCTATTCTAAAATTGGCACACATGTAGATAATACTATTTCAGTTTAATTTCCAGGTGCCATACATGACAGCGTTGCCAAAATAATTGTAAGCCTTCTGATAAGTCCAATTTTTAAATGCATATAACTTCTACACTATCAATTGGATTTCAACCAAATTTTGTATGTAATATGTGTACATAAACATATATGACTGAGTGTATTCTTAAGAGCCACCAGGGCTGCCAACTGTTAATAATTGCTCTCTATTTTGTATCCAAATATATCAGAAAGTATGCAAGCCGACAGCTTTAAACTATGCACACCTAAATTACCCGACATTTTACATTAATTTGGAGTAACTTATATACGTCAGTTCTTCCAACATGATTCTAAGCCTGCTGATAGGACCAATTTTTAAATACATGTAACTTCTATACCAACAAATGAATTTTATCCAAAATTGGCACAGAAATATATAATATTTCAGATTATTTCTGACCAGCACTCGCATGACATTGTTGCCAACATGCTTTTACGTGTACTAATAGATCCAATGTCTAAATCCATGTCACGTCCTTTGGACTTCAACCACATTTTGTATTCTGTAACTTAGGAGATGGAAGTAAGAATATATTCAGTCACCAGAGCTGCCAACTGTATTGCTCTATTAGGCTACATTATGCCTAGTATACCTTATTTCGAACTAATTAAGACATTTCGATATTACCCACTTAATTTCGTCATTATTCTAGATAGGTTCATATACTGTAGATTAATCTATGGCATGAATCTTAATTTTAAGAAAAGTAGGCTCTTTAGTTCGTCACGGAACTTCTTGTTCCATCTGACTATGATGGAAGCGGCTAACTGGTAGCTTGCTGAACTTCTATGCCCAAGGTGCTGGTTCAAAGCCGGACAAAGTCGCCGGATTTTCTAAGAGCGTTAAAAATCCGTCAGCATGCTTTCCTTCGGAGGGGAAGTTACAACGTTCGTTGCAAGTTGCTGGTTGCGGTGGCATCTAGCAGCCAAGTTCACAGCTAGGTGTCGTTGACGTTAGTATTTGGTACAAAATTAGGTACTACTACTTAAAATTGACCGTCTGCAGACCTTACCTGAATTACAGACTAATACAGTCATCACAAATAACACCGTTTATCAGACAGATTCTACACACACCCAATGTACACGGGGTTACATGACCACCTTGTCGCAGCCCCTAAACTGAGGAACTAACCAACATCTCTGCGGGAGATAAAATTTTGCGTGAAGAAGTAACAGACTGTTAGATAGTTACACATTAGTTCCAAACCTTGCATAAGGACAGTGTGATCACAAGTATAAAAATGAACCCCAAATGACAAGAAGGTTACCATCCCCATAAGACAGTAAAATGTTAAAAGTATGCATAGAAAGACGAAAAAATGTTAACTAACCTCCAATTGTAAAATACTTTCTCGCAATAAAAGAGGCCTGATCCTCCTACGAAAACCTGCATATTTTGCCTATTATAGCCTATCCCCTAGTTTGCCCGGTGAAATCTACCTCCGCCTGCCGGCGTGCCGAGAGAAATTTTTTTTTGACTGATAAAGTCCTCTAACATTGAAAAACGTTCTAGTAAAACCCAAACTTTCTATATTAGGCCTATATTAGACTAGATTTCTTCAATACGGCTCAATAATAATATATTGCTTGCCACGGTGGGTGAGTGGTTATATTGTCGGATTGTTAACCCCAAGATTACAGGTTCGCTCCTGGCCGGGGTAAGTGATTTTTGAAAAGCGGCAAAAATTACGACATGTCATACGATGTTGGCATGTCAAAGAACCCATTTGAATTCAGTAGGCCATGTTCATAATGACAAAATTAATCTCGGGATTTTCCGCCAACACTAAGTTCCTCATTTCTCTACTAGAAAGCGCTATAGTGTCGAGGAGCTTAGATATCTAACCTCCTTGACTTTCATAGTGCTTCAAGGAACAACAAAATTCGACATGCAAGCTACCCTCTGGGTGTCAAATAACAAAGCTTGCACCCGGCACCGAGGCCATATGATATTATTAGTCTATTATTAATATTATTATATATTGAAACGGATGTCGCTGATGGATGCTATGGGATGTTGTTTCCAGCCAGGCATATTGATATGGAACAATGCGTAAAATTTTTGAAGTCATATAACCTTATAAAGAGTCCTGTTGAAATATATTTGTGGTTACAATATGTTGTTTCCAGATGGTCGAACACCGTAAATATGTTTTATAAATGATAAAACCATCTAACCAACTAACTAACCTCGAATAAAACCAGAGAATCCTACTTCTAGGTTAGCTCTGTAGAACTAGCTGTCCAAACGGGTGATTTATTTCATATCATAATTCAATTTGCCGAGTATATTTATAGGTTGAATGAAATACTTGGACATTGATGGGCCAAAATATATGTATAAGTCGAGAATAAACTCAGCTACAGTAAGTATCTTCAAGAAACAGTGTGCACCAACAAGGAATATGCAAATGAACTGTAATGCAATGTGACAATAACAAGGTTTCATTTAGGTATATTGCCACTTTTTTTTTAGCTTATGGCTTTTAGTGCCGGGAGTGTCCGAGGACATGTTCGGCCCGCCAGTTTTGTAGCTGCTTCGAAACGGACACCCAATGGGTGAGCTACAAGTACCGTTGGGGAGGGAAGTGGGAATAGAAGGACGAGGAGTTGGAAGGTAGCGGCTGTGGCCTACAGTTAGGGACCAACCCCGGCATTTGCCTGGAAGGAAGATGGGAAACCACAGAAGACCATCTTCAAGGTTGCCGGCGGGGGGGATTCGAACCTCCTCGCCTCCCGGATGTGAGCGACTGCCAGCAGTCATGCCGTAACGACCACGGCTAACTCACCCGGTATATATTGCCACTAAATGTAGTTTAGTGGGGCTACCAGTGCGGTGACAAATTTCACACCCCACCAAAAAAAAAAAATTGCGGTTGTTATATGAAATATTAGTAGAATGAGTATTTTGCTTTGTTATTGGACTAATACAGGAGGTACATTTAAACACAATTCCCCACCACCATGATCGTTTCACTTTGATCCCCCAATTTACACATTTGTAGACTTTAAGAAATCACCTTGTGGTAAAGGTTATTTTTATTCTCTTAAGACTTAAACGATGTGTCATAAAATGTCTACATTCAATTTTGTTCTTATACCAGTACTTCGTCTTGATTGAATGAAAATACTAAGAAGATGAATTATTTTCATACCGTCAAAGTTTTAACGTTAACTCCACGAACTGTCAGTGGAAGTAAAGCTTCTGTCTGCAGTTTTGCACCTTGTAGCAGAATATCGTTGTAACTGCTGGTTATAACTTTCATATGATAACATTTTTACAAAGCTACAACATACAAATTAAAATGTGCATATTAATTTGTATAGTACGCCTAGAATTTCTAATGAGTGGTATGGACTACGTGTTTGAGATAACAAGAGTAGATAGTGAAGATCATGGCAGGTTGACACCTTCACGTCCAGTTTGGAGTGGGGGGCAGTGAAACACGCCTCAGACAACTTCCCCTGTTAGGATTTTCCTAATTGACCCCCGTGGAGAGAACTCATTAGCGGAGCTCGGTATCACCCATTAAGACTAGTGGGAGAGGAGAGATGTTTCTGACGACTGCTAATGAAGAGAAGAGAAAGTTTGGTAGGACACATACTAAGACACCCAGGAATAGCAAGCTTAGTTATGGAAGGAAGGGTCGAGGACAAGAACTGTAGGGGTAGGCCAAGGTTAGAATATGTCAAACAGATTGCCTCGGATTTATTTATTTATCGTATGGCGTATACATGATCTACAGATCTATATTTACACTATTTACATAGTTAATCGCTTGTGGCGTCCCAAGGAAAAATTCTCTTCTATCTCCGTCGAAACGGCTCAGTGGGCATTCTTGGGTGATGTGCTTCACAGTTTGCCTCTCAGCACCAAAGTCGCAACAAGATGATGACTTTTTCCTCCATTTGTATAGCAGATCTGCACACACACCATGGTTAGTTCGGATCCGGTTTAGCTTGGACCATACTTTCCGAGGTTGTTCAAAGCCAGGTACCTTCTGTGAGATGCATGGCATTTCCAAAGACTCTGCTGGGGCGAATTGTCTCCATTCATTAGACCATTTCTCAGTGAGGTTGAAATTACTCATTGCCAGGTTCTCCACCGTGCACATGGGTGGATGTCTTGACTTCAGTCTATCTATATGTAGATGGTGGATATCCTCATGAATGGGCAGTCTTTGATGAATCTGGATCTTCTTGTATTCATTCATCAAAGCATTGCATCTGCGGAGGTGGGGTGGGGGAATATGGCTTAATACAGGCAGCCACTGAATAGGAGTTGATCTGATCGTGCCTGTGATCATTCTCATTGTGTCATTTAATTTAACATCTATTCTCTTCACATGAGGGCTGTTTATCCAGACAGGGGCACAATACTCTGCAGTAGAGTAAACCAGGCCAAGAGCTGAGCAACGTAAAGTAGTTGCACTTGCACCCCAAGTAGACCCACACAGTTTTCGAATGATGTTGTTGCGTGTCTGAATCTTGGCAGCACTCTTTCTCAAGTGTTCTTGGAACGACAGTGTTCTATCGAGTGTAACACCCAGATATTTGGGGTGTCTATTGTGGCGGAGAAGGGTGTTATCGAAGTATACCTTGAGATCCCTTGAAGCCATTCGATTGTTCAGATGAAAACAAGAAACTTCCGTTTTACTCATGCTTGGTTGGAGTCTCCATTTTCGGAAGTAGTTTCCTAAAACAGCGAGATCTTTTGTCAGCGTTTCGAAGCATAGGTCGTTAGTGGCAAGTGCCCAATCATCTGCATAACCAAATTTCCTGGATTTTGTGGGGGGTATATCTGAAATATATAAATTGAACAGAAGTGGGGCAAGCACTGATCCTTGTGGAAGTCCATTGTTTAGTTTGCTGGATCTGCTGATTTCACTTCCCTTGACTACGCGAAATGTTCTGCCTCGGATGTAGGGTGTGGTAGATATGTAGATATGAAACGATTAGCTCAGGACAGGGAGGCATGGACGGCTGCATCAAACCAGTCAAAAGACAAAAGACTCAAACAACTACAAACTTTATGTGTGCAAATGATACGCATGGTTGTCGGTAAATATAAGAAACGTAGCCTTGAGAATGACCTACGAAAAAAATAGTTGTTGATTCCTTTAGGAGCTTTGCAACATCGAGGTTGTGTAGCCCCGTGTAGTGTATGTAGACGTTGTCTCGTAACCTGTGTGATTGTGATGTCTGTACTAGTGTGTGGATTTGTAATCGAGGCAAGATTTGGGTAGAAAGCGGCCGTAGCCGTATATCCTTAATCTAAGAGCGAGTTTCCGAGCTACACTAATTTATTTCTTGCAGTATACAGTAGATCGCAATTGTAAAGCATTATAGAGAATATGTAGTAGCAATTTCTCCTGACAACAGTGAATGAAGACCACCTCGAAGTGTAGTGGTTAACATTCTTGGCTGTCGCCCCAGAGGTTCGGGGTTTGATTCCCTGCTCTGACATGAATGTTTGATTCCGGTCTGAGGGCTGCAACGCAGTGCGCTCAGCCTCGTGAGGTCAAACTGAGAAGTGGAGGTTTCGATTCCCCTCTCCGCCGGCATCTTGGAAGTGATTTTCCGTGGCTTCCCACTTCTACTCCAGGCAAATTCTGGGATGGTTCCTAAGTTAAGGCTGCGGTCGCCTCCTTTCCAAACTTCATCTGAATTAAAAACACTCACACTAAGGCGTCGCATCAACACGGATTATCAGACAAATTCCATACGCCCCAAGTACGCGGGGTCGCGATGTCGCATAGCCCCTAAATCCATCAATCAGTCAATCAATCAACCAACAACAACAACAAACACTTCAGCAATATAATGACGCGAACCAGGGCTCACTCACAAACTCAAAACACAAGTGGTACCGTATGGTATTATGACTACTGTAGAATTACTTACAACGGCTTCGATGGCGTAGTTGGTAGCATGCTAAGTTTCTATGCCTAAGGTGGCGGGTTGAAACCCGGCCAAAGTCGTCGGATTTTTAAAGAGCGTTAAAAATCCCTCAGTATACCTTCATTCGGAGGGGAAGTAAATCCGGCGGTCCCATGTCATAGATTTATAGCTCCACTAATTACACTTGTGTGAAGCTAAATTATAGGCTAGATTTGAATAACGCTCTTAGGTTCCAACGTTCGTCCCCAGAAGCCGACTGCGGTGGTATCTAGTAACCAAGTTCAAAAAAGTTGGTCGTTGACGGAGGAATTTGGTAGCAAACGTTGGAACTACTAGAAAATCGAACATCTGCTGTCCTTACTAGTTTTTTTAAGCGTATGGCTTTTAGTGCCGGGAGTGTCCAAGGACATGTTCGGCTCGCCAGTTTTGTAGCTGCTTCGAGACGGACACCCAATGGGTGAGCTACAAGTACCGTTGCGGAGGAAAGTGGGAATGTAAGGACGAGGAGTTGGAAGGTAGAGGCTGTGGCCTGCAGTTAGGGACCAACCCCGGCATTTATTTGGAAGGAAGATGGGAAGCCACAGAAGACCATCTTCAAGGTTGCCGGCGGGGGGATTCGAACCTCCACGCCTCCCGGATGTGAGCGACTGCGCCAGCAGTCCTGCCGTAACGACCACGGCTAACTCACCCGGTCTTACTTAAATGAAAACATATAAGACACACTAATACAGCCGTCACATAATTATTACCACCGGTTATCAGACAGATTCTACACACACCCAAAGTACACGTGGCTACTTGACCGCATTGTCGCAGCCCCTAAACTGAGGAACCAACCAACCAGAATTACTTACACAATTCTTGCGTAGCGGGATTGCTAGGCCACAGAGTCCGTTCGGTAATATTTCACCATGTAGCTCCCACCAGAGTCCTGCTTGTAGTCTCCATGTCTCTCCGCACTTCGCGTCGAACTCAGGTTCTCCAGCATTGCCCGCTACTACTCTCCCACATAAGGCTCCGTGGCATACTTCACTGCACACACTGATACCGTCTGATCACAGCTGCCAGTGACTGCCGACTCAACTCCCCTAACCCAAACCTCGGGGTTCCCTTTATACTTGACCAGCAACCCTCCCCGGCTTCGCCCGGTATATTTAATGGTATACTCAGCGTATGCTTAAAAGGCGCACGACGAAAGGTCTCAGCCGAAATTCAGAATAGCCGAGGTCAACAGCGAAACAACAAATAAATAGTATACTCTTCTCTGAAGTCTTATCTCAACTCGACATTTTGATGCTGGCCGAATCTGGGGTGATAGACTTGCTCGCTAGCTCGTAACCCACTTCGAAGCTAGTCATTGATTTTTCACTGATTGGGAATTGTTGGAAGAAATGAAAACGTAAAAACATATATAGTGGGTGATGTATTAAAGAGAGAGATATGCTGTCACGGACTTTTTTGGAGAACGTTTCATGCTGAACAATTTTTTCACTCATAGAATATGGATATTTTTAGCGGTTTACCCATAAGCTTAAAAGGCGCACGGACGGCAGGTATTTCTTCGACTCGATTCACTGAAATCGTTACTCCTCGGCTTCCTTTGGTCATGAATGAATACCTTTCTACAGAAACCTTCCTCGAGAAAATTTTTACAGAATGGTGAAAACCGCATCAAAACCATTCAGTGGTTCTCGAGATTACCCGTTACATCCAAGAATCGGGGACTTTGTTTCATACTACAGTATGTAGAGAAGACGTAATCTGTAGTAACTTCTCGCCTACCTTGGAGCTGTTGGCCGATAACCTGTGTCCTGAACTGTCCGGAGCCTAGCCTTTGTCCAGCTGATTCCAGCAGAATTATTACACAATCAGCTTTTATAAATGCTCCTCAAATAACAAAAGATAATCTTGATATAGGTGATTTGGGAGTTGTTCCACATACAGATGGTTTCTTGTTTTCACTTCAGGACAGTGCTTGCCAGAGCAGTCTTTTAGACATTCCACAATTCATATGTGTCCATATCAGATCTTTGAACACAACATTAGTAGTCAAACACTGATTTGCATGTTGCAGTTCTAGCATCTTACCATCATCTCGGCAAAGTTCCTGCAAATTAGTTCATAACTAGTGTAACCCTTCTTAGGACAGAATATTATAGAAGACCCTTTATTCGTATTTATATTAATTTCATTTGAACTGGTTTACCCTAATATTATTAGCCTACTTTCGATTTTTGCAACAAATGAAAGTAGACTTATGAGATCAACACAGGGCGAAAAATTGTGTGTCTGTCTGTGTGTGGGCGTGTCTGTGAGGCTGTGCGTCTGTGAGTGTGTGTACTCTGAATGTGTGTTCCCCCCTATCAATTCGAACACGGTGAACCCGAATTGAATGATATTTGGTACAGAGGTTGCACTAGCAAAGGACACCTCAGTGTCATGTTTTATATCGCCGCCATCTTGACGAAAACGCAATGGCGGCCACCCGAATGTTCAGAGCTTAAATCAAATTACGACTAACCTAATCCTCCTATCTCTACCAAATATTGCAACGTTATACTTTTATGTAATATGCATCTTTTGACCTGACTACAAGGTCATCAGCCCAATACTTTGCGGATGGCGGCCATGTAAGTGTGCAAATCGATTCTACCTATCAAGCCAAACACGGTGAAACCGGATTGAACAAAATTTGGTACAGAGGTAGCACTAGCAAAGGGCACCTCATTGTCATGTTTTATATCGCCGACATCTTGACGAAAACGTAATGGCGGCCACCCGAATGTTCAAAGCTTAAATCAAATTACGACTAACCTAAACATTCAATCTCTACCAAATTTTGCAACATCATACAATTATGTGCGGAACATCCTTTGACCAAATTACCAGGTCATAAGCCCAAAAGTTTGCGGATGGCGGCCATGTTTGTGTGCAAATGGATTCCCCCTATTAATTCAAACACGGTGAAACCGAATGGACCGAAATATGGTACAGAGGTAGCACAAGCAAAGGGCACCTCAGTGACATGTTTTATATTGCCGCCATCTTGATGAAAACGTAATGGCGGCCACCCAAATCTTAAAAGCTTAAATCGAATTACGACCAACCTATTCATCTGATCTCAACCGGTTATTGCAACATTATACCTTTATGTATGTAGAATCGTTTGACCAAACTCATAGGTCATCAGCCCAATAATTTGCGGATGTCGGCCATGTATGTGTGTAAATCGATTCCCCCTATCTATTCATACACGGTGAAACCGAATTGAACGAAATTTGGTACAGATGAAACACTAGGAAAGGGCATTTCATTGTCATGTTTTATATCGCCGCCATCTTGACGGAAACGTAATGGTGGCCACCCAAATGTTAATAGCTGAAATCAAATTAAGACCAACTTTATCATCTGATCTCTACCAAATTTTTCAACAACATACCTTTATGTGAAAAGCGTTCTTTTACAAAGCTACAACGTCGTCAGTCCAATAGTTTACATATGGCGGCCATATATGTATGCAAATCGATTCCCCTATCAATTCAAACACGGTAAAACCGAATTGAACGAAATTTGGTACTGTACCCGTTCATCCTGGGGATGCGATGACCCATCTGCTATAACATCGCATTCCTGGAGTTCCAGGACAGAGCGGAGTTAAATGAACCTCTAGTCAAATAAGGAATGTGTCGGAAATTCAGCTGAGTTGTCGAAAAAGCAGTGGGTATCACGAGACAAAGTATCTCTAGGGTCGTTACGGGCTTAAGTTTAATAGAAATAATGCAAATATAAATGGGCGCCATCAACTGAATTCCTAGCAAACCACTTCCTTTCCGGTTAAGCCTTACTCAAAACAAGGAAAGAAAAAGGAAAATCACACCATCATCAGATCACAACTAAGATAAAAACAAATTTATTTCACTTTGATAGTCAGACAGACATTTTAAATATAACTCCTACCTGAGAGTATGGTCGAATGCCAACGTTAAATTGTCATTGTCCAAAAATGGAACCATCTCTTTTCTAATCCAAAATTATTTCATCCACATAACAAGAAAAATCTCTAAAGTTCTCTTGGGTTCTCAGGATCACCGTAGCACTATGTCTTTCGTCAATGACATTTGTGAAACCTGAGACCTAATTTCTCTTTAATTTAACATCATAAATGTGGATTTGAAAAAGTTATTAATCTGTCTAAACATACACATATTATAATCACATATATTAAACATCACGTATTTTATGGCTTGCATGGCATAATTTAAATGTTGAACATGTTAGTCAAATGCTCCTAAACATCGAATAATTAATTTACACTATTTACATTGTCATTCACAATTACTTATCTGTGAATTACAGAAAATTCATGGCTCATTGGTCATCGTTATCATCATCATCAAAATTAAACATTCCTCACATTAATTCTTACCTCAAAATTCTACATATTCCTGTCAGAATCCTTAATTCGTCACCATTACATCATTTAAATCCTCAATTCAAGTTGCAATTCCTTCAAATTATATCTTAATTAAATTTATTTAATTCCATATAAATTCATTAATCATCAGCTTCTTTAATTAATTATCACCTTCTAATTCAGTTATTCATCATCATTACAATCTTCTATTAATTTATTTCAATCAGTTTATTTATCCAATCTTTAATTCATCCATTTATTTAATTCATTGATTTATTCCAAAATTTAATTTATCAATTTATTTAAATTTTAATCTTCTGGTTATTTAGATTTTTATTATTCCATCTAGTCATTCTGATTTTTATTACATTAGGTCAGATCATTAATATGCTTAAATCTCAGATTATTATTTCATTAATTATTATTCTCAGAAAATCTTGTATTATCAACTTTATTTATTTGTTTAATTTCCTAACAAATTGTTTAATATGGTTTATAGAACGTTGTGTTACAGTTTTATTACTTCCAAGTTATATCTCGTATTTAATTTATCATGCCAAAAAATATTATTGCCTCCACGACATCACGTTGGATCTAACTATCCACAACGACATTATATTTCCTCAATACTTCAAATATCACATTTGAATACAACAATTATTCCACAAAACTCCATAAATATTCAGCACATACAGCATGAATCTCAACAATTACGCTAGACTGGGTACGACGACCTCATGTCTGCTTCAAAATACATTATCAACGTTGCTACTATCACATGGCAACTTCCACAAAATGCCTATCACAAACTCCACTTAACCATGTTGCATGATCTACAAAAAATATATAACTGGCTTCAAGTTATCAACGCACACAATCTCCAATAACTGTAATTACTCTGATCACATCTAGACAACTTCTTAAACAATTGGAAAAAATATTTTACCTCAGTAATTCAAGATCTGCTTTCAAATAGCATAAATTCTCTTACAATTTTCATAACTCACATCACAGAAAAACACCAATGTGCTATAATCTCTCATATCAAAATCTGCAATACTGATCTGCCTTAAAATAAATCTGACCATTAATGATTCATCTTACGAGATTCAATTACTTTAAATCCTTCTCAAAGGTATCAAACTTAATTATAAAACTCATCAAAAGCATCAGCTGTAACAGCTGTTAAACTGAAATTACTCTCAAAAGAGTATAGCAACAAAATATTGGATTGGCAAACAAGAATTACTAAATGCAATCCTGCTGACATTTATCGTTATTTTATTTAACAAAATTTCGACTGATATGTGACTAGTAGTTCCTTGTTTGATTCACTTACAATCTCATGTACACTCGGATGATAAAAATGAGTCCCTCAAAGGCAAGTAAGATGTGTAACCACCGTACAGTCGTATAAATACGAAAGACCTTGCCCCGTCGTCTAACATGATAGTGCCCTGAGCGATGGGTAAGATGAGTACCACCATATAATCGTATAAATACGAAAGACCCCATCTCGTAGACTATATGAGTGAATGTACCAGATAGGAATCAACAAGTTTCTAGTTGTCATATAAAAGCGATGTTCATTCACTAAAGTGAATAACCTCTTAATATCTCCAAACAATCCAATGGAAAAAATCCCTACTGATGAATAATACACACTCGCTAGTATGCATTGAACTGACGAAGTAATTTTAGATAATCAATTGCAGATCACGAGTTCGAAATACTCGTTACACAAAAAAAACTATTCATGAAAAATATCCTTGCTGGAAAAATGTCTAAAAGACCAAACATCTGCTTAATAAAGCCAACCAATGGTGAGAATTTCGTATAATGATGCCTGCCATATCATATGGTCACTCCATATTCTAGCAAATTCGAAGCATATAAAGTCAAACCATGTCTAAATAATCGTATCACTCCTATTAGAAAAATATACATGTGTGCCCAGTATTCATGAAAATAATCGTATCAGGTAGTTATAACTCTTACAGTACCTTTTCATAATCAGCTGTTATTAAATTTCCAAGATCGTCGATTTTCCCTACATAATGGATTTCTCGAAAGATCGTCGACTTTCCCTATATAATGAATTTCTCGAAAGATCGGCGTGAATATCATTCCATCCATGAAATGACGATTGCCTTCGAAATCCCAAGTGAATCAGCTGGTGGACCTCCTCTCGTCAGGAATCGAATCCATCGCTCTGCGGTGCCATCTTGTCTCTATCTGCGTCTACTCTGACATGATGAACTTCGGATTATCCATAGCGGATATTGTCCAACTCCTCTCGAAAAAGTTCATGGAAACAGCGGACCCCCTATTCCTCTTCTAAGTTACGCCACTGTTCCATTAAATATTCAGTTTGAGTATTGAAAGATCAATCTCCAATAACTGATAAGTCTCACTTTCGTAAAATAAAATTTTACATGAGATTGTCCAAGTTTATGAAACACCCTGTAGTTGTGTTCATATTTGGTAATTCGTAAAACTGCATAAGAAATAAATGCATTAATGCACGATCTAATGTTCATCAGTGCATATGCTAACGACGTTCCGTTTGCTTGAAATTGTCAAAATTACTTTGAATGCGTTACGGAAAGCATAGTCATAATGTTATTCAGAAAAACTGTGTTCAAACTGCGTTGAAATGTAGCTTGTAATAAAGTCTCCAACTACTTGCAGTGCTGTTCTAACATATCCCGGCCGTCTGTGATTGCTTGCTCGGCAAGTCCGCCTGGATCAATGACCTGCTTGTCGTTCGCTGCCCGGCGATGCTGAAACTGTCGCCTACACTTTGCCGTGACAGTTTCGGTACGCTACGCGACCTTCACCATGCGTCTGGCTTGCGCTACAGAGCTCGATCCTACTTGCTCGACTGACAGAGCTCCACTGAATGTGTTGGCACTGTCTTTACTCTTATCTGCCTGGCGCAGACACGTGGCGTTCACCCCCACCACTATGCTCTCGCGTCACAATTAGCCTCGAACCCTCATCATCTCAGCTATTCCGTTATAAAATAACTTAAGGGTTATCTAACTTCCTTAAAATTATTTCCACATATAATGCATGTTATATCTTCTCTTCTAAGATGTTTAAATACCATATTCCATACATATCTTAATAAAGCTTCACATTTCTATCCATAATTCCATCTTCTTACAGATGTCAGTGCCTCCTTGATCCTAGACCTCCTACGTCATCTTGACATTCTTCTTGACTCGATCGATGCGCTATCTTTTCCTAACTCTTCCCAAAACCTCAACTACGGCTTAATGTCTGCTGGCGTAGCCGATAGCCTAAACTAGGTATCGGGTACAGTACATAGGTAGTACTAGCAAAGGGCACCTCAGGGTCATGTTTATATTGCCACCAACTTGACGGAAACGGAATGACGGCCACCCAAATGTTAAAAGCTTAAATCAAATTACGACCAACCTAATTATTTGATCTCTACCAAATTTTGCAACAACATACCTTTTTGTGGGAAGCATTTTGACTGAACTACAAGGTCATTAGCCCAATAGCTTGCAGATAGCGGCCAGGTATGTATGCAAATCGATTCACCATATCAATTTAAACACGGTGAAACCGAAGTGAATGAAATTTTGTACAGATGTAGCACTAGCAAAGGGCACCTCATATTCATTTTTAATATCCGTATAACACGTCGTATTTCTACAAGCTACTACAACCAACATTCAATTATACTCCTTGAAAAGGACAAAGAGTTGTAACAATACCCATGGATTTAGGAGAAAGTGGGCTGTATGTTCTTTACTGAACATCTTGTTTGTTATTAATTTAATCTTTTGTTTTCCATAACATTTTAATAATCTTAAAATTAAGATTATAAAAGAATAGATTTTTAATTATTATAAGCTTATATATTATTCTTCTTTCGATTTTTGCAAAAAATGAAAGTAGACTTATGAGATCAACACAGGACGAAAAATTGTGTGTCTGTGTGTGTGTGTCTGTGAGTCTGTGTGTCTGTGAGTGTGTGTACTCTGAATGTCTGTCCCCCCTATCAATTCAAACACGGTGAAACCGAATTGAACGAAATTTGGTACAGAGGTTGCACTAGCAATGAGCATCTCAGTGTTATGTTTTATATCGTCGCCATCTTGACTGAAACGTAATGGCGGCCACCCAATTTTCAAAGCTTCAATCAAATTACGACTAACCTAATCATCTGATCTCTACCAAATTTTGCAGCAACATATATTTATATGGCGGGCGTCTTTTGACTAAACTACAAGGTCATCACCCCAATAGTTTTCAGATGGTGGCCATGTATGTGCGCAAGTCGATTCCCCCAATCAATTCAAACACGGTGAAACTGAATTAAACAAAATTTGGTACAGAGGTAGCACTAGCAAAGGGCACTTCAGTGCCATGTTTTATATTGCCGCCATCTTGACGAAGACGTAATGGTGGCCACCCAAATGTTATAAGCTTAAATCAAATTACGAACAACCTAATCATCTGATCTCTACCAATTTTTGCAATATTATACCTTTATGTATGAAAAATCTGTTGACCAAACTACAAGGTCATCAGCCGAATCATTTGCGGATGGTGGCCATGTATGTGTGCAAATCGATTCCCCATATCTATTCAAACACAGTGAAACCAAATTGAACGAAATTTGGTACAGAGGTAGCACTAGGAAAGGGCACCTCAATGTTATGTTTTATATCGCCGCCATATTGACGAAAACGTAATGGTGGCCACCCAAATGTTAAAAGCTTGAATCATATTACGACCAACCTTATCATGTGATCTCTACCAAATTCTGTAACATTATATTTCATACCTTTTAGATATTAATATAAATACTGGTATTTCTATTTTCGGGTGCTTATTGCTTTAGTGTTTATCAGTTATAGTTTCCAGACTTGCTAAGTTTCTGCCGTGCTATTTCTTGTTGGAAGTTGGTAGGTTAAGCCTGAGCTCAGACACTACCTGAGGGAAGATGATTTGAAAAGAAAAGTAGAAAGTTTTAGGAGTGGAAACGATCTTAGACAGAGTGAAAGAGAATCCAAGCCAAAATAATAAGTGATAAGGTAGTGAGAAAAATAAGTATGTTGCGCGAAGCTTGTGGAAGTAAGGTGAACAGGTGGGAGCTTGAGCGAGAATAACGGAGAGAGCAGCGTGTGATGCGGTTACCGGCAAGCTATCGCTAAGTGCTCTTTCCCTCCCAAGCGTGAATTTCAGTAGTATGGGGAAGGATGGTGCGCAGGCGAGCAAAGTTATGCAAGATGAAAATGATTTATGCACTTTCCCTTCAAATGGGTGAGATTTTCTAAAGCTTTCTGAAATGCTAGAAAGATTTAAATTAGCCGGGATATTATTATTACCCGCCACTGTCGGATCCCCAACAGAAAAGCTGAATGCCCCCAGAGTGGGCAGAGATAAAGCACCTTCTGGGCTTTTAGTGAGAATTTTATTATTAGTAGTAGAAATCGTTAGAGAGAACCAATTGTTGCGTTTAAAGAAGGCTAAACTCTTACCCAGCAGGGTGCCGACTAAAATTTTAGAAAGGATGAAAAATCCAAACCTAACATTAACAAAACCAAAATTCTAAACAGTAAATCATAGGACAGAGCGGAAATCTCTTCAAGTAAGAAGCTGGCTGTGCGAGCTATACTTGCCTTACTAATTTACTAGAATTAGCTATAATAGCTAAAAGAAACTTTTTAAGTGATGTTAGCAGAAGTTTTGCTCTAAACGCAACAAGTGATTGATTTTGTAGTAATCTTATCATTCGGTGATTTTGTTTATGTCCTTGAATACAGAATCAATTCGGGAGAAAAAAAATAGGGAAGGAAAGTTCCTGCCTAACAGTTCTTCTATCAATAGAAGTAGAAAAAGCAAATAATATAGATTTTATTTAACAAAGTGAAGAATTTAAAGAACAATAATAATTTAGATCTAAGATCTATTTTGGGCTAAAAAAGGTTTTAGACAATTTAAAGGTCTCAGACCTATAATAATAAAGATATTTTACAAATGGTTTAAATACTTCTTTTGGAGAGACATAAACATTTTGTTTTAGATTGGCAAGGCAAATATCAATGATTTAAGAATGCCTTTGTAGTGGGCAAAAGGCTACAAATAATTAATTGTAAATTCCTGGACACAGCAGGAGAAGAAAAAAGAGATTAAGAAATGAATTTATAACCACTAAGATATTGAAAGAGACTTTATGAAATGCTAAATTCGAATGGGTCAGGTCGCATTAACGAAGCCTGGATTAAACAAAATTAGATAATTGTTTAGCAATTACAAATTACTGACTTCCTGGAAGTAGCAGGAAAAAATACGCATTAAGGTGTGGGTTTATAACCACATGGATATTTATACAGAAATTACGAGATTGGATATTACAATGATGGGAGGGAGTCTAGTTTTAGACAAAGCTTCATTTAAAGACAGAAAGATCGTTTAAATACACCCTAAATTGATAGTCAAGGAAATTAAGAGTATAGGAAATATGGGATTAGAGTCCTAGCCAATTTTATTGCTATCATCGATTCGCGGCGCGGAAGATCGTTAACCGTGCTCTGTTTTGTAGTACTAAAGTTTGTTGAATGATTGTAAATTGTCACTATTGCAGTATATACTGTATATGTTCATTGAGTTACGCTTTGACGGGTTTTTAGCGTTATGGAGTCTTGATTTTGCACTTAATATGTTCACTTTGAGTTGGAGTTTAGAAATAATTTGAAGTAATTGTGTACAGTTTTCACAGTTTAGAGTCTATAGCGAATGGAAATTTCCAGAGATGAAATGATAGTAGAAAAGGCAGTAGACATCCCTCGGAGGAAAAAAGTTATGTTTTAGACAACTACAAGGTTTAGCAGAATCCCACGTTGCAGGGAAGGTATTTCCTTATTTAGTACAAGAAATGCAAGATTTCATGACTTTAGTATCGAGCCTAGTTGGCTAAGAATGACAATTCCCGCGTGGGGCAGTTATTGCACCATATTGCGAAAATCAAAATACTGCCTATAAAATCATTAAAGCTTTTCTGTTTGGATTAAAACTCTTTTAGAACATGGTTAAAATCACTTGAAGGTACAGTAGGTACTTAGCTTTCCATGATATTTCCTGCAGCCGTTAGATCCAAATTTAGAACATGGCGTCGATTTCAAATTACCTCTTTTGGGGAGGAGGCGAGCCTCTGAGAGAGGACTGAACTTTTCACGTAGCCGACTAGACAAGAAGAGAGCGAGAAATTTAAACACACAGAGGGCATGAGCAAGCGGGGAGGGAGTGGGACTTGATAAAATAAAACACTCTACATAATACAATTTGATTCATAGAATAGAGTCTTCTAGGAGATTGCAGGTAACGACAACGACTACATCTGCTTGAGTGGTTTGGAAACATTCTTGAAATTGATGAATCCAAAACGTCGACAGGTTGCCGTGTGGAGCGCCGTTAAAATTAGCAGGGAAATACAACTGAAACAGACTTACATAGAAATAAGTACATATTCAAAGAAAAGGGAATACATAAAGGGTCACTGTTGGTGTCTGCGAGAAAGGAAATAAAAGAACTAATGGAAAGAGAAAAGCAAAGAGCAGCGATTGCTAACTCTAACTAAACGTGTATTCCAAGAAATACCCCAGTAGTCAGAGACAGTGTGTTGGTGGTATTGTATCATTGGTAGTGTTTTAATAGCTATGTTGTCATGCAAATTTGGATTTGGTGATGCTCGTTTCATGAGCAAATATGCCATTCTGTAAAGTCTTCTGAAATCCATAACAATATATATACAGTAAAACCTGCTTAAACCGGACTCTTTATATACCGGAAACCTGGATAAACGGAGAACAAAATTCGGAACGGAGGTATTCCCTATTTATAATGACACTGTAAACCGGACAACTGCCTAACGCGGAAACGTAAAGACATTCCGGAACTGTAGGCGTAAGTAAGCTGACTAAGACGGATTATCTTATCCATAATACAAAGCTATGTACTAAATTTTGAGCGTGGCTGTACTTGCACCAAAGTTCTAGGAAATATTAACTCAAATTTTTCCTCAAGGATGCAGCAGGTAGGCCTTTGCTATTCTTCACATCTAGTGAATGGAATGTACCATTACTTCCTCCAACCCTCTCGTAATACACAGTTTCCTTCTGAGAAATGAAAGTAGAAAATCGAATAGAAGGAAACAGTATACTTGAGTGATCTATAAAGGTGTACTTTCGACTGTGTACTGCATTTACTGTACGTACTTTAATTCAGCGACAATGACTTCTCAACATAAGACACTTACGCTAGAGGAGAAAATTAAATTTATTGAAGAACACAAGAAAAACAAAGTCCGGCTAAACAATTAACTGTGGGAAAAACAATATTTCTTTGTATTGTTTTTTGTCTTATTAATACTTAACCCTTTGTAAAACGGAAACCTGTGAAAACGGAAAATAAATCCGGAACAATTGCGCTCCGTTTTAGGCAGGTTTCACTGTATATTTAATACCAGCCGCGGTGGTAGAGAGAGCTAAAGCGCTACCAAGTGCCTAGCTGGCATGGGTTCAAATCCCACATCGCCGGTCCAGAAAAAAGTTTCCTGGTTTCCCATTTTCACCATCAGGCAAATTCTGGGACGGTTCCTTTCAACAGGTCCACGGCCGATTTCCTTCCCAAATCCCTTCCATGACCCGTCATGAAAATAAAATAAATGGTCATTAGCTGCAATAGTATTATTATTTATTATTTTACTTAACGTATGGCTTTTAGTGCCGGGAGTGTCCGCTGAAATGTTCGGCTCGCCAGACTTTGTAGGTGCTTCTATGCGGACACCCATGGGGTGAGCTACAAGTACCGTGGATAAGATGAAATGAATGAATAAGATTGAAACTCGGCAAATTCAACTTCAAGTAGTTCTAACTTGGGCTACCAGACGTAACTGATACCCAACGTTGGAACTTGATAGAGCGTTTCTAGCAAAATAACCTACAAAAGTACCTACACACTACCAATTGTTCTGCTATTTTCTCTTTCATGTCATAAATCTATGACATGGGACCGTCTGCTTTACTTCCCCTCCGAAGGAAGGTATACTGAAGAATTTTAACGCTCTTAAAAAATCCGATGACTTCGACAGGGTTTGAACCCACGAACCTGGGCATAGCAGTTCAGCTTGCTACCGACTACGCCACCGAAGCATACATTAATGTAATTATTATATTCTAATCCTAAGTAATTTTTTGCAGGTATTTCCTTCGACCTAGTAATTATGATTACATTGACCGACTAAAACGTTCGGCGGTCCCATGTCATAGACTCATGGCATGATAATGAACCTTCCTCTAATTACACTTGTGTGAAGCTATATTATAGGTTATATTTGACTAGGTTCTAACGTTCTTCGCCAGGAGCCGACTGCAGTGGCATATAGTAACTAAGTTTAGAACTAGTTGGTCGTTGACGGTGGCGTTTGGTAGCAAAAGTTGGAACTACTTGAAAATCGAATGACTGCAGTCCTTACTTGAAATAAAAACAGATAACACACACTAATACAGTCATCGCAAGTAACACCGGTTATCAGACAGATTCTACACACACCCAAAGTACACGGGGCTACATGACCGCGTTGCTGCGGTCCCTAAACTGAGGAACCAACCAACCTACTAAAACGTCGTAATATTAACAGAAATAGAACAGCACACAGCACATCAATGAGCTGCGTGAAACAACAGGGGCTTTTGATTGCGAGACAAGCCCGCGGCCAAATAAAAGGGGAGCGGCACGGGAACTCCATCCTCTGTTGTCCAGCTGGGCGAAACTGTCGCAATATAGTGCAGTCATTCATGGTTTGTGATAGTCTTCGGCTTACTGTTGCTCCACAATCTGTCCCATATTTGTCTATATGATTCCAGTGCTTCTCGCTTTTTATTTCCAATGTTTTCTCTGCTTGCCGACCTCTGTGAGCGTCATATGAGGTGTGTGGATTACCTAATGCAAATCCCAACACGGAAGCTTGTCTAATCCCAATCCCAGTTGATTCGAAACATGCATTCATGAGCACGAAGGACAGCGAACCGCCGAATGAAAAACAATTATCTTTCAATCAGTAGCAGCTATAGCTATTATTGGATTTCACGTTTTTATTTCAATGAAAACAACGACTGAACAAATATTCCTGCGTCTGCAGCCAATCTATTTATATTGCACGCTTCCATGGCCTGCAGAAATAAATCGAACAGCACACAATGTTATTACTGTCCCATTGGTTTGAATATCAAATACTGCAGTCCTCCAATAAAAGCGTCGTGTTCCTGACAACCTTACTGTGACTTACAGTACAGTAGGAAGCAAGGCGTAGGCCTATATAATAAAAGAATATGGACTCTTGGGAAGATCTGAGATTCTTAGATACAAGGTGATGAGTATGACGTATGTTTGGGTACGAACGCCACGCACATGGCCAGTTCCAACGACTCCTAGAAGCAAGAACTGACTATCATGGAAGCAAAGAAGGAAGGATCGGGGAGGGTTTTGCCGACTGTAAGTGCCAACTTATGCAATGAAAGTGAACGATAGTTATCACGAACATATAAGGTGCGTTCAAAAAGTAACAAGCCGGAGGCATAATTACAGAAACCAGTACCTGTATGTTAGAAGTATTGGCCCTGGCTGTTGAGGCACTTGTCCCACTGTGACACGAGGCGGTGAATGGCTGTCTCATAAAATTCCTTGGGCTGCGATGTGAACCAGTACCGCACGTACAGCCGGACGTCAGCGTCCGAAGTGAATCGTTGGCCCCGCAAAGCCCTTTTCAGGGGACCATACAAGGCGTAATCACAGGGAGAGAGTTCTGGACCGTATGGAGGGTGGCCATGTACCTCCCATTTGAATTTCTTCAGGAGTGCCGCGACTGTGTTGGCCATATGAGGTCGTGCATTGTCATGGAGGGACCACGGCGGCTATGGCGTTCACTGTCACTCGGCGGTCCTGCATCAACCAGCTGGACGTTGTCATCGGTAATGCAGGGGGCTGCCCCAGACCGGGCATCATCGGTTAACGACACCCGTCCTTCTCTGAAGCGCTTGTCCCACGCCTTGACCCTTGCAAGGGACATGCAGTGTTCGCTGTACACTTGTGACATTCGGCGATGAATGTCTGTTCCCCCTACTCCTTCCGCTGTCAGAAACCGAACAACACCTCTTCGCTCTTCCGTTGATGCCTCCATGTCACTGTTTGCAATGTGGCTGGCAGCGTTGGACGATTGATGCATGCTGCTGCTCGCTTTTGTATCGTCACGTGACGTGCACGCGTGCCCTTTAGCGACGGGCTGTGACCGTCCTCGCTCTGGTCGGAACCACACCTCGTTACACACGCCACGATTAGCCGATGTAGTCACCGGTTTGCGCATTCAAGCCTCCGGCTCGTTACTTTTTGAACGCACCTTATATATTAATTATTATTGATTGTACAGGGACATTATCTATGTGCGCCCCGATAAACATGGCAAGCTAAGCCTGCTTTGCCCGGCGCAGATTGCGGACGCGCGTATACGGTTCAGCCTGTGGTGGGCGCGCACTTTTACACTTTTTCCAAACATGTTCAATAATGTGCACTTAGAGTCCTCATATACGATGCTGAAACTGTCCTTCCTCTCTTGTAACACACACCTGACATCTTCCGATGAAAGAATGGACAACAATCTCATCTAATCTTTGTTCTGGAAGAACACAACGTTGTCTGTTAACATTTTTATCATATTAAATGATCTTGTCGACTTCATCGTTACTCTGGGGTCTGGCGTTACGTTACGGTGACGGGACGAAATGTACCCAGATGCACTGAGGTGTGTGACGTCATAGTACTGCTTGGTGTATGTGTTCCCCGACAATCTCTACTACGTTAGTATAAGATAAAATCCCCGATTCTTGGATGTCACGGGTAATCCCGAGAACCACTGGATGGATTTTGATGCGGTTTTCACCATTCTGTAAAGGATATCTCGAGGAAAGATTCAGTAGGAAATAATTTATGTTTGATCAAAGGAAGCCAGGCAGTAACGATTTCAGTGAAAAAGTCGAAAACAAACTTGGCGTCCGTGCGTTTATTAAGCTTACGCTGGGCAAACCGTTAAAAATATCAATATGCTATGAGCGTAAGAATTGGTCAGCACGAATAGTTCTACAAAAAAGTCCGGGAGAACATATCTCTATCTTCAATACATCGCCCACTATAAGTGTTTTTAGACTGGATGGAAGGGGCACGTCCCCGCGCGGTCTGGTGAGCGTGACGGCATCCCACGCGCTTGACGTTTCTTTGCCTTTGGTTTGCACTTGCCGTTCGCGAGTAATTTGAAACAAGATATGCAAGATAAGTATTATGCAGATAATTTTCTAACATGTCAAGAGTCTTTGGCTTCGAGCGAAGCGAGAGGCCTCAGCCTTTCTAGCATTTTTCAGCTTTTGTAGCATTTGATACAAAGTCTAGTCTTTCAGACTGACTGTCACTTTTTTATTATTTACGGAGCCTGTTTTCTTGAATCGTTTAGCGAACCTGGCATTAGGCACATGTCTTCCTGAAAACTCAATTCGAAATTTTCGTCTTGTTCCAGAGCAAGACTTTCTGCTTTTCATATACGAGTTATGGATATACGGTACACACGTTCGTACAATGTGAATTGGTGTCTAGGCATGACCAACAATAACAGTAATCACAATACTCACTAAACGTAAAGAGAGTCCAGTTTGTATGTATCGGAGACCCCCGCTAGCCCGCTCGCCCGCGGCGTTAGCCTGTCTCCCGCCACGCACTTTGCCGTTATGCGGTGCCGGCACGGCATTGAGTCACTGAGTATAGAAATTTGTACTTACCTAGTTCACAGCTGGTGCTGAAAATGTTCGCCATTCACTGCTACACATCGCTGGCACCTTTTTATGAGACTGGCATTTACTCTCTGAAGTTCCTCAGCACCGATTGGCTGTATTTCAGTTGTAATATAGTCTTTAAGCTCATTTATAGTGTGAGGGTTTCTCGCATACACTCTATTTTTAAACGTCCCCCACAAATAAAAGTCACATGGTGTTAAGTTTGCGCTTCGCGGGGGCCACACGTTCCGTCTTATAATCCTAGTACCAAAAATGCGACGCAACTCTGTCATGGATGCTTCGTCATTGTGAGCAGTGGCAGAATCTTGTTGAAAATAAGTTGACAATAGCTCTCCGTAAGTCAGTTCGTCAAAAAAATTGGTCAAGGATCACATTGAAGTACAAATTTAAGTACAAGTTCCTATACTCAATGACGCAATGCCGCGGAGCGCCACAAAACGGCAAAGTGCCTGGCGGGAGACAGGCTCACGCCGCAGGCGAGCGGGCTAGCGAGGGTCTCCGATACATACAAACTGGACACTCTGTACAACACTAACGTCTAAGCTTTGCAGATACACGTCTATATGAATGACAAAACACGTGTGAACCAACGATAGGAGTCAGCGGAGCACGCCACTGCCGGCCGAACCGTGTACGCTCGCCCGCGAACTGCGCCAGTCTAAACCGGCTTAGCTTGCCGTGTTTATAGGGGCGCACATAGATAATGACCCTGTATTAAACAACCGACTTGTGTATTACAACGAAGAAATACAGAATCTGTAATGATAGGAGGCAATGCGCCTGCAGAAATTAAAATCTGTTCACTAGTTATGTTCGACAATGTGTAGAATGAACATTCGTGAGAATGACAAACATTTTGAAGTGGACAAAATAAGAACACGTCATAACGAGACGAATATTAGCGCAAAGCGCATGATTGAGGGTTTATATGTGTAAAGGGTCATTTCACTTGTATATGTTGTATTTTGGAGGTTTTTTTCTAACGTGTCTGGAATCATCAAGTGCTGTACCATATGCATGGTAAAGCACATGATTATTCGAGGCGAATGTAACATGTTTTTCTAGGGGGTTTTATGCCACTAACACAAGTTAGTTGGACTATATCATATTTGTTAAACGCGGCAATAATCCGGCCAAGTTAAATTATTTCAGTTCATTCAATTTCATATTTCAATTATTATTATTATTATTAATATTTATTACGTCATTTTTTGGAGCTTTTAAATTTGGAAGATTACAGACAGGATTTCTACTAGTAGAAATCCGTATCTATATTGGATGATTCCAATATATAATATTGCACGGCAAATCATTTCATACTTAAAGTCTGGATTTTATTCATTAGGGGTAAGAGAGAGTGGTGTGTGACTCACTGGGTATTTCAATACAAGAATAGATTGGAGTACAATAGAATTACGAAATCCGAGGGAACACTTCAAAGCAAGAAAACGTGTATGATTTACGTCTTGCCCGGAAACGGAAAATATAAATACCGGGAAGCAGTCTCATGGTGGGAAGAGCCACGTGAGGTGACCAGCCAATCAAGGGAGAAGAAGAAACGTAGGTCGGGGCATGGCGAGATACGTGACGCACGCGGATTGGTCGAAGCAGCGAGGGCGCAGTGTTAAGCTAGACCCTGGTGGGAGAAGATTGAAGGATATAGTGGACGCGCTGTGTGAGTGAAGACATTCATTAAGACATTACGCTTGGAGCAGTAAGGAGGTACTTTGTTCGTTGGTCCCAAGTGGGACAATTTTATTCACGCTAACTCCGCTGATCACATCAGATCATGGGTTCCACGCGTCTTGCAGTGATAAGGCAAGCGACGTGTTGTGGTTCATGGAATAGACTCCACCACAAGTTGTAACGATTACTTTTGATCCACGAGGAAGGACCAGACGCCGTCAACACCAATGCAGCACATGAGACGCTACGAGACTTCAAGCACGTGGGCACAATGTTTCCGTTGGTAAGCACAAGTAATCTACGACACACACTCTCTGTTTTTCGATAGGGCCAATGTAAATTCTTTAAGCATAAATTTGGAAATAAGTTAAATTCACGTTATTCTCCCGACCGGCGTATTAAGTAATTTTGTTCGTGGCAATGGTTAAAGTTGTATGCTCCGTTAACTGTGTTAATTTTATTCAAGATGCTGACATATTTTCTAAGTGTATTAAATTCAATTATTACAAAGTAGATTCTTTAATTCCAGTAGGTAGCAATAGTTATAATACCACATCCTTCTCCACAATCAAATGTTGTCTGGGTTGATGATTCAATCATCTCACGGCCTAGTCATTAAGAGTTTCTCATATGTTCTACTCACGCTGGGGGTCGATATTAAATATTCTTAGCTTGGAACACAGTGTATACAACTTGGCACCCAACATAGATCAAACTTAGCAGTAGTATTTTCTGGCGAATAGTCCGCCCAGATAGAAAACATTACATTTGTACGCTCAGCGCAAGGAGCAGTAAGCACATCACATTACATGTCGCTACCACGTGGAGCATAAGCTCATTACAACTTTTCGCTACCAACATGGGGCTCGAAACCATTACATTTGTCGCCGACAACGTTGGGCCGAAAACCCAGGAACATTTGAGGAAGGAGAAGGAGACATATTTCTGTGCCGGTATTTTGGGGGTTATTTGTCTTTATTAGTGTATATCATAATGGGGGATGAGAAAGAAAGACAGATGAGGTTACGTAGTGGTCATCAACTGGAGAGTGATGATACGAGCAGTATGTCGAGTGATAGTAGTACCGGGGTAGCGGAGGTAAATCCCGATACTGAAACAGGGAGTGTAGGCGGCCAACCAGAATTAAAAACTTTACTTCTCGAGTTCATGTATCAGAACAAAGTTAGTAGTGATGCCTTAAATGCAAAATTAGAACAGAATAATGCAAAATTAGAACAAAACAGTAGGGAAAATAAAGGAAGTACAGATGCCTTACACGCCAAATTAGAACAAAACAGTAGGGAAAATAAAGAAAGTACAGAAGCTTTAAATAAAAAATTAGAACAGAATAATGCAAAAATAGATAAGAACAACAAGGAAATTAGTGTGAATATGGAGCAGATTAGAGGAGAAATCAGAGGAGTAATGGAAGAGAAGGTTAAATAGATCATTGCAGATGTAGACAGGAAATTAGGAAAAGTACAGGAGGAGTCGGAAAGTAGAATTAGCACACAGGCTGAAAATTTAATGGAATTAGTTAAATTAGAAACACTGCAGGTTAAAAAGAAATTGGGGGGGGGGGGGAATTGACAAGATTCAGGTATCAACTAAAGAGGTTAAGGAACAGCTGGGGGGTAGAATTGAGAAAGTCCACTCACAAATAGTTGCAGAAGTAAATGATTTAAGAGAGAGTAATAGAGAGAGCATTAGCAAGATTGAGGAGGAACAAGCAAAGCTATATGATAAAGTAGAAGAATCAGAAGGAAACATTAAATTAACAGTAAACAGTATTGAGAGGAAGGCTGAGGAGAAAATCGCAGAATTAGAATTAAAATTAAAAGCTAGGATCAGGCAAGAAAATATTCAGAATAGGCCAGTTTTTGTGAATAGCACTCACAGGGAGGTAGAACTGGGGAAGTTCAGCAATCGACAAGGGTGCCCAATGGAGTTCATGAATTCTATAGAAAATAAATTTGGGGAGAGGTTGAAGGATGGTAGTATTGAGTGGTACCAGGTAGTTGAAATTTTAGAACAAGTGTTTGTGGGGGAAACGAGGAATTGGTTTGCTGTCTATAGAGACAAGTTTACTGATATTAATGATTTTAAAATGAAATTCTGTGAAAAGTTCTGGAATGAGGTTATTCAGTCGCAGCATCGTGAGGGAGTAGTGTGTGGTAAATATAACCCTAAAGGAAGCTTCACCATGACCGAATACTTTTTAGGGCAGGTATTAGTGTGTAAATATCTGGATGGCTTGAAGAAGGAAAGTGATGTGGTGAGGTTGCTACTTAGGCACTTTCCCTATAGGATCAAGGAGGCTGCTTGTATCCAGAATGTAAAGACAATATCAAAAGTAGAAAATTTGTTAAGCACATTTGATGCACAAGGGAGAGGGGGTTATGAGGACAATTTCAATAGGAACCAGGGTAATAATAATAATAGGCCTAATGAAGCCAGGCATCAGGAAGTTCAAGGGAACGGTGGCGAAGGGGCCAACGCTCAAAATAGAAATAATAATAATAATCAACTAAATCAGAATAGAGGAAATGGCTATGGTAATCAGTATCAGGGGAAGAACAATGATTTCAGGGGGAATCAAGGGAGAAACAATGATTTCAGGGGAAATCAAGGGAGAAATAATGATTTCAGGGGAAATCAAGGGAGAAATTATAATGACAATAATTACAACCAGAATAGGGGTCAAGGAAGAGGACAGCCTAGTGGTAGTAATATACAGCCAAACAATGACAACACAGCTCAGAACAACCAGAACAGTGCCGTAGTTAGTAGTACTACAGCCAGTTGTAGCGGTTCTTTAAACGCAAACCAGGCTGCGAAGTAAGGTCAGAATCTCAGTCTGTAGCATGCCCTGTCCATACAATTATACAGGAACACTATGACCTAAATGTAAGAAATGAATTGTTGCATGAATTAAATGATGAACGTATTATCCAGGAGGTGGCTATTAAAATCCTCATTATTAAACTTAACATGTCCGAGGCGCACACCGATGTTTTAATTGATAGTGGTTGTATGAAGAGCTGCATAAGTAGTACATATTACGATAAAATGAAAGGAACTGGTGTAAATTTTGAGGAGATACCAATTAAAAGCACTTTTGTTATCACAGCTGTAGGGAAGAGATCTAAAGTAATTTCTAAGCAAGTTTTAGTGGACATAAAAATTAATAATCGTATCGAAAAGCAGATTTGTCTTGTAATTCCAAACTTAGTTTTCAGTGTTATTTTGGGTTCAGATTGGCTAAGTAGAGTGTCTGGTAACTTATGTTATGAAGTAGGTAGTTTGAAATTTAAATGGAATAATTCTGAAGTAGAGGTAGCGTTCAACGACAATGTTCAGGGGAGTAGTGTTGTAGGAGTGATTTGTTCTTTAAGTGAGATATCACCAGCCGAAGAGCGGGATACTCAAATTTTTGTGGGCAGATTGATTACGAACGGTAGTCTAGAGGACTCGTTACGTGATGCTGCATTTCAGGGGCATATAGAGGGAGACCAGTGTGTTCTGCTCTATGATGTGTTATTGTATAATAGGAGAGTTTTTGAGGATCGCATTGGCATGGCCAATTGCTATACACATTCATTGAACGTTATTGATAGATCAGTATTCACAGGACATATATATCCTATACCTTTCTCTTATCAGAGTGCAGTAGAGGCACAAATTAACCAGATGCTTGAAGATGGCATTAGAGAGTACTCAAACAGTCAATATGTTAATCCTTTAATTACAGTACCGAAGGCCGACGGCACAGTTCGTATTTGTTAAGACGCTCGTTTAGTAAACAGTAGAATCAGTTCAGATCAGCTGATGTCCATGTCCATTGAAGAGTTGATGCAGACATTTGAGGGTAAAAAGTATTTCACATGTGTAGATTTAAGTTCCAGTTTCTGGCAAGTGCAACTTTTGTATGAAGATCGGCCATTTACAGCTTTTAGTCATAAATATAACCTTTATCAGTTTTGCAGGGTACCTTATGGGTTAAAAAGTAGCTCAGCAGCTTTAATTAGGGCTTTAAACATCGCATTAGAGGATGACACAGGAGAGTTTGTAACTATTTACATCGATGATATGGTAATTAGTTCACGCAGTTTTGAGGAGCATCTACGTCATTTAGACAGTGTATTTCAAAAGTTAGATCAGGCAGGGTTCACTCTGAAACTGTCCAAGTCGTCATTTTGTCAGACAGAAGTGACATTTTTAGGTCATAAAGTGTCAAGTAGGGGTGTGACACCAGAGGAAAGTAGGGTTAATAAGATACTTAATGCAGAAGTACCACAGAATGTAAAACAGTTGAAAACATACCTTGGAATTTGCAATTGTTTCCGCAGGTTCGTTCTTAAATACTCAGGGTTAGTAGAACAATTTAGAGATTTGCTTAAAAGTGGTAATCGCTGGAGATGGGAGTCCAAGCCTGATTTGGCATTTCAAGCGCTGAAGGCAGGCTTTGAGAAAGCTGTGGTGCTGAAGTATCCTTTGAAGGATAAGGAATATGTGGTAATGACTGATGCGTCACATATAGGAATTGCAGGAGTATTGTGTCAGAGAGATGAAGAGGGTAATTTGTGCATAGTGTCTTTAGCATCACGAGGACTTACAGCAGCAGAGAAAAGATATACTATCACTGAGTTAGAGCTTTTAGGAATTGTTTTCAGTTTAGGAAAATTTAGGATGTATTTAGTTGGGGGTAAATTTGAGATTCATACAGATCACCATGCTTTATTATATATGAGGACATGTAAACTCAGTTCTAACAGAGTTAGTAGGTGGATTCTTGCAATTCAGGAATACGAATTCACAGTAAAATATATTAAAGGGAAAGATAACATTCTTGCAGATATGCTTTCTAGGGACACAAATTTATGTAGGGATAATCCTGTTGTTAAGGCAGAGGACGGTATTTTGTTATGTGCATGTGTGGACAGTAGCAACAGGGCATCGTTACAGACACTGAGAAATATGTTAGTGGAGCAACGTGATGACGTAATTTTAAGGGAGCCTCTGGCTATATTAGAAGCAAGCAACGAGGAGTATGTGAAAGTAGGGCGTTTCACGTACAAGATGCAGGATGGGCTTCTTGCACGAAAATGTAGGAAGAATCGGTGGGCAATATGTGTTCCTGCCAGTTTACGGGAGGAACTTATTTGGTTCATTCATAAGGAACTAGGACACTTTGGTGCTACCAAAGTCTTCTATGAAATTGCACATAACTTTATTTGGAGTAAAATGGGAAGGGATGTTAGAAGGATCTTAACTAGGTGTGACACCTGTCAGAGAAGCAAGTATCCAGTTAAATATTTAGTCGGGGAAAGATCGGCAGTTCTCACAAGTAGTCCCGGGGAACTACTCTGTGTGGATTTATTTGTCCCGATCGTTAAAGGACAGTACGGCTACGAATACATTTTTATAGTTATTGACGCTTTTAGTAAGTATGTCAAGCTATATCCGCTAAGGAAAGCCACCGGTCTAGCGTGTAGCCGACTGATCATTAATAGGTATATACCTGAGTTTGGCGTTCCTCTCAGGATATTATCTGACAGTGGACCACAGTTTGTTGCAAAGAAATGGAGAACCAGTATGCAAGAAGCTGGGGTTACACACGTTCATTCCTCTGTAAGGTACCCTCAGGGTAATTCTCCAGAGCGTTCATTAAGGGAAGTGGGTCGTCTTTTTCGGACTCTAGTGCATGATAAGCATTCGGCCTGGGTTGGACATCTTCCCAAGTTCGAGACTTGGCTGAATTCTGTTCAGCATGAGAGCACGAAACTGACGCCACACGAAGTACACTTCGGAAAAAGACCACAAAATGAACTTGCTAGAGTCTTGGGGTTAAATGAGGGAAAGCAACCGGGGATGGATGTCATTGTCCAGTTGGCGAAACAGAATTTATCTAAGTCAGCTCAAAAGAGAATTCGCCAACAAAAATAAACTAAATTTGACCTATTCGAGCCGGGAGACAAAGTCTTACTTAGAGTGCCGAAACAGTCAAATAAGCTAGAGAAAGTTATGTCCAAGTTTTTCTACCTCTATGAGGGCCCATTTGTAGTGTCTAAACGGATTGGCAAAACAGCATATGTGCTGGAGGACGGTCAGGGAAAAAGGTTATACGGAACGTATAATATTCATAGCCTAAAGAAATATAGTGTTTAGCTGGCGAGCCAGCATATCAAATGAGTAAGTGTGGTATGTGGTGAGTGGAAGATCTAGTCTTCAAGGCAGGCGTATCAGAAATCACACAGGGGGGTAGTATGTAAGTAAATGAGAGTTTCTAAGGTACAGGGAAAGATGAGGGGAGTGGTGGATGCTGTTGAGCACTAAATTGTCTCGATGCACCAAGGCCATTTTGGCAGCGCTGATGGGTTCCCATTTATCTCCAAGAGATGGGGGAGAGCTTGTATAGGGCTTGTTAGCTTAAGGCGTCCACGAGATAAAGATGGGCCATCAGAAGGCGAGACAGTCCTCCATGAAGCTCATACATATCAGCACACGTGATTCCTGCTTACGACCTAGCTATGTGAGATCGGGGTTGGATATAATTAAGGTAGTTTGTGTACAAGGTACTAGACTTCATGAGATGTTGTATATAAGTAACAGATAAAAAGTTGTGGCAACTAGGTCAGGTTCGATAGGTGGACTGGTCTGGGTTGTGAACTACTGGCTGAGCGACGAATATGAGAAATTGTGATCTAGAGTAAGGTGGGTTTTTGTGTAGATGTACTTAGTAAGATAGGGCACATACGGCACAGGAATATTTAAGTGTTATAAGTAATGGGTACTTACTGTTTTTTTACAGTCATGTCTTTCCTTTTAATTAAAAATTTCACAGAGAAGGTGGGAAGTAGATCACTTTGCTCTACCGCGAGAGTGTGATTTTGTGAGATCGTGTACCATGATATTGGTATCCGGTAGGTGTGGAGCACCTAATATTTCTACAAGAGTTCCGTAGTGGTTTTCTACTGAACACCATAAATGCGTGAACAGTGAATTGTGGATATAGAGGGAACACACTTATGTATGTAATTTTTTTTTTCCACATAGAATGATGAGAGAGAGAGCTGTAGAATGAACATTCGTGAGAATGACAAACATTTTGAAGTGGACAAAATAAGAACACGTCATAACGAGACGAACATTAGCGCAAAGCGCATGATTGAGGGTTTATATGTGTTTATATGTGTAAAGGGTCATTTCACTTGTATATGTTGTATTTTGGAGGGTTTTTTCTAACGTGTCTGGAATCATCAAGTGCTGTACCATATGCATGGTAAAGCACATGATTATTCGAGGCGAATGTAACATGTTTTTCTAGGGGGTTTTATGCCACTAACACAATTTAGTTGGACTATATCATATTTGTTAAACGCGGCAATAATCCGGCCAAGTTAAATTATTTCAGTTTATTCAATTTAATATTTCAATTATTTTTATTATTATTAATATTTATTACGTCATTTTTGGAGCTTTTAAATTTGGAAGATTACAGACAGGATTTCTACTAGTAGAAATCCGTATCTATATTGGATGATTCCAATATATAATATTGCACGGCAAATCATTTCATACTTAAAGTCTGGATTTTATTCATTAGGGGTAAGAGAGAGTGGTGTGTGACTCACTGGGTATTTCAATACAAGAATAGATTGGAGTACAATATAATTACGAAATCCAAGGGAACACTTCAAAGCAAGAAAACGTGTATGATTTACGTCTTGCCCGGAAACGGAAAATATAAATACCGGGAAGCAGCCTCATGGTGGGAAGAGCCACGTGAGGTGACCAGCCAATCAAGGGAGAAGAAGAAACGTAGGTCGGGGCATGGCGAGATACGTGACGCACGCGGATTGGTCGAAGCAGCGAGGGCGCAGTGTTAAGCTAGACCCTGGTGGGAGAAGATTGAAGGATATAGTGGACGCGCTGTGTGAGTGAAGACATTCATTAAGACATTACGCTTGGAGCAGTAAGGAGGTACTTTGTTCGTTGGTCCCAAGTGGGACAATTTTATTCACGCTAACTCCGCTGATCACATCAGATCATGGGTTCCACGCGTCTTGCAGTGATAAGGCAAGCGACGTGTTGTGGTTCATGGAATAGACTCCACCACAAGCTGTAACGATTACTTTTGATCCACGAGGAAGGACCAGACGCCGTCAACACCAATGCAGCACATGAGACGCTACGAGACTTCAAGCACGTGGGGACAATGTTTCCGTTGGTAAGCACAAGTAATCTACGACACACACTCTCTGTTTTTCGATAGGGCCAATGTAAATTCTTTAAGCATAAATTTGGAAATAAGTTAAATTCACGTTATTCTCCCGACCGGCGTATTAAGTAATTTTGTTCGTGGCAATGGTTAAAGTTGTATGCTCCGTTAACTGTGTTAATTTTATTCAAGATGCTGACATATTTTCTAAGTGTATTAAATTCAATTATTACAAAGTAGATTCTTTAATTCCAGTAGGTAGCAATAGTTATAATACCACATCCTTCTCCACAATCAAATGTTGTCTGGGTTGATGATTCAATCATCTCACGGCCTAGTCATTAAGAGTTTCTCATATGTTCTACTCACGCTGGGGGTCGATATTAAATATATTTAGCTTGGAACACAGTGTATACAACTTGGCACCCAACATAGATCAAACTTAGCAGTAGTATTTTCTGGCGAATAGTCCACCCAGGTAGAAAACATTACATTTGTACGCTCAACGCAAGGAGCAGTAAGCACATCACATTACATGTCGCTACCACGTGGAGCATAAGCTCATTACAACTTTTCGCTACCAACATGGGACTCGAAACCATTACATTTGTCGCCGACAACGTTGGGCCGAAAACCCAGGAACATTTGAGGAAGGAGAAGGAGACATATTTCTGTGCCGGTATTTTGGGGGTTATTTGTCTTTATTAGTGTATATCATAATGGGGGATGAGAAAGAAAGACAGATGAGGTTACGTAGTGGTCATCAACTGGAGAGTGATGATACGAGCAGTATGTCGAGTGATGGTAGTACCGGGGTAGCGGAGGTAAATCCCGATACTGAAACAGGGAGTGTAGGCGGCCAACCAGAATTAAAAACTTTACTTCTCGAGTTCATGTATCAGAACAAAGTTAGTAGTGATGCCTTAAATGCAAAATTAGAACAGAATAATGCAAAATTAGAACAAAACAGAAGGGAAAATAAAGAAAGTACAGATGCCTTAAACGCCAAATTAGAACAAAACAGTAGGGAAAATAAAGAAAGTACAGAAGCTTTAAATAAAAAATTAGAACAGAATAATGCAAAATTAGATAAGAACAACAAGGAAATTACCATAACCTCCAAATTTCACACACCTCCCCCACCAACCTTATTACCAAGATAATTAGTAGGACTGCTTTCTTGTTTTGCATTGCTTGCATGTATTTTTAAATCCCATTTAACTTTGTTCCTACTCACCATTTTTTTTTCCAGATTTAAATTTCATTTAGCCATCACAAGTGTGTGATCACTGTCGACGTCAGCACCATGGTAGCTGTGACATGATCTGATTTGATTTCGATACCTTACTTTTACCATTATATAGACAATTGGATATATTTTTGTTTCACCAGGATTTTTCCAAGTATATCTTCTTCTCAAGGGTACTTCAACTATTGTGTTGGATATTACCATACCATCCTGTTCGCAAAAAGCTAGTAGTCGTTCACGAAATAAGAAGATAGATCACTGCTGTAGAAGAGAGGAAAGCGAAATTTGTTGGCCACTCCCTACGTCATAATGAGTTCCTGACCACCATACTGGAAGGAAAGGTTCTGGGAAAGAACGGAAGAGGAAGACCGCGGAAGGCTCAACTGGATTCTGTGATGCATGGAATTCAATTTAAACAGTTGTTGTTTTTTGAGTCTTCAGTCTTTTGACTAGTTTGATGCAGCACTCCATGCCCCCTTGTCCTGAGCTATACGTTTCATCTCTACATATCTACCACACCCTACATCCGAAGCAGTTTAACATATTATAACCTTGTTCTACCCCTACAGTTCTTACCCTCGACCCTCCCTTCAATAACTGTCTGTTAGGTAGTCAGCCCGAAGGCTGGTTGGATCCTCAAAAAGTACCGCCGTTAGGTTATGTGGGTAAATACCCACAAAAACCCAAGGCAGCTCTATATTGAGGCGTACTAGGCAAGGTGAGGAGTGAGGTAGTTTGCCATTGCTTTCCTCACCGAGTCAGAACAGCAGTACTAACCCTATGAGTAGAACCTTTCACAACATCCAGAGGCACTGATTGTGCCCTGAATGTCATTACTAAGCACCACCCATACCTCAGTAGCTTCCACATAATCACAGCCATAAGTGAGACTGAGACATCGGTGATCTAAGCTTGCTATTCCTGGGTGTCTTACGATATGTCCTACCAACCTATTTCTTCTCTTCATTAGCAGTCACCAGAAACATCTCTCCTCTCCCACACGTCTTAATACCTCTTCGTTTGTAACGCTATCTACCCATCTGATCTTCATCATTCTCCAGTAACACCAAATTTCAAACGCTTCTATTCTCCTCTTTCTGCTGCACCAATAGTCCAAGTTTCACTTCCATAGAGTGGCACGCTCCAGACAAAGGCCTTCAAAAATGACTTCCTAATACCTAAATCTATATTCGATGTCAACCGATTCCTTTTCTGTAGAAATGCTTTCCTTGCCTGATCCAACCTACATTTTATATCGTCTTTGCTTCGTCCATCACTGGTTATTTTGCTTTCTAAGTAACAGAAGTCTTCTACTTCCTTTAGTTTTTCACATGCCAATTTGATGTCCATAGAGGTTTCTGATTTATTGCAAATGCATTCCAATATTTTTGTTTTACATTTATTAATTTTCATTATGAATTCTTTCCTCAAGACGGAGTCCATACCATTCAAAAACTCATTCAAACCCATAGGCGTGTCGGCCAAGATGACTATGTCATCGGCAAATCACAGAGTTGAAATTATTTATCCTTGAATCTTCACTTCCACTTTAAATTTCTCTCTAATTTCCTTCATTGCTTGTATGCTGACTTAAAATGTTCAGCAAGTGAGAGACAAAATGTGGTTGCAGCGACAAGGCCTAACCTTTAGATGATGATGTGTATATTTGTGGACAATATCATATTACTAGGCAGTTAATTTGCTTTATGAGGTGCAATGCACCGTGAAGAGGTGATCAGAGCATCAATTTCATCCATAGCGTGGAAATATGGGACGTAGATAGCATTTATCAGAAACACAACTGATATGAGTCGTCCAGTTGCAAAATTCGTTTAATCCACTTGTGAATAAGAATCATTTTCATGAGAAACGTTTCTCTGGACTTTGCCTCACGTATCTTTTGTGTTTGTTGTTTTGTACTTTTTGCTTTGTGTTTTTGGTATTTGGTTTTTGGTTTTGTGTTTGCTTTGTGCTTTTGAATTTTAATTTTTGCTTTTATTTCTTGGTTTTGGTTTTGTGTTCGTGTTCTGCTTTTTGCTTTGTTTTTCTTGTTTTTTTTGTTTTCTGTTTTTGTTTTTGAATTTTGCTGTTTGCTTCGTGTTTTTTGGTTTTGTGTTTTTTTCTGGAAAATTAAAATAAAACAAAACAAAATAAAACAAAATAAACAAATCAAAATAAAAACAAAAAATAAAACACAACAAAACAAAACGAAATAAAATGAAATTAAACAAAATAAAATAAAATAAAATAAAATAATTAAATAAATAATAACAAAATGTTTATCGCAAAAAAATTGCCATAAAATAACAATTAGGAAAAGACGTTTACGTTTCTATGGACATATGGTTAGAATGGATCCAACAAGATGAAATAAACAAATGTTTAATAAAATATATAATATGAAGAGCCTAGGGGGTTACACCAAGTAGATGAAGGAAGAACTCCGGAGGTTAGAAATTACAGATGAATACTGTCGAGACAGAACACAGTTCAGGGAGATTCTTTCCAACATAAAGGTTCTTGTGGGAGAAAAGAAGGTACGCAGGGGAAGAAGGTGAACAGCAGAGAGAAAGACGCAACACTCGGAAAGAATGAAGGAAGTGTGGAGGAAGAGAAAGGAAGAAAGAACTATGAGAAGGAAATGAAATGATATTTTCGTGGTCCTTAGTTTTGGCCGGTTTGCATAATGTAATGTAATGTAAAATAAATAAGGAAGCATTGTGTATACATGAGAGGTTTTTGGAAAAAAAAAGAAGAAAGGGCCAGAGTAAAACCTGAAAATTGATTGTGTTGTAACGCTCTCTTTATGGGGAATTAACGAATAAATAAATAAATACACAATTTTACGACATGACAAGTGGATTTAACGGGGTTTGCAACTGGACGACTCAAATGAACAACAAAACTAAATAAATATTATCCCTCAACTAGCTGCATGACAACAATAATGTTATTGGGAACAGAACTATGACCACGTCACAAGATGATTCTCTGATTATTGCCGAACAAGCCGCTAGTCATTTGTTTATGTGCAGGGCCAACACAATAGACACAAAAGTTACTTGATAGTGTTGGCAATCATGAGCCTCCACGTGCTCAGTAGGCTTTGTAAATATTATTCTTGAGTTCATTCCCAAACACAAAATAGCAGTCGCCACGGGCTCATTTGAGTAGATAGGTAGAGAGGCCTGATAAATAGGCTCACATCCTTCCAAACTCCACCCGACACTCATAAAATGTTAACACTTTATCCTCTCAATAGTTTTGTTTAAGGTGCTCAGATTTTGTTTCCAATGTCTGAGGACCTCGAGATGGCAACTGAGAATAGGTGCGTTCAACTCATACCTCCCCTATTCTAGAAGTAGTTTAACATGATTTCAGCTCCAAGGAAAAGCTCAGGCTGGTAGTATACTGAACTAAATAGAATCGGGGTCTGAGGACTGAACGGGGTATACTGAGACTCGAGAGGCAGAACTGCGAAGAGTTAGGATCGATTCCCACCTTAGTGATCCTAAAAGTGTTTTCTGTGGTTCTCACTCCTACTCCAGTTAAATGACACTATGCTACTTATATGAAGACCACGCGCGCCTTCTACCCAAATCTTAGCCCCAATTACAAGCACACCACACACTAGTACGGCCATCCCAATAACACAGGTTATCACACGGAAGAGAGACACCCAAGTGCATGGAACTAAATGACTACGATATCGCAAAGCCCCTAAATGAGTTCTTATTCTTGTCCCTATCCGTTGACTGTGCTTTCTCTGTTATGAGCCGTTAAAAGTAACTCTTCCGATGTCTTGAGAGTCCAGTCTCTGGGATTTTCCAGCTAGGAGATTTGTCTCCTGCCAACACTTCCCTTTCCGGGTATTTTGCCTTGCAGTATCTGGTTCTGTTGCGCATAATGTGACCGAGGTATTGCATCCTTCTCGTGTTTACAGTGACCAGTTCTTCCATATCCTTTCCCATTCTTCGAAGGACCTGGGCATTTGTGATATGCTCTGTCCATGATACTCTTAGCATCCGTCGATAGAACCACATCTCAAAAGCCTCTATTTTTTATGAGTTAACAACCGTTAACTCTTGTTGCGATCCACAATCATTTCATTCCACCACTGGACTATCACCCATTTGGTGTCTAATCACTCGGTCACTTTACCCCAGTGCTGTCAGTTAGCATTTGATGATGCACAAATGTTAGATTACCGTGTCAGTAGATTTTCTGGCACGTTAAAGATCCCCTTCGGGCAATATTCTGGCACCCTGGGGCCTCTAAACGCCACAGTAGTTAAAACGGACGTAAATCAAATTACATCATTAGGCCTATATTTAACCACAGAAAGGTTGTGAGGAAATTTAATGCCCTAATCACCAAACAACAGATTTTGGGAAAGGCTTTAGCTTAAATGCATTCCACACCTGGTGCACAGTTTATCCGTCTGTGCTAGTAATGTTCCAGATGGCGCTAGAGCTGTTACTCGCGACAGCTTTAGGTTATGATAGATGGATGATACATGGCTAGCTGAAAACATCATTGAGCGTCGTCCGACATTTTCAGCAGCATTCTAAATTTATTAGAGAACATTATGAAGATGTAACTAATTCTTGTGTTCTTGTTTGAGTCTTCAGTCTATTGACTAGTGTGATGCAGCACTCCATGCCTCCCTGTCCTGAGCTAATCGTTTCATCGTTACCACACCCTACATCCGAGGCAATCTGTTTAACATATTCTAACCTTGGTCTACCTCTACAGTTCTTGTCCTCGACCCATCTTTCCATAACTAAGCTTGCAATTCCTGGGTCTTAATATGTGTCCTATCTCTTCTTCTCTTTATTAGCAGTCGCCAGAAACATCTCTCCTCTCCAACTCGTCTTAATACATCTTCATTTGTTACCCTATCTACCCATCTGGTCTTCATCATTCTCCTGTAACACCACAATTCAAACGCTTCAATTCTCCTCTTTTCTGCTCCACCGATAGTCCATGTTTCACTTCCATATAGTGCCACGCTCCAGACAAAGGCTTTCAAAAATGACTTACTAATACCTAAATCTATATTCGATGTCAACAGATTCTTTTTCTGTAGAAATGCTTTCCTTGTCTGAGACCACCTACTTTTTATATCATCTTTTCTTCGTCCATCACTGGTTATTTTGCTTCCTAAGTAACAGAGGTGTCCTACTTACTTCAGCTTTTCACCTGCGAATTTGATGTCCATAGATGTTTCTGATTTATTTCGGCCGCATTCCAATAATTTTGTTTTACATTTATTGATTTATTGATTGTCCTCAAGACTGAGACCATACCGTTCAAAAAACTCATTCAAACCCTCTGGCTTGTCGACCAAGATGACGATGTCATCAGCAAATCACAGAGTTAAAATTATTTCTCCTTGAATCTTCACTCCTACTTTAAATGTTCTCCAATATCCTTCATTGCTTGTTCAAGGTAAAGATTGAAAAGTATGGGTGATAAATTGCAGCCTTGCCTTACACCTTTCTAAATACCAGCTTCTCTCTCATGTCCGGCTGGCTGCGTGGCTCAGCGGTAACGTTCTCGCTTGCTGGGCCAAGGTTGCCGGTTCGTATCCTGGCGCAGTCAGCTGGCATTTGAGGGTGCGCAAATGCGAGGGAGCCATGTCAGTGGATTTACTGGCACGTTAAAGATCCCCTTCGGGACAAAATTCCGGCACCCCGGCCCCAGCGTCTTTAAAATCCAGAGTAGTTAAAAGAGACGTAAAACAAATAACATTATTATTATTATTATTATTATTATTATTCTCTCATGTCCTTCAGCTCGAATGACTGCTGTCTGGTTTCTGTGTGGATTGTAGATCACCCTCCTACCCCTGTACTTTATTCCAATCATTTTCAAAATGTCAAACAAATTAGCCCTATCAACGTTATCCTTCATCAAACATTGAAAGCTCTGAAGCCATATTTCAGTGTTGCTATTTTAACAATTGCATGGTAATCTTCAATCTGTCAACACGAATACGTGGCCAATTAAATAGGGATGATGTGACACCACTTGAAAAATATTTATATGTGATGAATTATTATTTATCCTTCCCCCTTGAATTATTTGTAACATACGATTTCATTTGAGACATTTTGCCTTTTAGCGTCCTGTCTAGTCTGCAAGCCTCTGTTTGCGAACGAGTCGCCTACATGATCCCCTATTATCAGTTAGCACAGAGGCCTCCTCTGCTTCTACACCTCTCACTTTGAATTCGTTCAACACGGAATCTAACCATCGCCCCCAGGTGTACCTCTGCTTCTCACCCTCTGAACTCACTGACCACTTAGGCAATCTCTCCTCTCACATTCTCTTCACATGAACCCACCATCTGAGTTGGCTCATAAGAAGAGCTTCACCTCCCTGCCTTTTCTACCATTAATTTGTTCCAGCACTGATTCGTACTACTCTTATGGCAGTTACCTCTAGCACACTTCCTTACTTACTTACTTACTTACTTTAAGCTGGGTTTTCCTAGGCGCGGAAGCGGAGAGCGGAACGCGGAGTGCGGAGTCGGCTCTCCTCTGGTCATATGTAATTTTAATGTAACTGTTTTCCTAGAAGCTGAGCGGACCGCCGCTTGACGAGTGGAACTTGCTCCTCCGCGTTCCTCTGATCCGAGAGCAGACGAGTCCGCTGTCGGCTGGCGGAATGGCTGGACGTCTGTACAAGTTGTGTGTAGTTTTATTCAATTGTGTCCCTTGTGTGTTTAGTATTAAGTGTGTGCACCATGAGTGTGTGTGTCGGTTTACTGCTTTCTGTTATAAACCTGCGATTTCTTCTACATCTTTTATTTCTTGGTATAGATCATAGAACTCGTTTTAGGTCAATCGAAAGTACTGTTTGAATCTAATTTCGTCATCAATTAAATGGTTATTTATAAGAATTTTAAACACTCCCTCATTTTCACGCTTTCAAATATGTCACTTGCACATTTTCGATCCTTCACTGAATGTAGTAGTAACTCTTCCTCCTCCTCCTCCATTTCTTCCTCCTCCTCCTCTTCCAAGTGTAATAAAATAGAAAGTCTAGATCTCGCGTCCATATCGACCTCACCTTATCACTCCTAGTATACAAATGAGCAACCGTTCCGCTCTCCGCCAGAGGACAAGTCCGCGTCTAGGAAAACACAATTCAGCTAGCTGATGACTAACGAGCGGAGAGCCGACTCCGCTCTCCGCGTTCCGCGCCTAGGAAAACGCAGCTTTACGCGATTAGGCCGAGGGGACCGCGCGCTGCTACAAAGGGGTTCTCCCCCACTGGATTCTGTTTGCTGCTCTCTGTTGCCAGCCATCCTCTATTCCAATCTGTCATAGGTTTTCACGGATTCTGTCCCTCCATATTTTCCTTGGCCCACCCAATGGTCTTCTTCCATGAGGAACAAAATGGAGCAGTTTCAGAGGCCATCGTCATGTGTCCATCCTAGTGACATGGACTGCCCATGCCAGGCGTTTACTTCTCATTATTCCTGCGATGTTTGGGGTCTTATACATGCCATCCAGCTCTCGATTGTACCATATACACCATTCACCATTGTCCTCATCTTGAACGTGCAAAGAACTTCCTGAAATCTTTCCGCTCAAAGACAAGGAGATTATTCAAATCTTTTTTTTTCCGAGTACTCCAGGTCTCGCTTCCACACAGCAATGTTGGTCTAAATGCTGAGCGATGTGGAGAGATCACAATAACTTATTTCTTGCAGAATACTGTAGATCGACTCTATGTCTTTCCCCATGCTAGCATTCTGAGAGAATGGACAGCCCAAGTACTTCAAATGTTCCACCTACTCCAATTTAGCTCCTCCTACCTGGCATTCTATTTTATTGCTCTTATTCCCTACCAGCATGAACTTCGTCTTTGAAATGCTAATCTGCATACCATTATCCTTAGATTTCTGGTCAAGTTGTATCATGTTGCCTTGCAATCTTTCGACGGAGTCCACCATACCAACCAGGTCATCAGAATATATGTCAATTCTGTGAAATTAATATAAAATAACACGTGATTTATTTTTCGGTTGGAATCACATTATCACAATTTAATTGGACATACATTCGAGTGGCTGTTTATGCAATGCGTGGACTGCAGTGCATCTATAAGTGGCAGTGTAAATAGCAAAATCACTCCATTAATGGAGAATATTTATGAAATGCTAAAAGACTTAAAAGAACAACTTAAAATCATAAAGGAAGAACAAAGAGTGAGAGAGACTGATCTATGTAATTCTATGGAATTGTACCATAATCAACTAGACGATTGTGTAACATTAATTTCAAACCAGCAGATAGATATTAAGGAATGCAAATGACACATTGAGACATTAACCCAGCAAAATTTCAATTTCAAGGCGAAGCTAAAATCCCTTGAAAGCCGCCAAGGAGAATCTGAGCAGTACACACGTAGGAATACGGTGGAAATACATCATGTCCCGGAAGTTCCTAACGAAAATATTGAAACAGTGAAGAAAGTATGTCAAACTCTAGATATGGTCATCACTGAAACTATGGCAGATGCCTGTCATTGACTGCCAAAATCACCTAATCACCAACACAATGGCCACATCTTAAAATTCGTTCGGCGGGACGACAAGGAGCATATTATGGAGCGACGCCGGGTGAAACGGAATCTTTCCACACGTCATGCTGGTCTTCCTGGCGACAATGTAATTTATGTGAACGAGAGTTTGTCCCCATAGTAGAGGAAGTTGCTGGCACAAGCGTGACACATCAGAAGAGAGAAGGAGTTTGCTTACCTGTGGGTAAGAAATGGAAATAGGCCTATTAAAATACGTAAATCTGAATGTTCAAGGGTCATCGTAATTCGAAATGTGGTATCAAAACTGGATTATCCATTTATTATCAAATTGTAGGAAGAATGATTACAAAATTAGATTCATTCAATGAAAACCTGATCATCAAAGAGTATGACTTAATCCTAATTACTGTACCCATGTGAGTAATCTCGATGGTAAATATGCAGCTGCCTCCAGCTAGCATCAGGTCTCAGGCGCGTGCCGTTCCCCCAAATGAGCAGTGCATATTTTGGATTTGAGGCTATAAGGTAACAACTCTACAATAATAAGGCACAACTCTATTCTAAAACTTTAATTCAGTAAATGAAAATCATGGCTTCAAACACAAAAACAATCCCAAAACCAATAAAAACAAAGCAAACAAAAATTTACTTCCACAATCCACAAACAAACAAAAATGAAATCATAATAAAATCATATTAAACCATAAAGCTGTACCCTTATGTGGACTACATAAAGATATATTAGTGCGCTGATGCACCTACGACTTCAATACAAACTGTACATTAACATAACAGTCATACAATGTGACTTATTTAATATCACAAGTTCATTATTCCTTAAACCTCTTGGTTTTAACAATTATGTGTGCCGTGCGTGTTTTGATTTTTCTCTTCTCACCAAACAAATGCTTGCATGCATTTATCTATTCGGACGTTGCACCGCAATCAACGTGCAACTCCATAATTATGTAAGCTACCCCTCCACTTCCTCTATTTATATGGTTCCATTGCATGCTGTATGTAATTCCTACATAAAACGTTACGTTATAGCTGGTGTCGGATGGTGCAATAGATTACCTCGCTCTCGTGGCGATTGGCATCTGGTAACTAACTTCAAAACTTGGTTTCAGTGACAGTACAAATACATCATCTAACTATTCGTCAGATAGCTAAAATAATGAACCATCAGGATATTCTATAATTATCCATGTGTTCCTAAACCACATGGCTACATTACTCAACATAACAATCTTTCATCATATGTCATTTACCAGGGTCTAAAATCTGTCCCTTTCAACTCGTCTTGACGGTTCGAGTTTAGACTGCAGACCCTCGGCTAGGGGAATCCGCACACAATAGAAAGTGGGATGGGTGTTCCACCAATTACCTCGACCCTCCTTAAAGGTTTTGAATGCTTTCCTCTCTAAGCAGTAAAGATTGACAAGACAAATACTGTTGTCTGACCGACACATATATCCCAAAGGATCTTACTTGACTATTATGCAAGCAGGTATTGAATGAGCTTTTTAATTACTCCTACACATAGGATATAACAATAATTACTGGCCTCACACGGGTCCATTCAACATGAAGGTTCGGGGTTCGTAATGCATTAGTCTAACGGGTGACCGATGTCTCAAGTAAAATATAGGCGCTCACTGCAGCTGTCGCCATGAGTTTCGCTACCACGAGCGGAATAACTCATTAATAAGTTCTCGGGAGACCATAGAGTTTCGAGGTGTCCTCGTTCTCCTCGTCTCTATCACAGGATCCCAACCCGGAACACTTTCATATCCTTCCTCAGAGCTAGGGTACACACTACAACTCTGGCATAAAATTATATCTCCACTTATGCCCATGGCATAGGAGATTTCCATACGTAGAATAGACCATCTGGCCCCTACTCAATGCCACGACCTCCGACCTATATTATTAAGAGAAATCTAACAATTTACTCTATAAGCTTCTCATATAAGCTGCAAATTCAATCCACTAAAAGCTCTTTCATTACTGGCATCATTGCTGAATATATGCAATATTCTGATATAAAACTTCTTTCCTTAATTACTGAAATGTAATCTTACTGTATCATATTACTGCTTAGATTGATAAGTCTTGCAATTAGCGTAAATCTCTCGCTTATAACATTTATTTGTTTCCTGATGTTCATTCATACTTTTAATATTCATTATTATTATTACCATTAATCTCACTGACATAAATGACCAAAAATCATTACTTTCTTATTCTTATTAATCTCACTGACATAAATGACCAAAAATCATTACTTTCTTATTATTCTCACATAACTTTACCAAAAATATCCGACATAGCTAAACGTCTTAAAATCCGAACAATAGTGCTCGTCACATTTACATAATTGATTGCCATTCTTAATTCATAGTGGGAATAATTACTCCACTTAATGATGCAAATTAACATCTCAAATCTATAAAAATCAACACAATAATGATTAAACATGGAGGATCTCCCTCCTAAACTGATTTTTACTGGCATCTTTAAGGAATTCACAACATGCAATGGCCCATATTTCTACATCATCATAACCATAATTTGTGGGGTACTCACATCTCTATAGGCGTCTATGGTGGCTCCAACCAATCATATTTCTCCATGTCGCCTGCCATTTGCAGGTTTAACGCGACATATTCATCTTGCAAACACACATTTTATAACACATAATTTTCATCAACAACACGACACGTTGCATAACTCTTAGGAAACTATTGCTCCCACACATATGAAACACTTATCTAATCACTATTTTAAAGGATATTTTACATATGTTGTACACTTAACACACGTCACTTTATACACTTTTCAATGCTAAATTCCCTAGCAAAGATCGAAATTGCAGGTGTCGACAGCATCTCTAAGGAATCCACAACTCCTGATTGAAAGTCTGGTTTACCTGCTTTCGGAATCCACCAACAGTTTTTATTATTCTTACTCCTACAGTAAGCGTCCTGCGCTGCATAAATATGCTAGCTTCCGTCCTGCGTTATCATCTGGTACTCTCATGACATTACCAAACACGTCATAGAGTTTCATTTAGCGTATACCATCGTATTTACACATATACGATCAGTCAATACTTTACACATTGCGCTCAACACTGTCCAATACTTTACACAAATAATTATTTACAATAGTTCTGCCATTAGCCTACACGGTGCTTCGTAACTGAACACGGCATAGTTCGTACTCCTGATTATGCCTATAGCACGACTATTATTCATATAAGCTTATAAAATGCTTCATTTACATGTACCAGTCTTTGTTCGGCGTCTATTATGAGTAGAACCGCCATGCGTTCTGCCTTGACGAACTTGCTTCAAAGTGGCTGTACCTGACTGAAGATTCACTTGAAGACTGCTCGTACCTTACTTGAAGACTGCTGTACACTGCTTACATGCTGTCTCGTACTGCCCTCGTACTTGCTGCATACTGATTGCAACTTACTGCAACTGAGTTACCACTGGGTAACTTCTAACGTAAACTGAGCGTGAAGACTGCATAAGGCTGCAACTTGCTCGACTGTAACTGGGTGCACACTGCACGTGAACTGCGCGTAGACTGAGCTTGACTGTCTTCAACTGTGCGAGACTGGGTTTCGACTGAGTGTAACTGGTCGTAACTGAGCGTCCCTCCAAGGGTCTACTCCCTTATATCAGATTCTCACTGAAAGTAGAGCGAAATCTTCCCGAGAAATCTTGGCTCCTCTCCCAGCATGAATCTGGTCTCCAAACCATGATCATTGGGTTCCTCTTTCTTCACAGATTCCAAAACTATCTGCGTGCAAAGGAATCGCTCGTCCAATTAATTAATATTAATTCCTTTCTCCATAGCATGGGACGCTATCTTACGGGTATTCCCCGGCAACATTCTCAAATCTATCCGCGCACAATGGTCGTTTTACAGTCCTTCCGCACATCATTAAATATGCCCCAATTTCGCAGGTAAAAGACTCTAAAATTAGCCTCCTGCCAAAAGATTCATCTGTGAGCAACTCTCATCTCAATTCGTTGCTCCAATCACGAGTAATCAATGATTTTCCTGGGCATCTCTCCTCCCACTACTCAAATCTATTCTCCGTCGGGGAATAACTGGGTCATTATTCAGGCCTCCCCCTTGCTGCAGACGACAGAATGGGGTCACAGAGATGGACATGGCTCCACTGAGCCTCACCCACAATTCTGGGCTAATTTGTAAAATGTCAACTCTTCCCTCTTCGTGCTTCAAGCCTCGTATAGCCTACACCAAGTAGTCTAATAATGCTATAATCTGCTCATTATTCCCTGCATTATTTTAATAAATAATGTCATTGCACCAAAATCACACCAGTGATTAAATACACTTCTTTCGAGGGGGTTTTACCATGAAACTGCCTCTACAGATCTCTGGTTCGTTCCCTGATGGAACCTTTATACTGAGATCACAGTCTCTGAGAACCACGTTCGAATCCAGTCAGCAGAACCTCCTCGGGTTCATTACAGAAACTTGGTTATCTATGTGCCAGTGAGGTCTGTTTTGATATATACATAGGGTACAGGGCTGAGAGGCTTGCCAAAGCAGAGGGTGGGGTGGCGGTCTTGGTCTAGAGCAGATTAACAGTACTCAAGGTCGTGGCAGCTTGGAATACCGTATCTATTAGTGAATCTGGTAATTAGAGGAAATATTCGGTACGTTTGTAATGTGTACATTCCGCCAGCTTCAAAAGTAGAAACATACAGAGAACTACTGGTGGATTGAATCCAGCAAAGATGTATATTATCAAAATGTATTGATCTTCGGTAATCTGAACATCCCAACAATACAAATACAATAATTAAATATGACAATACTCAAACAAGAGAACTCGTAAATTGTATCAATAAACTTCAGCTAAAATCCGATAATTCAGTACTAAATCATAATCGGAGGACGCTGGGCTTAGTTCTAACCAACAAAACCAACATAAATGTAACTGAAAACACTGACCCGCTCTTATCGCTGGATCGCCACCACCCTGCACTGTATGTGGAAATATCTCTAACAATATGTCGAAACCAAGTACAGATCCAGCCAAATGATATCTTGAACTTCCCGGAAGCCGATTTTGAGCAGCTGTACACTCGGTTGAGGTATGGTGCCTGGGGTCAAATGTACGAAGGCACTGATGTAAATACTGCAGTAGACCTGTTTCATCAGATTTTTAACACAGTACTCGGCGAAATCCTGCCTATATGTAAACGACAAACGGGCAGCAAATATCCTATCTGGTTTTCTAAGGAAACATAGAGTAAATTAAAGGAGAAGGAATACCATAGGAAGAGAAAATATTACTCAGATCATCATAGAATACGTTTTGCAGAATTAAGATCAGAAATTAAAAAGGACATGAATTTATCCTATAAGAAATATATCCATAATATGGAACAAAATATTAGCAGCGACTCAAACAAGTTTAGTACGTTTATTAAAAACTAGAAAAGAAAGAGGAATACATGTGACACTCTTAAATATAATAATGAAGAATTGGACAGGGGTGATTCCATTGCTGAAGGTTTTGCTACATATTTCATATCAGTGTATGGCTCGCAGTCAGCCCAATACAAAGTCACAGCCGACAATTCGAATACTTCCAACACCCTTCAGATAAAACTTGGAGAGGTTGAAATAGCTTTAAAAAAATAAAGCCTAAGTCACCGGCTGATCCTGATAATATTCCGCCGTATGTAGTGAAAGGATGTGCTGAAAGTCTCGGGGACCCGTTACACTTTATATTTGACTTAGCCAGACAAACCTGTACATTCCCTGACGCATGGAAAGTCACTCGCGTCTGCCCTATACTAAAATCGGGAGATCCATCACTAACTGATAACCACCGTCCTATATATATATTTTATCTGCAGTAGCCAAGGTATTTGAATTCGTATTGCACGGAATAATATCAGTATTTCTCTGGTCGTTTGTAAGAAATAACCAACATGGTGTCCTATCTAGGAAATCTACAGTGACAAATGCAACTAATTTTACTCAAATTATATCTAGAGAGTTCGATAAAGGAGGGCAAATGGATGTGATATTTACAGATTTCGTGAAAGCGTTCCTTACAATAAATCATGATATCCTTCGTAACAAATTGTGTATTTTGGGATTTTCCCACCCATTACAGTACTCCAATTATTCTGCTCCTACCTCCGAGACAGGTAACAATTTGTTTTGTTCCAGAACATTTTTTCAAGGGAATACAAAGTTCCGGAGTACCCCAAGGCTCAAATCTTGGACCTCTGATTTTTCTAGCAATTATAATTAAACGTAGCGTTGTTATGACCATCACACGTAAGAAGAACACAATCACATTTGTTTATGGAATTTGACCTCAGTCATTGCAAACAGTAAGCGAGAATAAAGATCTAGGAATCCTGTTTGACCAAGAGCTTGCTTTCACTTGTCATGTGCAAAACACAGTCAGAGATGCTTACCGCATGTTAAGGTTTATAATAATAAACACTAAGCCATTCACTAGGACCAGTACCTGCATTAACCTTTATATTGCCATGGTGAGATCCAAGGCCGAGTACCACAGCCAAGTATGGAGTCCGTGGCAGAAAACCTACATTATATCCATTGAACAAGTCCAAAAGAAATTCCTCAGATATTTACACCTCAAAATAACGGGCAATTACCTACACATGGTACCCTCCGGCGAACCTTTGATGAATTTCTGCATGACTAGTTTGGAGTCTCGAAGGCAAGTAAATGATATCAAATTCCTTTATAAAGTTATTAACGGTCAATTTTTTAACTAATTTTACCTGTCACTCCTAAATTTCAAAATCCCTCGCTTAACTTCAAGATCAACCATAACATTCAGAATTGATCTAACAAATACCACTTCACATAACAATTCACCTGCACGGAGGCTTTGCAGTATTTGTAACGATGCGGTTGGTGTAAACTGGAAACTAGATTTCTGTCTCTCAATCAGACCGTTCTTGGAAATTATAATCCAATCACTGAATTGATATTTGAAATTAAATTATCACGCAAAACAAACCAACAATGTATATATGTGGATAGGCCAGTTTCCAAGTTATTATTGTTACGTTTTTGTTTTTTATCTAATAATTTCAAAACCTATCTTTACATTATTGACATTAGATCGAATTTAGATTTAGTTTCTATATTATATTTAGATTAAGCTTTTTACTACTATGCATTTACATCTGTGTGAACTTCCTAATTTAAGAATTAAATTTAGTTATTAATACTTAATGTGGAAAATGGCCTGTTTGCCATCTCTTGATGAATGCAGTACATTTGCATTTGTCAGTTGGCATAGGCTACAGTGAAATGTGGCTTTTCACCAATTTCTCAGTCTCACTCATGGCTGCGATTATATGGAAGCTACTGAGGTATGGGTGGTGCTTAGTAATTACATTAAGGGCACAGTCCGTGCCTGTGGATGCTGTGAAAGGTTCTACTCATAGGGTTAGTACTGCTGTTCTGACTCAGTGAGGAAAGCAATGACAAACTACCTCACTCCTCTTCTTGTCTAGTACGCCTCGATTGCCTTGTAGTTATTAGCATGCTGAACTGCTGAGCCGAAGATAGCGGGTTCAAACTCAGCCAAAATCATTGGATTTTTAAGAGCGTTAAAAATCCTTCAGTATGTCTTCCTTCGGAGGGGACGTAAAGCCCGCGGTCCCATTTCATGGATTTATGGCATGTATAATATCCTTCCACAGACTAAACATGTGTGAAGCTAAATTTTAAGATTATATTTCTTCGGAACGCTCTATGTAAGTTCCAACGTTCACCACTAGGTATCATTTATATCTGGTGGCGAAAGTTGGAACTACTTGAAATTGAATGGAACTTGTAGCTCACTCTAAGGCTGTCCGCTGGAAGAGGATGTCACCGGACACTCCCGGCACTCAAAGCCAACGATAAATAAATACAAAATAAAAATAAATCATACTAATATATAAAAATGAGATGGTGTGTGTCTGTCTGTCTGTTACTCAATAACGCAAGAACCACTGGTCCGATTTAAATGAAATTTTGCATGGATGTAGCGGATTTACCAGGTTTGCATATAGGATACTTTTAATTTCGATATTTTGCACTATTAAAAAATGGCGACCATTTTAGTGACGTCACTAGACCCTTTGGTTTCAAAATTTTCATATTTCCATATCAAATAAAAAGAGAACGGTAGGAAATAGCAAACTTTTGATGGCACGTACGAGCTTTGAAATTTAATATCCTATCCAAAAGGTCCTTATCAATTTTCCTGTATCTCCAACAGTTAGCGAGTAAAACCGACATTTGTGACGTCACTACACCCTTTGGTTTCAAAATTTCATATTTCCTTTTCAAATAAAAAGAGAACTCTAAGAAATAACAAACTTTTGATGGTATACATGAGCTTTATCATTTAATTTTCTATCCGAAAGTTCCTTATCACTTTTCGTATATCTCCAACGGTTAGCGAGTAAAACCATAATCTGTGCAATAAAACACGGTCAACACCGAGCGGTGCAGTAGATCTCTCTATATAGAACAAGTAGTTCCGTGAAGAACTATACAGCCTATTTTCATATATACTACTTATGTTAATTGCCACTATCAGCATACAAAATTTCAGTTTGATTGCTGTAATAGATTCGTAGATATTGAGAACCAACTAAATATTTCGGATGGTCGCCATGTTGTATTTTATATATGAAGGTCCTTGATTTATGTACCGTTACATGAAGATTATTGTGTATGTGTAGCATTCAAACTTCAATCGCATGACTAGGACACAAGAAGTAACAAGGAGATTTGAAAATTTCGCACAGCTGCCATCTTGTGGTTATGGAAACAATTGAAATAAATTAGATGCCAGTGGATTAACATTCGTATAAGGATTTACTGTACCAAGTTTCACTTCACTCGGATGGTTAAATTGCGAGAAACTTCCATGTGAATATTCATAATTCGCGTCGCCGCCATGTTGGATTTGTGATCACCAGGTTATTTCAAGTCCTATAGGTGAACTTAAGTTCATAGCCCCAATGAACATTAAAAAAATCAGTTTGATTGCTATAATAGATTCGTAGATATTCAGAGAGAGCCGTCTAAATATTTCAGATGGTCGCCATGTTGGATTTTTAAATGTATAGGCCATAGAGTCATGTACCATTAAAGGAAAATTATTGCGTAGGTTCATTATTCAAACTTTCACTTCGATCGCATGATTACGACACAAGAAATAAAAACTTAATTTTAAAATTCGCACCGCCGCCATCTTGAGGTTATGTAAACAATTGAACTAAATTAGATACCAGTGCATTGCAATGTGTATAAACATTTCCTGTACCTGATTTCATTGCGTTTGAAACATTAAATCGCGAGAAAGGTCTATTTAAAATTTTCAAATTCGCTTGGCCGCCATGTTCGCTTTGTAGTTAACCGGTTTTTGAAAGTCTTATAGGTGAACTTCCAGTAGTGCCCTTTATCTCCGTACATAATTTCAGGGTGATGCCGCTAATAGTTTCAGAGATATAGAATGCCGGTGAAATATTTCGCACATCCGCCATCTTGTGGTTATGTAAACAATTCAACGAAGTTAGATGTCGGTGCATTATAATGTGTATAAACATATACTGTACCAAGTTTCATTGCGTTTGGTTGGTTAAATCGCGAGAAACGTCTATTTAAAAGTCGCAAATTCACGTGGCCGCCATGTTGGCTTCGTAGTTACCAGTTTTTCAAACGTCCCATAGGTGAACTTCTAGTGGTTCCCTTTATCACCGTAATAAAATCCAGGGTGATATAGGGAATAGTTTCGGAGATACTGAATGCTGGTGAAATAGATTCGTAGATATTCAGTATCGTCTAAATATTTCGGATGGTCGCCATGTTGGATTGTTAAATGTATTGGCCATAGAGTCATGTACCATTAAAGGAAAATTATTGCGTAGGTTCATTATTCAAACTTTCACTTCGATCGCATGACTACATCACAAGAAATAAAAACTTAATTTTAAAATTCGCACAGCCGCCATCTTGAGGTTATGTAAACAATTGAACTAAATTAGATACCAGTGGATTACAATGTGTATAAATATTTCCTGTACCAGGTTTCAGTGCGCTTGGAACATTAAATCGCGAGAAAGGTCTATTTAAAATGTTCAAAATTCGCACCGCCGCCATCTTGAGGTTATGTAAACAATTGAACTAAATTAGATACCAGTGCATTGCAATGTGTATAAACATTTCCTGTACCTGATTTCATTGCGTTTGAAACATTAAATCGCGAGAAAGGTCTATTTAAAATTTTCAAATTCGCTTGGCCGCCATGTTCGTTTTGTAGTTAACCGGTTTTTGAAAATCTTATAGATGGACTTCCAGTAGTGCCCTTTATCTCCGTACAAAAGTTTAGGGAGATACCGCTAATAGTTTCAGAGATATAGAATGCCGGTGAAATATTTCGCACATCCGCCATCTTGTGATTATGAAAACAATTGAACGTAGTTAGATGTCGGTGCATTACAATGTATATAAACATATACTGTACCAAGTTTCATTGCGTTTGGTTGGTCAAATCGCGAGAAACGTCTATTTAAAAGTCGCAAATTCGCTTGGCCGCCATGTTGGTTTTGTAGTTACCATGTTTTCAAAAGTCACATAAGTGAACTTATAGTAGTTCCCTCTATCACCATAGAAAATGCCAGGGTAATATCGGTAATAATTTCGGAGATATTGAATGCTGGTGAAATATTTCGCACAGCCGCCATGTTGGATTGGTGAGTCGTAACAAAATTTGAAGGGAACGGTCGAGGTCGCCGGGAATAGTGCTATGAACTTTCCGAGTTTCATTGAAATCGCTCCGGCCGTTTAGATTTTATTAGGGGGGGACACACACACGAATCACACACACACACACACACACACACACGCACACACACACGGACAAAAGGTGATCTCATAAGCCTATTTTTTCAAAATTGAAAATAGGCTAAAAATGAAAATGTGTGTGTTTTTCTCTGAATTGCTACAGAAATTTGAGTTGTTTACGCGTTTCAGACTGTTTTATGATGGATGCGCGCGAAAATAATTTTTTGTCTGTCTGTCTGTTTGTTTGTCTGTGGACAAATTTGTTCCCTTATAACTCGAGAACGGCTGGGTGTATCAACGGAAAATTTGGTACAGATATCCATCAGAGGCACGACACTAATCATTGATGTAACTCTTCTCCGTACCTCTCATAAAAGGGGGCCTACCCCCTTAAAATACATGCTGAAATAGGCGTAGAAGGACGAGACAAAACTCATTTTCAGCCCCTCAATGTCCGAGACAAAACTCGGGTCCCCGAAAACCACATTTTAAGGACGGAATACCAACCGTTTTTGAGATATTCCCAGAAAACTAATTTAATTTAATAAACTAATGAACGAATGCAAGCCAGTAACCATGCCAACGGATTCTCATTGCTGTAAGACGCAATGCAATTCCATTAGTTACATTGGTTGGTTGGTTGGTTCCTTAGTTTAGGGGCTGCGACAACGCGGTCATGTAGCCCCGTGTACTTTGGGTGTGTGTAGAATCTGTCTGATAACCGGTGTTAATTGTGATGACTGTATTAGTGTGTGTATCTGTTTTTTAATTCAAGTAGGGACTGCAACTTTGAATTTTCAAATAGTTCCTACTTTTGCCGCCAAACGCCACCGTCAACGACTACTAGGCCTAGTTCAGAACTAGCTACTAGACGCCACCGCAGTCGGCTCTTGGCAACGAACGTAGCAACCTAAGAGCGTTGTTTACATTCTTAACCTATCCAATTTAGTTTCACACAGGTGTAATTAGTGGAAAGATCTTTAACATGCCATAAATCTATGACATGGGACCGCCGGCTTTACTTCCCCTCCGAAGGAAGGCATACTGTGAAAGTTTGCAAACGGCTAGAAGGTTATCACGGAACCAAATTAAGCCGTAAAATTCATCAATACGTATATTGCGCTTAAGGGGATCAAGGGGTACTCTAGATTTTTTTCACGCGATTTACACCTGCGGGTGTGGTACGGCATGTCTATTATATTCCTATCCCCATATTATTCATTCATTCATTCATTCATTCATTCATTCATTCATTTCGTATAGGCCATGGACCGCGTCATTCCAACCGTCTCCTATTGGCTTTGATGTTTGCCCTGTACGCCCGCATTCGTTCTCGGTGGATTTCCTTCCGTTCCTGGGTCCAAATCTTTCCCGTTTTCAGCTTCGGTTTTTATTGTAAACCTTTACAAGCTTGAAGTTTCCTATTGAGTGGGGCGCGATCCTGAATGTCTGTTGGTGTAATCTCCACTTCTTTCAGATCTTTATCCAGTTCAATGAACCAGGCCCATTTTGTTTTCCTCTCCTGAAAGTAAGTTATGTTGCGGTTGGTCAGTCTCTCTGGGCTCATTCGTTTCACATGCCCAAAAAATGGTAACCTTCTCTTCCGGATGACATTGCTTAACTTCTCCACATGAGTATATAGGTCATGGTTATGCCGTCTTCTGTATTCCCCATTGTCTTTGATTGGACCCAATATCTTTCTCAAAATTTTCCTTTCTTTGGCCTCCAGTTTCTCGACCAAGCCTTTTTTGTTCATCGTGAGGCATTCAGAAGCATGCAAGACCTCCGGACGGATGACACTGCAGTAATGTTTTAGTTTTGCGTTGAAGGATATTGACCTTTTCATATAGATGTCCTTAGTTAAATGGTAGGCCATTTCCATTTTGCTCAAGCGCGATGTGAATGCTTCTTTCTCTGATTATTATATTATTATTATTATTATTATTATTATTAGTATTATATTATGGCGTACAACGACGAGACAAATCCCCTCGGTGCCAGCAACAGAACTCGGGGGCCCTAAAGGATCCTCGAAAACTACATTATAAGGCTCTAAATCCAACAGTTTATGAAATATTCCCAGAAAACTAATTTAATTTAATTTAACAAACTAATGAAGGAATGCAAATCGGTAACCATGAGAACATTATCTCAAGGGGTGGCATACAACTTTCCTTCTATTTCTGTAAGAAACAATGTCACTCCATTTATTACATTTCTGTGAAAGTTTGCAAATGGCTATAAGGTTATCACGGATCTAACGTAGACCGTATAATTCATCAATGCAATTAAGGGGGTGAAGGGGTAACCTAGAATTTTTTCATGCAATTTTCACGTTCGACATATAGTACAGAAGGTCTATTATATCTCCAAACAGCAACATTATTTTCAGAAATTCCTGAATTGAACCAGCATTTTTTGCGGCTTTTAGGAATTTGGGCAATTGAGGCTAAAGAAACTGAATTTTCATGCACCACAAGCCTTTATAATTTATGAAAGGGGTCTTCCTGTGTACGGGCACCTAGCACAACGTAGAGGGTCAGTTTTTATGTGATGTGTATTGCGTTTCGTCTACAAGGCTTTCAAATGTATTTCACGTCAGGAAGTACACGTTAGGTGAATTTAGTCTGAGAGCACATTTAAACTTTTTTTTTGTCGACATACGCGTTCATCGTAAGGATGATTTTATTTGATACTGTGTGGTAGATATACCCATATTTGGATATCTGGGTAATATGTTGTAGACAATAGAATTGTCTGTCTGTCTTTCTGTGTATCTTTATGTACGCCTATACCTCGTGTTCGGATGCTTAGTGCATCGTAAAATAAGGTATCAGAGTCAATACACCAATCATTTATAAAACTCTTCACCGTACTTTTCATACATTAGAAGGGTGGATATAGAGAAAAACTTCTCAATATATGCTAAAATAGGCGAAATATAAAAATTATCCTAGAAGGACGACCAAAGCATATGTTGCGCTTCTCAATGTGAGACCCAAAATTCGGGAATCTAAAAAGGGTCTCCGAAAACTACATTTTAAGGGCCTTAAATAAACAGTGTGTGTGTGATATTCCCAGTAAATTAACTTCGTTCTGATAAACTTGAAGGAATGACAAACTGCTAACCATTGCAACAGTAGCTCAATTGATAATGTCTGGTGTTAACAACGAACATCGTTCGAAGAACGGGTACTTCTGCTAGTATATATATATCCACATAACCTAACGGCGGTACTTTTTGATGATCCAACCAGCCTTCGGGCTGACTACCTAATAGACAGAATGTGGAAATACCGGGAAATGTATTTTACTGTGTAGGTGCACAGTCATTGGGGCGCACACTGAGACCTGTTGTGTACCATCAACAAATAAATAAATACATTTGGCAAGAAGCTCAAAGGAAACTTTCAATTTCCTGATCATGCCATTGTACATAAGTACAGACAAAACTTAAACTCTATTATTAAGAAATCCTTAACAACATGCCCCAGACCTGAAGATCATCAATTCCATGTTGCTGAAGCAGAGAGAGTTACTTGGAGACGCTCAAGTGAAAGCGACTCGTTTATTCTGCTCTGCTTGTTTGACGGATTGTGGTTTTTGTAAATGTAGAATTCTATAGAATACATCGCACTCAGAGAATCACGTCGAGTCGTGTTCAGTCAAACTCGAGGAGTGTATCTGATGGATTACACTTTACAGCGCATTATAAAAGTATGGGATCCTTGAGTGTAGATCTAGATCACATTCTTATTTTAGAAGATGATGGGAAAGAAGGAAGGGAGACTGTACGGAGGAACGAAGGAACTCTCGTTTAAGCTAATTGCGTCTGAGTCGAACGAGAACACAAAATGACCGATGTAATTAGGACAGCAAGCCTGAAAGAATAAAGGTCTGTCACAAATACGTGGATTTAATGCCGCACTTGCTGGGGCTCCATGGTAGCTTCATATAGCTTACTATTTGTATGTTTCAGGTGTATAGGTGCGGGATAGGTCGGTGATCTGTAGCTTCGTTTGACTACCGTACAGTTTCTGTTCTATCAAGAGCACCTGAGTAGGATCCAACCCGAAGTCAACGACGATTTGTGCATGGAACAGTTTACCGTGTTCCCTGAAAGCCAGCAACAATAATGCCGTACAGTTCAAGAGGAAGCTGTGGCGTTATTTGTTCAACAAGTAGGTTGATCGTCATAAATTATGGCCAGATTCTTTGTTGTGCTGGTGGTTTCCGTGAATCACTATTTCCAATATTCATTTCATCTCTTCACTTGTTGTTCCTCCCTTATCTTATGTAAATGTGCAATTACCATTCCCCTAACCTATTCTGTAAATAATGTAATCATTGGTCGATTCTCACTAATTTGCCATCTTGTGTACATACTTAAATATACCCCAGTATATATAGTGGGGGCTCTGACACATTCCGTATGCGAAGTGGGGCTTAGCTCATTTCATTGACTCCCTCCAGTGTACTGTTAATATAGTGTAAGGCACTGATGAATAAATATGAAATGAAAAATGTCCATCTACGAACCCAATCAACCAATCCTCTCAGACCTTAGCACCATTGAATTATTTGTGTGTTATAGACATGTGCTATGTAGGCAGAGAAGGGCGAGTGCGTGCTTTGGGTCGAGGTATTCATGTGAAATGTAACGTTAAAACTATTTATCAGTGATGCGTTGTGATGTACCATAAATACATTCAATGATGGTACAATAAATGTTAAAAAACGAGGTGTGTAACCAAAGTAAAGTCATTGGACTGGCCGGAAACATCACAGGATAATGATAAACGTATTCACTTGTCATGTCTTAGAAGTCCCAAGAAATATATTATGCAGCAGAATTTTCAAATAGAAATGCCTATGTCTTCTATCCAACATTTTCTGCATAAACCTTTACGACTGTACGCATACAAACTTAAACTTCGACATCAAACTAAACCGAATGATGCCCAAAATCGTTCTAGTTTTGGAAATTCTGAAAATTGACTATGGTGATAATTTATACACCGGATGTTGTTTACTGATGAAGCAACATTTCACACCAACAGGTGTATTAACCGTCATAATTGCAGAATTTGGTGATCCGAACATCCGAATGCTGTACTCTAATACATTTAGGATTCTCCGAAAGGGAATGTTTCGAGCGGATTAATGCCCTTCGGAGTTATTGGTCTCTATTTGTTGTTTTTGTTGAGAGAACAATTACGGGGGACGTTTACCTGGACATGTTCGAGATGTTTGTTTTCCCTCCGGTACACCAAATCGAACAAGAAACTGGTGTCCGTGTTATTTTCATGTAAAACAGGGTATAATCGCATTTTAAATCCAATGTGTGCAAAGTACTGAATGTTTACATTACAAATGGTTGGATGGTTAGAGGTGGCCCTATACCCTGGCCACCTAGAATCCCAGGTCTCACTCAAATCAGCATTACCTACTGGAGAACATGGTTTACGGTGAGAAACTATATTCATTTGTGCATCTCAGAGAAGAGCTAATTGCTACCACCACAACTGTCACTCCAGACATGCTCCAGCGTACGAGAAAACATGCTGATTGTATATTCCACGATGTCGATATGTACATATTATATGTCAGAAAACGGTATCATAATGGGGGTTATTAAAGTACTACTTTTCATTATAACACAGTTCCTCCAACCAATCAGAGCTCAATATTTTCCTTCATTGACCAATTAGGTAAGGGTAGCTTCTCACATGCACTCAAAATCCAACATGTTGGACATGAATTACCTGATTTGAAAGTTGACAATGTAGCATATATTGGATCAACCATTGTATTTGCAATGCTTAAACAAACTGGGCAATATTGCAAAAGAAATAGCACTGTACCTTAATATCCACAACTCCAATCTCTACACATTCGTAAGATTTCACCGACAACACAGAGGTGGGGAATTCGATGTAGGTATGTCACATCACTTCAGAGGGATTATAAAAACAACCTCACAAAAGCCACAGTATAAGAGACTGGAGATTTTACATACTGCCTTTTACGTCAAAGTAAACGACTTCTGTATTTGTTGTTCATATACACACTCCAGAACGTTATGGAGGAGGAAGGCGTATGACATTAGTTGCACAGAAATTATAATCCAGCTCGCTATTCAGTAAATAGATTTCTTATACGAAACTTTTCCGACAGATGACAAAACTGATCTATTAGGGACTCATTTGATTTGTCTTCCGTTGACATTCTATACGCATCGAATTTGAAGAATAACTAGTTGATAATACAATACATTTTAATTTTAAAGCGTTTGTAACAGCCTATTTGTGTTATTTGACCAAAATAATAAAATGATCTTACATGGTACCTGTGCGCTATGTGTTGGTGCTACTTCAGGATAAACAATGTTTCAAAGCTTTGGGATTCTTTATTGGGTAGAGATCAAATGCTGAGCCCACATAATTCTCTAGAGGAAGAATTCAACCGACTGAATCTCGACAGATATTTATGAATATTTATGATAAAACATATAATATAGGTACAGAGTGTCAGGGAATGTTCTCCGCAGTGCCTAGGCACTGCTACGTTAAGTGAGAGCCGGAGTTTAGTTGGCAGCACGGTTGCTGCCGCTTGTGTCAAAACAAAACAAACAACAAACAGTCCACTTAGAGATTCCTGTTTCTTGAGCTAATTTGCGTATTGATTTACTTGGACTTCGCAGCATTATATCGGAAATTTCATCAAGTTTTCCGTCTGTTAACAGCGTAGGCCTGCCTGTTCCTGGTACATCGTGAACTTAGCCGGTCACACGAAACTTACTTATCAAATTCCGAACGGTATCCCGGTTTGGACACTTTGAATTAGGAAACCGCGCCTGAAATGTTAGTTTTACATTTTCTGTAATCCGATCGCCTTCACGAAAAACGTATTCCTCCAAAAACGCTCTCTCTTCAATAGTAAACATTACCGACTGTATCCTGTTGCACTATTCCAATAATCTAAATGCTCCCTTACTGCATTTACACTGACTCTTTCCACAGCACAGCACAGCTCACACGTGTACTCTGATATCCTGTCGACCTTGGAGAAGACAAGCTAGTACCTGGCTGTCGGTGAGTGAGCGAAAGGTCTGCCAACTTTACTCTGTCTCTCACCTAACGTAGCAGTGCCTAGGCACTGCGGAGAACTTTCCCTGACGCACTGTATAATTATCGTCGAACATACACAGTCGTATGCAACTCGCCTATTGTAATTGAGACACTCGTATGGAAATGATAAAACTTGCTTCGCTCGTTTCTTAAACATTCTCGTGTCTTAATTATTGCCAGTATAGGCTTGTTGCATAATGTGCTATTATCAAATCGCTGTCTGCCATGCCACTGCAGTAATGGGGCTCGTATAGAAACTTGTCAGAGTATAACAAATTCCCATTATTTTAGTCAGTCAACACGCTTTTGCTTATTATATTAGGCAGGGTAACTCTAGCAGGCGATCCCGAACAGAAGGACAAACTCGACAGTTGAGTTCTTTTTTAAATTTAAGCTTTCGCCTTGTTGGGAAACAGTGAACATTGTTTTAGGTTAACCCTAGAACTACACTGTGATACTTTCAGGACATAAACCTCACTGAGGGATCACTGGTGACGCAATTCTAAATATAGGAATTCATTTGAAATGTATTATTTTAATTGTCATGTTGTATCTCTTCTCAGCGATCTAGAGAGTCGCATTGATGTACCTCTCTGCTTCTATGCACTCACACTTGTATTATATTGATTAATAAATTTGCCTTGTTAGAAATAACAATTTACTGAACACAAACTTTTAACTGTCATAATTTAATAAATTATCACTATCTATTGCATACAGTAACATACTACCAGGTGAGTTAGCCGTGGTCGTTACGGTGTGGCTGCAGGCAGTCGCTCACAACCGGGAGGCGAGGAGGATCGAATCCCCCCACCGACAACCTTGAAGATGGTATTCTGTGTGGTTTCCCATCTTCCTTCCAGGTAAATGCCGGGGTTGGTCCCTAACTATAAGCCACAGCCCCTAACTTCCAATTCCTCGTCCTTACATAAAAAACGTTCCTCCCCAGACAACACTCCACACGCGACGGTACTTGTAGCTCACCCAATGAGTGTCCGTATAGAAGCAGCTACAAAACTCTGGCGAGCCGAAAATGTCCTCGGACACTCCCGGCACTAAAAGCCATACGATAAAAAATTAAAAAAGTAACATACTTTAAAACGTCGATATATGAATTAACAAAATTTGGCATACAGTTGTTAATTTCAGTCTAGGCCTAGGCCCCGCCATCTTTGCACTCGGTGCAGATTCCTTGTCGGTGTTCTGCACACAGACTGCAAGAACAAATCAGGCACGTTGATGTTTGAAAATGGGTTAAAATGGCAATAACACATCTTGCTATTTAGGTTATAATGGTTTACAGTGTTTTCACAACTAGTCATGATTAAATTCTAGGATAAAGCAAGGTACCTTGTTGAAAGTATTGTTAGGTGGCTTCGGTGGCGTAGTTGATAGCATACTGAGCTTCTATGCCCAAGATCGCGGGTTCAAACCCAGCCGAAGCCGTTGGATTTTTTAAGAACGTTAAAAATCCCTCAGTATGCCTTCCTTCGGAGGGGAAGTAAAGCCGGCGGTCCCATGTCATAGATTTATGGCATGTTAAAGAACCTTTCACTAATTACACCTGTGTGAAGCTAAATTGTATATGTTAAGAATGTAAACAACGCTCTTAGTTTCCTACGTTCGTTGCCAAGAGCCGACTGCGGTGGCGTCTAGTAGCTAAGTTCTGAACTAGGCCTAGTAGTCGTTGACGGTGGTGTTTGGCGGCAAAACTAGGAACTATTTGAAAAATTCAAAGTTGCAGTCATTACTTGAATTAAAAAAACAGATACACACACTAATACAGCCATCACAATTAACACCGGCTATCAGACAGATTCAACACACACCCAAAGTACACGGGGCTACATGACCGCGTTGACGCAGCCCCTAAACTGAGGAACCAACCAACCAAAGTATTGTTACACAAACCACACCGTGGGTTCGTATGTGAGCCTATCATCATCATACTCAGCAACAAACTATTCCAAACGCTTAAACGATGTAGTCACATCAACATTATTCCAACAATGAAGGTAGACGAAATAACAGCAACCTAACAGCATTTTGCGCATGCGCCGCCGAGATCATAAAATGGCCGGGTCGCAGGCGACCTCACAGTGTGGGTCTAGGGTTAATGTAGTTGAGTTCCCCCTGATATGCTATGAAAAATGGACAGAGACAAATCAGAGTTGTTTGTTCCGACCGATAGCTGCACTGACCAGAAAAACGAACTCGACAGAGACATTGGCTCTTATTCGGAAAAGTTCAGCCTAAAAGCTGATGATTTAAAGCATGTATACGACGCTCCTATCTCTGTGCCACTTGTTAAGCTGAACGACATTAGAGATTTGCTAATTTACGTTCCTTTGCCATGGAACCAATAACTTGACCACATACTCCAAGCTCAATACAAAATGTTCAATCTTCACAAATGGTATAGAATCAGATGAAGGTGATACTTATGTAAATTATTACAATTGATTTCGATTGTTAGCATTCCTTTGTAATAATAATTATAATAATATTGTGCCATTCATGTCACATGTTGATTGTAATGAATGTATTACGGGATAGCCTTTAATTTATACTTTAGGATGAAATCACAAAACAGGAATAATATGTCGAGTTTGACCTTGGTAGAACATTGTGATGGCATTTTTCTCGAAATGTGCATTTGTTGAGTCACCCTTCTGGTCTGGAATGCCTTATATATATAACACACTTTGCTGAATAGAATTACATGTATCAATATTATTCACTGATACAGGGGGAATCCTAGGATTATTGAATAATATTGCGTAATATTAATACATGTGCTTTTTTTCTTCAGGAAAGTCTCTTATATATAAGTTCCCCGCGTAATTTAATTGAGAAAAAGTGTGTCGAATGACTGAAAGATACAAATTGAATGTTTGTACAGAAAATACTGGCTTAAAAACCTCACAAACTTGAACGGGCTAAACCCTTTGCATTAGCCGTTCTTCTGAACAGGATCCATGTTCGATCCACACCATCACACTGATCGGTATACAGTATACCAACTTCTCTTGTTGACAATATTTTTCTTGGCATAAGAACAAATGTTGTCAGCGTTCCCTGTGCCACCATGGACGCTCGCTACATAGTACACACAACTTTAATGCGTCCTTTTTGGCGATATAACTTCCACTATAATGTTGCCTCTAGTTTGGGACACAGGCAGCTGTCAGTATATTCACAAACAACTTAAGGGTTGGCTTTTCGGTCGACGTGGGATCGCCCACGATAGCAACATGACGTGCAGGAGTGGAACAAAACGTGTTTTCATGCGCGTAATATTAACCTCAATTGGTGCATAACTGCTTAACTGAATTAACCCTTCCAGTGTCACTGAAATATGTTGTACACTACTTTGAGTGATTTTTTTAAGCAAAGATTTTAAGACACATCGGTCGTTTTACTTCTTATCATTTCAAATGATCTTGTCGACTTCGTCGTTATGCTTGAGTCTAAAGTTATGCGTTAAGGAGACGGAAGTGACGTCATGCAGCTGCGCTGGAAGTGACGTCATGCAACCGCGTGGGAAGCAAGTGCGTGACGACATGCAGCCACGCGGGAAGCAGAAGCTAATGGTTAATGGAGTCTGTTGAAAGAGTCCTGGGGCGTCGAGCGACGTGGGGCTTTGAGCGAAGCGAAACGAAAACAGGGTGACTCCTAAAGAGGTGTACAAGATGCCAGATAAGAATACAGGGTGACTCCTAAAGATATACAGGGTGTCATTTATGTACTTGAGTACCCTTAAGGGGCGTGTAGGGGATGGGTATAGGATCAATTTGAGAAAGGGAACCTGGGGTCGTAACGGCCTCCCAACCCCAGAAAACAGAGTTGTAAAGTGGGCACGCGCACCATGTGTTACTCTTAACAGTCTTGGCGCGACCACCACTCAACACTGCGTTGGCCGAGAGGTCAGTTGGTCACTAGTCGTGGCCGAGTGAGGTGGTGTGTGCGAGCTGTGTGATCGCATTGGAAGAGTGTACGTTTCCTAATACCGGTGCTTCCGATAGTTCCACGGGTGTACTGAACTTCCGTGTGTCATTCGGACAATACTTTTTCAAGTAGTGTTCCAGATAGGACAACAAATCAAGAAACGCAGAAAACCCCGCTGAAAATCATGTCCGGATACCAGAGGTAAAACACCAAACGCTGTCAATGGGACAGGCAGACTTCTCGCCCCACACCAGGAGAAATTCACTGCTGGATTAGCGATACCCTCCGGTTGACTGTCGACCAAGTAGAAGCCATCCAGTTAAATGCGCAAGAAAGAACCATGTACATCAAGGTAATCAGCATATCTACTTATCAGAAATTGCTAAATACTTTTGAAGCTCCTATTAAATTTCAGTATGACTCAGACGAAATGACTAATGTTAAGTTCTCCACAGCGGATTCAAATTTTACCACAGTGCGTATATTTAATGTCCCACTCGAAGTTCCCCCTGAAATTGTCAAATCCGTCCTTCGAAATATGGCACTGTGAGTGACGTCAGGAAAGAACAATGGTCTTCTGCTTATCAGTTCCCGGTGTATAATGTCTCCACTGAGACTTTTGGTGGCCATTCTGGCTACATATCTTATAATGGACAGAAACAGACCTGTTTAATTTGCAATGCTAACACACATCTACGTATCAACTGCCCAAAGAAAATGATTCCCCTCGGTATAACTCCTACACAACAATGACGTGTCCAATACTCGGATGTTGTGACACAGCAAATGTCACATGAAAACATGCTTATTGATCAGTCAGCTGGGACACCAGCAGAAGTGGCCTCTGACACACATGACGCAGAACACGTACCTTGCACTGACCTGATCAGCGAGCTCCAGAGTGCCCCTGTGCCATCGGCCAGCTGTATGGCAGCCTTAGAGCCAACTCTGCCGTCACTACAGGCTGCCACAGAAATGTTGTCTTCACTGCCCCCACCTTCTCTGGTACCTACTGACTCACTTAAGCAGGTTGATCGGGGATCTGAGAACGTATCTAAGAAGATTAAAACAAATGCCTCGATAGCTGTACCAGCCCCGAAGAATCCAACTGGCTCTACAAATGTTCCCGCAGCTGTGAAAAAGAAACAAAATTTTCATTCTACGTCATCTAGTGACCCACGAACGCTCTCAAACGCTGACAGCCGGCCTATGAATGATAATCATTAGGAACTATCTCACCCTAATTTGACATAGTGCAACAGTATATTTCTCACCCGTGTCTTTCTTTTTTTATTCTTTCTGCTTTTTCTCGAGTCCACCTTCCAGTATGTCTAGCACAGCTTTTATACTTCTCTTAATGGCGCAATTTCTCACTGTGGCCACTGTGAATATCAATGTAAAAGAATGCCCCCTGAAATTTCAACTGTTGGAGAGATTCCTTCGAGATGCAGACATTGACATTGCTTTCATTCAAGAAGTTGCTATACCCTGTCTTCCCATATCTGCCTTCTACAAACAATACATCAATACCGGTACTACTAATAGAGGGACCGGATTCCTCATAAGACATGATATCCCACTCGAAGGTGTGCTACGTCATCCATCAGGACGCATAATATCTGGACACATAAACAATATCACCCTGATAAATGTATATGCCCCATCCGGGTCCAACAAACGTGTGGAACGGAAAATGTTCTTTCAACAGAGTATACTGCCTCATCTGCACGACGTTAAGGAAAAACTTATTCTTACTGGGATTTCAATTGTATTCAACGCCCAGAGGATTCCACTAGTCCATACCAAGATGCCACACCCGGCTCTCAGGACCCTCCTTACTTCCCTACACCTCATTGATGCAGTGGATAGTCTAAGGGTGCCCCTGCCCCATTACACCTGTATAAGTCACAACTCCTCATCACGAATTGACCGCATCTACTTTTCCCAGGAACTTATCCAGCCTAGACGATATGAAGTGATACCTGCCAGTTTCACTAACCATCATGCAGTCGTATGTACAATCTCTTACCCCCATCCCATATTTCACATAGGAAGAGGTTATTGGAAATTGAATTGCTCGCTGTTACTGGAGGAGGCATGCCAAGATATTTTCAGACAACACTAAAATCGATGGGTCCAAGAAAAATGCAACTTTCGCGACTGTGCAGACTGGTGGGATATTTTAGTTAAACCAGGGATCCGCCGCGTCTTTAAGAACATATCCTACCAAAGAGGTCGGGAAAGACGGGATACAGTTGAATTTTACTATCGAGTTCTTCGCCAGCTCCAGCAAAGATCTGATGCTGGGGAGCGTATGTACGACCCGACTCGGGAAGTTAAAACCAAGCTCCTGTCTCTAGAGCAACGAACGCTCGCTCATATAAACGTGGCTTTAAGAGATCGTACAGTGCTCCCGGACGAAAGTGCAAGTGTATACCATATCGCCAAAGGACGTGAGCGGCAACGTAAATATATCCACCGCCTCCGCACCAGTACTGGAAGTGTCGTCCCCTGATGCTATACGTAGTGAAATATCATTATTTTATCAACGGTTCTACGCTAAGGCTCCAATTGATCCACAGCAGGTGACCCTATTGCTTTCATCTTGCAGTAACCATCTATCTCCGGACAATAAAACTCTGCTCAGCGCGGATATTACGGATGAAGAGATTCACTCTGTGGTTAAGCACCTCCCAAATAATCACTCACCTGGCATTGATGGACTGCCATATGAACTGTATAAACACTTCTGGCCTCTCATTGGCAAATAATTTTGTCATGTCTTGCGTACCATTCTCCAACGTCATGTTCTTTGTCAATCACATCACGAGGGTACCATAGTCCTCATACCAAAAACATCCTCTCCCACGGCAGTTGGTGACTTCCGACCAGTTACTCTGCTCTGCAGTGATTATAAAGTCCTTACCAAAGTACTTGCATGCCGATTGAAGATTGTTCTACATGATATCATTGGTGATGAACAATGTTGCAGTATTCCTGGAAGAACTCTGTTAACAAACTTAGCGATACTACGGGACCTACACCAAAAAGCCGAAATGCTCCCCACTGAGCCAATGAGTTTTCTCACCTTAGATCTTGATAAAGCTTTCGACCGCATCAGTCATGAATACTTGTACATGGTCTTGCAGCACTTTGAATTTCCTGCAATCCTTATTGACTCTTCGTATGATAAATTGTAATGCTACGTCTCGAGTGCTCGTCAACGGTTTTCTTTCCCCTCTGATTCCAATACAACGATCAGTTAGGCAAGGATGACCCCTTTCCATGCTACTTTTTGTCATTGGCCTTGAACCGTTCATTCGGACTACCCAGGTGAAGTTACAGGGTTACAAACTGTCCACACATGTTTTTGGCATGTGCGCCTATGCTGATGACGTATCAATATTGATCCGCAATAATGAAGACATCTCCCACATCGATAGCGTCCTTCAGCTCTACCATATCGCCTCTGGAGCACAATCGAACCCCCAGAAAACTGCTTTCTTCCGCTCAATACTAACTCAGTGATTACCCAGCAGCCCTGGTTCCGGCTAGTAAATGAGGTGAAAATTCTTGGCATTACCTGGAAGCAATCGCTTCTGGACACAGTGCAAGCAAACTGGACTAAGGTCATTGCCAAAGTTAGGGGAGTGCTGATCCAATTTGGTCAAAGAAACCTCAATATAGTGCAACGGGTCATGGTCCTCAACGTGTTTGCGCTCTCTAAAATATGGTATGTCGCACAACTTTTCCCACTTCCCAAAATGTTTGAGAGCCAATTGTCAAAATATGGTTTATATGGCAAGGATTTCTGTTTCGAGTACAACGGGAAAAGTTGTATCTCCCATCCCGGCAGGGCGGGCTAGGGCTAACAGCTCATGGCACGAAATGCCGTGCACTCCTCTGCAAGAACGATATCACCATCCTTTCCCAACATGACACTTTTACGAAAGTGCTATACAAAGATATTCGAAACACAGCCCATGGTTGTGATAGAGCTTTGCCGAAGATATTTAGGGACTATCAACAGCACCTTCTGGAAACTGAACGCCAAATGCATTCAGGGACTGTTCCAACGACGAAAAGTATTTATAACATGATGCGGCAAGTGGTACACTCCAAACTGCGAATCGAGGCCACCACCCTCTACGTCCATTGGCCCACAGTTTGGAAAAATTTTGGGGCAATGACCAGTTCTTCTGCTGTACACTCCCAGGTTTTTATCTTCCTCAACGATCTCATCCCAACGGCTCTACGGCGATATGCCATCCGTCTTGAAGCTTACCCATGGTGTACTATTTGTGGTCAAACTGATACGGTGATACACCGCTTCACATCATGCACGCGAGTTGCCTCCACGTGGCTGTGGTGTAAGGGAAAAGTATGTCAACTATTAAATGTGCCAACGGGTGATCTTGATGACAGGAAGTTGATTCGTTTGTCGGTGACCGCCTTACCCCAAATTAAACGGACTGCCATTGTGTGGATAATGGGCCAATATGAACACTTCGTGATGGACAATGATTAACATTTCTCGTTCCTGGATCTCATGTATCCCCTGCAGAAAGAGCGTTGGAAGCTTAGTGAAAGTGGACAATTGTACGATAAATATGGACACTATCTGGATTTTCTTGTGATGTATTAGTATGGTATTTATCATATCTGAAAATTCTGTAATTCTGTAGAGAGCTAATAAAAAAAGAGGATAGCGGCAAGGTGCGGTGCCCAAGTGGTCCCGGGTTCGATTCTCCATGGGTGCCATGCCTTAATTTTTCTTCATTTTCTTTATTTTGTAGAGGGGAAGGAGGGGGCTTAATCACATGATTAGGTCACATGACACAGACATGACACCGCACAGACGAGACGGCAGTTTCAGTTCAGAGTACAACGCTCCATAGGAGACTGCATTTTGACCCAGAATGTGCTGGTGGTGGACAAGTTTACGATGGCTGAGCCTTCACCTCATCGGATTACAATTTATGAATTCACCGATTTGTTCCTTTGCTACGGCGCGTTAAACGGAAATGCCGTGGAAGCAAGAAGATTGTACGGAGAAAGATTTCCAAACAGAGTTTTACCATGTGCGAATACCATTAGAGCAATTGATGTTCGTTTGCGGACCACAGGATCATTAGCGGTAAGTTTTCTTATTAATGCTCAGTTAGCAAGGTACGTCGGGTGATTTGCTTGTATAGTCCATCGTTCAATAATAATTAACGGCTAGCACCAAGGAAAAATTACTCCGGGGAACAACCAGTGTTTTTCATAGTCAAATGCGTCATTGTTTACATTAGTAGACTCATACGTCCGTTGCCACAGTAAATGTTCGCTGGCCCTTCATTTGCTTACGGGTAGTCTATTAATGACGTCACGCTATTTTTCGGGTATTCCTCCCCCATGTCCAGTCCAACCTTGTCCAATTCTCAACTAATGCCCTTCGCGGTAAGCCAGACCCCCTTTCCCCCACGTCCAACAACAATGTCCGCTTTGGCCTGCCCCCCCCCTCCCTTAGCAGCGTGACGTCATTAATGGACGACCCCCGATGTTTCTTATTTAAGTGATATTGTTATGGATTGATTCACTCAATCATTCATTGATTTTGAGATTGATCTATGGATTAACTGTTTACTCACTTATTAATTTACTTTCTTTAAGTTATTTATTTTGTTCATTTGTTTGTTCTTAGATTCGAGGAGCTAACGCTGACTTAGGGAGGCCACGTCAGCTTCGCGACAATATGACGGAGGCAGCGCTTGAAGCGGTCGAACAACAACCAAGTACCAGTACTCGGCGCGTGGCGGGCCAACTTGGCGTTTCCAGACATACTGTTTGGAACATTTGGCACGAGCATGGCTTATACCCGTATCATAAGCAAAAGGTCCAAACTTTAACCCCTGCTGACTATGGACCAAGAGTAAATTTCTGCAATTGATACCTGCAACAATGTCAGCAGCACGACGGGTTTCCATCCTGGATTTTGTTTTCGGATGAAGCCACTTTTTCAAAGGACGATATTTTGAACACGAAGAACAATATTGAATGGGCGATGAAAACCCCCACAACTATTATGAGATAGGACATCAAGAACGATTTTCCGTTAACGTTTGGTTAGGTGTTCTGGGCGATCAATTGATTGGTCCGTACATACTACCCGCCCGTTTAAATTCGCATAATTATCTTGTGTTCCTGTGTTCTTGGAAAATGTACCGTTAAACATACGGCAGAACATGATATTACAGCACCAGCCCACTACGGCCACATAGTGAGGGATCATTTAAATGAGTTTTTTCCGCTTCACTGGATCGGCAGAGCGACAGAGGCCGATTTAGTGGCAAGTAGATGGCCGGCACGGTCACCTGATTTAACTCCCCTAGATTTTTGTCTCTGGGAATGGATCAATGAGTTGGTGTAAAAAACACCTGTGGACTCAGTGGAAGACCTCATCGCAAGGATACTAGCAGCTACGCAGATCATTCAAGAAACCCCTGGCGTTTTTGCAAGCATCCGGCAGTCCATGCGCAAGCGATGCGATGCCTGCATGGAAGCGAATGGCGCTCAATTCCAGCACCTGTTGTCGTAGATATGACCAATGCCATCACAGGTTATGTGACATTATCATTGTCTAATGGATTTTCATTCCTCGTAATCGCTTTACGTATGTACATTACGTACATTTGAACACTCAAAAATAAAGTATTTCATTGGTTTTTATTATTATGCTTTAAGAATGTATGTTGACGTTTTTGACTTATTACGATGGTTGTTAAACCTTTAGTCATGTTTTCGTTTTTGATGGCCAATAAAGACAATGTTATTATTTTGGACTAATTATTATGTCGCCTCCGTAGCGTAGCGGTCAGCATGATTAGCTGCCACCCAGGAGGTCCTGGGTTGGATTCACGGCCCTGCCACGAAATTTGGTAAGTGGTACGAGGACTGGAACGGGGTCTACTCAGCCTCGGATGGTCCAAATGAGTAGAGGAGGTTCGATTCCCACCTCAGCCATCCTCGAAGTGGTTTACCGTGGTTTCCTACTTCGTCTTCGGGCAAATGCCAGGATGGTACGGCCCCCGTAAATTGAATTATTTAGGGACAAAATGAGAGTATTTTCCGTCCCCATGATAAAATTTAACCAGCAAATATAATTTCGGGAAGTGTGACACAGGAGTGTAGTGTTACAAGCTCGAGACTGTGGGAGAGCCCGATCACGTGATATGTTGCACAATGGACGCTTCTAGAATGCTATATTTAGCATAGCAACAGCGAGTTTGGAGATTAATATTATAAATATTGTTATAAATTATGCTATTGGATCCCAGCCCGGAGCCAATGAGAACAGGTCTTATTGAAGACGGGATCAACTTTAATTACACAATATGATTAAATTATGCATTTAGGCCCTTAGAAGAAGATTTTCTTATTTGGTAATGAAGAGAATATTAAGAGAAATTATGTCTGATACTTTAAAAACCACAGATCGGTTAATCTACGCAGTAATAAGCATTAGTAATCTACGCGGTAAAATTATGGTGGGAGATTGATATGGGTCGCATACTATATATTGTGAAAAGTCGAGCGTTTTACTATTCACCGTTTCGACAATATATGCCTGTTAAGTTAGATTTCCAAATGTGTTGGAAATAAAGCTGAATATCATTATAATTAGCAACGTGAAGTTGGCGAACGCAGTTCAAGTGAACAGTGGCGGAGAACTTTTAATATTGGCGCAACACATAAACATTAACAGAATGACTACTATTATTCTTCAAACGTTATCATTCAGCATAATTAACATAGTTGATATGATGAACTAAATAGTCATGCGCCTGAGATATATTCGATAACAGGAGTTAAGATACAACGATGGAGCTTCGTTAGACAACGTATTCTTGAATACAGACGTAGTGAACGGTCCATCTTGTGCATTTTCGTCAGTCTACGAACACTAATATATCATCAATTAGCAATGGAAATATTTCCTTCACCATTTATATGAATATTTCCATAATTATATTCCAATGATGAAGCTGATACATATTTACGACGGAGAATGAAGACTTTACAGAAGAGATTTGTCAAGATGCTAGGGAAAGGTAGCCCAGCAACAGAGAAGAATTTGCCAGAAGGATGTCGTTCGAGCCCAGGCGAATGTTGGTGAATTCCAGAGAGGGACGTTTCTTATCTCTGAGGTCGCAGATCCGAAGTTCGAATGCAGATCCATCTCAGTGTCTTGTACTGAGGAAACATCTAAAGTATTGTGGGAATACTTACATAGATCTTCAAGTTTTCGTCCAAATAAGGTATTAGTGTATCTCAATTGTTAGAGCTTGATTAGTAACAATCTGAGCCAGCGATCTTATTCCATATTTTCAGCGATCTTATTCCATATTTTTCTATATTTTCACATTTCATGTATTTCAGTGCTTTTATGTATTTTACACTTCAGATGTGTGTTGAGATTTTTATACTTCAAGATTATTTAGAAGATGATTGCATTTCATCTATTTTTCAATTTTATTCTACGGGTCAGTTGTGGAACTGACATTAAAAATTTTGTTTGAGGAATTATATAGCCTCGTAGGAGACTAGTCGTTTCGACTCTTGAATTTTAATAATTTCATTTAAACCAAGAATTCTGACATTGTGTCATTGCTTCAAATTAAATTCTTATTAAATTTAATTTGAGCACTTTAATGTAACAACATATAACTTCAAGAAAAGAAGAAACATCGAATGATATTGTTATATCATTATTGTATATAAACTGTCAACGATCTAAGAAATACTAGTCGTTTGATAAGACCGAAGTCTTAATCCCTATGAACATTCTTTGTGTAGAGTTGAAAAACATTACGACATTGACAAACCTTTCTTATTATTTGTAAAGCTAAGAGCTTTGTTCATTTAATATGTTAGAGGAAATACCTATTGATAGAAGATTATTCAAATCTTTGGCTAGGAATTCAAAGCTAGTTTATCCCGGTCAGGATTGAATTCTATCTGACACTATAAATAACATGTGTGCCATTTTATTCTATTTGTGTAACATCACGTCATTTTGTCGACATGATATTACAACTATAAACAATTTATAGCTTGACAAGTGAGGTGAAACAGGAGTATTATTTTTATTACATGTATTTGCGACAGACGAGTTAACAGTTAATTAGCTTGTTGTGGAGTAAACTTTTGTAGGTTAATCACGACTGTCTAATATCGTTCACTACAATTGGAAGTTTCGTTTGAAGAACTTACGCATGTATAATTGTAGTCCAGTAGTCATGTGCAATGATACTGAGGGTCATGCCTCTATTTGAGAGAAGTTCCTACATAAGATATATTAAAAACAATTAATCCCTTTTGGTTATTGTTTAACATTGTAGAGGATAATTGTTTATGCCATATATACTGTTATATGAGGATTTGTCGAGCTATGGAGTGCTCATGCGAGGGAATTCCGCATTTTAAGGAAGTCAAAGTATTGTTGTTCTTTGATAAAAAGGCATTTATCATGATAAGAGCCGTTGTATACAAGTAGTCCAGTTCTTGTGAATTAACGATTTAGCTGTGTTAACAGGAGGGTTTCAGCGGAAATGCAACTTGAGAAAGATTGTCTACTCATGTCTATAATACAATTTTTAAATTTTATTAAACCCGAAGTTATGTAATTACGTACAGTTTACCTTAATTAGTCGACTGTATTATACCGACAATGTAATGAAACCTATATAAGACGATGTGTATGCAGTATATCAAACTACAGAACGTAAGAGAAGGATGGTTATGTGAAAAACCAGTGTATATATTTAGTTAAGAATTATATTGTAACCGAGAAGTTAGAATCTCGAAAGTGTCGCGTTAGCAACACTAGATGATGGATATTATTATAAAAATATTACATGTAAATAATTTTTGTGGAAATGATTTAATTAGTTAAATAATTTAGTAGGATTTATTAATCAATTGTTTTGGAATAGCGTGTGTTTTATGAGCGGATGTTTTGGTATGTATGATTGTGCATTGTTAAGAGGAAATTGTGGAACCGAATTGGTCTAGAACAATTACGGGGTGCGAATGAAAGAGTGTATAAAATTTTTAGAATGAGTGTTTAAGAAACAGAGTAGTTATGTGAACTTTTGTAAGATCTAAATGTTAATTTTTACGTGTTTTTATAAATGCACACACAAGCAGTCTCTATGGGCTAGCGAGAATGATTAACCGTTAGCATTGGAGAACGATGACATAATATGAACAGGTGTAATCTCACCGCCTTCTATATTAATTGTATAACCCAGTTTCGAGTACGGCGTGGTGCCGGTATTTCATGGATGAAACAAAGTTACTGCTCGTGCGTTCTACAACGCAGGCTTGTGAATGAAACCATGTGTCTGGAATGCCATTAGGAGACTTCATTAAACGTTTTTATTTTTACGCAGTGTAGGCCTAACACCAAGCCAAGATTTTATACTCATAATTTTTAATACAGCATTGTAGTAAGATGTAGAGTTGAAAGGAGGTGTGAATGATTGCGTGTTTTTAATTTTAATGTCTATTGTTAAATTCGTTTATTGTTATTTTGTTTATAGTAGATTAGTTTACCCTATTGTTAATAAATTTTGTTCAGATTGTTTTCCATTGTTTTTGGAGTGTGATTCATTTTAAATATAAGGTGAAGAATATTGTGGATGTAGTGTAGGCGAAGCTGAATTCCCAGTCCCCGAGAGGTAAGTAAAGGTGAGTGCCCCGTGTAGTTTGTTGTTGATCCACAATATTCTTGTAACTGCTGCCTGTAAATCCCTAAAGGCCATGTTGGAAGCGACTTCTAATGTAGTATATGCCGGTGCTGTTAGAAATAGGCAATCCAGCGGGGGCAATGGATATTCCAACAGGATCCTTTGCGGATTATCGGGTACAGTACCTCCCGTAAGGCCACGGCTGCCTCCTGCCTTCTCCCTTGTCTATCCCTCCCACTCTTCCCATCCCTCATGAGGTCCCCTTTTCGCTTTGCAGGTGAGGCCACCTGGGCGTCGTGCTGGTCACACACCCCAGTTGTATCCCCGAGCCATAGTCTCAAGCTCCAGGACACTGCCCTCCTGGCGGTAGAGGTGGGATCCCTCGCTTAGTCCGTGTGAAAAGCCGATCCTGGAGGGTAAAAAGATAACGAAAAAAAACCTAATTATTATGTTGGTTGTTAAGCGTTAATTTCCTGTTTTCAATTTTGTTGAATCACATTTTTGGACGTAGTACGGAGTTGAGTTGTAATTTTTTTTTTCGTTACATTTTGATGAGAAGTGAAAAAAAATTCTTCACTGAATTACATTGGTTTCATGAGTTTTAGGTAAGCTTAAGTTTGTACTAAATAAAGCTGCATTCCTCTTGCCAATCGTTACTTCCTTCGTCTGTAACTACTACAGAAACACACGTAACTTATTGATACTAATAATCAACAGGCAATTCATTTACAGAATCAACGATAGTTATAAAAAGTCAACACAGAATAAACACTCACTGTGACTACGCCCCCTCCTCCTCTTAAAAAGAAAAAGTAAAAATTGAAGCTATGGCACCCAAGGAGAAACGAACCCGGGACCACCGGGGCACAGGGCCTTGCCGCTATCCTTTCGGCCAACGCAGCATTGAGCAGTCGTCGCGCCAAGGCTGTTAAGAGTAACACATGGTGCGCGTGCCCACTTTACAAACCTGTTTTCTGGGGTTAGGAGGCCGTTGCGACCCCAGGTTCCCTATCCCAAATTGATCCTATACCCATCCCCTACACGCCCCTTAAGGGTACTCAAGTACATAAATGACACCCTGTATATACAAGATGCCAGATAAGAATACAAGGTGACTCTTAAAGAGGTGTACAAGATGGCAGAGAAGAATACAGGGTGACTCCTAAAGAACTGCACAAGATGTCAGACAAGAATACAGGTTGACTCCTAAAGTGGTGTTCAAGATGTCACACAAGAATACAGGGTGACTTCTAAAGAGATATATAAGATGCCAGATAACAATACAGGGTGCCTCCTAAAGAGGTGTGCATGATGTCAGAGCAAATTACAGGGTGACACTTAACGAGGTGTACAGTATGTTAGATTCAATTCAAATACAGGGTGACCCTTAAAGAGGTTTGCAAGATATCAGATTCAAATAATGGGTGACCCTTAAAGAGTTGTAAAAGATGTCAGACTCAAATACAGGGTGACCCTTAAAGAAGTGCCCGCGCGGGAAGCCTAAGTTAATGGGTAATGGAGTCTGTTGAACGAGTCTTGAGCCTTTCTAACATGTGTAGCATTTGTAGCATGCGTCATTTGTAATGATATAACGTCTAGTCTTTCAGACTGACTGTAATTTTCATATCGTTTAGAAAAACATTTGAAAAGAGGAAAACTGTACAAAATATGAATCATTTCAGGGAAACCATGGAATTTCCATCGCTAAAAGCAGACATAGCTTTACTACACCAACATTGCTTATCATAGCTCCTTCGGTTTCATTGTCACTTATTTAATAGATCCTCAATCTCTAAGAAAAGAAAAGTCTTGAAAATTACTGTAATCGCTGTCCGATTCGTCCTAATAACTTATAATCGTGGCCACACTGTTATAGTGCGAGACCGCCATTTCACTGTTTATATCTTACATCAGCTGATAGAGTCAAACTCAAGTATCTATCCAACGAATTTTGAAAAATTCAAACGAAAAGATTCACGTAATCATTTCCGGTTTCAGTTGCGTTCTTAAAGGTTTCCTTATACCTTCCTGCCACCAACCGTAATTAAATGTAAACTTATGATAGGCTGAGGAATATATCGTTAACAACACGCAATGCAAAGGTATTAGCGCGGAATATTACGGAAAAGGCACGGTAAGGGTTAATAATTTTAAAAACAGAGACAGCAGTAGTGAAAAATACATTTTTGGTGTGCCTGTGGTGATAGCTACACAGTAAAATGTTATGAGGTGTTATTTTGACACCAAGAATTCAATCTCCATTTCGGCACGAGATTCACTTTGTGTGGGAGGTGGGCAGGACAGTTTATTATTGCCTCGGGCACTTCAACATAGCATTTTCTTCCATAATTGAAGATTTATTGTTGCTGTCAAACAGATTGCCGCTTGCACTGTAAAATATTTTATTGCCGGAAAAAGAACAAGAATACAGTTGGAACCATAAAGTGAATGTTGTCACCTCATCTCCAAGACACTGCACGGTTTATATCGAACAGTTTTCTGTCTCAAGAGGAAGGGTGTGGATACAAGTAACAACCTGACAATGCATAATGTAGAGCTTTGTTTCCACTACGAGCAGTTTATAATCCCTCCCTATATTATTTTGCTAAGGTCCCATTCCAGTTTTGTACCGAAAATAAGGTCCCATTAACACCAACCTACACATATGGGGTACCTACAGGTTCAGCATAACCCAATGCGTAAGCAAAACACACCCACTTACTCTTTAAATGCCTCACAATTAAATAAATACCTTAAAACATGTATATTTACAATGAAATAATGAAAGAATGCAACACGGTAACCTTGGTAACAGAATCTCACAAGTTCATCTATTTCTGTAAGACGCAATGCAATTCCAATTATTACATTACTGTGAAAGTTTCCAGACGGTTATAAGGTTATCACTGAACCAAATTAAGCTGTACAATTCATCAATACATACAGTATAATGCGCTTAAGGGACACAAGGGGCACTCTAGAATTTGTTCACACAATTTTCACGTGTGAGTGTGGTACGAAAGGTCTTTTTCACCCGACTATAAAGGGTCTCCGAAAACCACATTTAAAGGCCCTTAAATTAACAGTGTCTGTGATATTCCCAGAAAACTAACTTCGCTCTGATATACCTATGAAGGAATGACAAACCGCTAACCACTGCACCAGTAGCTGAATAGATAAAGTCTGATTATTCATACCAAGGATAAATCAATCATAGCATTCATGATTGAGATTTTGCTAAGTGTAGGCTACTCTTTACAACTAGAATATTTGTAAGCGAAGCCGCGACGGATAATGCTAATTGAGATTATTTATATCCATGCTCACCAATTGCCAATATTCTCCTTATTTAATTAAATGTAAATGCAAAATCCTCAGGAAGGCGTATTATCGTTCCACCTGGAAAATATGGTAAAGGCCTAAGTCTCTTCCTTATCTCCTTTCCTTAAGAGAACACTGAAGAGCAACGCACAGTAGTTTGTTGTTGATTGATTGGTTTAGGGGCTGTGCGACATTATTGTTTGTAGCCCCGTGTATTTTGGTGTGTGTGTAATTTGTATGATGACCAGTTTTTTGTGATGGCTGTATTACTGTGTATTGGTAATTCTGATGAGGATTGGGATGGAGGCGGCCGTGGCCTGATGTTAGGAACCATCCCGGTATTTCCCTGTAGTAGAAGTGGGAAACCACGGGAAAACATTTCCAAGCATGGAATCTTAGATATATTTACAACTTTCTTATTTGTGAGCATCTTTGAATCCTTAAAATATTTTTAACTTTTTAAAGTCCTGGACTTGTGTATGGTGATCGTGTGAGCTTTATCGAGTGAGACGCAAGTGAAACACGCGTTGCCATGGTAACTAGGGCTCGAAAATTTGTCCGTACTAATAGAACCCCGGTCCAAATATATATATATACACAAGCTGACCCGGCAGACGTTGTCCTGCCAATCAAAGAAAGTGTTGTAACTTCGTTTCTTTAAGTGCTTTTGGACACACAATATTTTTTTCAATTTCTGTTAGCTGCCTCTAAACTATCGTGAAATGAATTAATTAATCTAGAAACATTCGTGGGAGCGTGCACAACTACTCTCCAACGTTGCATCGCCATTGGATAAATGGCATAAAACGCATACGGGATTTTGTTTAAATGATTCGTGCGCTGTCACTCATTTGTTGAATCTACTCGTGCTCTACCAACTGTGAAATTGATTTACTAAGTTAGAAAGCTTCACGTAAGTAAACACAACAACTCATCAAAGTTTCATCGGAATCGGATGAATGACATATGAACGTATACGGGATATTTTTTAAAGGATTGCGTGCCGTCACTCATTTGTGAATCTACTCATGCGCTACCTATTGTAAAATTGATTTACTATGCCTGAAACCCTATCTGGAGGGTACTCAATCATTCACCAAGGTTTCATCGCAATTGGATGAATGATATATGACGGCATACGTGACATTGTGGAAACGATTCACGCGCCGTCGCTCATTTGTTGAATCTACTCGTGCGCTACTTATTAAAAACTGGATTTACTAATCCAGAAACCTTTCCTGGAGTGTACACAACAATTCACCAAAGTTTCATCGTAATCGGATAAATGGTATATGAACGCATACAGGACTATGTTGAAACGATTCGTGCGCCATCGCACATTTGTTGAATCTACTCGTGCGCCACCTATTGTAAAATGAATTTACTGAGCCAGAAACCTTTACTGAAGTGTACACAGCAATTTACCAAAGTTTCATCGCAATCGGATAAATGGTATTGTGACCGTCAGCCGGGTGGCAACGGCACATATTTGTGAGTGACCTTCAGAAGTCCTCCGGTAAAGCTGTCGGGATAGCCAACAACCGCGATGACTCTCCTAACATCTCCCCCGTCGGACCTTTAAAAGTTTGCCGTGAGGATCAGGTGAATTTCCTAACAATAGACCAATGCGGCACGAGGTTCTATAGTCCACGGGGAGCGTGGTACATGGTTGCGATGGTCAAAGACGGCCTAAGGAAAGGTTCACCTCAAAAATTAGACTGTGAAATTAAACATCCAGGCTTATGTAAAACACCGTGAAAATTTATTGTAGATTTCCACAAACCCCTATCCTAGTTCGGAGGGTTATATTCGGCTAATCCGCAAGCTAAAAGTTAATGATAATAAAAGTTCAAGTCCCTAACAATGAAGTTACATTAACCCTCGCGAAAGATCTAATACACAATAAGTAAGCAACAGCAACAACGCTGGGTAAATGGTACAACGCAAAATCCCTAATACAAGTTACATGATCAAGCTAATATGAAGTTACATTTAAGTGAAGGAGCAAAGCAAAGCTAAGTTATGGTGGTACCATTTCCACATTTACATTTAACTTTTCTAGCTAAATCCTATCAGTTAACATTCAAAGTTACGGCGGTGACGTCCGTAATAGCAAAACAGTTACAATACAAAGCTAAGTGTACAGCCATTTAAAATCAATTAATCTAATCAACAATCATGTGCTAAATAGCACGCAATAAAGGTAACATGGGGAAAAAATACAGTTTCATGACATCAATAATTATAGTACAACACAGTTTTTATTATAATGCCTTCCTGCCCCATGGTTAACTCTTTGTAAACCATTGTCATCTAGCTTGATAGTAATGTCGGTGATAGCGTAGTTAAAACCACGTCTGACAATCACATGGCCTGCGCTCCACACACTATGGACCAATGGTTCATGTGTGCGCCAGGTCACAACAAAAATGTCTACAGTCTTCGTCGTTTCCAATAAAGGAAATCCCTTCATCTGCACGGCCATGTCAGCAGGTTCAAATGTAAGAATGTCAAAGTTTAAATGGAAACAATATGTTAGTTAGATCTTGTTTAAAACAATTATGCGGATGATGTTTATTATGTCGGTTTATGTTCCTTCCGTAGGTTTATGGCGTATTCTGACAAAGGCCTGACAAGGAGTAGTCTTCTAAAGATCATTCTCCCGCAGCAAAACATCGACTCAATAGTCGGAAAACTCAACGAGCAAACTCGGCTCGGACTCACAATAACACGAGTTATCAGCGGTAAATACCTCGCTTTCAACAACTCTCATAATAATGCCTCATAACAACAACAGATGCGCGACTTACAACAATGGCACGTCTTACTCACTCAAGGCACATAATATCATGGGTTACCTGCGGCAAAAACCTCGCATTTAATAACCAAATTGCCTTCATTATAATTTGCCTCTCTCAAGAGGATCGCCAACAATGCATAAAGAAACCTGACAACCCTGGACATGTCGAAATGACATTCCTCGCAGCAAAATATCTAACTAACAGTATGAAAATCCAAGAAAAACAAATGAACAAAAATACAGTAAGAAACACTGGGTTTCATGAGCAATAGCTGCTTTGAAAGAAAGAGATGAATGAAATCAACATTCTGTCCTATGTTATCGTAGTTCTGTCTTGCTTTCAAGCATTTGTTTTCAAGGTTACTGGGTCAACAAACCAGTTTATTGGTGACCACTTCACAAATTGCAGTCCTTCACTGACCACATTTTTCAACAGGCAAGGCCGGCTAGTTTTAACATTATATAATACCGTAATATTCGGCCTTGTCATTCTTAGCATATGCTTGGTTCAAAAACCTAATAGAATCCGTGTGCTAAACACGTTACAATTTAACTGTACAATAAAGTATCGCAGTCCTTCATTTCAAAGAATAGTAAATCACAGACATAACAGCATGTCTCACGAGCTTCTTTGCTCATTAAAGATATAACACTTATTAAGTTCTCAGTATAACATTAACACCTGTGTCCTCATGACAGAAACAAAGTAGTAACAAATTGATAAAATATGGCACAGATCTGCAACTCTAGACCTGCATAATGATGCGATAGTGCACTTAGTTCGATGCTTGACATCTACACTTTCTCCAAAATAATAGATCTGTCAGTATTTGACCATAAATTGGCTTCTGAGCGCTTTCAAAATGAAAATACAGCATATTTTTATAAAACTGGAAACTACCGTTGGTTTCCTAACGATACGACCTATCTAACGAGGTCATAAGTCTCAACAGACTGGTTGCAAAGATTGCAGTTAAATAAAGTGATGATGACATCAGAATGAAACCACGGATAAATATCCTACACATGGCTGAGCAAAATAGCTGCAAATGATTACAGTCATGTTTGGCAGTGGGTCGGCTATAACGTGGTACGACGTCCATCAGGACGGCACCAGGGTTAACCAAAACTGGTCTACCCCACAGGGTGACTCACAATGACTGAAATAAACAACAATACTAATTACAACCCTACCTAGCAAATGGCTGACACATAAGTGCGGTTGATTCACAAAAAAAACTACGATATCTAAATATACCACCGCGGACTATTACAAAAGAAAAGGTGCCCAAACTCACGACTTTTGGTAGCTCTCACATCGGCTCAGACATTCATCGACCAGCGAAACACTCTGCTTGGCTCTCCAGCATGGTCCTGTCCTCCACGGATTCACCAATCTGGACCTCCCAAGCAACCAGGGTTCGTTCGCCTCCGGATGATGGTCTCCCAAAAAGGTCTGGAATGTGCCTGGAAGTCGGCATCCACGTTCCTTCGTCTGCGTCCTCGGCATCCTGACGTTCCATCAAACTGGTGGTCTCCATCACGACGTCCCCCTCATACCGGAATTGTATTAGCCCATAATCGTCTTCTTCACCATGGCGTGGAAAAGTTCAATGTCTTGCATGATGTCGAAAATGTCGAAATATCTCGTTCCTCTCGGCGTTTTGGCGTGATTATTGTGGACGATGCAAATAATAGTGTTCTCCACAGTATTTTGTAGTTTTCAGCCTGTTGATCCTCAAGATTCAACACGATGCGATGCTTTGCTTGTTAGCACGTGCAATTGTATCACGTTTTATCAATCACGTGGCATCCGCGATAAAATTGATATTTTCAATTCAGAATTTCCGTAGCAATAATGTTGTGATCGTTGGCAGTAATAATCACGTCGTCTTGGCACAATTATCAGACGATAACTCTTATATTTTCGGCGTGGCACTTTGCCCTTCCACTTACACGTGGGAAAAATATATGGCGTATGCCACCAATTACAGTTTGTAGAAAATATTGCCTAATATGGCCTTTCGTAGAACAATAATATGTTCACAATGTGTGACAACGTTAGTATAGTTATTTTCAACACACGATGCAGTCGGATGCTCACTTGAGCACAAAAATATTTATAATGTCCACGTCGCGACGGATGGATACTCGAAACACGCCTGTCTGGCGTCAGATCTCCAGATGTAGTGTCGTCACTGACTTTCACTCGGAAGTAGGTCGCCAAAACGAAGTCATTGAGCGACTACTTTCATAGCTCCTTGCGTAACTGTAAGTGTTATACCTTACCAAAAACGTAATAATCATTCACCAAAATGATTCAATAATACAGAATGACGAATTAGAATATTCTGAGTCTTATGAAAGGATAAAAGTGATTAACGAGACCTCCAAAGTCAAAAATGCAATTGAGCGCTACTTCAAAGAGTATAGCATGAGCTCTCTGCTCCACGTGGTATTCTGGGTATGTTCAGAAGTACTACATCCCATAATAATTATTCCGTCACAAAAATATCACATGAACCATAGCTCAGCGGGTTCAGTATATGGACGCATATGGTACTTTGTTGAAATGATTCGCGTGCCGTCACTCATATGTTGAATCTACTCGTGCGCTACCAATTGTAAAATGGATTTATTAAGCCAGAAACCTTCCGTAGGGTGTACACAACATCTCACCCAATCGGACGAATGGTATTTGAACGCATACGGGACATTATTGAAACGCTTCGCGCGTCTTCGCTCATTTGTTGAATCTACTCGTGCGCAACCTCCTGTGAAATGGATTTACTAAGTTGGAAACCCTCACGTAAGTGTACACAACATCTCACCCAAGTTTCATTGCAATCGGATGAATGGTATATGAACGCATACGGGACTTAGTTTAAACGTTCGTACATCGTCGCTCATTTGTAGAATCTACTCGTTCGCTACCTATTGTAAACTGGATTCACTAATCCGGAAGCCTCCCCTGGAGGAAACATAACATCTCACCCAAGTTTCATCGCTATCGGACGAATGGTATTTGGACGCATACGGGACCTTGTTGAAACGCTTCGCAAGTTGCCGCTCATTTGTTGAATCTACTCGTGCGCAACCTCCTGTGAAATGGATTTACTACGTTAGAAACCTTCACGTAAGTGTACACAACAACTCATCAAAGTTTCATCTCAATCAATGAATGGTATATAAACTTATACGGGATTTTGTTGAAACGCTTCGCGCGTCGTCACTCATTTGTTGAATCTAGTCGTGGGCTACCTATTGTAAAATTAATTTACTAAGCCAGAAGCCTTCCCTGGAGTGCACACAACATATCACTCAAGTTTCATCGCTATCGGACGAATGGTATTTGAACGCATACGGGACCTTGTTGAAACGCTTCGTGCGTCGGCGCTCATTTGTTTAATCTACTCGAGCTTAACCTCCTGTGAAATGGATTTACTAAGTTAGAAACCTTCATGCAAGTGTACACAACAACTCATCAAAGTTTCATCGTAATCGATGAATGGTATATAAACTTATACGGGATTTTGTTGAGACATTTCGCGCGTCGTCGCTCATTTGCTGAATCTACTCGTGCGCTACCTATAGTAAAATGAATTTACTAAGCCAGAAGCCTTCCCTGGAGTGTACACAACATCTCACCCAAGTTTCATCGGTATCGGACGAATGGTATTTGAAGGCATACGGGACCTTCTTGAAACGCTTCGCGCGTCGTCGCTCATTTGTTGAATCTAGTCGTGCGCTATCTATTGTAAAATGGATTTACTAATCCAAACACCTTCCCTGGAGTGCACTCATCATCTCACCCAAATTTCATCGCAATCGGATGAATGGTATATGAACGCATACGGAACTTTGAAACGCTCTAACGTGCAGAGGCAAACACCATTCGACATCACTGCCACCTTTGGTATAAAACACAACTTTCCGCCATGGGCGGAGTGTATGTTATGGCGGTAGTTGCACAGGTTGCGACCAGGTGGCTCTACGTGCAGAGACACACAGTCCAAACGGATCACTTTTCACTAAGGCTAGCGGTTTCCATGACGACTGTTTATGACTGTATATTGTGGTTCTAAATTTGTGTGTAAATTGTGGTTCTAAAATTCTAAAATTCCACCTATCGGGTCAAATTGTGAATCTAAACCATACATGGGCCCACCCTAACATTCATACAAAATTTCATCAAAATCGGTCCAGGCGTTTAGGAGGAGTTCAGTCACATACACACGTGTCGAAGAATTATATATATAAAGATATTCTATTTCAAAAATATCTAATACCACTGTCCATTTTCTTGTGTTCATATTCTGTTAATACAACAAGAATGTTGGTGTTTTGTAAATGGTAGTACATCCTTTACATCCTTTACAGAACGTATTGCCTGGAAACCTATCCATTTAAATGTGATATCACAACTTAGCTGACTCTGTTACAAGACTTCACATACTGTATTTTTAAGTCGTGTTGAATTCTGAGTCTTTCGTTAGAGAAGTTATTTCAGGTTCTGTGCAAAGCGGGAATAAGATACATGTCAACTGAACATCAAAAAATCTTCGGTCAAATGTTTCCGGCTTAAGAAGTGAATAAGTATTAGATTCAGTTTCTTGACAACTATATAACCAATACATTTCTAACCATTTCATAACAACTTCGTCACACCTATTTCCAAAGTTCTTTGTACAATATCCCTCTACCACATCTACATATCAACCATCATTTATTACCTAACTGATCCAGCACATATATTTTTACGTACAATTCTCTTCAATTCAACGCTGTTTTATCAAGATTTTATTAACAAAAATTTTGTAACAGATCTGGTTTTTGATATTTTACTCTGTGAGCTTTTGGAACAAAAATATTTATAGTATCCTCCATTATGATTTAAAATATATTATGTTGTATGTTACTGCACATTTACGTTTCCTATAGCACGCCGAAGAAGGTCACAACGTACTAAATATAGACTCAAGGTAATAAGTAGTTTATTATAATTAAAACGTCAATGAGGAATCGGGATATCATGTTCATGTTTATGCCATTTTTTTATAAATATTATAGTGTAAGAGCGTGGTGTCAATCTACCTCGTTCGACAGGAGCAATTCTTACCACTGCAAAAGCAAGTATAATAAAATATATTTCCTGTTCGTAAGCTTACTACGTGGCGTATGGTCTCTTCTACTAAAGTGCGCTGTCAAGTTTAGAGCTTACGCAGACGATACATAAATGTGTCCAGCTTATGGCCAAGCTTGAACTCTTATAGTATTGGTTCTTTACTTGTGCTTCAAAAGGAATTGTTCTTCTATTTCATTTTTCTTCAAAACTCCTAAAAGCAAATTTCGTATCTATTGTCCCAAAAGGTAGTATAGAATATCAACAGGATCTTCCAAATAAGCTGTATCGAACGGTTGGATATGAGTGTTGGACAGACATTTACCCTCCACCCGTCCTTAAAAGAGGGTATTACATGTTAAACACACTTTTATTTATAAACCCATTCAATGAAAAAACAAGCCCTGCGCACCGCTAGTTGTTATATTCTGGCTACATACCTGCGTAAATGCGGAAAGTTAGAATAGAGAGTTAGACCATACAGAAGTAGCCAAATTATAATGGCAAAGCGGAATAGAACCAAATTATTTACTGAAAATTAAGATACAATTCATTACAATAAGGTAGCATTGGAGATCGAGTCTCCGTTGCAGGACCTTTCTTAATTGCTTTTTGTCTTGCATTTAACAAATGTGTTACAAGATATATTTTACAAACCAACAAAGTATGCATTTACCCAAATTTTAGGTAAATCTTATTAGGCTACTTTCGATTTTTGCAAAAAATGAAAGTAGAATCATGAGATCAACACAGGGCCAAAAATTGTGTGTCTGTCTGTGTGTCTATTTGTGTGAGTGTGTGTGTGTGTGTGTGTGTGTGTGTGTGTGAGAGAGAGTGTGTGTAATCTGGATGTCTGTCCCCCCCCCCCCCCTATCAATTCGAACACGGTGAAACCGAATAGAACGAAATTTGGTACAGAAGTAGCACTAGCAAAGGGCACCTCAGTGTCATGCTTAATATCACCGCCATCTTGACGGAAACGTAATGGCGGCCATCCAAATGTCCAAAGCTTAAGTCAAATTACGACTAACCTAATCATCCGATCTCTACCTAATTTGTCAATATTATACCTTTATGTATGAAGGATCCTTTGACCAAACAACAAGGTCATCAGCCCATTAATTTGAGGATAGCGGCCATGTATGTGTGCACGTCGATTTCCCCTATCAATTCAAAAACGGCGAAACCGAATTGAATGAAATTTGGTACACAGGTAGTACTATCAAACGGCACCTCAGTGTTATGTCTGATATCGCCGCCATCTTGACGGAAACGTAATGGCGGCCACCCAAATGTTCAAAGCTTAAATCAAATTACGACTAACCTAATCACCCGATCTCTACCAAATATTGCAACATTATACCCTTATGAATGAAGGATCTTTTGACTAAACTACAACGTTATCAGCCCAAACGTTTGTGGATGGTGACCATGTATGTGTGCAAATCGATTCCCGCTATCAATTCAAAACGGTGAAACCGAATTGAACGAAATTTGGTACAGCGGTAGCACTAGCAAAGGGCACCTCAGTGTAGTGTTTTATATCGCCGCCATCTTCACGAGAACGTAATGGCGGCCACCCAAATGTTCAAAGCTTACATCAAATTATGACTAACCTAATCATCCGACCCCTACCTAATTTTGCAACATTATATCTTTATGTATGAAGGATCTTTTGACCAAACTACAAGGTAATCAGCAGAACAATTTGTGGATGACGGCCATGTATGTGTGCAAATCGATTCCCCCTATCTATTCAAACACGGTGAAACTAATTGAAAGAAATTTGATACAGAGGTAGCGCTCGCAAAAGGCAACTCAGTGTCATGTTTTATATCGTCGCCATCTTGACGGTAACGTAATTGCGGCCACCCCAATGTTAAAAGCTCAAATCAAATTACGACCAACCTAATCATCAGATCACTACCTAATTTTGCAACAACATACCTTTGTGTGAAAAGTGTTCTTTGAACAAGCTATAAGGTCATCAGCCCAATAGTGTGCCTATGGTGGCCATGTATGTGTGCAAATCGATTCCCCCTATCATTTCAATCACGGTAATACCGAATTGAACGACAATTGGCACAGAGGTAGCACTAGCAAAGAGCACCTCAGTGTCATGTTTTATATCGCCGCCATCTTGACGGAAACTGAATGGTGGTCACCCAAATTTTAAAAGCTTAAATCAAATTACGACTAAACTAATCATTTGATCTCTACCAAATTTTGCAACAACGTACCTTTTTGTGGGAAGCTTCTTCTTACTGAACTACAAGTAATCAGACCAATAGTTTGCTGACAGCGGCCATGTATGAGTGCAAATCGATTCCCCAAATCAATTCAAACACGGTGAAACCGAATTGAATGAGATTTTGTACAGAGGTAGCACTAGCAAAGGGCACCTCATATTCATGTTTAATATCCGTATAACACGTTGTATTTCAACAAGCTACTACAAACAATATCCAATTGTACTCCTTGAATAGGACAAAGAGTTAAAACTTTACCCATGCATTTAGAAGAAGGTAGGCTATATGTTTTTTACTGAACATCTTGTTTTTCTTCTCCTTTCGAATAACCCATTAGGAGGGTACGATGAATCAACTTTGTCTATTTTCCATTGTATTCGATTTCCTTTGCTTCCAAAGTTCGTTCATCCTTCTCGAGTGACGTTCCTTCTCTTTGAGTCCCCTTTCGTCCAGTTGTTAATTTCGTTCTGCCCTGGAATACTGCCATTTGAGTAATTTTTGAAAGAGTGTTCTGTTTTCTATTGTGTGTTTTAATTCCAACGTTTTTAGCCTCCTTTGATTTTTGCAAAGGTGAAAGTAGACTTATGAGATCAACACAGGGCCAAAAAATGTGTGACTGTCTGTGTGTGTGTGTCTGTGTGTCTGTGTCAGTGTGTCTGTGAGTGTGTGTACTCTGAATGTCTGTGCCCGCCCCCCCCCCTCCTAGCATTCGAACACGGTGAAACCGAATTGAACGAAATTTTGTACAGAGATAGCACTGGCAATGGGCACTTCAGTGCCATGTTGTATATCGCCGCCATCTGGATGGGAACGTGATGGCGGCCACCCAAATGTTAAAAGCTTAGAGCAAATTACGACCAACCTAATCATCTGATCTCTATTAAATTTTGTAACAACATACCGTTATGTGGGTAGCATATTTAGAACAAACTACAATGTCATCAACTCAATAGTTTGCAGACGGCGGCCATGTGTGCGTGAAAATCGATTCCCCTATCAATTCAAACACGGTGAAACCGAATTGAACGAAATTTGGTACAGAGGTAGCACTAGCAAAGGGCACCTCAATGTCATGATTCATATTGCCGCCATCGTGACGGAAACGTAATGGCGGTCACCGAAATATCAAAAGCGTAAATCAAATTACGATTAACCTAATCATCTGATCTCTTCCAAATTCTGCAACGTTATACCCGTATGTCCGAAGAATCTTTTCACCGAAATACAAGGTCATCAACCCAATAGTTCGCAGATGGCGGCCATGTATGTTGGCAAATTGTTTTCCCCAATCAATTCAAACACAGTAAAACCGAATTGATCGAACTTTGGTACAGAGGTAGCACTAGCAAGTGGCACCTTAATGTCATGATATATATTGGCGCCATCTTGACGGATACGTAATAGCGGCCACCCAAATGTTAAAAGGTTAAATCAAATTACGACCAACTTAATCATCTGATCTCTACCAAATTTTGCAATGACATATCTTTTTGTGGGAAGCATCTTCTGAGCAAATTACAAGGTCATCAAACCAATAGTTAGCAGATAGCGGCCATGTATGTGTGCAAATCGATTCCCCATATCAATTCAAACAGGGTGCAACCAAATTGAACGAAATTTGGTACAGAGGTAGCACTAGCAGAGGGAATCTCGGTGTCATGTTTTATATCGCCACCATCTTGACGGAAACGAAATGGCGGCCAACCAAATGTTAAAGGCTTAAAGCAAATTATGACCAACCAAATCATCTGATCTCTACTAAATTTTGCACCAGCATGCCTTTTTGTGAGAAGCATATTTTTCCTAAACTACAGTACAAGGTCATCAGCCAATTAGTTACAAGTTGGTGGATGTATGAATCATGCAAGAATTAAAGCCTAACCGTAACTTATGATAAAACAAGGCCTGGCCTCAACAATTCAGTTATCGCACCTAGGGAGGTTTAATCTGTCCTCAAAGAGGTGTCCGGTATTATATTAGCATCTTAAGATAGAATATGAAACCGTAGAAGTGACTAACAGGTCAGGCTTACCGTGCCATATCGTTGTGGGCGCGTGTCGTCCCGTTGTCAACATGGCCGTTATTTTTGCTCATAAATACATATATTTCCGTAACTTCCTAAGTGTAAATCCTTTTAGGAATGTACTGGACAAATAATACATATTTAGTATCAAATAGTTTATAGAAACGCCAGAAAACGCTAATGAAATCGTTGATTTCAACACAAAATATGATACAGTTTATTTAAACCAGTTGTTTATCAAGTATTATCGTAGGGCATCCGTGGGGTAATGGTAGCGACTTGGACTCTTAGTCTGGGGGTTCGTGGATCAAATCACTGCAGGTTCAAATTTCCTTACTTGGTTCTTTTTCGTATTTATTGATTTATAACTACTCCCACGTTATAATGTTAAGCATATACTGTTGTGTGTATTTGCAATCGAAAATATTATATACTAGCTGTTATGCTCGGCGTTGCTCGGGATCACAATTGGATATTAAGAGATTGTACCTTTGGTCGCATTGTCGTAATGTGTGCAACCCGGAAGAAGGTCGTTGTTATAATGAGCAATATTATTGACACTCAAAGTTCTCTAGCGTGATTTCCATCTGATCAAAAATTTTGCTGAAGTTATTAAATATGAGGGTACGACGGCTTTATACTGCTTGTAGCTTATAGATTAAGCCTGATGTTTCGCTAATATATCTGAATATTTAAGGAGCCTACTTCAGTCATTGTATGCATTATTATTCTAACTAACACATTTTAAGGGCCAATGAATTTCTTTTTCTTAATTGTATTAGCCTTGCGTATTTTGTCGAAGAGCAACATTTGAAGTGGATAGTGGAAGTCCGAAAATAAACTCCTAGAATCCTAGCTTCATGATAATATATATATATATATATATATATATATATATATATATGAATTTCATTATGGAAACATTGAATACCGAAAATAAGAAATACATACTAAATATCATCTAAGAATCAGTATGCCCACTTACACTTAAATAAGAACTACTCATTCGAGTGCAGAGAAATCTTGTGGCCAAGAGACAAACTAAACCTATTCAAACACCATATTACCCAGATGACCAAATCTGGAAGTGAAAACCATACACCAAAATGACACAGGTTCTATGAGATGAAACATTTTACGAAAAAAACAAGATGCATGGGTATTGTTATAACTCTTTGTCTTTTTCTAGGAGTATAATTGAATGTTGGTTGTAGTAGCTTGTTGAAGTACAACGTGCTATAGGGATATTAAACATGAATATGAGGTGCCCTTTGCTAGTGCTACCTCTGTAAAATATTTCATTCAATTCGGTTTCACCGTGTTTGAATTGATATGGGGAATGGATTTGCAAACATACATGGCCGGTATTTGCAAACTATTGGGCTGATGACCTTGTAGCAGGTCATAAGATGCTTTCCAAAAATAGGCATGTTGTTGCATAATCTGGTAGAGATCAAATTATTAGAATGGTCGTAATTTGATTTAAGCTTTTAACATTTGGGTGGCCGTCATTCCGTTTCCGTCAAGATGGCGGCGATATAAAACATGACACTGAGCTGCCCTTTGCTAATGCTACCTCTGTACCAAATTTCGTTCAATTCGGTTTCATCGTGTTTGAATTGATAGGGGGAATCGATTTGCACACATACTTGCCCACCATCTGCAAACTTTTGGACTGATGATATTGCAGTTTGGTCAGAATATGCTTCCTACATAAAGATATGTTGTTGCAAAATTTGGTAGAGACTAGATTATTAGGTTGGTCGTAATTATATTTTAGCTTTTAATATTTGGGTGGCTACGATTACGTTTCCGTCAAGATGGCGGTGATATAAAACATGACACTGAGGTGCCCTTTGCTGGTGCTACCTCTGTACCAAATTTCGTTCCATTCGGTTTCACCGTGTTCGAATTGATAGGGGGAATCGATTTTCACTCAAAGATGGCCGCCATCCGCAAAACATTAGGCTAATGACCCATTAGTTTGGTCAAAGGATGCTCCCTCCATAAAGGTATGTTGTTGCAAAATTTGGTAGAGATCGGATGATCAGGTTAATCGTAATTTGATTTAAGCTTTGAACATTTGTGTGGCCGCCATTACGTTTCCGTCAAGATGGCGTCGATATAAAACATGACACTGAGTTGCCCTTTGCTAGTGCTACCTCTGTACCAAATTTCGTTCCATTCGGTTTCGCCGTGTTCGAATTAATAGGGGGAATCTATTTTGACACAAATATGGCCGCCATCCGCAAAAAATTAAGTTAATGACCTATTAGATCGGTCAAAGGATGCTCCCTCCATAAAGGTATGTTGTTGCAAAATTTGGTAAAGATCGGATGATTATGTTAGTCGTAATTTGATTTAAGCTTTGAACATTTGTGTGGCCGCCATTACGTTTCCGTCAAGATGGCGGCGATATAAAACATGAGACTGAGGTGTCCTTTGATAGTGCTACCTTTGCACCAAATTTCGTTCAATTCGCGTTCACCGTGTTCGAATTGATAGGGGGAGACAGACATTCAGAGTATACACACTCACACACACACACACACACAGAGACTCAGACACACACATACACACACACTCACTGACAGACACACTTTTTTTTCGCCCTGTGTTGTTCTCATAAGTCTACTTTCATTTTTTGCAAAAATCGAAAGTAGGCTAATAATATGATAAGTAAGAAATTGTGTCTGATCTATATTTACCAAAACTCTCTTTTCTCAGGTGAAATCAATACTGACACCCTCATACACGGAAAACAACACACGTAGAATATTAAAAGACCCTAAAACAAAACAAAATAATCAAATAATGTAAGATTATACTCATGAACCACAGACCCAGCGGTGAGAGGCCGGCGTGCTGCGCCCAAGCCACGGAGGCTTCTATGTAGTAAAATTTAAATAATCTTTCTTAAATATTGAACACCCATCGTTTAACGTCCTGAAACTACTGTAAATTTGGAATTGAATAATAGTATGCTAAAAATACAGCAAACTTTGTAGCAATTGTCATCTCTGCTGTATGTAATATTGTGCAAACTACGTATCATGCCGTGATCTTAAACAAATAAATATTTCTAAGTTTATGCCGTGTTGTGCCCGTTTAGACCGGAGTCCGCACGACCACATATGCATTTTACCAATAATCAGTCAGCACGAGAGTCAAAATATCCCGGAGCGCCAGATGGGTTAAAGCAAATCGCAAAAACGACATCAAATTAAAAAAATGCTTTGCTGATTTTTGGCTCAATGCAACAATAAGGATAGAAGGAGATTCAATTGGGAGTAACACATCCTGTAAAATTATCTCAGTTTATTTTAAGCTAAAATTGACTGCAAAGATGCTCAAAGCAGCATCATCCACGTGTGGCGATCCACAATCTTATTTACACACAATATACAGAAATTTTCCAAACACATTTGACAATCTTTTTGGAAACACAAGTCGGATTAATAGTCCTGTAGACTGTGTTCCAAAATTATTAATATTTAATTCCAGTTCAAAGTTAATTGTCTATACTGGAAATATCGTAGATCACTGTTTGAATATTTACATGATATTAACACTCGTAGAATAAATGTTCATAGAATTTTTAACTTTCACTTAGTTTTCCAGTTTCAAAAATACATTGTCGAAAATATTATTATCATCGAAGCAACACAAATTATTAACACATATTAATAACATCTGAAAAGTATTTGACCTTGAGCATAGCATCGAAGAACTGTGCGAAGCACAACAACAATTAATTGTTGTTCTGACATTTAACATTCGAGAAGTGACTCGATTATGAACTTCAAGTTCCTGACAAAATACATGATTTCTAAATCATCAACTTGATCAATAAATTGTTGAACCATTCAACTATTAGATTTTCCACTTGGAATCATTATGAAAAAAATATTTATATTTATGGCCATTTCTAGTAACTTTTACAACTTGCAATTCTTCGACAGAATGCGGAAATAAGAATTGTAGCTTTATAATGAATTCATTTAGTTCATGGCACTAGGGTTGAAAATATCCTTCAAATTATTCGTGGTTAAATAATTATTTTTAATTGGCAGTGGCCCATTCTATTATTTGTGTAAGAACACAATATTACAACAACAACGGCAAAGGTCTTCCTCTGAAGAAGAATAAACTACTATCATGACAAATCCGGGTTCTAGCAAAATCAAAGTCTAAATGGAATTCGTAAACAAGGTTGAAATAAGAACTGATGGTTTCAAAGAAATAACCTTCGGGTTATTCATACGACGAAATGTGTAGTTCCAATACTCCTACTATAAACCTGAGCCATCGAACCTGCTATTTGATTGATGCTCGAAAAAACCTTCATTCCTGCGACTTAAACATGCGCACCTGGGAATGGCATTTCAACTACTCCACACATATAAATTTTCTTCCCAAAATTTATACAATAAATCAAGCCTCTGCTTGTTATCAACACTGGAAGATTAATAAACTTACAAGTTTATTTTATTTTACCATTCAGTTCAACCCGTGAATTTACCATACTTATGAAAATCTTTATTTCACTTTCGAGTGTATTTACGTCATGATTTTATATAAATACAAAAATATCCTATTTGATACAAATATCATTTGCTTCCCGTTTCATGCCTCTCCGTGTTATCTGAAAAATATACTTTGCTCAATGCAAATATCAACTGTTCAACCAGAACTGACATGTTGGTTGAATGCGGGCTTGCGCTAACCACTCTCCTTCGGAAAATCTCCTGTTCCAAACTAGAAATGATTAAACTACTTCATAGGCTCTTTCTCAATACATATGATTATTATAAAATATAATATCCAAGAATTATTTATAAAAATTATAAAAATTATTATTATTATTATTAGTGGATTATTATTATTATTATTATTATTATTTGTTATATATATTTAATTATCATCTCATTATGTGAGAATCCACATGTTCGAACCTTCGAATATGGAAAAAATATCCATTCCTTAACAAAAATAAATTTAACTTTTACAGTTACATCGGTTGATTACCGTGATTTCCCAAAAATATGAAATATTCAAATAAATGCTCGAAATGCTCGGTCATCGATCCTAAACTGTTCTGAGTGCTGAAAATACTCAGAATAACTCTAACAAGTCATGCGTAAATCATTGCAAGCTTTAAATACGACGAAAAAAATGTGTTGGTCATCTGCAGAAAAAAATAGTTTGTTCCAATTAGCTAGGCATAATATAATTCAAATGTGGCTTACATTTCTTGATGGTCTTGAAGCGTAGTAAACCAGGTCTGTACCAGATTTATCCATAGACATGCCCTATTGGACAAGCACGTACAATCCTTGTATCCGCCGCCATCATATACCCACAATTCGTCTAGTCAGACCTAGTGGTAGTATCTTTTGACGTTTGAATAAACTGTGGTTCCATTTTAATATGGGCTTCTATCAAAGCCATAACAGTTTGTTTAAATAGGGTCAGATCTAAGTGATCTCTTCTTAGATATGTCAGTTGTAACATAACTCACTGTAATCTTATCAGTACAAGAAAAACACTGACAGTCTAAGCAATTAACGGCTGTTCTGAAGATCGTTCCCTGGGCATGGTTTATTAATATCACCATCTGCCATGCGCTAAGCAACTAGCAGTTTCCCTTGCGTAGACTAATGAACGCCACCGTTATAGACTAGTCTTCAGTGTACTGACAGATCGAAGTGGTTAACTAGTTACAAAAATGAAAACTGACTTGAAATGGATTTAAACATCCAAGTATTAAGTTATTACTGGACTGTGACAAAGTACTAATTTCTAGACAAAGTCTAGCATATGTCCTTGTTGAAATATAAATATTTCCACCAATGTCTGTAGAAATATCAATCACCTCAGTGATTCTCCTCACCAGAAACTTACTAAGTTCCAACTCGTAGCGCAGCACTTTTCGTGACTATCACGACTTTCAAAAGAACTTCTGCGTAGATCCGGCAACCATGTGCCTTGGCTCAGCGTAGATGCAACTTGCTCGCTAAGTGCTTGTGTTAGAATGAGCTGAAGTTGCTTCGGCCAGCTGGCTTTTATTCAAAACTGTCAGGGTCACGCGTCATCACCTGATATCTGGAAATCCTCATATCTCTTGAATCCCTGGTCCGATTTACTTGATACTAATTGCATTCTCTTTCTTTTGGCCGTGCCAGTAATCTGATCCCAGTCTCAAGTCTCTACTCCATAGTTAACTATTAAATCAATAAATAGCCTCGACCTCTGCTATTACTCGCTACGTCACTTGACATCCAACTATCGGTAAATTATTTCCAAATGCTTCGAGAAGCAATGTAGCGCGATATTCAAATATCTGAACTTTCAAAAGCGGCTACAGCCTTTCCCTTGATATCTAGGTGTCTGAATCTTGGAATACCCATTCCTAGAGTTGGGTACATCCACCCCACACCTAGCAAAAAATAAAAATTGAAAAATTTTTATTTTTCCTATCTACACATTAAATAATCTGGTTCTTGAATAATAAATCTTCAAATTCGATGCATTATAAGTTCCCACGATGTTACCAGTTCGTGTATTGGCGACTTCATAGCTTCCATTATTGTTTACTCCCACAATACGATAGGGTCCAGCGTAAAGGCTTGCAAATTTCGAGTACACTCGATTTTGCACGTCAGAGGGTGTAGGTCTTTTCACTAAAACAAGAGTTCCTACGCGCAAGGGTCTGCGAAAACGCTTTCCTCTCACTCTGCGCTCTCTCTTCTCAGCTTGACTCCTTAACTTGTCTAAAGCTAGAGTTTCCCTCATCTGACGACTTGGTTCAATCTCAGGTGGAATAGAGATGATTCGATCCCATAATCGTGTTGGTTTAATTCCATGATGAAGCAACATGGGAATCTGTCCAGTACTCTCATGAATCGTAGAGTTGATGGATTCGGATGCTAAAGAGAGAACATCCATCCATTTCCAATGCTCATTTGGACAATAGAGGCGGCAAAATTTTGCTATTTCAGCCATCACGCGTTCCGCTGGATTGCTCTCTGGATGTCTAATAGAACAAAACAATTGCCTAATCCCAAGATTATTCATGATGGTTTGAAATTCTAGAGATGTGAATTGAGGTCCACGATCTGATAAAAGGAATTCCGGTTTGCCTGCTTCCGGAATCACGCTGTCTCTAATTCTCTTCGCACAATATTTTGCGTTTGCCTTCTGAATTGGATGTAACATGGTGTATTTGCTGAAAACATCCATAGTCACCAAAATATATCGGTTACCTCTTTTAGACTTTGGGAGAGGACCATATAAATCAGTCGCGAAGATTTCGCAAGGCTTAGAAGGAATAATAGGCCTTGGTAATTCTCTCAATAATCTAGAATTATGTTTACTCCTTTGGCATAAGTCGCATTCTCGAATAGTGTTTCTGACAGTTTGTCGCATTCGCTCCCACGAAAATTTCTCTTGAATTATGTTGACTGTCTTATCTACTCCAGCATGACCTGCGATCCTATGTGCCATCCAAATAATGGGTTTTTGCAATCGTGGAGGTATCACTACTCTCAGCTTCGTATGGTCGGGATCTGCAAACTTGTAGATTAAACCATCTAACATCATAAAATCTCTTGAAATTCTTTCAGTTCCCACAAAATCATCATCATTTGGATCCATGTCTCCCCGTAGAAAACGAAAAATGTTTCTGAGACGTCGGTCTCTCCTCTGGGATAAATGCAATAACCTTAACCTTCTCAAGGTATCTTCATCTTCCTGCGTCAGGTTAACTTGAAAAATCTTAGATGTAGACTCCACTGCTCTACTCAATAAATCAGCTCCCACATTCAACTTTCCAGGAGTGTGTTCAATAACTAGGTTGAATTGCTGAATAAAAAGTGACCATCTAGTTATTCTATCACTGGCAAAGTTTGTTCTCAAAATAAACTCCAATGCGTGGTGATCAGTCCTCACAATGACTGAATGTCCAATTAACATTTTCTTCCACGACTCCAATGCGAATATTACAGCTAGTGCTTCTAACTCTGTGGTGTAATAATTTCTTTCTGATGGACGAAGTTTCCTGCTAATGAACGCCAGGTAATGTCTCTTGTGGTCTTCATCCTCTTGAAGTAGAATAGCTCCAATCCCTACGGTGGATGCATCAGATTCTATGATGAAATTCTTGGTAAAGTCAGGATACTCCAATTTCACACTGTTTACCAATAACCTCTTGGCATCTTGAAATGATTGTTCACAATTTGTATCCCATTTCCATTTGTTTCCTTTCTTTAATAACTCCTGCAATGGCGCAACTGTCTTGGTGAAGTTCGGACAATGTCCTGCAAAGAATTGGCATGTCCCGAGAAAACTGCGGACATTCTTCACTCTAGTAGGTCTAGGGAAATTTTCAATTGCCTGTATCTTCGTCTCATTGGGACGGTATCCTTCTCCATCCAAAATGTGACCCAAAAATTTTATTTCCTTTCGAAAGAACTGACATTTTCGAAGGTTTACTTTGAAGTTCGCTTTTCTCAAATCTGCGAATAACATTTGAAGATGTAACAAATGTTCCTCCTTAGTCTCGGATGCAATTAAGATATCATCAATATAACGAATTGCTATCTCTTTTACTTCAGGACTCAAATTTTGTTCCAGTGCTCTGATCAAAACTGATCCAGATGTTTTAACTCCAAATGGTAGACGGCGGAATACATATGTCTGCTGGTCAAACATAAATCCTGTAAACTTCTTAGAATCTTCACTAAGCCTAATGTGATGGTAGGACGAAGTGAGATCAATATTAGAGAACCAGACCTTGCCTTGGAATTTCCTTAACAGTTCCTTAATGATTGGTGGTCTGTCATACTCTGGCAGTAATCTTGAATTCAAATTTCGCGCGTCTAAACATAGTCTCAGACGTCCATCTTGCTTAGACACTACTGCTAATGGATTGACATAAGATTAGTATACTTTTCAATCACATTGTTGCTTTCCATCTCCTTGATAAGCACTTTTACTCTTTCTCGATGCTTTTCTGCTACTGGATACAATTTAGCATGAAAAGGTGCATCATCATTTACTCGAATACGATATTCAAAATCTTTAATTTCACCAGGTTTAATATCAAAAATATCGTGATACTCTTCCAAAATCTTCCCTAGCTCTGGGGACTCCTTCTCAGTGTAGACTTCTCTTCCTTCAGCTTCATGAAAAATCAGAGACCATTGAGCATCTCCCTCGATGTCTTCCTCTTCTTTTCCCTCGAAGTTAATCTCTTCGGTATTCTTGAATCTGATCGTCTCTGTCTTCATATCTATCACTGCTTGGTATTTCTGAATGAAATCTGCTCCCAATATCATGTCAAAAGCCATGTCCTTCATTACAACAAATACATGTCGGAAATCATGTCCTCCAATCGTAATACATAAGTACAATTGTGTTTTACACAGAGATATTTTATTGGGTATTATTCCTTGGATCTTAATTCCTGATACTGGAATCTCCTCTAAATTCTCCTTGAGCTTCCACAGAATATAAAGCTTCTCACTCACCAGACAAAGCATAGCCCCAGTATCGATCAAAGTATCGACAGGCATACCGAATACTTCGCATGATATGATTGGCATTCTAATTCTGGTACCCATTTCTTTTCGTTCGTCATTCTGTTGAATCAAGCCATCATCCTCTGCTTGCCATTTAATAATTCTGGAAGTGAAAGTGTTCAAAATTCTATCTTCTACTGTGAATTCGAAGTTTTTTTTTCGTTACCATTCTCCCGGGATTGTTGTGTTCCCGATGGACCTGGATCATTGGGCCTCTGCTCCAAAAATTGCAAGTTATCTTGGTGTCTTGCTTCCAAATTTTTCCTCGTCTCCTTGTTGAACTCTTCATTTGACTGACGATCATCCACATTCCCTCTGTTATTCTAGTTGTTTCTACCATAGTATCTTCTTTCCTGGTACCTTCCTTGACTATCTCGTGGCCTTCTCCATCGCGTATTGTATCGATTACCACTATCCGGTCTCGCATATGGCTTGTAACTGTATCTGTTACTATACTGGTTCCATCCTCTCTTATTTGGATCTTCCCTCGGCGTTTTCTCTTCTCGCCCCTCTCGAATCTCTCGAGGTGTTTGAGAATAACTATCAGCCATAACAGCATATACAGCGTTGTTATTCTTTACTCCCTTCTGATGGAAGAATTGAGCGTTTGTATGATCCAGCTTCTGTAATACTTCATCAAATTGTTCCATATTATAGATATCAGCAGCGATCAAAGTCCTCTGGACGTCTGCTGGAAACTGACGTATCAATGCAGTAATCAACTCGTTATCTGGCATTGGCGGATCTAAATGTTGAAGTTTAGACAGCTGTCCAGAAAAGTACGTAGAGTATCGAGTAGGTTGTGACGTCGAGAATCTCTTCGAATATAACTCTGCTCTGACTTGCTGTTGGGTTTCCGGGGACCAAAACTTTTTCAATAGCCCACGAGAAAACTCCTCAAAAGTGGTTAGAGTGGATCTAAATGCTCTGAACCAAAGAAGTGCAGGACCTTCCAAGAACTTCCCTATCACTCGGATCTGTCTTTCTTTAGGGATCTTAGAATCTTTCAGGTAATCCCCTGCTTCTCTCAAAAATTCCACGGGTGTCACAGAATCTCTCCCAGAAAATTTAGAAGGCTTATCTTCTATATTCTTAAATACAGTTATGGGGTTGGATTGAAATACTGTCCTGACCTCATCCTGTCTATCAGTCTCTCTAGCTGCTCCTAGATTTATCTGTATCTGTTCCTTTCCCCTTACATTTGGCATTTTCAACAGATGATCAGACTGTTTCTCATCCTTGATTTGGGTTTTCATAGCCTCAAGTTCCTTCTGGTTTTCTTCTGCCATTTTCTTAATTGCTTCAGTTTCTTTACAGTTCTCCTTAACATCAGTGGATATCTGGTTCATAACAGTCTCATGACTTTTCAATGACCCTGTCATATCTGATATGTCCTTCTGAGTTGCTTGGATATCTTTGGCAATTACTTCAATATGGGATGACAAAGATTCCCTAATCTCCTTGATTCCCTCTTGGTTCTCCAGCTTGAGTGTGTCTTTAATTTCATTGACAACTGTGGTTTTAATTTCAGTTTGTAACTCATTAATCACACCTTCTCTTATTTCTCCCATGACAAGTTCTTTGAATTGTTCCGTTAAACGTTGAACAACTAGAATCCCAATCTCATTACTCTCCTTCTTCACTCTGACTTCCAGGTTGACCATGTCTTCACCAACTTTCCTAAGACCATGTTCTATCCTATCAGCTAAGCTTTGAGATCGAAGATCGGCATCGCGAAATTTTTCGTCCATTAAACTTGCGTTAGTAGCTAATGAAGTTTCGAGCTCATGTGTTTTGTCGCATAATTTATTCATTTTACTCTCAAGTGTCATTTTCAAAATTTCAGAATTCTCTTTAAATTTACTTTCCATTGAATTAAATTTACTATTTAAATTTTCTTTCAAGTTACCTTTTAATTTATTTTCTAAAGAATCAGAATTTTCTTTAAGTTTATCATTTAAATTTTCTTTAAGTTTATTTTCTAAAGAATCAGAATTTTCTTTAAGTTTTTCATCTAAACTTTCTTTCAAGTTATCTTTCAACCTGTTTCTAAAGAATCAGAATTTTCTTTAAGTTTATCGTTTAAACTTTCTTTAAGTTTATCAGAATTTTCTTTAAGTTTCCTTTCCAAAGCCTCAGTATTTTCTTTCATAATGGCTGCTACACGCAGTCCAGCTTCCTTTGAACTCTCCTCCAAACTCCTCATCATCCTCATCATTTCTTCCATAATTTCAATTATTATTCAAAACTTAGGGGTATACAACAGTGGCAAACACAAGCTTAAAACTAGAACAAGAAATATGAATAGCTAATTGGAACACTCTAATAAAATGAGATTTGTCCTAATATCGACGTGATGGAAAAACAAAATTCTCTACTTTTACGAATTACATTTACCACAATATCACAAGAAAAATATGCAAGTTCTCAAATATCCTCCACCTGGATTCTAATAATGTGTATGTCCAGTCATCGAACGTTTACTACTGAATTTACTTGACGCCCTAATGGTTAAGCCATTATCAAAAATAATCAAACCCATTCTAATTATTAATCCAGTTAATTTTTTTTCCCACTAATTGGGATTCCTACTAATTTATTCATCCAAACCAGACATCTCTCAACTCCCAAAATATTTCTATAAAAATTATCACAATTTCAAATCGGCATGCGATTGACCATGTCTAAATCGAGACCCACGTTCGAAGCCATTTCTCTCTCTATCTTATTTTATGTGCCCGTTTAGACCGGAGTCCGCACGACCACATATGCATTTTACCAATAATCAGTCAGCACGAGAGTCAAAATATCCCGGAGCGCCAGATGGGTTAAAGCAAATCGCAAAAACGACATCAAATTAAAAAAATGCTTTGCTGATTTTTGGCTCAATGCAACAATAAGGATAGAAGGAGATTCAATTGGGAGTAACACATCCTGTAAAATTATCTCAGTTTATTTTAAGTTAAAATTGACTGCAAAGATGCTCAAAGCAGCATCATCCACGTGTGGCGATCCACAATCTTATTTACACACAATATACAGAAATTTTCCAAACACATTTGACAATCTTTTTGGAAACACAAGTCGGATTAATAGTCCTGTAGACTGTGTTCCAAAATTATTAATATTTAATTCCAGTTCAAAGTTAATTGTCTATACTGGAAATATCGTAGATCACTGTTTGAATATTTACATGATATTAACACTCGTAGAATAAATGTTCATAGAATTTTTAACTTTCACTTAGTTTTCCAGTTTCAAAAATACATTGTCGAAAATATTATTATCATCGAAGCAACACAAATTATTAACACATATTAACAACATCTGAACAGTATTTGACCTTGAGCATAGCATCGAAGAACTGTGCGAAGCACAACAACAATTAATTGTTGTTCTGACATTTAACATTCGAGAAGTGACTCGATTATGAACTTCAAGTTCCTGACAAAATACATGATTTCTAAATCATCAACTTGATCAATAATTTGTTGAACCATTCAACTATTAGATTTTCCACTTGGAATCATTATGAAAAAAATATTTATATTTATGGCCATTTCTAGTAACTTTTACAACTTGCAATTCTTCGACAGAATGCGGAAATAAGAATTGTAGCTTTATAATGAATTCATTTAGTTCATGGCACTAGGGTTGAAAATATCCTTCAAATTATTCGTGGTTAAAGAATTATTTTTAATTGGCAGTGGCCCATTCTATTATTTGTGTAAGAACACAATATTACAACAACAACGGCAAAGGTCTTCCTCTGAAGAAGAATAAACTACTATCATGACAAATCCGGGTTCTAGCAAAATCAAAGTCTAAATGGAATTCGTAAACAAGGTTGAAATAAGAACTGATGGTTTCAAAGAAATAACCTTCGGGTTATTCATACGACGAAATGTGTAGTTCCAATACTCCTACTATAAACATGAGCCATCGAACCTGCTATTTGATTGATGCTCGAAAAAACCTTCATTCCTGCGACTTAAACATGCGCACCTGGGAATGGCATTTCAACTACTCCACACATATAAATTTTCTTCCCAAAATATATACAATAAATCAAGCCTCTGCTTGTTATCAACACTGGAAGATTAATAAACTTACAAGTTTATTTTATTTTACCATTCAGTTCAACCCGTGAATTTACCATACTTATGAAAATCTTTATTTCACTTTCGAGTGTATTTACGTCATGATTTTATATAAATACAAAAATATCCTATTTGATACAAATATCATTTGCTTCCCGTTTCATGCCTCTCCGTGTTATCTGAAAAATATACTTTGCTCAATGCAAATATCAACTGTTCAACCAGAACTGACATGTTGGTTGAATGCGGGCTTGCGCTAACCACTCTCCTTCGGAAAATCTCCTGTTCCAAACTAGAAATGATTAAACTACTTCATAGGCTCTTTCTCAATACATATGATTATTATAAAATATAATATCCAAGAATTATTTAGAAAAATTATAAAAATTATTATTATTATTATTAGTGGATTATTATTATTATTATTATTTGTTATATATATTTAATTATCATCTCATTATGTGAGATTCCACATGTTCGAACCTTCGAATATGGAAAAAATATCCATTCCTTAACAAAAATAAATTTAACTTTTACAGTTACATCGGTTGATTACCGTGATTTCCCAAAAATATGAAATATTCAAATAAATGCTCGAAATGCTCGGTCATCGATCCTAAACTGTTCTGAGTGCTGAAAATACTCAGAATAACTCTAACAAGTCTTGCGTAAATCATTGCAAGCTTTAAATACGACGAAAAAAATGTGTTGGTCATCTGCAGAAAAAAATAGTTTGTTCCAATTAGCTAGGCATAATATAATTCAAATGTGGCTTACATTTCTTGATGGTCTTGAAGCGTAGTAAACCTGGTCTCTACCAGATTTATCCATAGACATGCCCTATTGGACAAGCACGTACAATCCTTGTATCCGCCGCCATCATATACCCACAATTCGTCTAGTCAGACCTAGTGGTAGTATCTTTTGACGTTTGAATAAACTGTGGTTCCATTTTAATATGGGCTTCTATCAAAGCCATAACAGTTTGTTTAAATAGGGTCAGATCTAAGTGATCTCTTCTTAGATATGTCAGTTGTAACATAACTCACTGTAATCTTATCAGTACAAGAAAAACACTGACAGTCTAAGCAATTAACGTCTGTTCTGAAGATCGTTCCCTGGGCATGGTTTATTAATATCACCATCTGCCATGCGCTAAGCAACTTGCAGTTTCCCTTGCGTAGACTAATGAACGCCACCGTTATAGACTAGTCTTCAGTGTACTGACAGATCGAAGTGGTTAACTAGTTACAAAAATGAAAACTGACTTGAAATGGATTTAAACATCCAAGTATTAAGTTATTACTGGACTGTGACAAAGTACTAATTTCTAGACAAAGTCTAGCATATGTCCTTGTAGAAATATAAATATTTCCACCAATGTCTGTAGAAATATCAATCACCTCAGTGATTCTCCTCACCAGAAACTTACTAAGTTCCAACTCGTAGCGCAGCACTTTTCGTGACTATCACGACTTTCAAAAGAACTTCTGCGTAGATCCGGCAACCATGTGCCTTGGCTCAGCGTAGATGCAACTTGCTCGCCAAGTGCTTGTGTTAGAATGAGCTGAAGTTGCTTCGGCCAGCTGGCTTTTATTCAAAACTGTCAGGGTCACGCGTCATCACCTGATATCTGGAAATCCTCATATCTCTTGAATCCCTGGTCCGATTTACTTGATACTAATTGCATTCTCTTTCTTTTGGCCGTGCCAGTAATCTGATCCCAGTCTCAAGTCTCTACTCCATAGTTAACTATTAAATCAATAAATAGCCTCGACCTCTGCTATTACTCGCTACGTCACTTGACATCCAACTATCGGAAAATTATTTCCAAATGCTTCGAGAAGCAATGTAGCGCGATATTCAAATATCTGAACTTTCAAAAGCGGCTACAGCCTTTCCCTTGATATCTAGGTGTCTGAATCTTGGAATACCCATTCCTAGAGTTGGGCACAGTGTCTTGTGAGTGGTTTCGCCTAGCAACACCGAGATGGGTAACCAGCGAGATCTTGTTGTCAATTTGGGAACCCAAAGAGGCCTGGCGAATAGTGCTCTACCTAAATCCTTATTTAGTGCACCTGTGGTCCTTAACTACGAGAGGAAAACGCTCAACACCATTCACCTCCCTATAAAGGCATCCTAAAAGTTTGTATATTGGCAATCATGGCCAAGCAATCAAAATTCAGGTACATTTATAGGTTAACGCTGTGTCTTGTGCGGGGTTTCCTTGGTCGTGAAAGAAGAATTGTCAATTTTATTCAAATATGTTACCGCAATTGACCAGTGAGATTTATAAGGCAAACTTAATAAACTAATATCATATTATTATTATTATTATTATTATTATTATTATTATAAACTATTGGGAGAGTCGGTAGAATACGTCACATAGTCAGTGAATTTAGGTTGCACATAATGGTTGAACACGACAAAAAGCAGTTAATAATTTGCAAAGAGAAGAATTCAACAAACAACAAGAAGTTCCGTGAAGAACTATACTGCCTACTTTTCATGCCAATGATTATTCTACAGTATATGAACCTATCTAGAATAATGACAAAATTATGTTGGTAATATCGAAAAAAACTAATTAGATCAAAATTTACCTGGTATAATGTAGCCTAATAGAGCACTACAGTTGGCAGCCCTGGTGACTGAATATATTCTTAGTTCCATCTCTTAAGGTACAGAATACAAAATTTGGTTGAAGTCCAATGGACGTTACATGCAGTTAATCACTGGATCTATCAGCACGCGTAAAAGCATGTTGCCAACAATACCATGCGTGTGCTGGTCAGAAATAATCTGAAATATTATATCTTGTTGTGCCAATTTTGGATGAAATCCATTTGTTAGTATAGAAGTTACATGTATTTTAAAATTGGACATATCAGCTGGCATAGAATCATGTTGGCAGCACTGCCTTGTATTAATTACTCCAAATTAATCTAGAATGGCAGGTGCTATACGTGTGCAAAGTATAGAGCTGTTGGCTTGCATACTTTCTGGTATAATGATATTAGGGTAAATACATATATACAGCATTTATTAACAGTTGGCAGCTCTGATTGCTCTTAATAATACTTATAGTCATATCTGTCATGGTACACATAGCACATACGAAATTTGGTTGAAATCCAACTGATAGTACAGTTACATGTATTTAAAAATTGGTACTATCAGCAGGCTTATAATTATGTTGGTAGAACTGACGTATATAAGTTACTCCAAATTAATCTAAAATGTCAGAATATACGTGTGAATAGTTTAAAGCAGTTGGCTTGCATACTTTCTGATATATTGGTATTTGGATTTAAAAAATAGAGAGAGAGAGCAATTATTAACAGTTGTCAGCCCTGTTGGCTCGTAAGAATACGCTCAGTCATATATGTTTATGTACAGATATTACATACAAAATTTGGTTGAAATCCAATTAATAGTGTAGAAGTTATATGCATTTAAACATTGGACCTATCAGAAGGCTTAAAATTATTTGGCAACACTGGCATTGTTGGCCTCCTGGAAATTAAACTCAAATAGTATTATCTGCATGTGTGCCAATTTTTGAATAGCTCCCATGCATACCTTGCATGATATCCAACATGGAGCTCAAATTTCTAGTGCGTTTTTTCAGCAGTTGGTAGCACTGACATCATTTTCAAATATGGACGTGAGATATTCCGGTGCACATCTTTAATCATACGAAATTTGGTTTTGATTGCTGCAGCCAATTAGGAGTTGATAGGGGGGACACACACACAGACAGACAGACAGACAGACACACATTTTCCCGTATCGATCTCATAAGTCTACTTTTTCCTCATTTTTGCAAAATGTGTAAAGTAGGCTAAAAAAAAGAATCTATAAACAGTAAGAAAGCATATCGTTCAAAATAGAAACAATAATACCTTGGTAAACCGTCGTTAAGATCCAAATACTCACATACAATAAGCGACGCAGAGAGTATAAAATTAGACTCAAAATCACGATCGGTTTCAATCCCATAATCCACCTATGTAAACAAAACAGGTCATGTTCGCGTGTAACATTGCAAGGAGCAATATTCCGTGGGAACCACGAACCCCGCGTTTTAAGGCATTAAAACGAACGGTTTTCGAGATATTGCAAGAAAACTATACCCGCTCTGCGAAATTGATAAACGTTGGAATGCCAATGCCATTTCACTAGGTCTCATTCTGCTTTCATTGAGTCTATGTAAGAGATAATATTTGCATGAAAGAATAACAGACTGTTAAACAGATAGACGTCAGTGTCGAGACTTTCGTACGGACAGTGCCACCATCCGTATAAACGAAAAGACCGTAAAATATGGTATTGTTTCTGACCGAGAAAGAGAAAAATCGTGGAAAATAAATATTTCTTCGTTACTGGAAGTAATGAGTCTAATCTTGCTGTATAGAGCTATATAGGACCTTTTGTACGACATATCACACGAGTAAATCGAAGGTAAATATAACAGGGCACCCACTGGTCCCTTTAAGCGCATAGGATGTTTTGTTGAAATTTACATCCTAAAGTGATTCGGGGATATTCTTATAGCCATTTGCAATAAATCGAAGGTAAATATAATAGGGCACCCACTGGTCCCCTTAAGCGCATTGGATGTTCTGTTGAAATTTACATCCTACAGTGATTCAGGGATATTCTTATAGCCATTTGCAAATTTTCAACGAAATCTGTTGATCCGTTTTCAATTGATGGAGGAACAGACAGACAGACAGAAGGACAAAATTACAATTATATATATATAGTGTACCCGCTCAGCGGATGGATGCTCAGTCAGTCCACGTCTTGGCTACTGCGGTACGGGGTGTGTAACGACCCTTCCCCAGCAGACTGAACATCCGATATGTAGACACAATCAGGTTGACAAGATTCAGGAAAAACTCAACATGATAATTTAAAAACACAAATTTTTATTCAATAAAAGGAAATATTAATTCACTCAAACAAAAACATTATAAAAACCAAAATCACTTGATATTTTCCCTTCAAGTGTCACTCACAAAATAATCAACTCAAAATGTATCAACTTAAATCACTTGGAATTGTCTCTTCAAGTTTCACTCATAAACCAAAAAATAAATTCATTAATCGGAAATCACTAAAATCTACTGTAATGTCATTTCATTTCTTTCCTTGTGAAGCTTCAGAACTGTTTTTGTCTTGCTTAAAATTAAACCCTTAATATTTATTTATATCTACTTCACTTAGGCGTCGAGCGCGCCTACCATTTACATTTAATACTTTCTCCAAGGCTTTGGATATTTACATTCTTTTATTTACCCTTTAGGATTTCTTTATCATTTATGTTTACTTACATATTTATTCATTGATGATTTATTAAGTCCTTTGGATCTTAATAATAATTCTTTTCATTTACCCTATGGGGTCTCTTTATTATTCATGTTATTTGAATATTCATTTATTTACCAAGCCCTTTGGACCTTCATAATAATTCTTCACAAAGCCTTAGATGTGGAAAATAATATAGTACTGTACAGAAAACATTTCATGTCTAAGGATCGAATCCGTAACCCTCCAGTTACCCCTCATGCATCCAGGTGATTTGCTATTTGCGCCGTGCTGTGTGCTTTATTATTTATTACTGTGGGATATTTATTTATAACAAATTGCATTATATCTTAGCTCGTCATTTGTTTATTTCTGGAAGAATGAATTTCTTTATCTACAATATATTATTTGACAAGTCCGTCAAATCTTAATACAACATTCAAACTTTTACTCGGGTTGATTTTTTTTTCATTCCCGCAAAAATGATTCTATAACGTATTTTGCTGGCACCTCTTTTGTTTAGATTTTTAAACATTTCTGTGTCGGCCAGACATTACTGGACGGTCGCGCCCATTAAGATCTATCCTCTCTCTCTCTCTCTCAAGAGCAAGGCCACGGACAAGGTCGTTCCTTCCCCTTGTGGTTCTTTCAGGCGAGATTTATGATGCCTAGCTACCCTCAAAGCCTTTATACTGGGATAGCTTTAAACCTATGTCTCCAAGATTTACAAATTCATTTTTCCACAGAGATTTATTTCGCTTTATTATTATTATTATTATTGATCCTTTGTTCCCAGGATAATGATATTTAATTCGGAGATGATGTATGGTAGTTTACGGTTCCTATTTCTTACGACGCTTATAATACCTCAAACAATGCCTATTATTTCAACAATGCCTCCTTTTACAACAATATTATACTGCAACAAATCCTATCTGGGACGTCCATCCTACAGCGGGAGTTACATATATTCGACGCTTTCTTTATCCTTACAACACTATTCGACGCTTATTTAGTGGGAATTTCTCATCCACGATTCAACAATACCTTTACAACAATATTCGACGCTTATTTAGTGGGAATTTCTCATCCAAGATTCAACAATACCTTTAAAACAATATTCGACTTTAATTTAGTGGGAATTTCTCATCCACGATTCAACAATACCTTTACATCAATATTCGACGCTTATTTAGTGGGAATTTTCATCCACGACTCAACAATACCTTTATAACAATATTCGACGCTTATTTAGTTACAACACGAGGCTCCTACAACAATATATTTGGTGGGAAATTACATCCACACATTTCGACAATTTCACTACATTTTTCATCTCACGAATAAATCTATCCGGGCTTAAAGCATTTTTTATATAATCACTTGAAACTATATTTTATTATTTTCTTTAATACTGGCACTTACGGCAACACAACGTGCTTGGATATTATCACAACATTTGCCTGATTTCGGCATTTACACAATTTATTCCATAATTTTTGGCATAATAGCCTATAACATAATATATTCATTTGGGGGTTTTATTCCACCTTTATACTTGGATCTTTACTATTTATTTTTATTTATTGATACTTTATTTCTCGCTCTACTTTTCATTTTTGAGTTCCTAGACACGGATCTTTAAATACGATTTTTTTTACTTACATATCATTTTATTTTCATTCTTATCATTTATATACTTTAATTCATTACGATGCTTGTTTTATTCTTTCGATACTATTCTTTGGTCTACAATTTAACCGTTATTATTTTACTTTATTTTCTTGGATTTTACAATTTAATTATAGTGCATATTTAATTCATAATTCGGCAACAATTTACGCCATTTAATTCATTATTTTATTCCTTCTTCCAAATTTATTTATTTATTATATATCTCTTTAATCGAGCTTCTTATTTCTTTCTTTTAACTAAGCCCAATAACGTTTTATTTCCACCGAGGCGGTCCTCGTGGCTAACAATGATCATTTTATTCAGCATTTCAATTTTTTTTGCACATATATTTTCATCAATGAATCATCCATCAGAACTACCCAGTCGATGAATGGTTCGATTGATATCGAGCACACAACACAACAACAAAACATTAATAAAGTTTCATCAACTCACCCAGGCTCCGATTCCATTCTTAGGCAGCTTCACCCAACATCTTGATATCTACTCATCCATCATAACACTCTTTCCTGACACTTTTACCTGACACTTATTCATTTTCACTGAGACGTGGAAACATAATATAACACTCGGCACAATAGCATTCTTCTTCAACACACGACCCTATTTCAGAGCTTTGGCAATGATGGTTCGTAGTGGTTGGTTCTTGACGATTCCTAACGTTTCTGCATTGAACGTGCTAATTGGCTCCTTCCTACTCTTGAAATCCCTGGCTCCGTGTAAGTCTCTGAACCCACGTCCCCGTTCACACGTTCCTACTGGATTCTGGATAAAGTTCCTTGTATTTTGTCCTTACTCGTTCCGTAATATTTCATTATTTGAGAGATCTAATTTCTAGCTCGGTCTCTATTTTGAGAACCTTCAGTTGTCCATGTAACGCTTTAGATCTTGAGTCTCGAACCCACAGTCTCTCTAGGTCCCTACTCCTTCCTTTATGATTAATTACTTGCTGATTTTATCCTTTTAAGGATTTGTCGCTTATACGGTCTTTGGTGACGCAATATTACTTATTATTCCGTATTTTACGAATTGTCTTTTTAGAATTTCACGTTCCGTAATTTTTGCCTGTGTTCCGACTTTGCGTGTATTACTTGACTAACCCGCACTTTACGGTCTTAGCGTTCTTTGATTTGACACTACGTAACTGATATTGTCGCGATTTTTATTGATCCAGCGCATAACGCTATAGTGATCACTCAGAATACGAAACGATGACCCGACTGTTCGGTTATTACTTGATGAATTTCAGCACGGCATTCTCGCCGGCTTACTAACTGGTTGATACGATGTGATGTATCGTCATGTCCCTCTGGACTGACCAACTGTATGAGCTGTGATACAGCGTCTCCCCTCAAGGAGTCCTTGTAAACTGCATGTACGGTGATGTAGCACCTCCGTCCAAACGGACTGAAAGACTGCATTTAAGATGAACTGATGCAGCACTCCTGTCCTAGGAGTTCACTGTAGACTGTATACGGTCCTCTTGGATCACTCCTTATTTATTTGCTTCTATCGAAAATAAACTATTTTGTCTACGTTGCAAAAATTATCTCCTGAACCAATTGTGGTATACTTTTGGAAAAATATTCATTTTTTAGCTTGCGCACTGAACGTCTCGTTTTCATAACGTTTTTCCGAATCCGATCGTGGGGATGTATTTATTTAAATAAAATTCGTTCCTCTATGTGCGTGGGAGGCTGTTTTTTATACCCCACTCCTTCTTTTAGCTTGGGTGAAGTCCCCTTCGTAAAGCGCTGACTTTGCTCTTCTATTCCGCACGTTATTTAATGACTTTTACTGTTCTAAAATTTCTCATTTCCTAAATGAATAGCTTTTACGAAATGTTTTCTGAAAGATTTTGGTTATCTTGGCTAATATTATTAATTTCCGCCAATTTCTCAGCTCCGCCCTCGCGCGCTGTTGCCAATTTATAGCTGAATTTGCATTTAATCCTTAGATCTTGCATCTCTCTCTACTGTCGGTTAATCCCCTTTGTCTATTTTTAATTCTGAGTAACTGTTTTATTGCTGACTGCGCGGTGATGTCATTTATGCAGCTGGCCCATTGCGCCACACTTTTTATCAGCTCTGTGCGTCACGTATGTGCCTATTTGATATTAACCCTCTTGTTACTTCAATATATCGTAAAAACGTCCTGTTTCTCATTTTCCTGAATAGTCAAGGGTTCATGTCTTGTGCCAAAAATTCATTTGGGCACAATAGGGACTAGCAGAAGTACCCATTCTTCGAACGGTCTTCGGTATTAATAACCAGACGTAATCAATTGAGCTACTGTTGCAATGGTTAGAGACTTGGAACCTGTTACTCGACAAAGAAAAATGATTAGTTAAAATATGCTCTGAAACTAAATTTACCTAACGTGTACTTCCGGACGTGAAAAAAAATTGAAAACCTCGTAGACGAAACGCAATACACGTCAAATAAAACTGACCTTCACTGTTGTGTCATGTCCCCATCCAGAGGAAGACCCCTTTAATAATTTATAAAAGCTTGTGGTGCATGAACATTCAGGTTTTTTAGACTCCAATGGCCCAAATTCCTAAAAGAAAAAAAGAAAAAAGCTACCGTATTTCAATTCAGGAATTTTTGAAAATAATGCTTCTGTTTGGAGATATAACATACCTTCTGTACGACATAACGCACATTTAAGTCGTGTGAAAAAATCTAAGGTACCACTTGACCCCCTTAAGCGCAGTGATGAATTTTACAGTTTTAGTTGATTCCGTAATAACCTAATAGCCATTTGCAAGCATTCACAGTAATGTAATAAATGGAGTGGCTTTACTTCTTGCAGAAATAGATGGAAAGTTGGATGTCACCTTTTCAGATATTGTTGTCATGGTTACTGGCTTGCATTCCTTCATTAGTTTATTAAATGAAATTAGTTTTCTGGGAATATCTCAGAAACTGTTGGTTTTAGAGCCATAAAATGTACTTTTCTGGGACCCTTTACTGCTATTTAGGGGCACCGAGTTTTGTTTCTGACACCAAGGGGCTGAAAATAAGCTTTGTCTCGTCGTTGTAGGCCGTAGTATAATAATAATAATAACTATAATAATAATATGACAATACAGGGATAGGGATATAATAGACCTTCTGTACCACACCCGCACGTGTAAATCGCGTGAAATAAATCTAGAGTACACCTTGACCCCCTTAAGCGCATTATATGACATTGATGAATTTTACAGCTTAATTTGGTTCCTTTATAACCTTAAGCCGTTTGCAAACTATCTCAGTAATGTAATAAATGGAATTGTATTGCGTCTTACAGCAATAGATGGACCTGTGAGATTCCGTTGCCATGGTAACCGGCTTGCATTCTTTCGTTATTGTCTTAAATGAAATTAGTTTTCTGGAAATATCTCAAAAACTGTTGGTTTTAGGGCCTTAAAATGTGGTTTTCGGGGGCACACTAGGGCCCGCGAGTTTCGTTTCTCACATTGAGGGGCTGAAAATGAGTTTTGTCTCGCTCGTCTACGCCTATTTCAGCAAGAATTTTTAAGGGGATATGCCCCCTTTTATGAGAGGTACAGAGAAGAGTTACATCAATGATTAGTATCGTGCCTCTGAAGGATATCTGTACCAAATTTTACGTTGATCCACCCAGCCGTTCTCGAGTTATAAGGGAACATCCACTTTGTCCACAGACAGACAAACAGACAGACATACAAACAGACAGACAAAAAATTTATTTTCGCGCACATCCGTCATAAAACAGTCTAAAACGCGTAAATAACGCAAATTTCCGTAGAAATTCATTAAAAAAAAACAGACAAACTTTCATTCTTATAGAGACTAGCTGTACCCGGCATGCGTTGCAATGCCAATCAAAGAAAGTGTTGGCATTGTAACTTTGTATGTTGAAGTGCTTTTGGATTCCCAATATTGTTTTTCTTTTTCCGTTAACCACCTCTAAACTATTGTAAAATTGATTTAATATCTCAAAATAATCATGGGAGCTTGCTCAACAACTCACCAAATTTTCATCGCAATGAAATGAATGGTATATGAACGCATACGGGACTTTGTTGAAACGATACGAGCGCCGTCACCCATTTGCTGAATATACTCGTACGCTACCTATTGTAAAATGGATTTACTAAGTGAAAACTTTCCCTGGCGTGTACACAACAACTCATGAAAATTTCATCGCAATCGGATGAATGGCATATGAACGCATATGGGTTTTTGCTTAAACGATTCGCGCGACGACACTCATTTGTTGAATCTACTTGTGCACCACCCACTGAAAAACGGATTTACTAATTCATACACCTTCGCAGGACTGTGCTCAACTCCCCAATGCTTTATGATAATCGGATGAATGTTATATGAACGCATACGGGACATTGTTGAAACGCTTCGCGTGCCTTCGCTCATATGTTGAATCTACTTGAGCGCTACCTATTGTAAAATGGATTAAGTAAGCCTGAAACTTTCCCTGGAGTGTACACAATAACTCACCCAAATTTAGTCGCTATCAGACGAATGGTGTATGAACGTATACAAAACTATGTAGAAACATTTCACGCGTCGTCGCTCGTTTGTTTAATCTACTTGTGCGATACCTATTGTAAAGTGAATTTACTAACCCAGAAACATTCCCTGAAGTGTACACAACATCTCACCCAAGTTTCATCGCTATCAGACGAATAGTATATGAACGCAAACGGGACATTGTTGAAACGCTTCGCGCATCGTCGCTCATTTGTTGAATCTAGTCGTGCGCTACCTGTTGTAAAATGGATTTACTAAGCCAGACACCTTGCCTGTAGTGTACACAACCTCTCACCCAAGTTTCATCGCTATCGGACGAATGGTATGTGAACGCATACATGACTTTGTTGAAACGCTTCGCCCGTCGTCACTCATTTGTTGAATCTACTCGTGCGCTACCTATTGTTAAGTCGATTTACTAAACCAGAAACCTTCCCTGAGGGGTACACAACATCTCACCCAAGTTTCATCACTATCAGACGAATAGTATATGAAGGCATACGGGACTTTGTTGAAACGCTTCGCTCGTCGTCGCTCATTTGTTGAATTCACTCGTGCGCTACCTATTATAACATGGATTTACTAAGCCAGACACCTTGCCTGTAGTGTACACAACCTCTCACCCAAGTTTCATCGCGATCGGACGAATGGTATGTGAACGCATACTGGACTTTGTTAAAACGCTTCGCCCGTCGTCACACATTTGTTGAATCTACTCGTGCGTTACCTATTGTTAAGTAGATTAACTAAGCCAGAAACCTTCCATGAAGTGTACACAACATCTCACCCAAGTTTCATCAATATCAGACGAATAGTATGTGAACGCATACGGGACTTAGTTGAAACGCTTCGCTTGTCGTCGCTCATTTGTTGAATTTACTCGTGCGTTATCTATTATAACATGGATTTACTAAGCCATAAACCTGGCCTGTAGTGTACACAACCTCCCACCAAAGTTTAATCGCTTCGGCCGTCGTCGCTCATTTGTTGAAGCTGCACGTGCGCTACCTATTGTAAAAAGGATTTACTAAGTCAGAAACCTTTCCTGGTGTGTGCACAACAATACAACCAAAGTTTCATAGCAATCGGATGAATGGTATATGAACGCATACGGGACTTTGTTCAAGCGAATCGCGTGCCGTAACTCATTTGTTGAATCTACTCGTGCGCTACAACTTTCATATTTATTCACCTTTTAAACCTTCCCTGGACTTCCACAAATAATTCAAGACCAAAATTAGCCAAATCGGTTCAGCCGTTCTCGAGTTTTAGCGAGACTAACGAACAGCATTCATTTATATATATATATATATAGATAGAGATATGGATTGGACGAGACTTGTCAAAGTCGATTTGCTCGTAGAAAGATGGAACTTGGATCGTTTCACGCGTAGCAATGCAAGTTGTCCCACGTAGTGGGAACCACAAATCTCGCGTTTTAAGGCCCTAAAACGAACGGTTTTCGAGATATTGCAAGAAAGCTATACCCGCTCTGCGAAATTGATAAACGTTGTCATGCCAACGACATTTCACGAGGTCTCATTCTGCTTTCATTCAGTCTCTTTAAGAGATAATATTATTTGCATGAAGGAATAACAGACTGTTAAACAGATAGACGTCAGTGTCGAGACTTTCGTACGAACAGTGCCACCATCCGTATAAAATAAAAGACCCTAAAATATGGTCCCCTTAAGCGCATTGGATGTTGTGTTGAAATTTACATCCTAAAGTGATTCCGGGATATTCTTATAGCCATTTGCAAATTTTCAACGAAATCTGTTGATCCGTTTTCAATTGATGGAGGAACAGACAGACAGAAGGACAAAAGTACAATTTTATATATAGGGATATATACTTAAAACACCACATATTTCAACACTCGAATACCGCGATTAATGTTCGTTGACCTTGATCCTCGGTAGAGACTATTGTTGAGTAGGACAAAGAGTTATAACAATACCCATGCATTTAGGAGAAAGTAGGCTATATGTTCTTTACTGAACATATTGTTCAAATCTTCTTCAATTACGACGAACCATATGGGTTTGGATTTGTATCTGTTCAGTAAGTTGAAAATCTGTTTAGTTAGCCTATTGTTGTCCATTCTGTAAATGTGCCCAAAAATGTAGTCTTCTCTTCCTCATTACGTCAGCTAGTTTTTCAATTTTCAAATATAGCTCTCTGTTAGGTCTTAACCTATATTCAGCATTATTATTTTTCCTTTTAGCTCCCAGTATTTTTCTCAAAATGATTCTTTCGACCTTCTCTATTTTTTTTCTAGATCTCCAATTCCTTTTAGTTTAAGTGTTTCTACCACATACAGAGTTTCGTTTCTGACCTCTGTTTGGTAGTGTCTTAATTTCGTGTTCCAGGACAATTTTCAGTCGGTCAACACTGTTAATAAGGCAGCACTGAGCAATGGTTTCAAAGCTTTCTGTACTCACGTTGTTAGTTATAGTATTGAACATCTCATAGTTCTAAAGACATACTCGTGGCAAAGTGAAATGGATTATTGCAGTGCTATTTAAGTTTCGTCATCGTATTTCATGTTGAGATAACAAGATATCACAGCTCGCAATCTGAAATAAGATGAGCTCGCGAGAAGGAGCTATCACAGATAAGAGAAGATAACAAGTAATGTTCAAGGGAAGACGAGCTAACGTTTACTCGTATCTCCTTCACATCCGCCTACGTCTTGAGAAAGCAGAATGTGATTGAAAACGAAGAATACAAAAGTCCCATGAATAGGAGTTCTTTTAAAGTATACAGGTGATATCTGAGTGGAATGAAAACAGATATCGCATCGCTTAAAGAGAGTGCTGTGTAGGTGATTGATTTACTTGTCAGTGCGTGAGACAAGATTCACATCAGCATATTCTCATATTCCAGAACAAAATCTATTGGAAATTCAAAGCTTGAGAAGGCTGAAATACCATTACCATATAAAGCAAATGGAGTAATAACGATGCACGCTAAGGAGACGGATATATAAGATGGACTGTAAGCTGATGAAGTGTACGCACAGTTGACATATTGATAAAGGGAAGATGATATCGCCATGTTATATTCATAACTTAGTTACGGAATAGTTATTAATAAGAATTATATAACCGCCTGAATCAATACTATAAATAAATTAACTATTAAAGTTGTTCTTGGTACATGTTTCGGGGATTAATCAACAAGTTTATCCCCTTCATCAGCCAATTGTAAAGCATTAACATATTGAAAACGTAATTAAGCGTAGCAATGAAAATCTGAAAGGTTATTTAACCTAATATGGTGCACCATTTATATAGGTTATAAAAATTAAAATATAGAACAAAATGAAATAGTTGGTGACGGAGATAGTATTCAGTCTGCAGATGCTAATGAAGATGTATGAAAACCAGTAGACAGTGCATTCACAGTCCCGTAAGGAGCAAAGGTCAATTAGCTTGAGATGACAAACGTGGAATTCAAATACTTCTCCAATCCGTGTATAATCAATGAAGAAGCCTTTTATGCTTAAAGATCCATAAGCCAATCAAAGCAGCATCAAGTTAACACGACGTGGTAGGAAAATACTTCTCTTGGTAATGAGGCTAGCTCAAGGTATATGTTTCAGGTTAAGTCAATGTTTCGATTTGAAAATGATTTGTCTATTGTTATGAAAGGAAGGTTCAAGGACAAGGACTGTAGAGGAGGACCAGGGTTAGAATATGTTAAACAGATTGCCTTGGATGTAGGATGTTCATGGTGATATTTGTTTTTAAAGGGGCCTAACATCTAGGTTATCGGCCCCTAATGGTTTGGGTGATAGCGAAAATAAAGACGATCAAATGAAACTTACAACTAAAACTAACTACTCCCTTACAAAGTAGAAGAGGGGATGGGAAATAAAAAGGAGAAGAATGTGAATAAAAGACTGGAAGAAAGGAAATGCCGTCAACCCTCGAAGAATGAGAATTGAGGGACATGGAATGTAGGAGAGCCAAGAAAGGCGGGGAGAAACGGGAAAGAGGAGAGGGTTCACCCCAAAGACAATGGAAAAAGGGGGAAAACTTGAACCAACTCAGGAATCCCTCGGGGTCGCCAAATCCCGAGCTCACCAGCCGTGAGCCCTTGAGTGTGTAGCAATATCCAGGGTGCACCAGAATTGGTGGAGCTACATGCAACCTGCGTCCTTGAAGGCCTTGTGCAGAAGGCAGGAGAAATCATAGAAAGAAAATGAAGGCTGACCCTCAAAGAATGAGGGTATCAGGAAACATGAGAAAAGGACCAATGAAGGCGGGAAAGTGAAGGACTCCCTAGGCCTCGCATACCCTAATACCACCGGGGTCGGAAAAGAACAAGAGTTGACCAAGGGAGGTCGATAGGAAAGATGACAGAGAGAAGCCCGGGACAAGTAAGTGGAAGTAATGCTGAACTCAGCTGGGGCCCCGTGGTCGCCAAACACGTCTCACTAGTCAAGAGCCCCTGTGGGAACCTCGGATGTAAGATGTGATAGCTATGTAAAGGTGTGGAAAACTGCATCAAACCAGTGAAAGGATTGAAGACTCAAACAAAACACAAGATTACTAATAAACTTTTCTCTTTATTTGCCATTCTGATGGAGGTTAAGATAAGAGACATTAGTTTTAGGAACACTGAACGTGTCAACACACACCCGTGTACTGTTTGTGTCACAGTTTGCCTTATTATGCTTTACTATAGTCAGAGCAGTGATACGGCTTGCCACGGTGGGTGAGTGGTTATCGTGCATGACTACAAACCCCAAGCTTGCAGGTTCGCTCTTGGCCTTGGTAAGTGATTTCTGAAAGGCGACACAAATCACGGCACGCATGTCATACGTTGTCGGCATGTTAAAGAACCCATTTGGATTCAGTAGGTCGTGTTCATGATGGCAAAATTAATCTCGGGATTTTTCGACAACACGAAGTTCCTCTGTTCTCTACTACAAAGCACTATAGTGTCTAAGAGCTTAGATATCTAACCTCCTTGACTTTCATAGCGCTTCAAGAAACCACAAAATTCTGGGCGCAAATAACAAAGCTTGCACCCGGCACCCGAGGCCATACGATATTATTATTATTATTATTATTACTATTATTATTATTATTATTATTATTATTATTATTATTATTATTATTATTATTATTATTATTATAGCAGTGATATGAGCTTAATCATATTTAACAGCATCCATATCGGAATTTATTCTAAAATAAATTAATTAATACATTTAATAACCTTAATCAATAAAATTGAATTAATAGTCTATAATTATAATTAATTAAATACCAGTTTCGGTCATATTATTGCCTTCTTCACTAATCCTTTTTTTCCTTTTAATTTTCATTGGAGCGGAGGATAATACAGCAAATATTCCAAATTATGCTTCACTCCGCAAAGAGCTTTTATTCATCTCCTAGAAAGACCATCTCAAGGAACTTTTTAAAGAAAAATAGTTGAGTCCATTTATAGGAAGATACAAACACCGAATAATTTGAATATACTTGTATGTCAGTTTCACAAAAGTATTTTTATATTGTCATCAAATTAAAGCCTACATTTGTGACAGATCTATCTTTTAAATATTTTTTATTAAAAACATTAACAATTAAAGCGTGAAAATAAAATATAAATCTAGAAATTAAAAACATAAATAAAATTTTAATATTAAAGAAATATAAACATTAAAATACTAAACATAACTATAAACAAGAAGTTCCGTAACGAACTAAAGAGCCTACTTTTCTTAAAATTAAATTTCATGCCATTGATTAATCTACAGTATATGAACCTATCTAGAATAATGACGAAATTAAGTTGGTAATATCGAATTGTCTAATTAGTTCGACATATACCTGGTATAATATATGCTAATAGAGCATTACAGTTGGCAGCCCTGGTGACTGAATATATTCTTAGTTCCATCTTTTAAGGTTCAGAATTTAAAAAAATTGGTTGAAGTCCAATGGACGTTACATGCAGTTAGACATTGGATCTATCAGCACGCGTAAAAGCATGTAACCAACAATGTCATGCGTGTGCTGGTCAGAAATTGCCTAATCTGAAATATTATGATATCGTGTTGTGCCAATTTTGGACGAAATCCATGTATTAGTATAGAAGTTACATGAATTTTAAAATTGGACCTATCAGCGGGCATAGAATCATGTTGGCAGCACTGACTTATATTAATTATTCCAAATTAATCTAGAATGGCAGGTGCTATACGTGTGCAAAGTATAGGGCTGTTGGCTTGCATACTTCCTGATATATTGATATTAGGTTTAAAAAAATATAGACAGCATTTACTAACAGTTAGCAGCCCTGATTGCTCTTAAGAATACGTATAGTCATATATGTTATGTTACACATAGCACATACGAAATTTGGTTGAAATCCAACTGATAGTATAGAAGTTACATATATTTAAAAATTGGCCCTATCAGCAGGCTTAGAATCATGTTGGTAGAACTGAAGTATATAAGTTACTCCAAATTAATCTAAAATGTCATGTACTATTACATGTGCATAGTTTAAAGCTGTCGGCTTGCATACTTTCTGTTATATTGGTATTTGGATAAAAGAATAGAGAGAGCAATTATTAACAGTTGGCAGCCCTGGTAACTCTTACGTATACGCTCTGCCATATCTGTTTATGTACACATATTACATACAAAATTTGGTTGAAATCCAATTGATAGTGTAGAAGTTATAGGCATTTAAAAATTGGACTTATCAGAAGGCTTAACATTATTTTGGCAACACTGTCATATATGGCCTCCTGGAAATTAATCTGAAATAGTGTTATCTACATGTGTGCCAATTTTGGAATAGCTCCCATGCATACCTTCCATGATATCCAACATGGAGCTCAAATTTCTAGTGCTTTTTTTCAGCAGTTGGTAGCACTGACATCATTTTCATGTATGGACGTGAGATATTCCGGTATACATCTTTACTCATACTAAATTTGGTTTCGATATCTGCAGCCGTTTAGGAGATGATAGGGTGGGGGGGGGGGGGGTACACACACAGCCAGCCAGCCAGACAGACAAACAGACAGACAGACACACATTTTCCCAGATCGATCTCATAAGTCTACTTTTTCCTCATTTTTGCAAAATGTGAAAAGTAGGCTAAAAATTATGGAAATAATTGTAAGAATCAAATCGAAATTAGTTAATTAATTAATTCAATAAAATGTCAAAATTAAATCAATAAGAACATAAATTGAAAATTAACAAGAAGTTCCGTGAAGAACTATACAGCCTACTTTTCATGCCAATGATTATTCTACAGTATATGAACGTATCTAGAATAATGACAAAATTAAGTTGGTAATATCGAAATATCAAATTAGTTCAAAATATACCTGGTATAATGTAGCCTAATAGAGCACTACAGTTGGCAGCCCTGGTGACTGAATATATTCTTAGTTCCATCTCTTAAGGTACAGAATACAAAATTAGGTTGAAGTCCAATGGACGTTACATGCAGTTAGACACTGGATCTATCAGCACGCGTAAAAGCATGTTGCCAACAATACCATGCGTGTGCTGGTCAGAAATAATCTGAAATATTATGATATCTTGTTGTGCCAATTTTGGATGAAATCCATGTGTTAGTACAGAAGTTACATGTATTTTAAAATTGGACATATCAGCAGGCATAGAATCGTGTTGGCAGCACTGCCTTGTATTAATTACTCCAAATTAATGTACAATGTCAGGTGCTATACGTGTGCAAAGTATAGAGCTGTTGGCTTGCATACTTTCTGATATATTGATATTAGGGTAAAAAAATATAGACAGCATTTATTCACAGTTGGCAGCCCTGATTGCTCTTAACAATACTTACAGTCATATCTGTTATGGTACACATAGCACATACGAAATTTGGTTGAAATCCAACTAATAGTATCGAAGTTACATGTATTTAAAAATTGGTACTATCAGCAGGCTTATAATCATGTTGGTAGAACTGACGTATATAAGTTACTCCAAATTAATGTAAAATGTCAGAATATACGTGTGCATAGTTTAAAGCTGTTGGCTTGCATACTTTCTGATATATTGGCATTTGGATAAAAAGAGAGAGCAATTATTAACAGTTGGCAGCCCAGGTGGCTCCTAAGAATACGCTCAATCATTTATATTTATGTACAGATATTACATACAAAATTTGGTTGAAATCCAATTGATAGTGTAGAAGTTATATGCATTTAAACATTGGACCTATCAGAAGGCTTAAAATTATTTTGGCAACACTGTCTTTGTTGGCCTCCTGGAAATTAAACTGAAATAGTATTATCTGCATGTGAACCAATTTTGGAATAGCTCCCATGCATACTTTGCGAGATATCAAACATGGAGCTCAAATTTCTAGTGCGTTTTTTCAGCAGTTGGTAGCACTGACATCATTTTCAAATATGGACGTGATATATTCCCGTGCACATCTTTACTCATACTAAATTTGGTTTTGATTGCTGCAGCCGTTTAGGAGTTGATGGGGGGGGGGGGGGACACACACACAGCCAGACAGACAGACACACATTTTCCCGGATCGATCTTATAAGTCTACTTTTTCCTCATTTTTGCAAAATGTGAAAAGTAGGCTAAACATAAATATACGAGTACAACCTTTAAAATTAAAGAAAAAATTAAATTATTGATAGTTATAATAATTAAAATAAATTAAAATGTAAAAACTCATACAAATAAAATAAAATAGTTTTGCGCTATAAAGGGTTAAGACTGCAAGTTCAAATACCGTGGCTTCAATTCCCGGCTCTGTCACGCAAGTTAATTCTGGTCTGAGGGCTAGAATAGGGTACACTTAGCCTCCTCAGGCAAAACTGAGAAGAGATGGGGTTGATTCTCACTTAAGCTTTCTGAGAAGTGTTTTTCCATAAGTCACAATTTCTTCGCCTTACAAATGCCGGGAAGGCCACGGCCGCATTCCCAATAATCCTATCATCAATAACAAACACATACACTAATACAGCCATCACAATAACACACGTCACCAAACTTCCACACACACCCAAGTACACGTGGCTAGATGACCACTCTGTCCAAAGCCCTCAAAATAGAACAATAACAAAAAATTAATTTTGTTGTAATAGAGGGAGCGGCAAAAAGATCTGACGGTTTTTAATCACAACAACACAAACATTTTAAATGATACAAACTCTTTTATTACTTATAACAGCAAGGTGTACATGTCAATTAATGGAAAACATGAAATAACAATAGATTTTAACTTTTAAGATTTGAAGATAACGTCTTTCAAATGATGCCCATCTTATGCCATGCATTCTTCCAGTCTTGCACTGAAGCTGTCAAACGTCTTCTCAAACATGTCATTAGATTACGGATGAAAATGCAAATCAAAACGCAATATTCGTCTCACTGTTCGATCAGACATTTGCAAAGCAACAGCTTGTTTACGAGCCGGCCGCCGTGGACTGGTTTCCACAGCTCGTCTCACTCGCTCAACATTTTCTGGTGTCCTGGCGGACCTTGGACGGCCTGTCGACGTACGTTTTAAGGCTGAACCTGTAGCTCTAAAATTACTCACCAATAACAAAATTGTGTTACGAGATGGAACGCGTCCTCTTCGACCCACATTAAAGTGTTGACGGAACTGACGCTGACAACGACAGAAACCGTCAGATCTTTTTGCCGCATGGCAAAAGATAGGCATCATTTGAAAGACTTTATCTTCAAATCTTAAAAGTTAAAATCTATTGTTCTTTCGTGTTTTCCATTAATTGACATGTACACCTTGCTGTTTTAAGTAACTAGCTGAAGTACCCGAGCTTCGCTACGCGTCATAAATAAATTAAAATGTGGAGGTGACAGTTAAAACAAGGGATAGGCGAGGTGCTGCGCAGAGGGAGATTAAGGATGGAACATTATGTCCAACTACAACGCTCGGCGTTGACCGTGTTTTATAGCACAAATTTAGGTTTTACTCGCTAACCGTTGGAGATACCTTTCGGATAGAAAATGTAATTTTAAACCTCGTATATGCCATCAAAAGTTTGCTATTTCTTAGCGTTCTCTTTTTATTTCAAATGGAAATATGAGTTTGAAACCAAAGGGTGTAGTGACGTCACTAAAATGGTCGCCATCTTTAAATAGTGCAAAGTTTTGAAATCAAAAGTAACCTATATGTTAACCAGGCAAATCAGCTACTTCCATGTAAAATTCATGTATATCGGACCAGTGGTACTTGCGTGATTGAGTAATACACAGACACACACCATCTCATTTTTAGCCTCGCTTCGCTCGCGTCATGAAATGCAGTTTTAACCCCGTTAACACCCCTTTAGAACCTGAATATCCAAAAATCCCTCCTTAGTAGACGTTTTCGACACACAACAAACATATCCCCAAAATATCATTCTTCTAACTTTAATAGTTTTGGTTAGTCGATGAGAGTGAACATCCAAAAATCCTTCCTTAGTGGACGTTTTTCTTCCTGAATTTCACCCCTCCCCATAGGCCCCTTAAATTGCATTTATGAAAAAACGGTCGAACATCTATTTATTTATTTATTTATTTATTTATTTATTTATTTATTTATTTATTTATTTATTTATTTATTTATTTATTTATTTATTTATTTATTTATTTATTTATTTATTTATTTATTTATTTTTAAGCTGATTGATTTCCTCCGAGTTTCAAACTCCTCGACTATGTCGTTTAAAAGATACACGCTCCGTTAGGAATCTTTCAACCCCCACTTTTCATCCCTTTAACCTCATAATATACACTACATCGAAAAACCATTAGACATGTGTCAGCTTATTTTTAATGATTAGTATATATGCCAAGTATCACATCCCCAAATGAAACCACTCGTCAGATATTGTTATTCAATGAAATGCACGTTTACCCCCCTAACACATCTTTAGAACCTGAATATCCAAAACTCTTTCCTTAGTGGACGTTTTCGACATACAACGAACATATCCCCAACATTTCATGTTTCTAATTTCAATAATTTTGGCTGGGCGATGATGAGTGAGTGAGTCAGTCTGGACATTTTTTTCATTTATTTTTGATAATTTCACCCCTCCCAATGAACCCCTTAAATTGCATTTATGAAACAAACGGTCGAACACCTATTTACCTATTTAAAGCTGTTTTCCCCCTGATTTTGATGAGTGACTAAGTGAGTCAATCATTTAGGACACTTTCATTCCTGTTCCCCCCGCCCCAGAATGTTACCCCTCTCCAAGGGCTCCTTAAATTGGATTTATGAAAAAAAAAGGTCGATCACCTATTTACTTGTATTTTAAGCTGTTTTTTCCCGCCGAATTTCATATTTTTCGCCTATGTCGTTTCAGAGATACTCGCTCCGTTAAGAATCCCTCAATCCCCAATTTTCACCCCTTTCACCTCATAATATACACCACATCGATAAACCCTTAGACATATGTCTGATTATTTTTAATGATTAGTTTCTATACCGAATATCACATCCCCAAAGAAACAAATCATGTGATATCGTTATTCAATGAAATGCACGTTTACCCCTTAACACCTCTTTAAAACCCGAATAAACAAAAATCATTCCTTTGTTGACGTTTTCGACATACAACGAACATATTCCCAAAATTTCATGTTTCCAACATTAATAGTTTTCGCTGGGCGTGAAGAGTGAGTGAGTCAGACAGGACATCTTCTTTCAATTATTTTTACCAGAATTTCACCCTTCCCCATGGGCCCCTTAAATTGGATTGATGAAAAAACTCTTGAACTCCTATTAACTTATTTTTAAGCTGTCTTTTTCCCCCGAGTTTGATGAGTGAGTGAGTTAGTCAGTCAGTTAGGACACTTTCTCTCATTTTTCCCCATAATTTCACCCCACCCCATTGGCCCCTTAAATTAATTTATGAAAATACGGTCGAACACCGATTTACTTATTTCTTTAAGTGATTTTTTCGCTGAGTTTCAAATTTCTCGCCTATGTCATTTAAGAGATAGGCCTACACGCTCCGTTAGGAATCCTTCAACCCCCACCATTCACCCCTTTCACCTCATAATAATACACCACTTCGAAAATCCCTTAGACATATGTCTGCTTATTTTTAATGATTAGTTTATATGCCGAGTATCACATCCACAAATGAAATTACTTGTGAGATATTGTTATTCAATGAAATGCAGGTTTAACCCCCTTAAGACCCCTTTAGAGCCTGAATATCCAAAAATCCTCCCTTAGTGTACGGTTTTGATATACAACGAACATATCCCCAAAATGCCATGTTTCCAACTTCAAAATTATTGGCTGGGCGATGATGAGTGAGTGAGTCAGGACATTTTCTTTCATTTGTTTTTCTTCAGAAGTTCACCCCACCCGATGAACCTCTTCAATTTGATTGATCAAAAAAAAAATGTCGAATAGTTATTTACTTACTTTAAAGCAGTTTTTCCCCCTGAGTTTGATGAGTGAGTCAGTCGGTCAATCAGTTAGGACACTTTCTTTCCTGTCTCCCCCCCCCCAAGAATTTCACCCCTCCCCAAGGGCCCCTTAAATTGGATTTATGAAAAAACGGTCAAACACATATTTACTTATTTTTTATGCTGATTTTTTCCGCTGAGTTTCAAACACCTCGCTTATGTCGTTTAAGAGATACACGCTCCGTTAGGAATCTTTTAATCCTCACTTTTCACCCCTTTCACCTCATAATATACACCACATCGAAAAACCCTCAGACACATGTCTTTTTTATTATTAATGATGAGTTTATATGCCGAGTATCACATCCCCCAATGAAACCAATCGGGAGTTATTGTTATTCAATGAAATGCAGGTCTACCTCCTTAACACCCATTTAGAACCTGAATATCCAAAAATCCTCTCTTAGAGGGCATTTGCGGCCCTTGAGGAAGCTGCATACCAAATTTCATTCCAATCCGTTCGGTGGTTTCTGAGATTTCGTGATGAATGAATGAGTGAGTGAGTGGTATTTGACAAAGTAGATAGGGTCAAGTCTTTGTTATGCTAAATTCGGTTGACAGTGCTGTGTGAGCAGTTGAGTAACTAACGGGATTTCAAGTAAAGATCCTCATTTTCTATACGGGTAGTGCAGAGAAAAACTGGTATCCAGTCGGCCGTGTCTCGACTTGAGCTATGTTGCCATGGAAAGTATCTGCCTTACCATTCCTTCATGAGTATATTTTATGATTTGATTAGCCTGTGCTTGAGTGCAAAAGGGCCGAAATCAGAAGAATGAGAAAGACTATCGAAAATTCATGTAGCCAGCGGTTCCTTCTGGATCCTGAACTATGCGTATGCAAAATTTGGTGGAGATTGGTGGAACGGTGTAGATTTATATACGGAACAGACCCACCCACCCACATACATACATACAGACTTTCACTTTTATATATAAGACTAGCAGAAGTACCCGTTCTTCGAACGGTGTTCGGTGTTAACACCAGACATAATAATAATAATAATAATAATAATAATAATAATAATAATAATAATAATAATAATAATAATGTTATTGGTGTTACGTCCCTTTTAAGTACTGTTGCTTTTAGAGACGCACCATACATTATCAATTGAGCTACTGTTGCAATGGTTAGCGGCTTGTCATTCCTTCATAAGTTTATCAAATCGAGGTTAGTTTTCTGGGAATATCACACACACTGTTAATTTAAGGGCCTTATAATGTGGTTTTCGGAGACCCTTTATAGACTCGCGAATTTTGTGTCTCACATTGAGAAGTGCAACATATGCTTTGGTCGTCCATCTAGGATAATTTTTATATTTCGCCTATTTTAGCATGCATTTTGAGAAATTTTTCCCTATATCCACCCTTCTACTGTATGAAATGTACGGTGTAGAGTTTTATAAATGTTTGGTGTATTGACTCATATTTACCATACCTAATTTTACGATGCACCAAGCATCCGAACATGAGTTATAGGCGTACATAAGGATACACAGAAAGACAGACAGACAGACAATACTATTGTCTGCAACATATCACCCAGAAATCCAAATATAGGTATATCGACCTCACAGTATCAAAGAAAATCATCCTTACGATGAACCCGTATGTCGACAACAAAAAAAAAAAAAAAAAAGATTAGTTGAAATGTGCTCTCAAACTAAATTCACCTAACGTGTACTTCCTGACATGAAATAGAATTGAAAGCCTTGTAGATGAAACGCAATACACGTCACATAAAAACTGACCCTCTACGTTGTGTTGGGTCCCCGTACACAGGAAGACCTCTATCATAAATTATAAAAGCTTGTGGTGCATGAAAATTCAGGTTCTTTAGTCTCAAATGGCCCAAATTCCTAAAAGCCGCAAAAAAACTGATTTAATTCAGGAATTTTTGAAAATAATGTTGTTGTTTGCAGATATAATTGACCTTCTGTACTATATGTCGCACGTGAAAATTGCATGAAAAAATCCTAGGTTACCCCTTGACCCCCTTAATTGCATTGATGAATTATACAGTCTACGTTTGTTCCGTGATAACCTTATATTTGCAAACTTTCATAGAAATGTAATAAATGTAATAAATGTAATAAATTGCTTCTTACTGAAATAGATGGAAAGTTGGATGCCACCCCTTGAGATAATGTTGTCATGTTTACCGATTTGCATTCCTTCATTAGTTTTTTTAATTAAATTTAATTAGTTTTCTGGGAATGTTTCAGAAACTGTTGGTTTTAGAGCCTTATAATGTAGTTTTCGAGGACCCTCGAGTTTTATTTCTGGCACCGAGGGGCTTTGTCTCGTCGTTGTACGCCATAATATAATACTACTAATAATAATATAATATAGGGATAGGAATATAATAGACCTGCCATACCACACCCGCAGATGTAAATCGCGTGAAAAAATTCTAGACTACCCCTTGACCCCCTTGGAAAAGGGGTGAGTAGTTAGCACCCCAACTGGGAAAAGGGGGATTGGGATTCGGGCACACAGTGAAATTTAAATAGAGCGATGAGGAAGAGACCAAATATTGATAACCAAGGTTTGATACATTTATTTGATTTGTGAAGTAATAACAAACATTTTCATTTAGAAGAATAATTAAAAGAAGCTAATAAAAAATGCAAGGTTTCTCCAGGAAACTTAGAATAAAGAAGAATTATAATAAAAATGCATAAAAAGGCCATATAACGGCGATTAAAAAAGTATGTTTAAGAAAAATATCTAAAAACAAGCAAGAAGCAAGAAAAAAGGCTTAGCCTTAAAAAATGTATAAACCAAGTGAAGGAAGTTCACGTTACCAATAATTCGATACTTTTGTACTTAGTATTTGGCCCGCAGGAAGCGGGTTGTGATCCAAACGAAGGCTTCCTCTAAGCTGCCTCAGCATGCGTTCCGAGAAAGATGGATGGTGGCTCCATTGGCGAATTGCACCCCGCAGGAACAGACCTCTTGGTAATGATCTGTCCGGCGGTTTACAATCAATTGTAGTTTCTCATCGCCAAGTTGTAGTGAGCTAGCGGGCTGACTTAGTTGCTGAGGTGAAGGTCGTTGACTCATGCCGCGCCCAGCATGACAGAGTCCGAGTGATGAAGCATGCCGCCTGGCAAGGTTCCAGCCACTCGATGTTTACTAACAGGGCCTTCCCAAGAAGGGCCTTGCTGTGGAACGGCAGGCAGCCGTGGTCAGACTGGTTCAAGCAGGTAGATGTAGACAAGGCCGCAGAACGGCGAAGCGGAGAATTTATAGTGGAAATGACGACAGCGCGTCGAACAATCCAGAATGAAGGCGGGGCGTCAAACAGCCAATCAGCGCACAGCCCCAAGCACATTGCGACGGTTGCCGCTGAGATGAGCACAGTACCTCATGAAAAAGTGCGACAGTATGGTGCGTCTAGAAAGACACTTCAGAAAAAGGTGAGTTGACAAGAATAATAAAGAACAATAATTCAAAAGAAACATGAGTTAAGTAAATAATCAGAACACCGTGTTCATACTGCAATTATAACGGAAAAAATAATGGGGCAAAATTGAACGAGTGTTTCAAACCGTGCGGGAAACATAGCCACAAAAAACATTCGCAAAAGCGAACATGCTGGGAGGGGCGAGAAAAAATTGCAGTAAGAAGGCGCAGAAGTTAGGTCTCGCGTGGCAAAGGAGCAATCATAGAGATTGGCCTGAGAAACTGGCCAGCAGAAGTCTGCAGTTTTACCACGCGAATCCTACCATCTCTGCCAGGAAAGCACTCAACAATCCTACCCAAATTCCAGACAAGAGGGGGACTAGGGTCTTTCAAAAGGACCAGGTCCCCAATCTGAAGGTTAGAGCAGGAAACACGCCATTTGCCACGCTGCTGAAGCAAACCGAGGTATTCCAACCTCCAGCGGCGCCAAAAATTGTTGCGCAAACTTTCAATTTTGCGCCAAGAAATGGCTAAAGAAGATGGAGAATTAGAATATAATAAAGATGGGGAGGCAGTCAATGGACCACCGATAAGAAAATGGCCCGGCGTTAATGGTAGAAGATCTGAAGGGTCATTAGATAAGGGTGATAAAGGACGAGAATTAATTATGCCCTCAACAAAAATAATTAAGGAGTTAAACTCTTCATGAGATAGGGGGGTGTGGCCACAAACACGTCTAAGGTGTTTCTTGGTGAGTTTCACACAAGACTCCCACCGTCCACCTTGATGGGGCGCATAAGGGGGGATGAAGTGCCACTTGAAATTTCTCTGGTGAGCATAATCAGTAATTCTTTCCAGCGCTGCATTTTGAGTAAGAGCTCTCTTAATTTGCTCAGAAGCTCCGATAAAATTTTTAGCATTGTCGGAGAATACTTCTGAAGGAAGCCCTCGGCGAGCAGAAAATCTGGCAAAAGCTGCCAAAAAATAAGCAGTAGAGGCGTTGGTAACTAGTTCTAAGTGTACCGCTCCGGTGACCATACATACAAACAGCGAAATATAGAGTTTTCCACAAATACATCTTTTGGCCTCAGGAGAATTTTTTCTGTAAACAAAAGGCCCGGAATAATCCACCCCCGTAAAGGCAAAAGGTCTAGCAGGCGCAGATCTAAAGTTGGGAAGATCACCCATGAGCTGAGTGGTAATTTTAGGGTTGGACTTAAAACATGGAATGCACTTCCGGATAACAGAGGTAACTTCATGGACTCCGTTTATGGGCCAATACCTTTCCCGAATGATGGAAAGTAATGTACGGGTTCCAGCATGAAGATGCTGGTAATGATACTGACGAATGATTAGAGAAGTGACATGATGCTTTGAAGGAAGAATAATTGGGTGTTTTTTATCCTCAGAAAGATCAGCCAAAGATAAACGTCCTCCCACTCTTAATAAACCATCAGCATCCAAAAAGGGGGCGAGTGAGGATAGCCTACTCGATTTATTGAGGGATTGACCTTGAGACAACACCTGACATTCTTCAGAGAATATTTCTTGTTGAGTAAGCCATAAGATTTTTGTAGTGGCTAAACCTAATTCAGAAAGGGTTAAATATGGCTTTGGAAAAAGAGGTTGTTCTACCACAAAATATTTCCATCGAAGGAGATAAGCCATAACCCTCACCAATTTATGAAAAGAGGAATATCACTGCAAAAGAAGGGGAGAGTCAGAAGCTAAAAGAGAAGATCCAGTAATCTTACCAACATCTGGCAAGTCTGATAATTCCGGAAGAGGAAAATTTGGCCAAGCGGAAGGTTCTTGTAGAAGCCAAGAAGGACCGTGCCAGTATAATGTCAGGTTAGCCAACATAAGAGGGGAACATCCCCGAGAGATGACATCTGCAGGATTCTCCTTGCCAGATACATGATGCCATTGTTCAAAGTTAGACAATTGTTGAATTTTGGACACTCTATTAGCTACAAACACCTGCCAATGCGAGGAGGGTTTGGCAATCCATGCCAACGTGATGGCTGAGTCACTCCAAAAGTAAGTTTTGCTAAATCGGATTTTCAAAGATTGGTGGATTTTGACCGATAATTCAACCGCCAGAAGAGCAGCACAAAGTTCCAGTCGTGGCAAGGATAAGGATTTAAGAGGAGCCACCTTTGACTTAGCGCAAATTAAATTGGAAAAGAAATATGACTGGTCAAAATTGCGGCAAACAATATACGCACAACACCCATAAGCTTTCAATGAGCTATCGGCAAAGATGTGAAGTTCATATCCTCCACAGGAGGGAAAGGGAATAATCACTCGCGGGATAATGACATTGGAGAGATCTTCCAAGCTATTTCTATAAGAAATCCAATTTTTTTGCAACTCGGAAGGAACTGGTTCATCCCAACCAGTTTTCAAGGACCAAAGGTCTTGCATGAAAATTTTTTCGGTGACGATAATTGGCGCCAAAAATTGGAGAGGATCAAATATTTTTGCAATCTCAGACAAAATTTGCCGCTTAGTTTGCGGTTTGATGTCACTGAGATTAATTTTGAAAAAGAAAAAATCCTTTTGAGGACTCCAATAGATGCCTAGAGTTTTGATAGAATTATTTTCATGAAGAAGCTCTACTGAGTCGTTATAGGCTGAAGTTAATGGAAATTTAGAAAGGAATTCTTCCGAATTAGAGTTCCATTTGCACAAGGAAAATCCGCCTCCCAAAAGCAAAGCTGTCAAATCCTTAGAGACTTGCAGGGCTTCAGGCACTGACTCAAATGAATGAAGAAAATCGTCAACGTAGAATGATGATTTTAACACTTCAGAAGCCTTAGGAGAATACAACGGGCCATCCTGTTCAGCAAGTAATTTCAACGTACGTATGGCTAGAAAAGCAGAGGGCTTTAGTCCATAGGTTAAGGTTTTTAGCCGAAAAATCTTGACAGGTTTAGTAGGCTCGTCGCGCCAAAGAATTCTCTGAAGGTCGCACTGTTGTTGATCGACCAAAATCTGCCTATACATTTGCTTGATATCAGATATCACTGCGATAGGGAACAAGCGAAAATTCATTAAAACAGAAGAAATGTCAGATTGAATAGGGGGGCCTGATAATAATGTGTCATTCAGAGAAGTTCCATTGGCATCCAAAGCAGAGCCATTAAAGACCACCCTTATGTTTTCCTTTAAAATCTCATTCTTCCAAACTGGGTGATGATTGAGGTAAATGACTTCAGATGGGGTATAAGAAGCCTCATCTTTCTTGGTAACAACCTCCATGTGATCAAGTGCCTCATATTCCTCCATAAACGTGGAGTATTGAGCTTTAACAACAGGGTCACGTTTAAATTTGTTTTCCACAGCATAGAGTGCTCTAAGAGCCCTAGGGTGTGTTTCAAATAAAAGAGGTGGATTATCCACTCGGGGCATTGTTACAACAAATCTACCCTCTGAATTGCGTTTGGTTGTTTCACGAAACAGTTTTTCACACATTTCATTTTCAACCGAGGAAGGTGAAACTGAATCTATAGTTTCGATTTTCCAAAATCTTTCTAAGTTGTAATCAAGACTTGTATTGACAAAATGACATTGAGAGAAATTTTGAAACGACTTACGAGGGACCTGACCCGTTACTAACCAACCTAGCTTGGTATGATGAACAAACACTCCAGGTGATATTTTAACCTTAGAGCTAAGGAGACATTGCCAAAATACTTGGGCACTGAGAAGTATGTCTACCGGGGCGCTCGTATTAAATGTTGGGTCCGCCAACTGAATGTTATGAGGAAATTGCCACTTTCTAATTTCAAAAGAAGTACTAGGGGTATTACTGCCAATAGCATCAATGGCAAGGCAATTCAACTGAAATGTTGTGTTAGAATTAACAGCATCTTTGATGTGAACACGAACAAAATGCAAAGATTTAACATTGCTATTGTTAATACCGGTAACCTGAATTAATGTAGGTTGCTTGGGAAGACCAAGTTTCTTAATGAGACGCTCACTTATGAAGTCATGGGTGGCAGCATTATCCAATAGGGCACGTGCTTCAAGCCATCTACCAGAAGAGTCTTGAACTTTTATTAACACGGTTGATAGTAGCACCTGGGAACTACGAATTGAGCTAGAGCTCTGAGTATAAGATTGCGCATTAGCTCCTGGGGATGCATCTTTAGAACATCCAGGGGAAGGAGCCTGACGTGGCTTTTCGAACCTATGAAGCAAGGTATGATGTTGAGCCTTGCAATGGGAGCAAGTATTTTTAGATAAGCAATCAGGCACCATATGCCTAGTTGACAAACAGTTATAGCAATATCTTTTTTGAGCTATTAATTTGCGTCTTTCATCGGTAGAAAGGGCTTTAAAGGCAACGCAGGAATATAACCTGTGAGGTGCTTTACAGAGAATACAATCCGTTGAGTTATGCTGAACAGTAAAGACAGCAGATTTGTTTATTTTGGCACCGACTGGTTTCACAACATTAGATTTGTTATCTGCACTCCCTGACATATGACAGGCTACAGCTGACAAAACCTGACATCTATTATTCATAAACGTAAGCAATGAGCCATAAGTATATGAAGTGTCATTTGTTAGTTCCCTCTCCCATGCCTTTAAAGTTGATGAATCAAATTTAGAAGTAACCAAGTGAACTAAGAATAGATCCCAGTGCTCGACCGGTTGATTCAACCGTGCCAATGCTCTGACGTGTAGTTGGACCGTGTCACTTAAGGCTCGCAGTGTTGACAAGCTGTCAGCTCGCAATGCGGGCAGGTTAAATAAGGCTTGAATGTGCCTCTGTAAACATAATTTTTCATTGCCATAACGGCCTTTAAGAAGCTCGATAGCAATGTTATAGTTTTCTCCTGTTAAGGGAAGTTCTCTTATAAGTTGAAGGGGTGGCCCCTGCAAAATGGATTTTAAGTAATGAAATTTCTGAATTTCCGGAAGTGTGGCATTATTATGTACTAATGAACTGAACAATTCAAAGAATGATTGCCACATCTCTTCCTTTCCTGAAAAATGCGGAATTTCAATTTTAGGTAGCAATGGTTTGATACCATTCCCATGGTCGCTAATTCTTCCTTGAGTTTCCTCTACCTTCAACGCCAGGGTCAAAGTTCTTACTAATGCCACAGCCTGAGCGTGTGTATCAAAATAATTACTCTCTACTTCTTCCCTATCTGATTGATGTTCTGGACTTTTGATTTCAATTTCAAGTTGCACGAGATCATATTTCTCGTACGCCTGTTCAAAAGCTTTTAAACGCTGAGATATAATATCAAGATTTTGTTCCTCTTTCGGTAGAGTGGCTAGATATTTTTGAAAACGGGTAAGTTGACCTTTGTAGGCCGCCCGAGAGTTTAACAGTTTATCGTCTATTATTACTGGCATGGCTGGGAAGTTGGAATAACTCACCTACCAAAGCTGCTTGCGGCACCAGACAGACCTGCTTTCCAGAAAGAAACCAGTTATGTAGTAAGCTGGGATTGTCTCCGCTTTCCCGCAGATCTCCTGCGCTAGCCACGATATACTGAAATGTATAAGGCAAATATTAGATTACACAAGTTCTGTTTTTTTTTTTGGAATAGAATTTGTGGTCTCAGAATAAAGGTTCTGGGTTCGATCCCGGGGTTGAGGTACCATGGAAAAGGGGTGAGTAGTTAGCACCCCAACTGGGAAAAGGGGGATTGGGATTCGGGCACACAGTGAAATTTAAATAGAGCGATGAGGAAGAGACCAAATATTGATAACCAAGGTTTGATACATTTATTTGATTTGTGAAGTAATAACAAACATTTTCATTTAGAAGAATAATTAAAAGAAGCTAATAAAAAATGCAAGGTTTCTCCAGGAAACTTAGAATAAAGAAGAATTATAATAAAAATGCATAAAAAGGCCATATAACGGCGATTAAAAAAGTATGTTTAAGAAAAATATCTAAAAACAAGCAAGAAGCAAGAAAAAAGGCTTAGCCTTAAAAAATGTATAAACCAAGTGAAGGAAGTTCACGTTACCAATAATTCGATACTTTTGTACTTAGTATTTGGCCCGCAGGAAGCGGGTTGTGATCCAAACGAAGGCTTCCTCTAAGCTGCCTCAGCATGCGTTCCGAGAAAGATGGATGGTGGCTCCATTGGCGAATTGCACCCCGCAGGAACAGACCTCTTGGTAATGATCTGTCCGGCGGTTTACAATCAATTGTAGTTTCTCATCGCCAAGTTGTAGTGAGCTAGCGGGCTGACTTAGTTGCTGAGGTGAAGGTCGTTGACTCATGCCGCGCCCAGCATGACAGAGTCCGAGTGATGAAGCATGCCGCCTGGCAAGGTTCCAGCCACTCGATGTTTACTAACAGGGCCTTCCCAAGAAGGGCCTTGCTGTGGAACGGCAGGCAGCCGTGGTCAGACTGGTTCAAGCAGGTAGATGTAGACAAGGCCGCAGAACGGCGAAGCGGAGAATTTATAGTGGAAATGACGACAGCGCGTCGAACAATCCAGAATGAAGGCGGGGCGTCAAACAGCCAATCAGCGCACAGCCCCAAGCACATTGCGACGGTTGCCGCTGAGATGAGCACAGTACCTCATGAAAAAGTGCGACAGTATGGTGCGTCTAGAAAGACACTTCAGAAAAAGGTGAGTTGACAAGAATAATAAAGAACAATAATTCAAAAGAAACATGAGTTAAGTAAATAATCAGAACACCGTGTTCATACTGCAATTATAACGGAAAAAATAATGGGGCAAAATTGAACGAGTGTTTCAAACCGTGCGGGAAACATAGCCACAAAAAACATTCGCAAAAGCGAACACCCCTTAAGCGCATTTTACGTATTGATGAAATTTACAGCTTAATTTGGTTCCATAATAACCATCTAACCGTTTGCAAACTTTCACACTAATGTAATTAATGGAATTGTATTGCGTATTACAGCAATAGATGGACCTCGGAGAATGTGTTGCCATGGTTATCGGCTTGCATTCGTTCATTAGTTTATTAAATGAAATTAGTTTTCTGGGAGTATCTCAAAAACGGTTGGACGTAGGACCTTAAAATGTGCATTTAGGGCCCCCGAGTTTTGTCTCTCACATTGAGGGGCTGAAAATAAGCTTTGTCTCGTCCTTCTACTCCTATTTCAGCATGTATTTTAAGGGGGTATGCCCCCTTTTATGAGAGGTACAGAGAAGAGTTACATCAATGATTAGTGTCGTGCCTCTGATGGATATCTGTACCAAATTTTACGTTGATACACCCAGCCGTTCTCGAGTTATAAGGGAACAAAATTGTCCACAGATAATCAAACAAACAGACAGACAGACCAAAACATTATTTTCGCGCGCATCTATCATAAAACAGTCTTAAAGGTGTAAATAACTCAAATTTCCGTAGAAATTCAGAAAAAAACAGACAAATTTTCTTTTTTATATATGTAGAGATATACAGTACTGCACCGCTCGGTGTTGACCGTGTTTTATTGCACAAATTTAGGTTTTACTCGCTAACCGTCGGAGATACACGAAAAGTGATAAGAACCTTTTGGATAGAAAATTTAATGCTAAAGCTCGTGTATACCATCAAAAGTTTGATATTTCTTAGCGTTCTCTTTTTATTTGAAATGGAAATATGAAATTTTGAAATCAAAGGATGTAGTGACGTCACATATGTGTGTTTTACTCGCTAACCGTTGGAGATACACGAAAAGTGATAAGGACCTTTCGGATAGGAAATTAAATTTTGAAGCTCATATTTGCCATCAAAAGTTTGCTATTTCCTACCGTTCTCTTTTTATTTGATATGGAAATATGAAATTTTGAAACCAATGGGTGTAGTGACGTCACTAAAATGGTCGCCATTTCTTAATAGTGCAAAATATCGAAATTGAAAGTATGCTATATGTAAACGTGGTATTTCAGCTACATCCATGCAAAATTTCATTTATATCGGACCAGTGGTTCTTGCGTTATTAGGTAACACACAGACAGACAGACAGACAGACAGAAAGACAGACACACACCATCTCATTTTTATATATTAGTATGATAAACGAGTTTGTATCATTTAAAATGTTTGTGTTGTTGTGATTTAAAAACCGTCAGATCTTTTTGCCGCTTCCTGTATCTTATTGATGGAAATTGCAAAATTGGATATGGAGATCAACAAGAGAATACAATGAGGGTGTGTTTTCTATCATCAGGTTCGAATTTATTTTGGGAACATACCACTGAAGGCTAAGGAAGTGATGTACAAGATCTATCGGAGCGAAAACATAGCCGATGACGAGGAGAGATCAAAGTAGAATACAGGCAGCCGAAATGAAATTCCTGAGGAATATGGTACAGAAGACTAGGAGATGGTTGATTGGTTCCTCAGTTTAGGGGCTGGGACAACGCGTCATGTAGCCCCGTGTCCTTTATGTGAATGTAGATTCTGTCTGATAACCGGTGTTAATTGTGATGGCTGTATTAGTGTGTGTTATCTGTTTTTACTTCAAGTAAGGACTGCAGACATTCAGTTTTCATGTAGTTCCTTCTTTGGCTGCCAAACGCCACCGTAACGACCAACTAGTTCTGAATATGGATACTAGATGCCACCGCAGTCGGCTCCTGGCGACGAACGATGGAACCTAAGAGCGTTAGTCAAATCTAACCTATAATTTAGCTTCATACAGGTGTAATTAATGAAATGTCCTTTTACATGCCATAAATCTATGATATGGGACCGCCGGATCTACTTCCCCCACCGAAGGGATTTTTAACGCTATTAAAAAATCCGACGATTTCGGCCGGGTTTCAACCCCCGACCTTGGGCATAGAGTGAGAAATGAAGACATTCGAAAGGAAGTGACAGAAGCTAAATGATAAGCTGGAGCAGAACAGATTGAGATGGTATGAACAGTTGCTCACCAGCAGAAGCTATAATGGAAAAGATGAATGGCAATCTGTTTGGAACGGCACAGTTCCGAAGGAGTGGCAGCCATTATTTAACATCAAGCACCCTCCGCCTGGTTTTGATCTCCCACGAAGAACTTGGGTTGCCCTCAACAGAATCCGAATCAAGCACGGGCGATGTGGCTCACTGCTTCATAAGTGGGGCATGCGAACTTCCCCCACCTGTGACTGTGGTGCAGTGAATCAAACCATCCACCATATTGTAGCAGAATGTCCGAAGAGGGCGTACTCTGGATCAATGGACGACTTTCTGGTGACATCTACTCAGACCATACAGTGGCTAGACGAACTGGACATACAGCTGAGAAATCTGTAGGGCTAAGTTGATTGTTGTAATGGTTTGCTCCCTTTTTATACATATATATATATATTGAACCCGCTGAGCTATGGTTCATGTGATATTTTTTATGACAGAACATTTATGATGGGATGTTGTATCTTTGAACACACCCAGGAAGCCACGTGGAGCTGAGAGCTCACGCGATACTCTTTGAAGTAGCGTTGGATCGCACTTTTGACTTTGGTGAAAACTGCTAGTTATTTATCTGAGTTCATATTAATTAATTTTATTCTTTCTCAAGACTCAGAATATTCCATTTCGTCATGCTGCATTATTAAAACATTTTTGAGAATGTTATTTTAGCTTAAGGTAAGGTAATACCCTTGCAGATACGCAAATAGGAACGTAAGTAGTCGCTCAACGACTTCGGTTTGACGACCTACTTCCTTGAGACACCCAGTGCCTTGCACTACGTCTGGAGAATCCGCCCTGTGTAGGCGTGGAATCATATCCATCTTGTACGACGTAGTAAATATCCGCTGTTTAGCGAGGAAATTACAATTAGTTGCCATCGAGCACGAATAAACAACGATACAAGTTATAAGTAAGAATTATAGTGAGTTACTTGCACTACGTCTGGAGAATCCGCCCAGTATAGGCGTGTAAGTGTATTTGTCCTGTAAGACATAGAAGAATATCCGCTTGTTAGCGTTGAATTGGTTATCAGGTGCCATCGTGCACTGGCATATTGTAAAATACTGGCATTTATGCACAGTGAGCCACAGAAACATATTGAAGATAATTATTGGCAAGTATTAGTGAATTATATAATTTTACCGGAACACCACATTTTAGTACCCACGTGTTTGTGGAGGGCCAAATGCCTTGTGGAAAATATACAGGTAAATGTGTTGCAACTACTTCAAATAAGTGTGATTATGATAGTGTATCATATTTGGATTGCCAGAGTGAAGTTTTTATTTCCAAAACGACGTACATTTTACCGATGCTGCGTGATAGAAAAGTAGCGTCATTAGCACGTGCAGAGTCATAGAGCAGTGCTAGCTCACATATCTATTCACATCCACGAAATTAAGGCTGTGTTATCAATTACTATCAAAGCCTACAATATTTACGACGAACATTATATTTTTGGAAAGTGAAAGAATGAATTTCATAATTTATTTCACCGTCAACGTGACCAGACTATTCCACACCATGTTTGTATCAGTCATCATGGGCTAATACCATCCTGGTATGAGGGTGATGTTTCTACGAGAACTAGCATGATGGTGAAGCTTGCAGAACCGAGGACGAGAAGGAAGGAATTCAAGATGCCATTTCCAGGCATATCCAGCATGTCCACGGAGTTGTCGACAGGGACGAATCGAACCCTGGTCTTTGGAGGAGTCCAGATGGGAATCCTGATGAGGATAATATCGTTCCAGAGATCCAGAGAGGAATTTGTACAACCCTGGTTATTGAATAGAGGGCTGAGTGATAGCTTCTCCATGTCGTGAGTTTTTGGACATCCCTTATCTTGTTCTAGTTCTGGTGGTATATTAGATTTAATGTAGTTTGTGAATCAACCACACTCTGTGTCAGCCATTTTTTTAGGTAGGGATTGTATCTAGTTTAATTTAATGTCATTTATTTCAGTATAGTGAGACACCCTTGGGTCTGACATTTTGGTTAACCCTGGTGCAGCTTGATGAACGTCGTAGAACGTCATAGCCTATATTTTGCTAAATGTGACCGTAGTCATTCGAGGCTATTTTGTCCAACCCTATTTGGGGTGATTTTTCAAGTCTTTGCTGACTTAAGTTATGACAATCAGATGTCATGGTTATTTCTTTAACTGCATTCTTTGCAGCCAGTTTTGATACACCCCTGACTTTCGTTAGAACAGTCGTATCAGTTAGGCAATCGACTGTAATTGCCAGTTTTGAAAATGCATTATATTTTCATTTTGAATAAGCTCAGAAGCTATTCTTGGTCAAGTTTGAACCTAACGATTGGAAAGAATGTTTCGTTGCCTAGCATCGAACTCGGTTCCCAACGTATCATTAAGCAGATCCTTGTATGGAATCTGCGCCACAATTATCATTTTGCTTGTGTCATGTAAGACACGTTTTTAGGTAGATTTCATTAGAAAGCTATTAGGTAGATTTCATTAGAAAGCTAACTATTGCAATGGGTCCCATGTTTCGACTTCCGGAAAATTTCGACATATCTTCGCGTTTCACATCCCCCAGACCCCAAAACCACCGTCAGTTCAAAAGTTTATATATAATTTATGTATATATATATATATGTATATATATATGTATATCAGTTTCTTGTGGACACGATAACTGCCGTAATTTTGCACCAATTACTTCGAATTTTTTACCGAAGATGTATACCTATAAAATCTCGGTCGAGTTCGTTACTGGGCTAAATCGGTCGAAGGGGGTGAAAATGGGGGGCTTTTTTCGAAAAAGTGAAATTTCGCTATAACTCTCTTAATACGTGCAATATCGAATCCATTCAAAGTTCATAATATGTGTCGGATAAGTGCCAAAAATTTATGTCAAATAAGATTTTTGATAGCACCAACCATTGACCAAAGGGGTGGAAAAAAGTGGGTTTTTCGGGAAACATTAATCATATCTCTCTTAATAGGCACAATATCAAAACCGTACAAAATGGACAATATTCCCCTAATAATTACCTAAAACTTTTGTCTGAAAGAATTTTTGATATGACCCACCATTACGCCAAGGGACGAGAAAAATGATTTCGGAATTATAAGAAAATGCGAAGAGCTATCAGTGGTTGCCATGGCAACACTACTAAATTGATGAGGCATGGACCATCAGACGTTGCCATGACAACGCACTTGCACGAGATCAGATTCAGTATTTCCATCTGATTAAGTGGTTGGTTGGTTGGTTCTTAAGTTTAGGGGCTGCGACAACGCGGTCATGTAGCCCCGTGTACTTTGGGTGTGTGTAGAATCTGTCTGATAACCGGTGTTAATTGTGATGACTGTATTAGTGTGTGTTATCTGTTTGTTAATTTAAGTACTGCAACTAACAATTTTTCAGATAGTTCCTACTTTTGCCGCCAAGCGCCACTGTCAACGACTACGAGGCCAAGTTCAGAACTGAGCTACTAGACGCCGCCGCAGTCGGCTCTTGGCAACGAACATAGAAACCTAAGAGCGTTGTATACATTCTTAACCTATCCAATTTAGCTTCACACAGGTGCAATTAGTGGAAGGATCTTTAACATGCCATAAATCTATGACATGGGACCGCCGGCTTTACTTCCCCTCCGAAGGAAGGCATACTGAGGGATGTTTAACGCTCTTAAAAAATCCGACGGCTTCGGCCGGGTTTGAACCCGGTATCTTGGGCATAGAAGCTCAGCATGTTACCGACTACGCCACCAAAGCCGCCTGATAAAGTGGGAAGCGGCTTCGGTGACGTAACTGGTAGCATGCTGAATGTCTATGCCCAATGTCGCGGTTTCAAAGCCGACCGAAGTCGTCGGATTTTCTAAGAGCACTAGAATCCCTCAGTATGCTTTCCTTTGGAGGGGAAGTTCCAACGTTCGTTGCGAGTTGATGGCTGGGGTGGCATCTAGTAGCCAAGTTCACAGCTAGGTGTCGTTGACGGTTGTACCTGGTAGCAACATTAGGAACTACTGCTTGAAATTGACCGTCTGCAGTACTTACATGAATTAAGACTAATACAGCCATTACAATTCACACCGTGTATCAGACAGATTCTACACTCACCCAAAGTACACGGGGTTAGATGACCGCGTTGTCGCAGCCCCTAAACTGAGGAACCAACCAGAGGTAGATTTCGTTAGAAAGCTAACTATTGCAATGGGTACCATGTTTCGACTTCCGGAAAATTTCGACATATCTTCGCGTTTCACATCCCCAGGCCCCAAAATCACCGTCAGTTCAAAAGTTATATATAATTTATGTATGTATATGTATATCAGTTTATTGTGGACACGATAACTGCCGTAATTTTGTACCAATCACTTTGAATTTTTTACCGAATACGTATACCTATAAAATCTCGGTCGAGTTCGTTACTGGGCTAAATCGGTCGTTGGGGGGTGAAAATGGGGGGCTTTTTTTTTCGAAAAAGTGAAATATTGCTATAACTCTCTTAATATGTGAAATATCGAATCCGTTCAACATTCATACTATGTGTCGGATAAAGCCCAAAAATGTATGTTTGAAGAGTTTTTTTTATAGCACCAACCATTGACCAAAGGGGTGGGAAAAAGTGGGTTTTTCGGGAAACATTAATCATATCTCTCTTAATAGGCACAATATCAAAACCGTACAAAATGGACAATATTCCCATAATAATTACCTAAAACTTTTGTCTGAAAGAATTTTTGATATAACCCACCATTATGCCAAGGGATGAGAAAAATAATTTCGGAATTATAAGAAAATGCCAAGACCTATCAGTGGTTGCCATGGCAACACTACTAAATTGATGAGGGATGAGCCATCAGACGTTGCCAAGATAACGCACTTGCACGAGATCAGATTCAGATTTCCATCTAAGTGTGAAGCGGCTTCGGTGACGTAACTGGTAGCATGCTGAATGTTTATGCCCAAGGTCGCGAGTTCAAAGCCGGCCGAAGTCGTCGGATTTTCTAAGAGCGCCAAAAATCCCTCAGTATGCTTTCCTTTGGAGGGGAAGTTCCAACGTTCGTTGCGAGTTGCTGGTTGCGGTGGCATCTAGTAGCCAAGTTCACAGCTAGGTGTCGTTGACGGTAGTACCTGGTAGCAACATTAGTAACTACTGCTTGAAATTGACCGTCTGCAGTCCTTACCTGAATTACAGACTAATACAGCCATCCCAAAGTACACGGGGTTACATGACCGCGTTGTCGCAGCCCCTAAACTGAGGAACCAACCAAAATCTCTGCGGTAGATATAATTTTGCGTGAAGAAGTAACAGACCGTTACATAGTTGCACATCAGTGTCAAAACCTAGCATAAGGACAGTGTGACCACAAGTATAAAAATGGACCCCAAATGACAAGAAGGTTACCGTTCCCATAAGACAATAAAATGTTTAAAATAAGCATAAAATGACGAAAAACAAAGTTAATTAAGCTCCAATTATAAAATACCTTCTCGCATTAAATGAGGTCTGATCCTTCTACGAAAATCTGCATATTCTGCCTATTTTCGCCTATCCCCAAGTTTGTCCGGTGAAATCTACCTCCGCCTTCCGGCGTGCCGAGAGGACTTTTTTTTATTTGATGTTGTACTAGCAACTAGTGAATTGTATTTTGAGAGCAAAGAGCTCCAGTAATTGTAAGATTACTATCATTTAGACGTCTTTGGTAGAAAGACGGAATTATATTATTCTATTCAGATTTATTGCGTGTTTTTATACACGGACTCTTTAGAGGTTCATAACCCATGGTAAAGTTTTTTTTATGAACAGGCCAGATGTATAGTTTTATTTTGATCAAATCGCCGGCCTTGAATAATGTGTGTTTTGTGTCGACCGAACGCAGGAATGTGGTAGCCTGCTGGTGACATAAACAGGTTATGTAATCCAGTGCCCTTGAGAGCACGCTTCATTTGTTTGTGAGACAGGACTACTTTGACAAGAGACAGAATGCTTGTAGTATTCGCTCTTTCTTTCATTGCAACTTAACTTATGTAACCCAGTTTTCAACCCTGTCTCAGATCACATGTTTTATAGATTGCTTTTTGTTAGTTGAGCGCACTTCTTGCGTGTACCGTCTTGACGTGTACAATTAGGTCAGGTTTTCTATAGTGAGTTGCAGGCGACCCTGTTAAATGCAGGAATTTATTGTATGAAGGTACTTGTGATCACCTTGTCCGGGAGGGTTCCCGTTGACTAGATATTATTGGAAGGTAACTGTTGTGGACAGGCCTATCCCAGAGTTATTGAATGCGAGCTTTGCGCCGCTGGTAACCCGTGTTATTGTGTGTCCGAGTTGTTATTGCTCGTTGATCTTATTCCGACTGTTGAGTCGAGGCTTTTTGGTGGAGAATGATCTCAGTGTAGACACTCCGTGCCCGAGCTATTGTCAGTATTATTCGCCATAAACCAACGATAAACCTAAACCGACAACTTAATAATAAAACGAATAATTTTGGTAAAACAAAAGCTAACTAATGAATTATTTCTATCTAACTTTGTTCTGTTGCATTTTGGAACTGTTGACATAGCCGTGCAGTTGAAGGTAATTTCCTTGTGTGGAAATGACTCGGACAGTTGACACTTTAGTAGCGACCTGAAGCATGCGCGAACCTAGAGTTCGTAGCTTGTGGAGCTCAGGCCATGCGATTTCAGACGTGGTCTCAACTACGCATTCGTCACCGTAATTACACACATTAGATGACTATGGCTTACAAAGAGTAAACCAAGGTGTTGGCAGGAATTTAATAAAGATTTGTGTCCATTTCATTACTTATTTATGATGTACAAGTGTGTAAATCCTACATGTTACCTTATTGTGTGCTGATAGCACGTAGTTATTAAGAATAATTAAATGTTTTTCATGGCTATACACTTAGATTTGTTGTAATTGTTTTCTGTTACGGACGTCATCGCCGTAAATTTGTTATTAACTGTTAGGACTTAGCTAGATGATTACCGTTAAATGTAAATGTGGAAATGGTATCATCCTAACTTAGATATGTTTTGCTACCCTGTTAAATGTAAATTCTGATATTAGATTAATATTGTAACTTGAACTAGGGACTTGCGTCGTACCATTTTCCTAGTGTTGCTGTTGTTGCTTTATTATTGTGAGATAGATCTTTCGCGAGGGTTCTCAGTACCTTCTCAGGTAGGGACCTGCTCTTTATTTTCTTTTGTTTATTAGTTTGCGGACTAGCCGATTATAACCCTCCGAACTAGGCTAGGGGCTTGTGAATTTTAGTAAATTTTCACGGTGTTTTACTTAAGTCTGGATGTTTAATTTCTCAGTCTAGTTTTAAGGTGAACTTTTCCTTAGGCAGTCTAAGACCATCGTCACCATGTACCACGATCCCCGTGGACTACAGTGTCTCGTGCCGCTTAGCCTATTAGTAAGTTCACCTGATCCTCACGGTAATTTTATTCGACTTATGGGATGTTAGGAAAGTCATCGTGGTTGTTGACTCGACTAACGGTCACAGTAAGTATATATGTAAATAGTATATCGCTTTTGTGTACAATGCCATAAGCATAGATAAATAAACATGTAGAAAGGATGAATGATGAAGGAACGCCGAAACAAGTGATGGAAAGACGGATGACTGGAAAGAGAGGACGAGGAAGACCTAAAGTACGCTGGATGGAGTTGGTGAAGGACAGTGTGAGAGTGGAGTGGATTTCAGTGGTTGAGGAAGGATGGTGGACAGACAGGGGAATGTAGAGATGTGTCATATTTGCTCCAACCCGGCTTAGGCTGGAAAACGGAAATTGATGATAATGATCTTATTGTTTAGTTTCGCATATTGCTGAACAAGGTTTTGTCATCCCTGTTTTTTACAACAATGAATTCTCCATAAACTTGGAAAAAGCAAAACTAATGGTTTTCAGAAAAGGGTGTCGTCTCGAAGTAGGCGATTGTATCCATCTACAGGACAATATTCTGCAAATTACTAATGCCTTCAAATATTTAGGACTAACATTTCAGACAACAGCCAAATTCTCTCGGATACACGTGAATGAGAGAGCGGCTGCTGCTATCATAGCAATACATGGCAATACATGACTTGATCTGAATTTGCATATGAGTTAGCACACGAAACATTCCTCGTGGAAGACCTACGAATTAAACTCTTACTTCCAGAATCACAAGTAAAACAAAATAGACAACAGAAGAGGAATGATATACAGACAGAATTTTACGCAACTGACGCGATGCTCAACAGAAAATGGACTGGACCAAACGTCGCGATATGCAGCGCAGTGACGAGACTGGCTATACATGGATATCACCATACATTTTGCATCAGGACAGACTTCACGGCCCATCACCGGAATGCGTATGCAAATTGAGTAATTGTGTACCAAATCGCGCTCACGATACCATTTTGGTGAATGTTCCAAAAGAACGAAATCACTGTTGGAGTACAGCAGAGATCAGATCTAATTTGCAATGTATTAATAGTAATCCTGTGATTGTTACCTAAAGAATTTACGTTGTATTTTATGGCCATTGGCTGCATTAAACTATTATTATTACCTCTTTTCCAAGCAACCTTTTTTGCTAAAGGCTTTCATTCTTGTCCAATGCAATCTGCTTTGGCAGTAAGAACGTTAACCCTAGAACTACACTGGGGGGGGGGGGGGGTCGCCTACAACCTGGCCCATTTTATGATCTCTTCTATGCCGTTAGCTTGCTATTATTTCATCTACCTTCAATGTTGGAATAATCGTTCATGTGACTACATCGTTGAAGCGTTTGGAATATTTTGCTGCTGAGTATTGTTATATTAGGGTCACATACGATCCTACGGTGTGGTTTGTGTAACAAACATTTCTACGAGGTACCTTCCTTTATCGTACAATTCAATCATGTCTAGTTGTGAGAACACTGTGAACCATTGTCCATTGTCCATACAAAGACAGAAAAGGGTAAACAATGTGCGTGATTTGTTCTTTCAGTACATGTGCAGAACACTGGCAAGCAATGTGCAGCGAGTGCAAAGTTGACACGGCCTAGTTTTCGCAGAATGATTGAAATGAGCAACTGTGTGCTATTTTTAGTTAATTCATATAAGGACGTTTTAAATTATGTTCCTGTATGCGTTAGAATTGTGATAATTTATTAAATTATGACAGTTAATCGTTTGTTATTTCCAACAAGGCAACTTTATTAATCAATAGAATACATGTGTGACTGCATAGAAGCAGGGAAGTACATTAATGCGACTCTCTAGATCACTGAGAAGAGAAACAACATGAAAATTAAAATGATAAATTCTAAATGAATCCCTATATCACTGTTTAGAATTGGGTCACCAGTGACCCAATAGAGTGTTTTATGTCCTGAAAGTATCACAGTGCGATTCTAGGATTAACAAAATGAAATATCAACGGAATATAAATTACAGTAGTTGTAAGATACACAAGTTATATTAGTCTGTAGTGATTTTGTATTCACATTAAATCGCTATGAAACATTTTCTATTGTCTGGCATTTAAACATGAAATGAAAACAATCGTGGAGTAATATACGCAGTAATATTTGTATTTCATGTTCAATATTTTATAGCTGTGTTTTGTTCTGATTCCAAAGCTACATTTATTATTCTGCTGCGACAAAAATATATTCAATTTAATTAGAGTGTTCCCATTTACTAACCAGAATATTGTTCAACTATACAGGGATAACAGTTTGAGTTGTCCTCTGTCTGACAGTTAGGCAGCGCCCCGGTCACGAAAACCAAGATTAACGGCCGAGGGGGCCCAATGCACTGATCATGTGTCACCCCGATATCTGCAGGCTTAATGGCAGGGCAGCGGTCGCTTGGTAGGGTTGGGCCCTTCATGGGCTGTAGTGCCATGGGGTTTGGTATTTTTAGCCTACTTTTCTCATTTTGCGATAATGAGGAAAAAGTGGACTTAAGAGATCGATCCGGGAAAATGTGTGTCTGTGTCTGTCTGTCCGTCTGTCTGTCTGTCTTTCTCTATGCCTGTCTGTCAGTCTGTGTGTGTCCCCCCCCTATCAACTCCTAAACTGCGGCAGCTATTGAAACCAAATTTGGTAGGAGTAAAGATCTATACCTGAATATCTCACGACCATATTTTAAATTTTAGTGCTACCAACTGATGATGAATCTCCCTTGAACTTTGAGCTCTATGTTGGATATCTCTGAAGTTATGCCTGGGAACTATTCCAACATTGCCACACGTATCGATAATAACACTCCAGGTTAATTTTCAGAAGTCCATACATGCCAGTGTTGCCAACATGATTCTAAGCCTGCCGATAGGTCCAATTTCTAAATGCATGTAACTTCCATACTATCGATTAAATTTCAACCAAACTTCGTATGTAGTATGTGTGCTACAGCAGATATGACTGTGCGTATTCTAAGGAGCCATCAGGGCTGCCAACCGTTAACAAATGCTCTCTCTATTTGTTTAATCAAAATATCAATATAGCAGCAAGCATGCAATCAATAAAGCCAATATCACACAGCATGTAACGTCCATACTATCCATTTGACTTCAACCAAATTTTGTATGGGCATTCTTTACTTTAAAAGATGGAACTAAGATTATATTCAGAGTCACCAGGGCTGCCAACTGTAATAAGTTACTCTATTAGGCTTCACTATTTCAGGTGTATTTCAAACTGTAGTACTTAGAAATGTTAGTATTACCAACTTGATTTCGTCATTACTCTAGATAGGTTTATATATAGATTGGCATGAATCTTACATTTTAAGAAAAGTATGCTCTTTAGTTCGTCACGGAACTACCTTTTTAAATCAATTTTTCGAAGTGTTTCATTATCTTTTTCAAATTTAATACGTAGTCTTTGAGTTCTTGTACCGGTCGCGGTGGCCGAGAGCTCTAACGCACTACCTTTTGCCTCGCTGGCATCGGGAGGGCGTGGGTTCGAATCCCACCTCAGTTGCCCTGAAAATGGTTTTCGTGGTTTCCCGTTTTCACAAACAGGCAAATGCCGGAACGGTTTCTTTCAATTGATCCTCGGCCGATTTCCTTCCAATATCCCATCCCTGACCCGTCCTGGCTGCAAAATGTATTTTGAGTTCTTGCAGGATGCAAACATCCTGGATCCTTCGGTTAACAGTTTCATGGTGTGTCCAAAATTGTCATTGGGAAGTAATCAATTGATATTAGTATTCTACTTGCTATGGAAGCGGCAAGCAGGAAGATTGCAAGAGTGGAAGGGTGGTTTATTGACATGGTACCTATAGGGCCAGGTGGGTGTAGGGAAGGGTTGCTTCTTTACCAAATGTGCTTCTTCACCTATCTCTTCTCTTCATTAGCACTCACCAGAACCATCTCTCCTCTCCCACTCGTCTTAATACCTCTTCATTTGTTACTCCGTCTACCTAACTAATCATCATTCTCCTTTAACACAACATCTCAAATACTTCTCTTCTTTTCTGCGGGCTAACACTCCAAGTATCACTTTCGCTTGAGAGAAAGACTTTCATACAAACTCCCTCACATAGGCTGACAATGAAACCAAATATACAAAATATAAATAAGATAAGTTGAAAGATGCTGAAAAGGAAAGAGAATTATATTTGTTTTCGCTATTTTTATTACACCTGTAACGTATATCTCTATATCTTTATATATCTAATTCTTCGACACGCGTGTATGTGACTGAACTCCTCCTAAACGACTGAACCGATTTTGATGGAATTTGGTATGTATATTAGGGTGGGTCCATGTATGGTTTAGATTCACAATCTGACCCGGTAGGTGGAATGAACACAATTTTAGAACCACAATTTACACACAATTTTAGAACCTCAATATACAGTCAAAAACAGTCGTCATGGAAACCACTAGCCTTGGCCTTCGTGAAAGCTGATGTCTTTGGACGGTTTGTCTCTGCACGTTAGAGCCACCTGGTCGCAACCTGTGCAACTTCCGCCATTATATACACTCCGCCCGTGGCGAAAAGTTGTGTTTTATACCAAAGGTGGCAGTGATGTCGAATTCTACTGTTTGTCTCTGCACGTTAGAGCGTTTCAAAGTCCCGTATGCGTTCATATACGATTCATCCGATTGCCATGAAACTTGGGTGATATGTTGAGTGAGCTCCAGGGAAGGTGTTTGACTAAGTAAATCCATTTTACAATAGATGGCGCACAAATAGATTTAACAAACGAGCGACGACGCGCGAAGCGTTTCAAAAAGGTCCCGTATGCGTTCAAATACCATTCGTCCGATAGCGATGAAATTTGGTTGAGATGTTGTGTACACTCCAAGGAAGGCTTCTGGCTTAGTAAATCAATTTCACATTAGGTAGCGCACGACTAGATTCAACAAATGAGTGACGACGCGCGAAGCGTTTCAACAAAATTCCGTATAAGTTTATATTCCATTCATAGATTCAGATGAAACTTTGATGAGTTGTTGTGTACACTTAAGTGAAGGCTTCTAACTTAGTAATCCATTTCACAGGAGGTTGCGCACGAGTAGATTCAACAAATGAGCGGCGACGTGCCAAGCGTTTCAACAAAGTCCCGTATGCGTTCAAATACCATTCGTCCGATAGCGATGAAACTTGAATGAGATGTTGTGTACACTTAAGTGAGGGTTTCTGACTTAGTAAATTCATTTTACAGTAGGTAGCTCACGAGTAGTTTCAACAAATGAGCAACGACGCGTGAACTTTTAATCAAAGTCCCGTATGCGTTCATATACCATTCATCCGATTGCCATGAAACTTGGGTGAGATGTTGTGTACACTTACGTGAGGGTTTCTTACATAGTAAATCCATTTCACATGAGGTTTCGCACGAGTAGATTCAACAAATGAGCGACGACGCACGAAGCGTTTCAATATGGTCCCGTAAGCGTTCAAATACCATTCGTCCGATTACGATGAATCTTGGGTGAGATGTTGTGTACACCCTACGGAAGGTTTCTGGCTTAATAAATCAATTTTACAATAGGTAGCGCACGAGTAGATTCAACAAATGTGTGACGGCACGCGAATCATTTCAACAAAGTACCGTATGCGGCCATATACCATTTATCAGATTGCGATGAAACTTTGGTGAATTGTTGTGTACACTCCAGGAAATGTTTGTGTCTTAGTAAATCCAGTTTTTTATAAGTAGCACATGAGTAGATTCAACAAATGAGCGACGGCGCGCGAATCGTTTCCACAATGTCCCGTATGAGGTCATATATCATTCATCCGATTGCGATCAAACCTTGGTGAATCATTGAGTCCACACCAGAGATGGTTTCAGGCTTAGTAAATCTATTTTACAATAGGTAGCGCATGAGTAGATTCAACAAATGAGTGACGGCACGCGAATCGTTTAAAGAAAATCCCTTATGAGTTCATATGTCATTCATCCGATTCCGATGAAACTTTGATGAATTGTTGTGTACACGCCAGGGAAGGTGTTCAACTTGGTAAATCCATTTTACAATATTGGTAGCGCACGAGTAGATGTAACAAATGAGTGACGACGCGCGAAGCGTTCCAACAAAATCCTATATGAGTTCATACACTATTCATCGATTGTGATGAAACTTTGATGAGTTATTGTTTACACTTACGTGAAGCTTTCTAACTTTGTAAATCCATTTCACAGTTGGTAGAGCACGAGTAGATTCAACAAATTAGTGACAGCGCACAAATCATTTAAACCTAATCCCGTATGCGTTAAATGCCATTTATCCGTTTGCGATGAAACTTTGGAGAGTTGTTGTGCACGCTCCAACGAATGTTTCTAAATTAGTTAATTCAATTCACGATAGTTTAGAGGCAGTTAACATAAATTGAAAAAAATATTGTGTATCCAAAAGCACTTCAAGAAACAAAGTTACAACACTTTCTTTGATTGGCAGGACAACGTCTGCCGGGTCAGCTTGTATATATATAAGAATGAAAGTTTGTCTGTTTTTTCTGAATTTCTACGGAAATTTGCGTTATTTACGCGTTTCAGAATGTTTTATGACAGATGCGCGCGAAAATATTTTTTGTCCGTCTGTATGTCTGTTTGTCTGTCTGTCTGTCTGTCTGTGTACAATGTGGTTGTTCCCATATAACTCGAGAACGGCTGGGTGGATCAACGTAAAATTTGGTACAGATATCCTTCAGAGGCACGACACTAATCATTGATGTAACTCTTCTCTGAACCTCTCATAAAAGGGAGCATACCCCCTTAAAATACTTGCTGAAATAGGCGTAGAAGGGCGAGACAAAGCTCATTTTCAGCCCCTCAATGTGAGAAACCACATTTTAAGGCCCAAAAACCAACAGTTCTTGAGATATTCCCTGAAAATTAATTTCACTTAATACAATAATGAAAGAAAGAAAGCTAGTCGGTAACCATGGCAACAGAAACTCACAGGTCCATCTATTGCTGTAAGACGCAAAACAATTCCATTTATTACATTACTGAGATAGTTTGCAAACGCTAGAAGGTTATAACGGAACCAAATTAAGCTGTAAAATTCATCAATACATATAATGCGCTTAAGGGGGTCAAGGGGTACTCTAGAATTTTTTTACGCGATTTACACGTGCTGGTGTGCTACGGAAGGTCTATTATATCCCTATCCCTATATTGTTATATTATTATTATAATTATTATTATTACACTACGGAAAGTAAGACCCCAGAGGACTGGAAAAAGGGAAGAATTGTCCCGATCTTCAAGAAAGGTAGTAGTACAGAATGCAGAAACTATCGGGGAATAAAACTGATGAGTCATTGTGCAAAGATGTTTGAGAATGTTTAGGAAAGGAGAATTAGGACAAGGATGGAAGGAGGGATGAGGGAAGAACAACATGACTTCAGAGCAGGAAGGTCCACAGTGGATTTGATTTTTGCTGTAAGGCAGTTACAAGAACAGCACTATGAGTATGGAACAGATCTACTGATGGCCTTCCTGGACATTGAGAAAGCATATGACAGTGTATGCCGAAACAAAGTATGGAAGTCCCTGGAGATTAGAGGAGTGGAAAAAAGGACTATAAGGAGGATAAAGGAGGTGTACAAGGGAAGCGTGAGCTGTGTGAAAGTGGGAGGAGAGAGATCGGACTGGGAGGAACAGAGAAACGGCCTGAAACAAGGAAGTGCACTGTCACCGTTACTTTTCATTGTGGTGATGGATGACATAATGACCCGAGTGGCACAAGTAATTGGGGAAGGAAAGATGAAAGCAATGGTGTTAGCGGATGATTTGATAATTTGGGTAAACAACGAGGAGGAGGTACAGAAACAGTTGGACGTGTGGGAAGGAATAATACAAGGATATGGGATGAAATTTAGCAAAAATAAGAGTGAGATGGTGATCACAACGAGGAAGAAGGAAAGAACCTCAACGGGAATAACAATTGGTGGGGAACAGCTGAAGAAAGAGGAGAGTTTCAAGTATCTGGGAAGCCTGATATAAGATAATGGAAGAAACGATAGAGAAACAAGATGTTCAGTAAAGAACATATAGCCTACTTTCTCCTAAATGTATGAGTATAGTTATAACTCGTTGTTATTATCAAAGAGTATAATAGAACTATTCTTTGTTGAAGACCTTAGAAACGATTTACCTCTACCAAACGCCACGACCTAGATAAAAACTGCTACCATCATTGAAGAAAGAAAGAAAGATAAGAAGTATATCAAGAATGTTATGGATCTGGAGACATAATCGACCGGACTGGCGGCGTGGCTCAGCGGTAACGTTCTCGCTTGCTGGGCCCTAGGTTGCAGGTTCGTATCCTGGCGCAGTCAGCTGGCATTTGAGGGTACACAAATGCGAGGGAGCCGTGTCAGTACATTTACTGGCACGTTAAAGATCCCCTTCGGGCCAAAATTCTCTAAAAGCAGCAGTAGTTAAAAGGGATGTAAAACCAATAACATTATTATTATTATTATTACGACCTGCCGTGGGCAACATCCAACTTTGAGTTGAGGCATGTCTTTACACGTCTGGTTGTGCATGGCTTTCACAACCCTAATTGAATTAACAAATCTTTCCATGACCCTACAGAGACGTGTGTATACAAACTATGTGGATATTTTCGATAATATAATCCTAACAGAGCGAGTGCATTCTAGCGGCCAGAATAAGAAACTTTTCAATAAAATCTGGAAGTTACCTTTTTGGCAGCTAGATGTCTGGAGTAAATCTGCTGGCGAATTATGTTTTAATTAAATATATATTTTACACCATAATGTGGACAATATAACGCTTAATAACATTTTCAAGTAACGCAAAATAGGCTGTTACAAACCCTTTAAAATAAAAAGTTAAAATGTATCGTAGTATCAACTTGTCATTCTTCAAATTCGATGCGCATAGAATGATAATGGTATAGTAATCAATGGATCCCCACGTAGACTAGTCGGGACATCTAGTGGTGAAATATCGAACAATATAATCCTAACAGAGCGAGTGCATTCTAGCGGCCAGAAGAAGAAACTTTTCAATAAAATCTGGAAGTTACCTTTTTGGCAGCTAGATGTCTCGAGTAAATCTGCTGGCGAATTATGTTTTAATTAAATATATATTTTACACCATAATTTGCACAATATAACGCTTAATTTTAAAACATCTGAGTCATTACAAAACAATAAACATATAACATTTCAAGCAAAATAACTAGGTCTGATCGGGTTTGAACCATAGGAATCTGAGCGACAGGCTATCGCTCTACCACTGAGCTAATTGTGTCAACGAATATCGTTCTATTTAAAATGACTTACATAGAACTTGTTAGCAAATAATGATTTATACTAAACGATTTCATCACTGGAGTATATTATTTATATATAAAGCATTTCATACAAAGTTTATTTATTTTTTATCAGTACGCTATATTGCATTCAATACTCAAATTAGTGAAATATAAGTCAGGCACAAGATATCCGCTGCCATCTTGTCTTATTAATGAATCAGCTGAGCTTTTTAAAATCACGTCTGCACTATAGTATTACAAAATAAACTTTTAATTTCGTACGTGCCTCTTCCTTTAGAACAGTTAAAACGATTCTCGGCTCGATAATCGGAACTGGTGGGTCCCATGATATGGATTATAAAGTTTGCATAATTCGCACGGCCGCCATCCTGAAATGGTATGGCGGACGACCTTGTAGTTTGGTCACAAGACGCATCCTATACGAAGGTATGTTGTTACCAAATTTGGTAGAGATTGGATGATTTGGTTAGTCGTTATTTGATTTTACGTTTTGAACGTTTGAGTGGCCGCCATTCAGTTTTAGTAAAGATGGCGGCGATATAAAACATGACACTGAGGTGTCCTTTGCTAGTGCTACCTTTGTACCAAATTTCGTTCAATTCGCATTCACCGTGTTCGAATTGATAGGGGGGGACAGACATTCAGAGTACACACACTCACACACACACACACAGACTCACACACACACATACACACACACAGACTCACACACACACATACACACACACAGACAGACACACTTTTTTTTTCGCCCTGTGTTGATCTCATAAGTCTACTTTCATTTTTTGCAAAAATCGAAAGTAGGCTAAAAATGAGCGGGGGAGACAGGCAGAAGCATTCCTGAGGAGTGTGAGAAGCATGTTATGGAGCAAGGATGTCCCTCAGAACAGAAAAAAGATCATATATCGGACGTACTATGTCCCTATCCTGACGCATGCCTCGGAGACCTGGGCTATGAAAGGAAGGGAGAAGAGCAAAATACAGGCCAGTGACATGAGGTTCTTGAGAAGCAGTATTGGAGCTACAAAGATGGACAGAATAAGAAATGAGAGGACCAGAGAATTAATAAAGGAGGAACCATTACGGGATGGTATAGAGAAATCTAGACTTAGATGGTATGGACATGTAAAACGAATGGAGGATAAGAGGATACCCAAGAGGATACACGAGACGAAGTGGGAAGGAAAGAGACCGAGAGGAAGACCGAGAGACAGGTGGCTGAAAGGGATGGAAGAAAGCGTGAAGAAGAGAGGAGAAGACTGGACAGGGGTGGAGGCTGAGAGATGGTGGGAAGACAGAAGACGTTGGAGTGGCCTGTGTTCCAAACAGACCCGGCCAGTGGCTGGAAACTGTGCAAGAGGATGATGATGATGATGATACTACGGCCTACAGCGACGAGACAGAGCTCCTTTTCAGCCCCTTGGTGTCAGAAAAAAACCTCGGGGCCTCTAAACAGCCGTAAAGGGTCCCCGAAAACTACATTTAATGCTCTAAAACCAAGAGTTTCTGAGATATTCCCAGAAAACTAATTTCATTTAATAAACTAATGTAGGAATGCAAGCCTGTAACCATGACAGCAGTGTCTCAAAAGGTACATCCAACTTTCCATCTATTTTTGCAAGAAGTAACGCCACTCCATTTATTAAATTTCTGTGAAAGTTTGCAAATGGCTATAAGGTTATCACGGAACCAACAAAAACTGTAAATTTCATCAATGCGCTTAGGGGGGTCAAGAGGTACCCTCGATTTTTTCACAAGACTTAAACGTGCGATGTGTCGTACAGAAGGTCTATTATATCGTCAAATAGCAACATTATTTTCAAAAAATCCTGAACTGAAATAGTTTTTTTTTTATTTTTTATTTTTTTTATTTTTTTTAGGAATTTGGGCCATTGGGGGCTAAAAAACCTGAATTTTCATGCACCACAAGCCTTTATAATTTATTAAAGGTGTCTCCCTCTGGATGCGCACTTGACACAACAGTGAGGGTCAGTTTTATGTGACGTGTATTGCATTTCGTCTACGAGGTTTTCAATTTTATTTTCACGTCAGGAAATACACGTTAGGTAAATTAATTTCAGAGTATATTTCAACTAAACATTTATCTTTGTCGACAAACAGGTTCCAAGCCCCTAACCATTGCAACAGTAGCTCAATTGATTACGTCTGGTTATTAATACCGACGACCGTTCGAAGAATGGGTACTTCTGCTAGTTATTATATATGAATTGCAGCCAATGGCCATAGCAGGGTACTTTAATTGAACGCCCAGCAAGTTCGATATCAAGTAGTTCCGACTATGGCTGTCGCTCACACGTAGCGGTGATCGTTGGAACTTTATAGAGCGTTTCTAACCAAATATAACCTACAAATTTGGCTACGCACTACCATTTGTAGCGATAGGTTCTTTTACATGCAATAAAAATATGATATAGGTCCGCCGGCTTTTCTTCCCCTCCGAAGGAAGGCATGCAGAAGGATTTTAGTTATCTTAAATATCCAACGACTTCGGCCGGGTTTGAACCCACGATCTTGGCATAGCAGTTCAGCATGCTACCGACTACGCCACCGAAGCCGTAATTTGAAACATATTTGGAGGATAATGTTTAAATCTTAATTAGTCACAGCGCGGATTTTTTTCCCATAATAAATTGTGTGAATTAATATTTCCTTTAACTTCTACTGGAGTAATTTAATCTCTTGTCTAGCTGCCATTTTATTGTTCATATTTGTACTACAATTCAAAATTAACAGTGTAACTTTTTTTTTTGTCGTGTGGACTCCTCAGAGGCCGAGTGCAGGCCTTTCTATTCGACGCCCGTGGGCGACCTGCGCGTCGGGATGAGAGATGGAATGGATGAAGATGAATGAAACTGGCAAGGATGTTGAAGGAAGCGGCCGTGGCCTATCAGAAGGTACGTCGCAGCATTTGCTTGGTGTTGAAAATGGGAAACCACGGAAAACCATTTCTAGGATGGCCAACGGTGGGGCTCGAACCCACGCGTCTACCGAGTCAGCAGAGTGCTTGACCCCATGACCTGACGCTGCGCTTTAGCCAGCTTAGTCCCTGCTGTCGGTACTGTGTAACTGAATAGGTCAAGGCTGGTTGCTATTGAATGTTCTTTGTATAATTGAATGGCACTAATTATTGGGGAATGTTTATGCTGTTCAGTTCTAATGCTTGGGCAGTAAAATGTGATAAGCTTAGGTCAATTTGAGGGAGATGGGCACGTAAATTAAATGTAAGTTAGAATAAGTTATATGCTAACATACTGTGTAATCGGTATGTCACTGTAATTTGGATGAAAATGCTGTCGTGTGCAAATAAATAAATGAATAAATCCCTCCCTATATTATTCTGCTAAGGTTCCATTCCAGTTTTGTACCGAAATAAGGTCCCATTAACATCAACCTACACATATGGGGTACCTACAGGTTCAGCATAACCCAATGCGTAAGTGAAACGCACTCACTTACTCTTTAAATGCCTCACAATTAAATAAATACCTTAAAACATGTATATTTACAATGAAATAATGAAAGAATGCAACACGGTAACCATGGTAACGGAATCTCACAGGTCCATCTATTTCTTTAAGACGCAATGCAATTCCAATTATTACATTACTGTGAAAGTTTCCAGTCGGTTATAAGGTTATCACTGAACTAAATTAAGCTGTAAAATTCATCAATACATACAGTATAATGCGCTTAAGGGGGTTACGGATCAATCTAGAATTTTTCACGCAATTTTCACGTGTGAGTGTAGTACGAAAGGTCTTTTACACCCGACTATAAAGGGTCTCCGAAAACCACATTTAAAGGCCTTTAAATTAACAGTGTCTGTGATATTCCCAGAAAACTAACTTCTCTCTAATATACCTATGAAGGAATGACAAACCCCTAACCACTGCACCAGTAGTTGAATTGATAAAATCTGATTATTCATACCAAGGATAAATCAGTCATAGCGTTCATGATTGAGATTTTGCTAAGTGTACTTTTTACAATTAGAATATTCGCGGGCGAAGCCGCGACGGGTAATGATAGTAAATAAATAAATAAATAAATAAATTACTCATCTCCATTCATACCTCAGTAACTGCCATATACGAATAAGTGAATGAGATTGAGACATCGGTGAAAAGCCACATTTTGCTTTACCCTGTGCCAACAGACAAATGTAAAAGTACTGCATTTATCAAGATAAGGCATTCTCCATAATCAGGAGAATCAAGTTAAATTCCTTACAATGGGCTCATTTTGAAAAGAGTAAGAGACTGTTTCTGAATCTTACTCCAGGATGGCATCGCCCCCTCACAAAAACATTTAATGGAATCAACGGATTTTAAACCTGGCCATCTCAAGAGATCGATTGAATTCAATTTCCTGTATTAAAGGCTGCAAGTGCCTACGAAACTGGGAAACATCATGAGCGTGTTCTGTTGTGCTTCACGTGGATAAGATTAAATTATTCCTTACACATTTGTGTGGAACGCTAGCATTTAGCGACGAACAATTTGCAATTGAAATGAGACTTGGAATGAAGCAACGTTGACTATAATTTACACACTCTAATTCACTTATGGGGTTTACACAGACGGGTCTTGATCCCACCTTTCTCTCAAGGAGGTAAATAAGGGTTTATCCACAGTCTTACTTTGAGGAAGCATCAACAAGACAAGCAACTATGTTCAATATTTACTCCCAGTTCCGTTTACGTTGTAGTGTAGATTAAGTTCAGACCAGAAAAATCCCTGCATTAGTCGCATGCTTAGAGTTAAGTATATAGTCTCACATGGATTTTTTCCCGCACAATAAATTACCGGTTAAACTGTTGAGATAATGAAATTAATATTATTTATATTTAATAATAGCTTAATAATTGATTCCTTGCAGATACGATACTTTTGGTGTAGACCTACCTTATCAAGTGGTGGTAAACTGACATCTTCATCAGCGTATTTCTCACTGGCAGAAAAACGTCACTAAAGTCGACATTATCTTCTTCTTTTTGCTTCATCATGTGTAATGTATATGGCTCGGATTTTTAGGTAAATGAATATTTTTATGTAAATACATATTTTAAGCATTTTTCTATAAATACATAAATTCCTGCTTTTCACTTATTAGCATATAAAACATAATATTTACATTTTTTGAAATCAGTGTGCTGGATCATTCATTTTATTGCATTTTTTTCTGTGTTACTTCAACGGGGTAGGACTTGTGATCTATCTAATCTTCGTGCATAGCGTATGTCAGCTTGCAACTGTGTTATTCTTAACTTGTCGCCCCGTGCCACTCACTGTGGATGCCAGGGATTTCTTTGTTCATAGCCATATTGCACCACGTGCTAGACCTTCCCCTCCCCCAGCTACCTGGAACCAGTGTCACTCCCAAGCAGTTCATTTCTGGCACTGTGAAGTGTACGGCAGTTCTATGATGCCTAAAGTAAAAATAACTACAAATTAGTTATCTATCGTCTGTTGCAGAATGTAAAGGTAATTTTTCTTCTGATGGGGGCGTTCTGTTCTTCCAAGTAAGTGGGAAAGCAATCAAGGCTGATCAGTGACACTTCAAGGGCAAGAAACATATTGGCACAGTTTCACGCCTTCAGAAGAAGTGTTTCGCGATAATCGTCGGCCATTTGTGATGGACAACCTGAAGATGTCTCTCGTTGCGTATTGTAATGCTTCAGCAGTCAGTGAGACAGAATAAATTGCATTCGTGAGTACTGCATATTAATAAATTAGCTTGCCACGGTGGGTGAGTGGATATCGTGTCGGTCTACTAACCCCAAGATTGCAGGTTCGCTCCTGGCCGTGGTGAGTGATTTTTTGAAAGGCGGCAATAATACGATACGCATGTCATACGATGATGGCATGTCAAAGAACCCATTTGAATTCAGTAGGCCGAGTTCACAATGGCAAAATTAATCTTGGGAATTTCTACCAACACCAAGTTCCTCATTTCTCTACTAGAAAGCGCTTAGTGTTCAAGGAGCTTAGAGATCTAACATCTAACCTCCTTGACTTCCATAGTAAAGGAACAACGAAATTAGACATGCAAGCTAACCTCTGGGTGTCAAATAACAAAGCTTACACCCGGCACCCAAGGCCATACGATAAAAAATACAAAATAAAAGAAAATTAATAAACTAATTTATAATTAAATATTTTTATTTTATCACATATTTCAGGTATTTTTAATACATTAAAAAAATCCCCAATTTTTAGCACCGACAAATCCAAGCCCTAGTAATGTACATTTGGCTGAGTTCATTTGAATCCATTGCCTCCAATAATAAGTTGTGAATTCTTTCCTCATCTTTTCCATAATAGTACATTTTCAATGATAGATATGTTCCTGTCGATGTATTTTCACACCCAAGAATACACATGTAAACCACTGAGAAAACCCTTATTGGCTTACAATTGGGTCTAACCGGGTGAGTTAGCCGTGGTCGTTACTGCATGACTGCTGGCAGTCGCTCACATCCGGGAGGCGAGGAGGTTCGAATCCCCCCGCCGGCAACCTTGAAGATGTTCTTCTGTGGTTTCCCATCTTCCTTCCAGGCAAATGACGGGGTTGGTCCCAGACTATAGGCCGCAGCCGCTACCTTCCAACTCCTCGTCCTTACATTCAAACTTTCCTCCCCAGACAACACTCCACACGTGACGGTACTTGTAGCTCAAGCATTGGGTGTCCGCCTCGAAGGAGCTACAAAACTGGCGAGCCGAACATGTCCTCGGACACTCCCGGCACTAAAAAGCCACACGCTAAAAAAAAAATGGGTCTAGACTGGAGCAGAATTATTGTGGAGTTAAAATAAGTAGTGAACGGCTCTGGTTGTTTAAAATTTTTAACACTTACCCTTCTGATGCCTTTTAAATGTTGCTCCTCAACCCTGTGCTGGCTGATTTCCAGAATTTATGGCTATGTTCAGAATGGCTCAAACTGAATGTGGTTTGAGTTACAAATAAATTGAAAAGTCCGTGCTATTTCCGAGCCCTTATACTACAAATTTAATTAAAAAAAACCGACACGATTGATAATAAAACTATAATGTAAAAAAAATGCCGTCAACAGGTGTTGCGCGCGCTCTGGTCCTGGAACGAGCGGGCACGCTGGCAGAAGTAGAAGGAAGAAATGTATCTTCGGTTGCGTCAGATTCAGAATCTGTAATGGGAATTATAACCCCAAATATATATACTAGTCATAGAATAAACTCAACATTTTTGCGAGAGAAACATCTGTCTACAAAGAACTAACACAAAGGAAAGGAAAACAGATTTGACCTACTTGAACTTGCATCGCTTGCCTTCGAACAGATCGATGTTCTTCCGCTGAACAGTGACGTGGTGCTATCTAGCGATAATATGTGCAACTTCATGTTTACTGGCACCCACACGCGAGTGCTAGACCAGTAATATTACGTTCGTCTCCAACACAAAGCGCGAGAAATCGATCAACGCAATATTACGCTCGCCGCACTTTTAAAAAGTTACCTTCAAACGTAATATCACGGCGCCAGCTCTGTAAGTGTTAAACAGCAACTGCAGACTCGCAGCGAAGTGGGCGTCCTTTGTCACCCCGAACTGACATGTCCGTGTCTGTTATTGAACAGTGTTCCAATGCTTGGAAACGGTGCCTTGGATGTTAATTCATTGATTTGATTTCCATTTGTACGAGTGCAAAACAAATTTACACAGAGTTCCATTGTGTGGTTTTCATTTGTACCTTTGCCGTTAACTAGTGTACTCAACCCCTATTTTTTGTCCTTTATGCGTCCCTTATGCGTTCATATAGCATTCATCCGATTACGATCACATTTTGGTGAGTTGTTTTGCACACTCCCGGGATGGTTTTAGGCATAATAAATCCAATGTTCAATAGATATCGCGCAAGTAGTTTCAATAAATGAGTGACAGCGCGCAAATTTTTTCAACCAAGTCCCGTATGCGTTCAAGAACCATTCATACAATTGCGATTGAACATTGGTGAGTTGTTGTTTACACTCCTGCAAAGATTTCTGACTTAGTAAATCCATGTTACAAGGGTGGTGTACGAATAGATTCAACAAGTGGGTGACGGCATGTGAATCGTTTAAACAAACTCCCGTATGCGTTCATATACCATTCATCCGATTGCGATGAAACTTTGGTGAGTTGTGGATCACGCTCCCACGAATGTTTCTGAGATGGTTAATCCATCTTACAATAGTTTATAAGCAGTTAACGGAAAGATACAAAATATTGTGTATCCCAAAGCACTTCAACAAACAAAGTTACAACGCCAACACACTCATTGATTGGCATTGAAACGCATGCCGGGTACAGCCAGTAAATACATAAACATATCAGCTACAAGTCACCCAATAAGATTACATTTTCCCTTCTAAATATCAGTGCAAGTGTAGGATCAAAACTGGAGAGTAGATTGCCCCAATGGTTCCTAATGTGATGCTATACTCTAAACGGTTAGGTCATATGACAATTTTCAATATTAGTACCGGGAGTACATGACGTTCGATTATAGTCAATAATTCTTTAATCTACTTAACCAACCCATGGATATTATTTGAGGTATTAATTAGCATAACTAGTTGAAACCTGTCAAAACATGACGGACAATGGAAAAAATACTAAAGAAGCTTCTTATATAAGTTACATTCTTTGTACGATTACTTTTTAGCACTATTGCAACTTAAAGGGCGTCAAAAGATAACACTCTCAACATTCCAACATAATGCTGGTCATGACTGAAAACGTGATGAGGTGAATAGCCCAAAACGTTCCAGAGTTTCCCCTTGAGCTTGATTGATTGTGATAAAGTAGGCCGAGCGAATAGGAAATTGTTGCCCATTAAAAGAAAATGTACTGTACGTGCAAGTGTTTTATCGGAAGGTGTTAAATCAAGTCGTAGGATTTTAGCTCTCTGCCTAATATTACTGCTCCTATTTTATCCGAATCCAAGCGATTTCTTACATATTTCTTACAATTAATATGTTTCCATATAGGAGTCCTTGGGAAACGTTCAGATTTATAAGGAGCAGAACTATGGCTCAAACGTTCGGAGTATGTGGAGGCGAATCACTTAATTCCAAGGAATTGAAGAATTCTACAGTAGGGAAATGAAGTAGCTGGCTTTCATCTTCAGTATCTAATCTGTTAACGCTGATGTATGTGTTTGAACTACAGGATATAAGATCAATGACTTTTAAATTAATATCATTACATTGTTGCAGCTTGGCAAATATTTTATATTCCACAACAGATCAACTTTTCCATCCCAACAGTAAAGGCCAAAGTAACCACGCGTAGATTTTGCGCAAGTGAAATACAATGTAGAACAATGTTTACATTTGATCGTCAAAGACCTTACAATGTACTGCATAATATCTGGAATTGTTTCTGAAATGGCCTATTTATATTGGATTTTAAATGTGGCTTCGTATTATTCGAAAACACTATAGTGTCCTGCAATAACGGAGCCGCTAAATATTAAATGGCAAATAATACTTCCATTGCCAAAATCAACTGCGTAGTTAGACTCAGTACTCTAAACAAATAATCATTAAACAATTGTCTTATACAATGAAGTTCAACATGACCGTCCAGAGACTTTCATACTCAAGTTGGTTGGTGAGGAGAATGCGATGAGACTGATCGCTTAAAATAAATTCCTTATAATTGTTCCTGCCAGCGAAATTTTTTGCAATAGCTTGAAAACGCAGCTCAGAATGACGTTCTTCATTTTGATATAAACAGTTCAAAACTGCTCTAAATAAGCAATTTCCATCACATGTTATAGTTTATGTCAGTACATTTTGCAGGGGAACATAGAATCACTTCGCCAAATACTGGAATGAGCATAGGCCTATACTCAATACTCACTTCGGCAGTCACCCTAATGGAGGCAGTTTTAGAATTCTATGTCCCGTGCATGTGAAAAATCGTATTAACACATGGAAGCCCAACCATTCTTGGCTATTGCAGCGGAGACCCGGGTTACATTTCCTGCTCTGCCAAGAAATTTAATTCTGGTCTGAGGGCAAAAACGGGGCACATTCAGTCTCTTGAGGTATAACTAATGTGGATGTGGTTTTCCGTGGTTTCCCACTTCCACTCAAGGCAAATACCGGGATGGTTCCTAACTTAAGGCCTCGGCCGTCTCCTTACCATGCCCCACCTTAATTACAAATACACACACTAATGCAGCCATCACAATAACACAGGTCATCAGAGAACATTTTACACATACACACCAAAGTACACGGGGCTGAGTGACCACGATGTCGGAGCCCTTCAAACGAATTATGTTTGCCAAGTGTCTCTCATGGGGAAAGCAATTGTGGACACGTGCGAGTGCCTGGAAAACTATTTTTCTTTAATAATTTAAGAGTATATCGACGATGCGTAAATATAACTTTTAGTTTATGACGCTACTGACTTGACCACCGAAGCATTGGAAAAAAATTGCAATATTAAGGTACATAAACAACATAGCCTACACATTCAATTGACAGTTAATGTTCTTCAATATTTCCCTTCTTTTATAACTCTCGGGAACCCTTCTTGATGGAGGATTCCAGATTCAAGTTCGCTTTGCATACCACGACCTGCAGGAAGAGGGTTCTAGCAGGAAGAACGTTGAAAAGAAGGGAAATCTGGGAAGAGTTCTACTCGACCGAGGCTATGATCAACAGAGCATGGATGGAACCGAACCAGGACTTGCGGCACTTTGTAATCTCTTTGGCTGTGCACGGCTTCCATCATAGAATGTGCAAGACAAAGACATTCCATGATCCGGACCCGGCCGGTGTCTGTGAGCCGTGTGACGGAATCTGTGAACGTTATCACGTTCTTCATTGTAGGAATAGAGGGAAGACCATCATAGATTATTGCATTGGCTGAAGTGCATCTTACCTTGCATATTATTTGTAATTTTGCACAAATTGTGCGCAATAAAACGTTATTATTATGATTCAATTCCAGTATACATATCATGGAAACATCATAGAAAATATTCCCCTCCTTTATGAAAATGAAAATCCACAGCCTGCTCCCAGTCTCCGACCGGGTCAGGAATGGAATGAATGAAGCCCCCATCTAGCGGCGAGGATATGGTCTGTGCCGGCTGCCGAGGCCTGACGCACTCCTCTGGGGCAATGATTAAATGAATGCCAGATGCAATTAAATGATAGTGGAGAGTGTTGTTGGAATGAAATTTTGACAGGGAAAACCGGAGTATCAGGAGAAAAACCTGTCTGCCTCCGTTTTGTCCAGCACAGATCTCACATTGAGTGACCGGGGTTTGAACCACGGACTCAGCGGTGAGAGGGCGGCATGCTGCCGCCTAGGCCACCCCTCCTTTATAATTCTCATAAATAACTATCACGTGAAAACGCTCCATGTCTTGTGTTTTAAATATATCGATGCAATGGTGCTGCCATCTGTTGTCAGTTACTGGAACTATATGGGCGAGGTATTGCCATGTGTGGTCAGTTAATGGAACTGATTGTAGATATTCACACGGCGTATTGAGGACAACAGTTAGCTCTTTTGATCACATGCTGTAATGCAATGGTAAAACGGATATAAAACGTATTGAGAGGATTTTTTTTATTTTATTTATTCAATTTACCCTCTAGGTTGGTGGCTCCCACGGACTCAGCGAGGGAACTCACCACCACCGCCTCTATGGGCAGTGTCCTGGAGCTTGGAATATCTGGTCGGGATGGATACAACTGGGGAGGTGTGATCAGCACTTCGCCCAGGCGGCCTCACTTGCAAAGCGAACAGGGGCCTCATGAGAGAGGGGAAGGGATGGAAGACTGGGATGGATAGGCTAGGAAGAGTGAAGGAGGCGGCCGTAACCTTGCAGAAGGTACTGTACCCGTAATCCACGTGGTCTTACCTGTTGCAATCCGATGGAAAAGCTGGATCGTAGATTCTAGAAGTTCCCGGCTGAAATGACCTCTGAAAAACCTACCAACTAGGATCAACCAGGGATCAGGATACGTCGATATTAAAGAATGCGGTACGAAGATGCCAGTGGTGTATAAAATTACGATGAAACGAAGCTCAACGAACTCGAACAAGAGACTCTAAAATAAAGTGAAAATATCTCGGGCGTTAAGTTTAAGCAAACTCAAGGAAAAACTGCCCACTGGTCCTCCTAACGCACTCCCCTTTTCTGATAGAAAACACCAGTCGTTCTATGTTTCTTTTAAAATTAAATTCAGTTTATTGACTGGTTAATGATGAATGTCCGTCAACTAGACACAAAATTAAAGAAAAGCTTCTTTAGATCAAATGATGAAAAATAGTTTTAAATAAACGCCTATAATAAGGCCCCATCTTACTGCTCATATCATCCGCTGAACAAATTACAAGAAAAATACAATATTAAATTATGCACTGATGTTATACCCTTATTAAAGATTTATACATATTTTACATTTTAAAAACAAGTTATATCCTTAATTAGGATTTTGTCATAAACGCTGCCCATCTTCATTTAGTTTTACAAGTATGTTTCAAGGTTATCATTTTCTTAATTAGTTGCATTCAACAATCAATTAAAATAATCCAATAGTGTTACAAGTTATGAAAATAGTTTATTAACTATTTAAGTGCTTCAATTAATGCAGTATATTTTTGCTAAAATTACTGAAATATCACATGTATTATATTGCATGAATTAATTAAAGTTATTCGAAAAGTGGCTGTGTTACTTAAATATGTGTGTCATGATATAAGCAATTTATCTCCGGCAAATCCTACTAGGCAAGAATAAAACGTAGGGTGACTTGAATAAAACAAGAGAAACATTCGTGATTCCAATTCACGATAACTACAACTTCCTATCCAAATTAGTGATAGCTCAAAAGCTAATTTCACTCTTACTAAAACGCAATGACAACGTTAATGTCTTCTCAAAAGATTACGAGTACAACATACAACATTAATATTGACCATCCAATGATGTCAAATGTTCGCTTCACTAACACAATAAATCGTATGCACAAAATTGCAATACCTTAATTCAGCTTTCCAAAGCTGTCAAGAATTAATCCCAAACGTTATTAAACTTAAAACCTTTCAAAAATTGCTCTGAAAATATCATGCCCTATCATAGACGAATATAGAAGTGCCACAGATTACTTCTTTTCTAACTTCATTAAACAAGAAGCAACAATTTATTAAATAAATTGTATTATCTATTTCCACAAATTATCGTCATTTAAGTCTACGACAAATTCTGTTATACTAGTTTGAACTGTTAAATTTAGTTCACAATTCCAATATATTTATATATATTTATTTCCATAAAGACTTATATATGAGAGAAAAAATTGTAAATAGACACTAGTAAAAATAGTCGTTTCAGTTTCGCCTATCCAAACTCGAAAAATGGCTCAACTACTCAGAAGAAAACACGTGAGACTTACACCATGGAAAGGAGTCTATTATCATATCAATAGATACACGCAAACCATTAAATCAAACGATGATCTATCCAAGAGTCTTCCCAAAAAGAATTGATATAACACAAGCTAAAAACTGAACGAACAAAAATATTTCATTTAAAGAAAAATCTTTAATCAAAAAGAAATATGAAAGTAGGCTGCAAATGCCTTGGCAATCAATTCACAATTGTTTTCGCTGGACGATTTCCATAATTCCATAACCATGGAAAATAACGATGAAAATGCACTATCATTTCTAAAAGAAAGAATTTCTACTAGAATGTCATAAGTCCAAACGAATAGTATCACTGAGATATTTATGGAATAGTTCAAGTGCACGAGTGTGTGGCCACCTTCTTCCTAATTGCTATTCTTATACAAAGATATCGTCGTCTTGGTCCTAATTATGCTGCAGATATCTTCTCAACAAAATTGAATGCTTGGTTTTATTTCCAAAATTTTAAAAACAAAAGCAACAAAGTAATGCTCTAAATAGCATCACGTCTACTGTTAACTACACAAAAAATTACACTCTCCGACAGAAATGATAAAAAAGAACCAGATCTAGTCTTCGAATGAATTTCATACTAATTAATAAAATATTGGTGAAAAGTATCGAACTAAAAGTGACAAGGTCTACTGTCTACAAGAGAAGAAAAGTTTTCCAGCTACCTTGGGCGAAGTTCTGGTTGAGATTGAAGAAAGTATAGGAATATACATTCAGGAACTGAACCATCATCCCTGAGAAGTTCATGGCTGGAGCTGCAAGTCGCCGAACCAACTTCCTCCTAACTCGAAAACTACTGTCTACGAAACGGAGTTCCTGCATATTGCTTGTACAAGGCTCTCTCGACGTTATCAGTAAAGTAGTTTCGCTCTTTTGGAGTTGTTTCTTCATTCTTCGCTACTTTAAAACCACTGGATCAGAACTAACGTTCCCCAACGCTTCTTTCTCTTCATTGTAGTGTTAAAAAGGATGTCACTCCAAATGATCAACTCTGCATCTGCATTACATTCCTGCACGATATGTTTAGCCCATCATTGCTACAACAACTAGGTTCTCACAATAAAATCCAGTCGTATTGTTCTTGATAATATTAATGCTTTCCTGCATTTCAAATATATACGTAGTAGGTTTCCTCATCGAGGAGTATGTATTAACAAGTCTATGCAATAGCTAAGTTCACTCAGGTATATTTAATCTCTGGGTTATATCAAACACACCAGAAGTACGGACAACCGCATATTGCTGTGGTAGCAATTCACCCGTTCGATCCGCGCCGCGAGTAGAGAACACTCGTATTACTGCGTGATAAACGGAACTTTCTTACTACAGCGATAACATGTTCACTGCATATGTCACTGAACTCAAGTGTCTGTCGTTTCAAAACTGCTCATCCACGTCCCAGCTGGCAGTCTACCCAAGATGCATCACTCCTGTATCGAGGTGGACAATCGAACCCAGTCGATTCTCGTTTCATATATGTATCAAATAGTTGCAGGACTAAGTCAGTGAGCATGACCTGTGCACGTGATCAAGAGCGTGGCGGGATTGTCTATCCATCTCCTTAGTGAATAACAAGCGTACTGCGTCTCAAACCTGCAGTCAAACTAATGCCAAGCAATAATTCAAAATACGTCTCGCTGTCGTATCAGGGTTCAAGTAAATAGCAAAATACTGTCTCAATACCATCCCGGCATTTGCCCGAAGACGAAGTGGGAAACCACGGAAAACCACTTCGAGGATGGCTGAGGTGGGAATCGAACCCCGTCTACTCATTTGGACCACCCGAGGCTGAGTATACCCCGTTCCATTCCTCATACTACTTTTCAAATTTCGTGGCAGAGCCGGGAATCGAACCCAGGACCTCCGGGGCGGCAGCTAATCATGCTGACCGCTACGCTACGGAGGCGACTCATTGAGGGGAAATGTAGAAATATGTATCTTTAACTGACATAAAACGTTACTAATACTTCTTGATAAAACAATATTTCAGTGGCAAAAAAAAAAATGTCGAGATGTGGGATCGAACCTGTGCTCCTTGGATCCATAGTCAGTCACTTTAACCAAATAGCTGTTCGCGCACTCTCGTTCAGCAGCAGACGCAACAATTCACTATCTTCAAAACCCGCTGTCGGAAGAAAATAATCCATTTCATTAACAAACAAACAAAAAAAATTGCACATTCCTATACGTTCATACTGTTACTATATTTTATTGTAAGAACTTGGATAATGTATGTTTTCAATTACATGGAAGCTTTATACATGGGCGCGTAGAGTTATTAAATAATATTACATTTTAATAGACTTCTCACTGCCATTTTGTCATGAGCCAAGGTGGATTGTGCGCATGCGTGAGAGGTTAGAATTCTGCTATTTTCTATATTAATTTAAACATATTTTTTATTTTTTTATTTAGTCAATTTACCCTCTAGGTTGGTGGTTTCCAAGGACTCGGCGAGGGAACTCACCACTACCGCCTCTATGGGCAGTGTCCTGGAGCCTGGAACATCTGGTCGGGATGGATACAACTGGGGAGGTGTGATCAGCGCTTCGCCCAGGCGGCCTCACCTGCAAAGCGAACAGGGGCCTCATGAGGGATGGGAAGGGATGGAAGATTGGGATGGATAGGCGGGGAAGAGGGAAGGAGGCGGCCGTGGACTTACAGTAGGTACTGTCCCCGTAAATCCAGATAGTAGGCTGTCAGATATCCGCCCCCCTCAATCGGATTGCCAATAATCAATCGCACCGGCACAGCTACATCAATGAAAATGGCACTGACAGATACTACCGAGATTAGAGCACAGCAGTTAACAAGAAATTATTGTGGAACACACCAAAATATACGGGGGTTCATACTTACCTTTACTTACCTCTTCAAATTAATCTCGGGAATGGGTTGCCAACTGGATCACTTAAAGTATGCCCACACAATAACCTCCACCATGATATTTAAAATGAACCAATACGAAGACAAGAAACTTTAAACTGTACAATAATTTATTTCACATAAAGGGAATGACTTTAACAAAAACTCAACAAAATACACGTGGCAATCAGAAGCCATTGTCAATATAATCATGTCCTCCTGTAGGACTGGTAGACGTTACATACATAATTTTATCTTTCACTTGCTTATAAAGAACGTAATAATAGTAATACACTTGGGATGGATGAGGGAATTGGGACAAGACACGTAGCAATTGTTTTCCTCTTTCATAAACATCACACTTTATTTATAACTGCAGGCCTGTTATGTAATTGACCTTGGCCTCTAACATACAGTTGTCAGGCCAGCTGCGATTCATGCCCACATCGTCAAACGGACCCACCTGTGCGGCTAGTGCTAGCATATGCTCGTAACTTCAGAGCTTAGCTCCTTTTCAAACGCTTTAAATGTCCTCAACTCAACTCAAATATTAACACGTAAATCTTTTAAATGCTTCAATCACATGTTACTGGATTACTCTAATAATCCCAAAACTTGTTTAATGGTATAATCCACTTGTATAATTAGCGTTCTTTAGAGTATATTAACAAAACTCTTAATGTTTATAACAAATGCTCATTAATTGTTTATAACAATTACAAATTGTTTATAATATTGTCAAATGACAATTCAAAATCTATACACGCCTCTCTTAATTCCTTTCATTTCCAATTATAATTAAAGATAATTACATAATTTATTTACAATATTTATATTTATTTATTTATTTATTTATTTATTTATTTATTTATTTTAGAAATACATTAAACCACACGTTTATCCGGTTGATAATTACTCAAATCAGGTTAATATAATCGACCAATGAAGGTTAGTTATATTTAAGTGTTATAAATCCAGGTTTAATAAGTTTTAATAATTATTATTATTATTAGTGACGGTAACCTCCATTCAAAATCGTTATCTCAAATTATTTAACACTCTTGTTAATTTTAACAGTAATTTCACATGATTAATTTTCAAAGGACCTGGACAATAAACTCAGCGGAAAAATCCTTCGCTTCAAATGCACAAATTGCATAAAATAGGCCCAGAATTCATCATATATTTCAATATATATGGCATAAAAATCTTCCATAATCCATACACAAAACCTCCACGTATAATCTCATCAACATCATTAATATTACTGTGGGAACCTCCTTCAATTATTCAAGGGCATTATTCATCAGCGACTTTTACATGTCCACTGGACTAACGATTATACATCCATAGTTCCACTTTAAAAATTCTTATATTCATTAATTGTTTCAAAACTGTTATTATTTTAACCTTCGTGGGTTTCATTCATGAATCGATATGAAGTAAAAATTTGCCAATCACAAATAAATTTAATAGCAAATACGATTATACACGCCTTTCTGGTCTATCAAAATTGAGATTAATATCTCCTAAGTATCGTAGTATAAAAATACTATCTTCAAACAAAGTTCATCTAAACTGCAAAATAGTCGAATAGAATACAATTAGACTTTGGAATGCAAACATTATTGTTCCAATCTAGTATTGAGAAAAATTCCTATCAAATGTTCATTACTATAGTGTATTCAATAAATCGTAATTAAAGTTCATATTTCATAAAATTGTCTGTAATGCAATGGTAATGACGATAACTGACGATAAATGTCTATGTTGCAATCATGTTCATAAAACGACTAGTATTTCCAAGATCGTCGATACAGAAATAGATTTTAACGCTCTAAAATCTTTTAATTATTCTTCTTTCTTGAGGATGACAGAAAATTGGTCAAAGTAATTTACTGAATAGAATTACTTTAATAAAGTGACACGCTGTCTGAATTAAAATCTGCCATAGAAAATCGTTAACTTTACAGTCAAAACGTGACTACAAAAATATGCAAATTACTGAAAGAAAATATTATCAGTCTCAACTGATCCAAAATTATTTAAATCTGCCAATGACATAACAATGTCGTACTAAATCGTAGAAAAAGGCATAACTCATCGAAATGTACTGAGTACAGAATATCAAGCAAGAAAATGGGGCAAAATATATATAGGACAAAAATATGGGAAAAATGGTTGCTCAGACATCGCTAAATGGCTCAAATAAAACAAGAAACGTTCACGACTACCTTATCTGTTGATTGAAGTTCCAGAGGAAAATCTTCCAAAGAAGACTGGTGATGGTTCCATTTCACCAAAAAGATGTGCTTCGTCCTCGAACCTGGAATCAGCGCCCTCGGAGAATCGAACTGCTTCCTCCTCAGGAAATTGCACTGCTCCGTGTATACGATAGACATCCTTCTGGCAAAACTCTTCTGTGTGAGCCGGGTCCACCCTGGCCTCTCTTGATAGTTCCTGAAGTTCTGGTAGTAATTCGCCATGAAGTTTATTGCAGTTATTTCCGTAGAAATATTCATATTTGTGGAGTATGAATATGTTTCCACTGCCATTTGATATAATTCAGCGTTGGACCACGATGCATGAGTGTAGTTGGATGTTCACTACATGCTCGCTTTTGTAGAAAGACGATTAGCGAAGTTCCATGCTGTTAATTCACTCCATCGATATATGTCCCAATTGCATTAAAGTCCTTAGTCTTCCATCTCCACTTCCGTTATAATAGTTGAAAGAACTGCCATATTATATTGTTCCATGTTAGAATGCAGCGTTATATTATCAAAAGCAATATGTAGTAGCACTGTTGCAATACCAGTGTCAGCCGTAGCGTAAAATGTGATATATTTTAAAAGTGTTTCTCAGGCGGCGAGAAAATCACTTTTGTCTGCCGTCTTAAAATGCCAATATCTTTCGAATTATATTCTTGAAAATTTTCAACCTTTCTACACACTTTGATATAGTACTGCACAATAGAATTAGCTTAAAGGCATCAGTCAACTCTTGATATGTTAACTTGTAGACTTGAAAATGTGTGCGTTTCAACTTCGCCTAGTTTCAAATACCGTAAAATGGAACTGCGGCGCGCTCGAAGCTCGTTCGATGCGGTTGGCTTTACCACACGCTAAAGACGACTTGTTTCACTTTATCACTCGAAAACGACTATAACATCAGCAATATATATGCGGTATGAGACACATGAGATATGAGATATGAGATATGAGAGCTCCTCTCTGCTGTGCAAGACCTTTTATCAACTTCTTAAGGGGCGTATCCATCCCTTCCATAGCTCGTTTCTCCGTCATCGCTAGAATTTCTAACTTTGGCAATACTTGACGGATTTTCAAATTTCAAAAACTCAAAAATAATTTCTTCAAAATTCTAAATCAATGCCATAACTGAAAATAGATTTCCACAATTCTGCATGCCAAAAGTATTTAAATATGATAGTTTCAGTAATCTCCGTCTCCCTGCTAACTATCGTTCATTGGTTTGAGCCTTTCCTCCAATCGCGTAACTTCTTCCTCAGCACAATTCCATGTTTCCCTGCGACTGCGTCGTAAATCTCAGATCTTTCTCGAACAAAATTATGACGTCACCAAGAATCTCAGTTCAAGCAGCCTACTTGCATAAAGTCTGCGTCATCCGTGCCTACGTCATGAATATCCACGTCACAACTATGACAGCCATAACTTTCTTCATATATTTGCCAATACAGCCACCGTGGTCTCAATATAATTCAAATTACGGGGGCAGTACCATCCCGGCATTTGCCCGAAGACGAAGTGGGAAACCACGGAAAACCACTTCGAGGATGGCTGAGGTGGGAATCGAACCCCCTCTACTCATTTGGACCACCCGAGGCTGAGTAGACCCCGTTCCAGTCCTCATACTACTTTTCAAATTTCGTGGCAGAGCCGGGAATCGAACCCAGAACCTCCGGGGCGACAGCTAACCATGCTGACCGCTACGCTACGGAGGCGACAGTTCAAATTAATGAGGACAAAAATCTCCGGGCGTCCTAATCTTTGGATACAAAATAACTTACGGAGATCAGAGCTATATCACCCTAGTATTACAACCATTACTTCAAAATGCTATGTCACCTCTCCGTTGAATAGTCCATAAATGAGCAGGTGCATACATCTGAGAAAATATTCAAAGAAAAAAATTGTTGCCTCATTCGATCTCCTTCTAACTAAATGTAATCACCAAAATAGAAAAAAATATATATGGATGTCACTGGCGTTAAATAATTTATTTTCAGACCTTTTATTCATGGATTAAATACTTTCATTATTATTTTCACTGGTTTTCATTCAGCTGTGCCTCACTCAGAAAAATGAATGGTTGTTGGCTTTTACATTTATTACTTTACATTGTAAAATCTTTATGATTCCAGATATTTATTCATTTATTTGTTAATCATTGCATGCTCTTCACATATTTATAAATACACCATAAACATTTAAGTAGATGGCCTCTGCCTATCTGTATTATTTTCAACTGACAATTGCCTCAAAATTTCATATACTTGAACCTATCACGTAACATTAATTATAATCATTTATTTTATTCACCTCGCTATAGCGAGAACCTTTAGTTTCATCATAACTTCGTATTAGGCAACCCTACTATTTTATCAATGCAGTTTCATTATTTACACAACCTTGTATCAGTTACCTACCAAACGCATCTCCTCATGTTAGCATGTAAAGGGAAACCTCAGTGACGTGTGAGTGTTTAGTATAAATATCATGATGTGCGCACAAAAAGTGGCCCCTTAAGTGTAAATGAATCCCCTGTAATTTAAACCATAAATTGTCATCCAGGTTGCACCAATTCAAAGAACACAGCGACGTAACACGCTGAAAGATCCCTGTACTCAGATTATATTTTAAAGCATCCATATATTTTATTTTAAACCCTAAATATGACTGCATTAATCTCTCAAAAGAAAACTTAAAATTTACTATCCTAATAATCTTGTCATGATATCGCATTTTATCTTTTTGATTAACTTCTATTTCGATTTAAGCCCATCTCTCCAAATCTTAGTAACCACTACCCATTAACCACTACTTAAAAATTAACATGGTTTTCAGTACCTTTCGACCACCTCAGTCTTGGTTCCGCTGACACGTTTCCTGGGGGTTTGGGTCCACGTTCTTCCCATTTAACATCCTCCCCTCTCGTCCTGGATCCAGCTCGCGACCCTCGGGGTGTCCATGGTCCTGGCTCGCCTTCGTTTCCACGTCATCATAACAGCTTCCACATTTCTAGACTTAGCTGGTCATCTCTTCGCTCGTAAATTTCTTGACACAAAACTCGCACTGGTCTGTACTGATAGCCTTTATGTCCGTCTAATACATCGCTGCAATCTTCATGTCGAATATGCCAAGTAATATCAACTTATGGCCGTGATAATAACGCTATAACGGCACAGGTTATATCGTACGCATCTACACCAGCCTGCACTCATAAGAGATTACGTCCGTCCTTGGCCTTGAATGTCGCTCTATATTTGGACTACACTCAGTTTATCTCTCATAGTTCACTGACCCTGGATACTCATTTGTCTGCTCGTCAATCAAAAGCACATCGCTTCGTTCATATGTTCTGGGCGTCAATTATATCGCGCACGACCCATACAGTCCCGTACCTAGTAAAAGCTTGAGACACCACGTGTGTCTGCTCGCACTTCGTCGTACAAATGACTAGTGTCCCACAACATAATGCATTCTGATCTGCGTTATAATATCACCTCGCCACATTCGGCTTTAGTATTCATTAATACAGAGCTGTCCACGCAAGAAATAATACTGAGCCTTTCAGCTATGTCCCAAAACTGTCGGAATACCGCACTGGTTCCAAGCGGCCACGGTACGACTGCTACTACACACTTGTTTGGAACCTCAGCGTGCGGTGACACAAAAATAAAGATGATCTTCGGCGTACGGCGACACAAAAGAAAGTGAACTTCGTTGTACGGTGATAGGAAAGAAAGTGACCCGCTTCTCCGACGTGACCTTCCCACCTTGACTTTTCCTGGAGCTCATCAGCGCCCTCTACGCTTCTGGAACCTTCGCCTAGTCATGCTGTCGACTATGTCCATGACGTAAAAACATCAACCTCAGGTTACTTCCGCTTGCTTTCTTCCTCCTGCTATGCGACGTTGCCAGAGCTCTCAAAACCATGCGATATCGGTCACAGTACCTACCGTAAGGCCACGGCCGCCTCCTTCCCTCTTCCTAGCCTATCCATCCCAATCTTCCATCCCTTCCCATCCCTCATGAGGCTCCTGTTCGCTTTGCAGGTGAGGCCGCCTGGGCGAAGTGCTGATCACACCTCTCCTGTTGTATCCATCCCGACCAGATGTTCCAAGCTCCAGGACACTGCCCATAGAGGCGGTAGTGGTGATTTTCCTCGCTGAGTCCGTGGGTCCGTGGGAACCACCAACCTAGAGGGTAAATTGACTAAATAAAAAAAATAACTCCCTAAGGTTTGCACTATGAATTTCATATGATTGTTTCCGAAAAAATACGCACTAAACTATTGAGTCTCTGGTTCAGTGTGGCAGTTCTTATTCTCTATTCTATACTCCATCTCTGCGCCTACTTTACCCGTTGTGCCGATATTTCTAAACCTGGAACTCGCGTCCCCTCACCCACCCACTCCCATCCGTTTTATGTATGGCAAGCACTCCGGCTGAAGGAGGGGAAATGGAATGTACCCGCCCCTGATTGAGACTTGATGTCCTTTTCTCTTTTATACTCGCCAAGTAGCTCCTTGCAGCAGAAAATAAATTGATGGTTCTATTGAATCTTCTTTGGCCGGTTTGATTAAAGCTGAAGAAGGAAGGGGAAAGAGGCATACAACAATGGAGAAAGTAAATTACTTCCAGTTCCTTATCTGTGATTTATTTCTCCATTATTTTATGGATAATATTTCAGCCAGTTATTTAGGTCAGACAGACAATTATATCGAAGCATGAATACGAACGTTCACAGAATGAATGGGAGATGAAATGCTGTATTTCATGACAGAATTAAGTCGTTGAGCTTGTCCGGATATCTTAATGTTGATACGTTCGGGGAGTTTGTATGTCGATTTCATTGTCCCTATCGCTTGCCACGGTGGGTAAGTGGTTATCGTGTCGGACCACCAACCCCAATTTTGCAGGTACGCTCCTGGCCGTGGTAAAGGATTTTTGAAAGGCGACAAAAATGTCGTCACGCATGTCATACGCTGTTGGTATGTTAAAGAACACATTTTAATTCAGTAGACCGTGTTCATAATGGCAAAATTATAAGGTGCGTTCAAAAAGTAACGAGCCGGAGGCATAATTACAGAAATCAGTGCCTGTATGTTAGAAGTATTGGCCCTGGCTGTTGAGGCACTTGTCCCACTGTGAAACGAGGCGGTGAATGGCTGTCTCATAAAATTTCCTGGGCTGCGATGTGAACCAGTTCCGCAAGTACAGCTGGACGTCGGCGTCCGATGTGAATCGTTGGCCCCGCAGAGCCCTTTTCAGGGGACCAAACATGGCGTAATAACAGGGAGAGAGGTCTGGACTGTATGGAGGGTGTCCAAGAACCTCTCATTTGAATTTCTGCAGGAGTGCCGTGACTGTGTTGGCCGTATGAGGTCGTGCATTGTCGTGGAGCGGCCACGGAGGCTATGGCGTTCACTGTCACTCGGCGGTCCTGGGCAACCTGCTGGACGTTGTATTCGGTAAAGCAGGGGGGTGCCGCAGACTGGGCATCATCGGCTAACAACACCCGACCTTCCCTGAAGCGCTTGTGCCACGCCTTGACCCTCGCAAGGGACATGCAGTGTTCGCCGTACACTTATTTATTTATTTATTTATTTATTAATGTTGTGAACATTACAGGAAGCCCCAATTACATTTCTCACTACTAGAATCATATAATATACATTAATATATAAATAGAAAAACAAAAGATACATAAAGAGAAGATATAGATAGAGAAACACGTTATAAATAATAATAATAAGAAGAAGAAGAAGAAAAGGATGGTTAGGTATGAGCAGGAAATAGGCTGAATACAGTACAATATATTACAAGACATCTTGCAGTTTATCACAGGACGCTGCAAACTGGTTTTCTGACATACTGAAAATATCTAAGTCAAGATGATGAACTTTATTATAGTGGGATAAAATTCTGTTAATCAGCGAGTTTTTATGGTTTTCTGTGTGAACTCTCGGAATAAAGAAAATGTTTCGGAATCTACTAGGTTTCACAGCTGGTACATATAACGTAATTCTCTCTCGAATTTTAGCGTCGTCAATTTTATTGTTTACTATTTTATAGAGAAAAAGCAGGCCCTGACAATTTCGCCTGTGAGATAGTTTTCTGACATTGAAGGACTGTAATATAAATGTGTACGATTCGTAAGAGGGATAATAGCCAAATCTCTTGTAATATACATATTTTAAGAATTTCTTTTGGATGTTCTCTATAAGCTTATTATGTTTCAATGTGTATGGATTCCATATAACTGAAGCATATTCTAGTTGTGATCTGATGAAGGCATTAAAGAGCAATATTCAAATCCCATAGGAGAAATTAAATGAATTTCTTATTACAAATCCCATACATTTATGTGCTTTAGAGACATTTTTCTCTATATGTCTTTGAAAATTCAGATCATTGGTAAATACAATTCCCAGATCCTGAACTTCATGAATTTTAGTAAGCATTCCCCGTCAATGTCATAGTGAAACTTTATGTAATTTCTTCGCCTAGTAAAATTAATTTGCTTGCATTTACTGATGTTAAATGGCAGTTTATTTTCTTTCGTCCATATGTTTAGTGCATTTAAATCATTTTGAAGTTTGATACAATCGTAAGGGTCACGTATCTATATATATAAAAATCAATGTTACGTGATAGTTTGTCTGTATGTCTGTGGGTATGTCTCCTATGCGTTCATATACCATTCGTCCGATTGCGATGAAACATGGGTGAGATGTTTAGTACACTCCAAGGAAGGTTTATGACTTAGTAAATCCATTTTACAATAGGTAGCGCACGCGTAGATTCAACAAATGAGAGACGATGCGCGAAGCATTTCAACAAAGTCCCGTATGTGTTCATGTACCATTCGTCCGATAGCGATGAAACTTGGGTGAGATGTTGTGCACACTTACGTGAAGGTTTCAAAATTAGTGAATACATTTCACAGTAGATAGCGCACGAGTAGATTCAACAAATGAGCGACGACACGCAAAGCGTTTCAACAAAGTCCCGTATGAATTCATATACCATTCGTCCGATAGCTATGAAACTTGCGTAAAATGTTGTGTACACTGCAGGGAAATTTTCTGGCTTAGTACATCCACTTTACAATAGGCAGCGCACGAGTAGATTCAACAAATGAGCTACGACGCGCGAAGCATTTCAACAAAGTCACGTTTGCGTTCATATACCATTCGTCCGATAGCGATGAAACTAGGTTGAGATTTTGTGTGCACTCCAGGGAAGGTTTCTAGCTTAGTAAATCCCTTTAAAAATAGGTAGAGCACGAGTAGAATCAACAAATGAGCGACGACGCGCGAAGCGTTTCAACAAAGTCCCATATAAGGTCATATACCATTCATCCGATAGCCATGAAACTTGGGTGAGATGTTGTGTACACTCTAGGGAAGGGTTCTGGCTTAGTACATCCATTTTACAATAGGTAGCGTACCAGTAGATACAACAAATGAGCGATGACACGCGAAGCGTTTCAACCAAGTCCCGTATAAGGTCATATACCATTTGTCTGAGAGTGATGAATATTTAGTGAATTGTTGTGTACACTCCAGGAAAGGTTTATGGCTTAGTAAATCCATTTTACAATACGAAGCGAACGTTTAGATTCAACAAATGAGTGTCTACGCGCGAAGCGTTTCGAAAACGACCCGTATACGTTCACATACCATTCATCCGATTGCTATGAAACTTGGGTGAGATGTAGTGTACACTCCAGGGACGGTTTCTGGCTGAGTACATCCATATTACAATACGTAGCGCAAGAGTAGAATCAACAAATGAGCGACGACACGCGAAGCGTTTCAAACAAGTCCCGTAGGCATTCATATACCATTCGTCCGATAGCTATGAAACTTTGGTGAGATGTTGTGTACAATTCATGGAAGGTTTCTGGCTTAGTAAATCCACTACACAATAGGCAGCGCACAAGTAGATTCAACAAATGGGGGACGACGCGCGAAGCGTTTCAACAAAGTCCCGTATAAGGTCATATACCATTCTGCCGTTAGCGGTGAAACTTGGGTGAAATATGTTGGACACTCCAAAGAAGGTTTCTGGCTTAGTAAATACATTTCACAGTAGGTAAAACACGAGTAGATTCGACAAATGAACGACGACACGTGGTGCGTTTCAATACAGTCCCCTATGTCTTCATATGCCATTAGTCCGATAGCGATGAAACTTGGGTGAGATGTTGTGGACACTTACGTGACGGTTTCTAACTTAGTAAATACATTTTACAGCAGGTAGCGCACGAGTAGATTCAACAAATGAGTGACGGGGCGCGAATCGTTTAAATAAAATCCTGTTTGCGTTCATATACTATTAATCCGATTGCGATGAAACATTGATCAGTTATTGTGTACACGCCAGGGAAGGGTTTCGACTTAGTAAATCCATTTCACAATAAGTAGCGCAAGAGTAGATGCAACAAATGTGTGACGACGCGCGAAGCGTTTCAAGAAAATCCCCTATTGCGTTCATATAACCTTCTTCGATTGCGATTAAACCTTGATGAGTTATAGTGTACACGCCAGGGAAGGGCTTCCACTTAGTAATACATTTCTCAATAGGTGCGTACGAGTAGAATCAACAAATGAGTGACAGCGCACGAATCGTTCAAACAAAATCCCGTATACGTTCATATGCCATTCATCCGATTGCGATGGAACTTTTGAAAGTTGTTGTGCACGCTCCCACGAATGATTCTAAATTAGAAAATCCATTTTACGATAACTTAGAGGCAGTTAACGGAAATTGAAAACCATGTTGTGTATCCAAAAGCACTTCAAGAAACAGAATTTCAACGCCAACACTTTCTTTGATTGGCATTGCAACGCATGCCGGGTACAGCTTGTTGATTTATATAATTTTATATCGCCTGCGAATAATAAAATTTCTGAGTGTTGAACTTTATCAGAGATGTCGTTTAAAAATAATAAGAATAGTAATGGTCCTAAGTTAGATCCCTGAGGAACTCCTGAGTTGGTGGGAAATGTTTTGGATAGTTGCGTTTTATATTTCACAACTTGTGTTCTGTTCTTCAGGTATGAAATCAGCAGACGAAACAGTGGTTCAGAAAAATTATACGTTGATAGTTTAGTGATAAGTACGTCATGATCCACTTTGCCAAATGCCTTTTGAAAGTCGGTGTATATTACATCTACTTGGCCTTTGTGATCTAGCTCCGTGGATACAAATTGCGTAAAATTAATAAGGTTAGTCACGGTTGATCTGTTTGGTATAAATCCATGCTGATTTGGGAAAATGATCACTTTAACATGTTGAAAAATATGACTATACAAAATACTCTCAACTATCTTAGCCGGAGATGATGATACAGCTACAGGTCTGTAATTCTTAATCTGATCTGAGTTTCCGGATTTTAGAATTGGTGTTACTTTTGAATGTTTCCATTTATCTGGAAATGTGCTGGTCTTCAGTATGAGATTGTATATTATAGTCAGTGGTTTAGTAATATATTCCTTACAGCCTTTAAAGAGGTATGGTGGTAGCCCATCAGGCCCCGCTGACTTTTTTGGTTTTAGTTTCTTAATGGCGAATTCAACCATATCCTCGGTGACTTCAGATATAACCAAATAATTTTGAAAATAATGTTGCTTTACGTTATTGCTGTTTGTGTTCAAATTATAGTTGGGAATAGTTTTGTGAATATACTGATTTGAAATAGTCAGCGAAACAATTGGCAATTTCCAGTGATTTACAATATTCTTTACCTTCATATTCCATCGCCAATCCTGATCTTTCACGCTCCTTTCTATTTTTATAAAGGTCCAGAAGCTATTGCTATCTTCTTCCATGTTCCGCTCAGTAAGAGCTACATAGTCATCATATGCTTTTTTTTATGTCTATTTTAGTTTTAGATCTAAGTTGAGTTTAATTATTTGAGTAATAATCGGATAAATTTTTCTTTTTTCTATATTTTTCCTTTAGCTTTAAATTTGATATTATAGACTGAGTGAACCAAACAGGATATGTGCGCTTGTAATGTTTAGTCTTTGGAACGTACTGGCCAATTATAGAGTATATTTTGTCATAAAAGATCTCAACAGCTTCGTTTACATTTCTACAATTATTAATGTTATCCCAATTGCATTTTTTCACTAATTCATACAATTTTAAGAAGTCTGCCCTGAGGAAGTTATATTCATAGGTTGAACTTTCATGTGATCTGGTAATTTTCCCCTGTTTTTATATAATTTGCAATGCTGGATGATTTTCATCTAATCGGACTAAGGGGTCGGTTTCTTCCTGGATATGCAACTGGTCAATGTTACTGATTATTAAATCAAGAGTTCTCCCATTAACATTCTTAATATCATTAAACAGCCTGGCATTCAGCAGGTGCAAACAATTCTGTAACTCTTTGGATTTGTTTGAACCCTTCAATAGATTGTAAGATTTATCAGTTACTTCCGGTAAATTAAAGACACCAATGATACAAATATCGTAATCTTTAAATAACTGCATATTTTCTTCTATTTTCTCATAAAATGATTTGTATGCTTCTATATTGGAATTCGGCGGAAAGTATGGAACACATATATAACATTCCCTATTGTTGAATGAAACTTTAATCCATAATGATTCGGTATCCGATTCTAACATTGGCATTCTCTTCGAGTGTATTGTACGTTTAACACTTATTAAAATTCCGCCACTATCTTTCTTGGAACTTAAAGAAAAATCTCGGTCTTTCCTATACACAATATATCTGTCATCAAAGAGCTCAGAACTGTTTACACCCTCAATAAGCCATGTTTCTGAAAGACAAATAATATCATAGTTATTTGACAGTGTATTTAAAAATAAAGTATTGGATTTGGTCCGTAGTCCTCTTACGTTCTGGTAGTAAATGATGGTTTCTGTTTTCTTATGAGTCATGTTCAATGTTCAGGTTAAAGTTTGTCAAGGTCCTCTTCAGTGTTGATGGAGATTACCTGAGAGTGGTCGTGTTTCCTCATGAGTATTCTGCCATTCTTTGTCCATAAGTGCTTTAGGTCCTTCACTCGTTTCACTTCCCTTGCCTTCGCTGGAAGTTTTTTCCGCTCCCCGCAAAGGCTTTCATTTATATACACCGGGTTGTTGTAGGTGTATCCAAGGTCAAGGGTACTCAGATTACGTTTAATTCTCCGTTGTCTGAGGATTTCTTCTTTGTAGTGACGTCTTGTAAATTTCACGATTATATGCGCAATCTGGGAATTGTTACGAGGGGGAAGTCTGTGGCAAGCGTCAATATGTTCCTCTTTTAGTTCCACGTGGAGTGTTCGCGCGACTTCTTGAACCAACCTGCTTGTGTCCTCTGCAGGGTTTGACGGTATACCATGTATTTCTATCATATTGATCCTTGAGTATTGCTCAGAATCAGTAAATCTTGATTTTAGTTCCAAAATTTCGTTCTTTAACTTTAGGTTCTCCTGATGCATCTCTTCAATTGCTTGCCTGCAATCTTTAATAGTTTCTGCTTGTTTCCGCAGGGTTTCCTTATTTTCGTCCAATTTCTCGTGCACCATATCTAACGACCTCCCCAAATCAGTTTCCCTCTGTTTACACAATTCCTTTAACTCAGAGATTTCTTTGTTTAAATTAGTCAATAAGTTAAAAACTTAGTCATTGTTAGGTAGGGCTAACTGATTATTTCCCTCTTCATGTAGGCTAAGCTTCTTCTTGGGACACTTATTACATTTCCATTGTTTGTGCGAAGAAATTAAGGACTTGAGATCATCTTCTTTTAAATTTACACAATAATTATGATACCAGTTTTTACATACAGCACATTGAATTTTTGCATTGACATTCGGCGATGAATGTCCGTTCCCCATAATCCTTCCGCTGCCAAAAACCGAACAACACCTCTTTGCTCTTCGGTTGACACTTCTATGTCACTGTTTGCAATGCGACTGGCAGCGTTGGATGATTGATGCATGCTGCTGCTCGCTTTGTATCGTCACGTGACGTGCACGTGTGCCCTCTAGTGACGGGCTGTGACCTTCCACGCTCAGGTCGGAACCTCACCTCGTTACACACGCCACGATTAGCCGATGTAGTCACCGGTTTACGCATTCCAGCCTCCGGCTCGTTACTTTTTGAACGCACCTTATAATCTCGAGATTTTTCGCCAACACAAAGTTCCTCTTTTCTCTACAAGAAAAAGCTATAGTGTCAATGAGCTTAGATATCCAATGCGACTGGCAGCGTTGGATGATTGATGCATGCTGCTGCTCGCTTTTTATCGTCACGTGACGTGCACGCGTGCCCTGTAGCGACGGGCTGTGACCTTCCACGCTCAGGTCGGAACCTCACCTCGTTACACACGCCACGATTAGCCGATGTAGTCACCGGTTTGCGCATTCCAGCCTCCGGCTCGTTACTTTTTGAACGCACCTTATAATCTCGAGATTTTTCGCCAACACTAAGTTCCTCTTTCCTCTACAAGAAAAGGCTATAGTGTCAAAGAGCTTAGATATCCAACCTCTTTGAATTTCATAGCGCTTCAAGGAACGACAAAATTTCGACATTAATGCTGCCCTCTGGGTGTAAAATAACAAAGCTTGCACCCGATACGTGAGGCTATACGATATTATTATTCCTATTGACCCTCTGTATGATGATGATGATAATTGTAGTTTTAAGGGGCCTAACATCTGGGTCATCAGTCCTTAATTGTCTGGGTGACAGTGAAAATGATAATGATATTGAAACTAGAAAAAAAACTAATTTTGATTGAAAATATTTATAAAACCTAATTTAGACTTAAAAAATATAATTGACATTGAAAATACTTACTAAATGTAATTTAGACCGAAGATGTCCACAAAATGTAATTTAGGGACACGTAGAAGCCAAAACGACTCGCAAAATGTAATTGAGATTGAAAATACTTACTAAATGTAATTTGATTCAAAACACTTACAAAATGTAATTTAGATTGAAAATACTCTCTAAATGTAATGAAAAGGGAAAATACTTATAAAATGTTAGATTGAAAATACGCACAAAATGTAATTTAGAATTAAAATACTATCAATATGTAACTTAGATTCATGTTACGCACAAAATTCATTTTTCATTCAAAATACTTACAAAATCCAACTGAGATTGAACATATTTACAAAATGTAACTTAGATTGAAAATACTTACAAAATGTAGTTCAGGTTCAAAATACTCACAAAAAGTAACTTAGAGGCACGGGGGAGCCAATTCAGGAACCAGTCCGGGAACCTTAAGGATAGCAAATGTCGCCCTCTTTTAGTCGCCTCTTACGACAGGCAGGGGAGACCGTGGGTGCATCCTAAACCCCCGACCCTCAGGGGGACTATCTACATGAGTGTGTTCAAGCGGCCACGGTGGCCGAGAGCACTAACCTCGTGTCTCAGTAGCATTACATTTTATAAACAATTGTCAAAACCCTAATAATGGCTATTAATTATGTACTATCTTAATCTTATTCTAATTGATACAGAGAGGCTATCATAGACTTGAACCAAGTTTTATCATTTCAAATGATCTTGTCGACTTCGTCGTTATGCTTGGGTCTAACGTTATGCGTTACGGTTACGGCGTGTATGACGTCATCATGTTGTTCAGGGCATATGCACCGAGTTTGAAACGGCGAGTGCGTGACGTCATGCAGCAGAGGGGGCCTCCCGCTCCCTGTTCCCCGCGTGGGAAGCCTACGCGCTAGCTGCGTGATACCGAATGACTTGCAACTTGTTGATCATGAAGCGTTCACGTGATTCTTGCTATCTCTGTACATGCGTGCGGTTTGTTCGATAAGCTTGCTTACATACAATTTGTGCAGGGTAGTAAAGTGTGTTAATTATGGAGTCTGTGGATCGTTCGTTATTCTTGCTTATGTACAGGCCCCCAGGGGGTTGCACCCCCTGGAAGCCACCCTCCATCATCTATCAAAACCATCCCTAACTGGCAAATCTCGTAAGTCCAGAACAACATCTTTCACACAGCAAGGGCAGCTAACCAGCCTGGAAGGCTTGCCAAACACTTGCATCACACCACAAACAGCTACACATAATTAACTGGGGCATCTATGCCAGTGGAATGCTGACAGCACAACACCAAAGCTTATAAAAGGAGGGCCTTAAAGAGGACGGCTCTCTCTCTCGATTACCAGTCATACAGTGTGTCCGCCGGAGGCCCTAGCTGCTATCATCAGGTGAGTCAGCCGTGTTCAGAGGTCCTATATTTTGTAACCTACCCCACAAACTTGTACACTTAAATGTATAACATTCATTACATTGCCCTAAAAGGGACATACTATTTCATACATCACTGACCAATAAATACTTGGTCAGTACACTACACTTGTCTTACTAATTACACGCCTCTTTACGTCCTAACTCCTTTCCTGACTTCCATCACAAATAAGCGTGACAGCAGTAGCTTGTAATCGCCGGCTCAAGTTCTATTGTGTCTCTCACAAGCGAGCCGCCCACACCTAGCTGACGCACGCACGTCGGTTATATAATTCTCTTCGACCAGCTGGGAGTCCAGTACATTAACCTGTACACATAGGTTCATCCCCCAGGTACACTTACGTCTTTATAGGAGCATCCCCTAGCATCCTAACACTAAACAACACTCTACACTGGTCAGCTTACCCAGCTACGGGAAGCTGCCCCCCCTCTAGGAATCACTCTCCAAATCAACACAATAACACATCCGTTTTAGATCTAACTACCCCCAACTAAGGGATCTAAAACAGATTGGTGGAGGCCGGGTACCACGCACAGTAAAATAGGGCTCATACAACGAGTCCTCGTGGTCAAAACGGCCCGTACCGCATACAGCCAAGCGAGACTGGGAAAAAAAAAAATTTTTGTCTCATATCACGTCACACATTTTTTTTATCTGTTACATAGGAGTTTGTATTATCACACCCACCCCCATTGGCCCCATAGTGCTAAGTCAGTGGAAATTAAATGTCCACACTTAGAACCACACTAAGAGACTTTGCGCACCATTTGTCGGCTAGTACAACTCCACTCCTCCCGAAGCTAAAAATTAAGAACAGTGACTTAATAACTGACCAGACTGCAGTACAACTTCTTAGGGAACTCGAATTCAAGACATCAGAGATCCGCGCTCAACACCGTGCAGCGGCAGCACAAGTTATACACTTTACACGATCCCAGGCCAGTGAATACAGACAAGAGTCACCAATATCTAGCGCTAGTGAAGTAGATTGCCTGCCAACACTCCACCCCCTATTGTTGAAGCAACTGCAAATCACAGAGCAGAAAACTGGTAATCTGCTCGAGCGCATTACACAGTTACTAGAGACAGACACAGTTAAGTCAGATAGTCACACGACAGAGGCGGTTCTAGACATCCACACTATTCTGGAAACTGTGAAACAGGATTTAGACAGGACTGTACACGTAGTCAAATCCACACAGTATGACAACACGCCATCAATCAGTACCGACATATCAGGTGACGAGCCTCCTGGTAACATAACACAAGTGTCGTACACGGGAAGCGAGACTAATTCCCCTCTGAATAGCCCAAACACCTCGGCACACGATAGCGGTGCGAACAACATAGACAGATCGCAATCACTACACAGCCAACAAGAGACAGCTGAAAACGAAATGAACAGACACACTGAGTACCCCATGATCCACCCCACAACGTTCACGGGGGAAGGCCAGGATCCCGAGGAATACCTCAAGGCCTTCAATAGAACGGCTCGGATCAATGGTTGGAGCGAGGAAGTCAGAAAACGGCTCCTTCCTGCATACCTCACAAAGGCGGCCATGACATGGTATGAGCTCCATGAGGACACACTAGAAGCTGCCACATGGGAGGAAATCACTTTATTGTTGAAAAGTGAATTCCAGCTCATACCAGATGATGACGACCTGTACGACCAAATCAGACAGAGGTCACAGGGACCTAAGGAAAGCGCCCAAGCATACATCAACGTAAAGTTGATAATGTGCGACAAATATAACGCAGCTATGACGAACAAACAGAAAGTCAAGCTGTTAATGCAGGGCCTCAGACCATCCATAGTGGACAAGTTGTGTATTATGAACAACCCCACGGTCCAGCACATGTTGAACAACATAAAGACCATAGAGGAAGGGAGAAAGATCACGGAGAAAGCTACGGAAAAAGCCGTAGATCAACACTTCCAGACACAAAAAGACGACACTAATCATAAAATGGATGAATTAGTGGACAGAATGGAGAAACTGACCATAGCTGCCATCCAAGCAGGCGGGAGACCGCTAAGGGATGAACAAGTGGACACACAAGAGCGCTACTATCCTGAAAGGGATAGGGGGTACACTGAGAGGAGACACTACGGGAGGGATGAAAATTACTACCCTCCACAGCGGCCAACAACACCTCACCCACAGGATAGGCCACACTACCCTCCTCGGTATTCACCGGTATCGTACACGGACATAGAGCCGACATACCCCTCACGGCGACCACCATCCCCGTACACACAGGAATACCACCCTGAGGAATACGAGCACACCATCCCCCGACGAAACATCCCGCCACCAAGTAGACAGGCCTACGCTGCCCCACAATACAGGGCCGACAGGGAGTACCGGGAAAACTCACCCCCAAGCAGGCAAGGCTATGCAGCCCCGCAGTACAGGGGAAATGGGGAATATCGGGAAAACCCGCCCCCACGCAGGCAAAGCTATGCACCCCCGCAGTACAGGGGAAATTGGGACCGTCGAGGAAACCCACCCCCGACCAGACAGGGGTATGCAGCCTCCCAGTACAGGGAAAAGGGGAATCGACGGGAAAACCCGCCCCCGTAGCAGCAGACATACACCCCACCCTGGCGGAGACAGGAAAACGGACCACCGGGCAATAACCGGCAGGCAAGAAAACCTACAAGGGGACGGGACAATACAGACACATACGCAAAGGGCCCGGAACACTACCCCCTCCCCGACGAATACCCGAGGGAGTTTAGGGATGAGGCACCCCGCCGGACAGACAGGGGGGCAATACTCCCCACACCTAGCCACACACCGCAGGCGGGGAGCTGGCGCAGCCACCCCGAGGGGGGGCGCACATATAGTACAGGCAGGCGCACTCCTACGTTTCAAAAAAAACGCCTAGACGGGGAGGTTCGGCCAGCTGATGAAGCGGCTGAGGTTCCTCCCCCATCACAACACCAGAAAGGCCCTTCCCCCAAGCAAACTCGTAAGATAAGGGGAAAAAGCAGCTAGCTAAAGTTAAGGCTGACGATCCGCCCCCGGGCTGTTTCCAAACACACCCCGTGCAAAGAGACGGCAACTGTCTGTCTAGGGCCATGAGCTTCCTAGTCCGGAACACCGAGGATTATCATGGGGACTACAGAGAGAAAACGGTCCAACATATCCTGGCCAACTGGAAAGAGTACCGAGACTTTGTCTCGGACGAACGGGAAAACCCATTCCAGACCGGGGCGGATTACAGAAAATACATGGGTAGGGACGGCACCTATGCCAGTGCCGTAGAGGTGACCGCTCTCGGCAAAGTGCTTAAAGCCAATATCCACGTATACACTGACGTGCACTCGCCCCCGCTATTTTCAACCGCGGGATTTGACAGGGACCTGCATATACTTTTTACAGGGAACCCTAAGACGGGACATTATACACCCCTCATAACCACGCACAAACAGACTGAGAATAAGCCCACACCCTCCAAACAGAAAACCATATCCCCTACACCACAATGCAGGGTGGGAAGTGACAACACACAGGCGCAGGACGCGAGCTCGCTCGGCATTGGGAAGCCAGCAACAGGAGTCGAACTCGCGACCGCCTGGAACAAAAAACGGGGTAACAAGGGCAAGCTCAGGGTCACATTTGCAGACACACCTTCCCGAGAGGAAGGAAACAACAGCACACCTACACAAAAGCTGGGAACGGTCACTGCATTAAACGTTCGCCAGCAGACTTCTATTTCCACAGCGCGAGCGATTAAGAGAGCTGGCAATGTACTTGGTGGGCGCACTTTGCTGACCGAGGCAAAGCAATCGGGACAGGAAGCAAGCCTAGAGGCCAAGCGTGCCAGGTACGATAAGCGGCCAGCTCCATGCCTTCCCAGTACAGATGTTACACCGGTAGCAACAACAACAATATACATCCTACATAACACATCGGTGCAGGGCAATGGATTTCAGGTATCGGCCCTCACGATATACGCCACCATAAATGGCCACAGAGTGCAGGCCCTAATTGACACTGGGGCAGCGGTAAGTTGTGTAAATAGAAGACACGTTACCGAAGCCCAAATACACGATGTCACGGGTGACATCCGGCTGGTAGCGGCAAATGCTCAGACGCTAGAAAACGCGGGGGTGGCAAACATACATCTTAGGCTAGACCATTTTGCCACAACACACCCCATGTTCGTTATAGAACATCTTTCTTCGTCAGCCATAATTGGCATGGATTTCCTCGCTAAATATGAGGCTAGCATAAATTTCGCTAGCGGTCAGATGCTTTTAAAGCACGACCAGAGGCTCACCACACATCCCATGATATACACCAGGAACACATATGGGATTCGAGCGGAGCGAGAAAATCACGAGCACCAGGCCTCGGCACTGCACAGTATCAGCCAACACACGGACACACACACAGATAAGGCGGCCAACCAGAACCACAGACAGGACGTGACTCCGGAGCAAAATAAGAGGCTCACGGAGCTCCTCGAGGCCAACAGGGATATTTTTGCCCATTCGATGAAGGATCTCGCTGTAACAGACCTCATCGAACACCACGTCACACTCACCAGTGACCGGCCAGTACACCAGCCTCCCTTCAGGGTGAGCCAGAAGGAGAGACACGCCATCGACGCTCAGATCACGGAGATGCTCGAGGCAGGGGTCATTGTCCCCGTTATTTCAAGCTACAGCTCTCCAGTCCTGCTGACCAAAAAACGGGACGGATCCCACAGATTTTGTACTGATAACCGTAGGCTCAATAAGCTAGTCGAAAATGATAGTTATCCACTACCAAGGGCAGACACCTATTTGGACGCCCTTGGCGGAGCTAGCTGGTTCAGTTCGATGGATTGTTATAGCGGATTCTATTCAATCCCCGTCTATGAACTAGATAGGCACAAGCTGGCGTTCGCTACAGAGAACGGGCTATATACCTACACAAGGTTGCCAATGGGCCTCCGTAACGCCAGCCAAACCTTCCAAAAGCTAGTGGATAAGACATTTTCAGGTCTTAAGTGGCGTTCCGTATTAGTCTACGTGGACGACATAACGGTCTTCTCCAATACCTTCGACGAACATATCGTACATTTGGAGGAGGCTTTCGCAAGGATCAGAGAGGCCAAGTTAAGGCTTAAACCTGCGAAATGCCAATTTGCCAGACAGCAGATTAACATATTGGGCCATATTGTAAACAGAGAGGGCATTATTCCCGACCCAGCGAAAACTGACGCAATAACGGGCATCCCAATGCCCGCAAATTTGAAACAATTGCGCAGTTTTATTGGGCTGGCCTCGTATTATCGTAAGTATATCCACAGGTTTGCGCACATCGCCCACCCCTTAACTGAGCTCACACGGGAAAATACGCCCTTCAGCATTAAACAGGAACACATAGATGCCTTCAACACACTGAAGCAACTATTGACCTCACCACCATTATTGCAACACTTCCATAGTGATAGGCCCACCTTTCTACATGTGGATGCCAGCCAGCACGGGCTGGGGGCGGCCCTATTGCAGGAAGACGCAGAAGGGCGCATACGGCCCGTCGCTTTCGCTAGCAGGAAGCTAACGGCCGTTGAGACTAGATACTCTGCCACAGAGCGGGAAATGCTGGCATTTTCGTGGGGAGTGAACTATTTTAGGGTATACCTCTATGGTATCCAGTTCACGGTAGTGACTGACCACGCGAGCTTGCTTTTTTGGGACAAATTTAAAAACCCAAATTCGCGGCTCAACAGGTTTATATTCCGCCTGTATGAATATAACTTCGTGGTCAAACACAAGAAAGGCGCTACACACCTAGACGCAGATGGGTTGTCTAGGCTGCCAGTAGCCGATCCCCCGGATGACAGTAAGGACCACGACTGGGACGACATGCCCACTTTTGCCCTGACGGTGATTAACATCAAACAGGAGCAAGAAAGTGATCCGTACTTGAAACAGATTCTATTGGCACTAGAAAACTTGGATAAAGTGGACTCCAAGACAGCACGGCTGTCTAGGCGATTTTTCCTAGACAAAGACGGGGTACTGAAATTTAAGCCCACAGCCATGCACGATAACGCACCTATAGCGGTTCCGGAGTCATTGAAAGAGAATATAATGATCGGACACCACAATAGCCCACTGGCAGGGGCACATTTAGGTACGCATAAAACATACCTTAGAATCCGTGACAAGTACTATTGGGTAAACATGAAGGCCGACATAGACACCTTCGTAAAGACATGTCACACTTGCCAGCGATTCAAAACAAAGCCTGGCAAGCCTCATGGATTACTCAACCCAATTCCCGTAGGAGAGTTATTTCACAGAGTCGGAATAGATGTCAAAGGCCCTATTACGACATCTCAGAAAGGCAATAAATATATCCTGGTTGCCACCGAGTATCTCACCCGATACATGATTACGAAGGCCGTTCCCAAAGCAGACACGAACAGCATAGCCGAATTCTTATTTGACATAGTTACACGATATGGCCTATTCCAAACCTTACTATCCGACCGAGGTACTATTTTCACCTCGAGAGTGCTCCAACAGTTTTTGGAGATACTCAGGATTAAGGCATACACAACCACGAGTTTTTCCCCGCAAACCAACGGACTCACGGAGAGTATGAATAAAATACTTGGAATAGCCCTGGCTAAATTCACAGGGGACGCAGGAACAGACTGGGATGATTGCCTGCAGCCCATAACTTTTAGTTATAACACCTCTATATCCACGGCTACAAAACACTCTCCACACTTCCGACTGCACGGATACACGCCCAGAAGTCCCATTGACAATATATGTATCCCAAAGGACACTTACACAGACAATGCCGCCCGGCTAGAGCATATGCAGATAGCTCGCATGAACACTAGAAAGAACATAGCCGCGGCGCAAAAGAAACAAAAAGAACGGTACGACCGGCATAGGAAGACCGTGGAATGCACACCCGGGCAATTGGTCATGGTCTCCAATTCTGCCCGTAAGAAAAACGTGTCCGAGTTCCTCCTGCCACGCTGGTCAGGTCCCTTCAAAGTCTGCAGGAAGGTATCTGACCTAAATTACATAGTCAGCGTGCGCCATGGGAGAAAACTCATTAAAGACACTATACACGCCCGCCGGATGAAGGCATATCACACCCGCCAAATAACACCTACACGTACAGGCGGGAACACTATCAAAAGAAAGGGAAGTGATCCCACTGGCAGACGTGGGAAGAAGGCCAAGAAATAGCCTTCGGACCTCGCTGAACGCACCGGGATACGACCCTAACACTTGACAGAACTGGCCCGGAGACACAGCCTAGAATGGCACCAGAAACAATTACTCTGGGTAAAGACGGTCTCGAACCCGTAACCTCCTGAATACCAGGAATGTAAGGTCGGGTAGCTATCCAGTTGCAGGATAGGAAAGTAAGGGACAGTTCCACTAATAGATATTCATAAGCGGAAAACAACAAAATCACCTCCGACACCTAGTCACCAAACACGCGACTAGCGGCCCGGAGACACTCGTGCATAACGACATTTAGTACCATTAATAGGGATATACTCGACCCACGCTTACAGTTAACACAAAACTTGGGGACACGAATGTAGTCGGTGGAAGGTTCTTTTACATTACGGAAAGCCCTACTCGCAATTACAGAGATAGCACTCAAGTTCACACATACACGTGCCGGAAACATGAACGAAGCCAGACAACTAACAAGGAGTGCACACGCCATTGTAATTCAATACTGTCGCGCTCAGCGATAAGGCACTCGTGACTGAGCGACCTTCACACATACAGACAGACTAAGCCCACTCCAAGTGAACTGGAACAAACGCCATCATTCACGCCAAGTCCAGAACCCCATAACTCCCCAAATTACACTACGAGGAGAATTCAAAAACACACAAACTCTTCACAGGAATGCGTATTCTCATCTGCGCATTTCAAATACACGATACATGTGCCATAGTATACACGGCACAGGTATCGTCATACCAAGTCCTTACAGCAAGCCGAGTCCGAACCCACGACCACACTACACAGTCGTACCAAAAACTAACTAACCAATGGTATTTTTGGTACGAAAGACACAATCAAAAACCACACTGGGGACGACTAAATCCCAAAACACAACGCAGACATAGAACACGGAGAATTACATAATTACGGGTCCGAATCCCAGCAAAAATTGGACGCCGTGGAAAACAACTATCCAGGCTTCCAATCACACTGAAATTGGCCCATACAAGTACATAAACAGGTAATACCACATTTCCTCCGGCCAAACACCATGCATAAATTTCAATTACACCTGACATAGAAAATAGATTTCCCAGACACAGGTATAGAAATTTCATAAGGCAAAAAGTCTTATGGAATAGTGTCCACACAACAGTACTAGCAAAAATAGGGCGAATTGACACATTGGCCCACCCGGAATCTCAACCAGTGACAACACTCACATACTGGGAAAAAGTCACGTTTCGACAAGTGACATACGCAATGTCAGAGACTTCATGTACACAAACAAATGAAAGCATAACATGACGAAATACTGACTTGCAGATTTCGCCGCATTGCCACACTGCCGACGACAGACACTATTGTTATATCAGAAGTGACCATGAAATCACAAATACAAACCAATTACCATGCCATACATTTTTCAGCACTGCTACAACAGTCGTGACATTTAGCAATGTACAGACATAATAAGCCGGACTTATCTTACGGCCACAGGGACATATCTACAAAGATGTTGACAAGTCGCACGCGCCATCTGACACTCAGGCACGCGATACACGACAGGACTTAGCCGATAACAGGCCACCCGCCCGCATGGCGTAGCGGAACATAGTCCCATACACACGCGCTCACTAATCAGGGGCGAATACAGACAGGGGCTCTGAGGAAACAAGACCTCCCCCCTAATAACTTCTTTTCTCGATTTTATTTCTTAAAAAAATCGTTGCAGGCTATCAGGACATGGCCAGGCACACTACGATCACTTGCCACATTAACACTACAAATGGGAGACAAGATTAGGCCGTGACGTCACAGCGTCACCACACTTTACTATCCCAAGAAGCGGATAGAAAGCAGGCATGGACCAAGGGAGGACGACAGGAGCATAGGTGGACAATCCCAGCGGGATTACCAATATACCACCCACAGGCTACCATTTTACTACCCTAGTCCCCCTCCATAACCTTTCCATTTACAACATTAACCAACACAGACACATAAACACGTAAAAACACATACACTACATGACAAAATATACATCGGGGTTGATAGACTTCATGCGTTTAAAGAGAGGGCTTCCTACGCCCTGGATCTCAATGCTAACACTTGAATATTAGGGGTGTGTCGGAAAACGACAATTAAGCCTAATGCGCATCTCCAAGTAAGACATGAGGCCAAAATCATATACTAACCATTTTTTTTTTAATTTAATAATCCCGCATGAAAGGGACATAATATTATTTTACACTCACCATATACCTATCCTTACATGAGTGCGGAAACGCCTCATATCCCGATACATGCACGGAATCTCCCACCCACACACCTGGGTTATTATTAGTATTACTCCTGCATGGAATTTTTATATTTTTGCAATCCCGGGAAATACCTACCCCCGTCCACTCATTGTAAAAGCATCCTAGCAGCATCACCGGCTTTAGGCCACCATTTACATGAAGCCCAAAGATGCGCAACCCTCTCCTACCTTGCTTCAAGCCTATTCAACGGATAATACCCCCGTATCCTAATAACAGGGAACCTAACGCTATAAACCCTACTAACGCCTCCATGAAAGTTAACAGAGCATTACAGCTGGAAATCCGACATAGCACAGTAGACCTAAAGTACGCTATGCACTTAGAAGTTTCTACAACCCCAAAACACGTGAAAAATTTTACATTAATTACACAGCAAATTATTTACAGATTACACTATATTTTTACATATATAGATAACACAAAAAGGAATCTGATAAACACTCTGATTGGTGATAACGACACAAGCAGAAGGCCAAAGACACCACACTGGAGCAGAGCGGGTAATGCGATGATGAGCCTTACCCTAGTTAACTTAACGACTAGACCAAAAAGACGAACTACGTGAGGTCGAGGCATTCATGGCCTGGCACGGACAAACTTCGGAATCCTAGGTGTGCCTAGCCTGCCCCTGGGACGAAGAGATGTTACACCCACTATGTGTTACGGTCGTCGAAGCCAAGACCTGCAGGGGAGACTTTCTGAGGATGGTGGGAGAAATAGCCAACTCCACGCCGGCCTCAGGAGTTGACCCTAGGGACGACCAAACTAGGACTAGACTTTTAGATAAATATAAGTAAGTAGGGCTTCTACAGCGAGAAGCGAGACTCCTATGCGCGGGAGTGAAGTATTAGTGCGGCCAACAGTGGCGAAGAGATTATTATTACTGCGAATAAAGGCGAAGAGATTATTATTACTTCGAATAAAGGCGAAGAGAATATTATTGCGGCCAACCTTGGCGAAGAGGACCCGGACGCTCAATTCCCGGATGAATATTATTGCGGCCAACATTGGCGAAGAGGACCCGGACGCTCAATTCCCGGATGATACTATGCCATTGGACGATGTCCAATGCCCACATAAATGGTGACGCAGCGGGCAGCCAAGGGCATTAAATGAGGAGCATGGCGAGCCCTCAAAGGGGTTAAAGTGGGCAGACCCAACAACGACAACATATGCAAAGGCAATGGCAATGAGCAGATAAATACAGCAGGCAAGACGGTTTGCTTAGAGGCACCGCAAGCCGCCTGCGACTATATTAATACTAGTTAGTAATCATTAGCATAAGCGTCGACAACTAGTATTAAGGGGGCGGAATCCGGCGGTTCTAGAGACAACCGGTGTTTCTAGAATACGTACGGGTGGTGATCTGGGGAGTTAACGCTGCCCCGGGCGATCGCCCTGGTCAAAATTTTAGCTGTAAGACAGTTGCATTTGACACGCAACTTAGGATTAAGCAAATTTACTAACCGCTGTTGCTAAATAATAGCACAGCACTTTTCGGCAATAGAGTAAGGCCACCCATTCGGCTTAATAATAGCAACCATTTATTTTTTACTTACCTTAATTAAGGTAACGATCTCGGCACCTGATGGCGACGCAAATCCGTCATCAGGGTAAGCCCGAGAACACACTAGAATAAGTTAGATTAAGATAAAATCTCGGCACCCGGTAACTAAAATTCCGCTACCGGGGTAAGCCCGATCATACATCAAATAACAATAATCATGCTATTTTTTTTTCAGAGCTTCAGCCAGTGAACACACTGACACAGGAATATGTAATATTCATATATTTTGTTTAACCTCTCTACTTTTCAGGCGTCGTCACCAAGAATATGGCACTGGTGACAAGGATTTCACTGCCATATAGCGGCAGCACGTTATTTGCGCCATGGCATTACTGTGTACCAACTTTGCGCACTAATTTGTATTGCTAATTTATGTTCATCCTCACACAACTCAACACATACACCTCCATTTTTTCTTACAGCTACACTCCAGAAATCTGGACAGCAGGGTTGATACCTGTGGAGTATCAGGCTTGCTGACAGATCAACATAAAACATAAGGCATCAAAGTTGCGACGCAAAATACGGCAATGAAGGCGCAACCGACCTGTGGTGGCGACTCTCATTGTCAAGTGTCAAAGCATTCGCCCACAGAGAATGGTTCACAAAGTAAGGGTACATATCAGCGGCACGACCACTGAACTACACCGGGAAACGGCCGGATAGGATTAGCCGTGGGACGGCAAATACATACCATGGGTCGCGTGCACGCAAAGTACAATAGATACGGCCGTCTAAGTATAGCATTATTAATAATTAACATAGTTAAATTTAAGTATATGATGTAATACAATGTAATACCAGATACAGCAATATTGTTCCAAGGCACTACACACAAAATTATGTTGCCACACATTGTCACACACATGTACACCATGTTTATGATTTGTTTTTTTTTTTCATTTTCTTTCTTCTAACGTCCCAATTTGTCAAAGTGTTCCGTTTTATCCCAACTCAATAAACATATTTTAAATATTTCCTTTAACTTATACCCTGGAACACCTATTTTTTCTACTTCTTCTATCTTACTCATTGCAGGGAGCAATTTTTTTTCCCAAGACAGAGCCGGACGGCACAGTCACCCGTCCAGCCCTGGGCTTTTTCCTCCCTGCACAACAACAATATATTATCAAAACTATGTATTTTTTTTGTGGAACTTTTCAATATGTCAATGTCATTTTTTTCTCAGGCACTGTTTTAACATGTCAAATGTATATGTATATCCCAAAACCCACCCCTCTGAACACGAGCTGATCTCGCATCTACACGACATCGCTACAACACGACATCACTACCTCTACACGACAAAGAAGAAACAAAGGAGAGACCCCAGGAAGATTCCACTACGACCTACTACGACGACACCCCAACTACACGTTCCGTTCCCGTTCGCGGGGACGCGAACTAAACAGAGGAAGAGGCTTGTACAGGCCCCCAGGGGGTTGCACCCCCTAGAAGCCACCCTCCATCATCTATCAAAACCATCCCTAACTGGCAAATCTCGTAAGTCCAGAACAACATCATTCACACAGCAAGGGCAGCTAACCAGCCTGGAAGGCTTGCCAAACACTTGCATCACACCACAAACAGCTACACATAATTAACTGGGGCATCTATGCCAGTGGAATGCTGACAGCACAACACCAAAGCTTATAAGAGGAGGGCCTTAAGGAGGACGGCTCTCTCTCTCGATTACCAGTCATACAGTGTGTCCGCCGGAGGCCCTAGCTGTTATCATCAGGTGAGTCAGCAGTGTTCAGAGATCCTATATTTTGTATCCTACCCAACAAACTTGTACACTTAAATTTATAACATTCATTACATTGCCCTAAAAGGGACATACTATTTCATACATCACTGACCAATAAATACTTGGTCAGTACACTACACTTGTCTTACTAATTACACGCCTCTTTACGTCCTAACTCCTTTCCTGACTTCCATCACGAGTAAGCGTGACAGCAGTAGCTTGTAATCGCTGGCTCAAGTTCTATTGTGTCTCTCACAAGCGAGCCGCCCACACCTAGCTGACGCACGCACGTCGGTTATATAATTCTCTTCGACCAGCTGGGAGTCCAGTACATTAACCTGTACACATAGGTTCATCCCGCAGGTACACTTACGTCTTTATAGGAGCATCCCCTAGCATCCTAACACTAAACAACACTCTACACTGGTCAGCTTACCCAGCTACGGGAAGCTGCCCCCCCTCTAGGAATCACTCTCCAAATCAACACAATAACACATCCGTTTTAGATCTAACTACCCCCAACTAAGGGATCTAAAACACTTACTTACAGTTTACGTAAATTGTGTTAATAATGGAGTCTGTTGACAGTTATAGTGCTATTATATCTACTAAGGCTAAATCTCGTGCTGTAATGGAGTCTGTTGAAAGAGTCCTGAGCCTTCCTAACATAGCATTTGTAGCATGCGTCATTTGAAATGATATAAAGTCTAGTCTCTCAGACTGACTGTGTCTTTTATAGTTTACTAGCTGAAGTACCCGTGCATCGCTACACGTCATAAATAAATTAAAATGTGAAGGTGACAGTTAAAACAGGGGATAGGCGAGGGGCTGCGCAGAGGGAGATGAAGGATGGAATATTTTGTCCAACTACACCGCTCGGCGTTGACCGTGTTTTATAGCACAAATTAAGGTTTTACTCGCTAACAGATGGAGATAACTTTCGGATAGAAAGTTTGCTATTTCTTAGCGTTCTCTTTTTATTTGAAATGGAAATATGAAAGTTTGAAACGAAAGGGTGTAGTGACGTCACTAAAATGGTCGCCATCTTTAAATAGTGCAAAGTATAGAAATCAAAATAACCAATATGTTAACCAGGTAAATCAGCTACTTCCATGTAAAATTCATGTAAATCGGACCAGTGGTACTTGCGTGATTGAGTAATACACAGACACACACCATCTCATTTTTAGCCTCGCTTCGCTCGCGTCATAGTCGTGTCATATTGTTATTGAATGAAATGCAGGTTTAACCCCGTTAACACCCCTTAAGAACCTGAATATCCAAAACTCCCTCCTTAGTAGACGTTTTCGACACACAACAAACATATCCCCAAAATATCATTCTTCTAACTTTAATAGTATGGTTTGTCAATGAGAGTGAACATCCAAAATTCCTTCCTTAGTGGACGTTTCTCTTCCAGAATTTCACCCCTCCGCATAGGCTCCTTAAATTGGATTTATGAAAAAAGACGGTCGAACACCTATTTATTTTAATTATTTATTGATTTACTTTTAAGGTGATTGATTTCCTCCGAGTTTCAAACTCCTCGCCTATGTCGTTTAAGAGATACACGCTCCGTTAGGAATCTTTCAACCCCCCACTTTTCACCCCTTTCACCTCATAATATACACCACATCGATAAACCCTTAGACATATGTCTGCTTATTCTTAATGATGAGTTTATATACCGAGTATCCCATCCCCAAGGAAACCAATCGGGAGATATTGTTATTCAATTAAATGCAAGTCTACCCCCTTAATACCCCTTTAGAATATGAATATCCAAAAATCCTTCCTTAGTGAACGTTTTCAACATAGAACGAACATTGACCAATTTCACCCCTCTCATGAATCCCTTAAATTGGATTTACGAAAAAAAAAACGGTCGAACACCTATTTACTTATTTTTGAGCTGTTTTTCCCCCCTGAGTTTGATGAATGAGTGAGTTAGGAAACTTTCTTTCCTGTTTTCCCCACAGAAATTCACCCCTCTCCAAGGACCCCTTAAATTGGATTTATGAAAAAATGGTCGAACACCTATTTACTTATATTTTAAGCTGTTTTTTCCCGCCGAATTTCAAACTTCTCGCCTATGTCGTTTAAGAGATACACAATCCGTTCAGAATCCCTCAACCCCCAATTTTCACCCCTTTCACCTCAAAATATACACCACATCGATAAACCCTTAGACATGTCTGATTATTTTTAATGATTAGTGGATATACCGAATATCACATCCCCAAAGAAACAACTCAGCGTTATTCAGTGAAATGCACGTTTATCCCCTTAACACCTCTTTAAAACCCGAATAAAAAAAATCGTTCCTTAGTTGACGTTTTCGACATACAGCGAACATATCCCCAACTTTCATGTTTCCAACTTTAATAGTTTTCGCTGGGCGTGATGAGTGAGCGAGTCAGAGAGGACATTTTCTTTCAATTATTTTACCAGAATTTCACCCCTCCCCAGGGGCCCCTTAAATTGAATTGATGAAAAAAACGCTTGAACACCTATTAACTTATTTTTTAAGCTGTCCTTTTCCCCTGAGTTTGATGAGTGAGTGAGTTAGTCAGTCAGTTAGAACACATTCACCACACCCCATTGGCCCCTTAAATTAATTTATGAAAAAACGGTTGAACACCTATTTACTTATTTTTTAAGCTGATGTTTTTTCGCTGAGTTTCAAATTTCTCGCCTATGTCGTTTAAGAGATAGGCCTACATACTCCGTTTGTAATCCTTCAATCCCCCAATTTTCACCCCTTTCACCTCATAATAATACACCACATCGATAAACCCTTAGACACATGTCTGCTTATTTCTAGTTTATATGCCGAGTATCACATCCACAAATGAAACCACTCGTGAGATATTGTTATTCAATGAAATGCAGGTTTATCCCCCTTAAGATCCCTTTAGAACCTGAATATCCAAAAATCCTCCCTTAGTGTACGGTTTTGACATACAACGAACATATCCCCAAAATGCCATGTTTCCAACTTCAATATTTTAGGCTGGGCGATGATGAGTGAGTGAGTTGGTCAGGACATTACTTTAATTTTTTTCTTCAGGTTTTCACCCCTCCCGATGAACATCTTAAATTTGATTTATCAAAATAAATTGTCGAACACATATTTACTTATTTTTAAGCAGTTTTCCCCCTGAGTTTGAAGAGTGAGTGAGACAATCGGTTAGGACACTTTCTTTCCTGTATTTTTTCCAGAATTTCACCTCTCCCCATGGGCCCCTTAAATTGGATTTATGAAAAAAAAAAACGGTCGAACACCTATTTACTTATTTTTAAGCTGATTTTTTTCCGCTGAGTTTCAAACTCCTCGCCTATGTCGTTAAAGAGATACACGCTCCGTTAGGAATCCTTAAACCCCCATATTTCACCCCTTTCACCTCAGGAGGCTACAAGGCAAAAAAAACTCATAATATACACCACATCGAAAAACCCTCAGACACATGTCTTCTTATTTTTAATGATGAGTTTATATGCCGTGTATCACATCCTCCAATGAAACCAATCGGGAAATATTGTTATTCAATGAAATGCAGGTTTAACCCCCTTAAGACCCCTTTAGAACCTGAATATCAGAAAATCCTCCCTTAGTAGACGGTTTTGACATACAATGAACATTTCTCAAACTGTCATGTTTCCAACTTCAATAATTTTGGCTGGGCGATGATGAGTGAGTGAGTGAGTGAGTCAAGACATTTTCTTTTTCAGAATTTCACCCCTCCCCATGAACCCCTTAAATTTGATTTATGGAAAAAAAACTGTCTAACAGCTATTTACTTACTTTAAAGCAGTTTTGCCCCCCTGAGTTTGATGAGCGAGTCAGTCAATCAATCAGTTATGACACTTTCTTTCCTGTTTTTCCCCCCAGAATTTCACCCCTCCTCATGGGCCTCTTAAATTGGAATTATGAAAAAACGGTCAAACACCTATTTACTTATGTTTATGCCGTTTTTTCCCGCTGAGTTTCAAACTCCTCGCCTATGCCGTTTAAGAGATACACGCTCCGTTATGAATCTTTCAACCCCCACTTTTCACCCCTTTCACCTCATAATATACACCACATCTAAAAACCCTCAGACATGTGTCTTCTTATTTTTAATGATGAGTTTATATGCCGAGTATCACATCCCCAATGAAACCAATCGGGAGATATTGCTATTCAATGAAATGCAGATCTACACCCTTAACACCCCTTTACAAATTGAATATCCAAAAATCCTTTCTTAGTGTGCGTTTGCGGCCCTTGAGGAAGCTGCATACCAAATTTCATTCCAATCCGTTCGGTGGTTTCTGAGATTTCGTGATGAATGAATGAGTTAGGGAGTGAGTGGTATTTGAGAAATATATAGTAGATAGTGTCAAGTCTTTATTATTCTATACACGGTTGACAGTGCTGTGTGAGGAGTTGAGTAACTAACGGGATTTCAAGTAAAGATCCTCATTTTCTATACCGGTAGTACAGAGCGCAACTCGCATCCAGTCGGCTGTGTCTCGACTTGAGCTATGTTGCCATGGAAATGATCGGCCTTGCCATTCCTTCTTGAGTATATTTTATGACTTTATATTAGCCTTTGCTCGAGTACAAAAGGACCGAAATCAGAAGAATGAGAAAGACTATCGAAAATTCATGTAGCCAGCGGTTCCTTCTGGGTCCTAAACTATGTGTATGCGAAATATGGTTGAGATTAGCGGAACGGTGTAGATTTGTGTACGGAACCAACCCACATACATACATACAGACTTTCACTTTTATATATTAGACTAGCTCTTTTACCCGGCGTTGCCCGGGAAGTGTATTTACTTGTTATAGAAAGATACATGCCAATATATTACGCAAAGTATATTCACTTTGCCCCTAAGTGAGTTTAAAACATAGTTCTCCAGGACTCTGAAGTTAATCAAGTGCAATATTAACTCACTGTAAATCTAGGAGAAAAGTACTGTGGAGTACAATAACGTAGTAGAGAATACATCAATAACAACTACAAACAAGATGTTCAGTAAAGAACATATAGCCTACTTTCTCCTAAATGTATGAGTATAGTTATAACTCGTTGTTATTATCAAAGAGTATAATAGAACTATTCTTTGTTGAAGACCTTAGAAACGATTTACCTCTACCAAACGCCACGACCTAGATAAAAACTGCTACCATCATTGAAGAAAGAAAGAAAGAAAGATAAGAAGTATATCAAGAATGTTATGGATCTGGAGACATAATCGACCGGACTGGCGGCGTGGCTCAGCGGTAACGTTCTCGCTTGCTGGGCCCTAGGTTGCAGGTTCGTATCCTGGCGCAGTCAGCTGGCATTTAAGGGTGCACAAATGCGAGGGAGCCGTGTCAGTACATTTACTGGCACGTTAAAAATCCCCTTCGGGCCAAAATTCCGGCACCCCGGTGTCTCTAAAAGCAGCAGTAGTTAAAAGGGATGTAAAACCAATAACATTATTATTATTATTATTACGACCTGCCGTGGGCAACATCCAACTTTGAGTTGAGGCATGTCTTTACACGTCTGGTTGTGCATGGCTTTCACAACCCTAATTGAATTAACAAATCTTTCCATGACCCTACAGAGACGTGTGTATACAAACTATGTGGATATTTTCGATAATATAATCCTAACAGAGCGAGTGCATTCTAGCGGCCAGAATAAGAAACTTTTCAATAAAATCTGGAAGTTACCTTTTTGGCAGCTAGATGTCTGGAGTAAATCTGCTGGCGAATTATGTTTTAATTAAATATATATTTTACACCATAATGTGGACAATATAACGCTTAATAACATTTTCAAGTAACGCAAAATAGGCTGTTACAAACCCTTTAAAATAAAAAGTTAAAATGTATCGTAGTATCAACTTGTCATTCTTCAAATTCGATGCGCATAGAATGATAATGGTATAGTAATCAATGGATCCCCACGTAGACTAGTCGGGACATCTAGTGGTGAAATATCGAACAATATAATCCTAACAGAGCGAGTGCATTCTAGCGGCCAGAAGAAGAAACTTTTCAATAAAATCTGGAAGTTACCTTTTTGGCAGCTAGATGTCTCGAGTAAATCTGCTGGCGAATTATGTTTTAATTAAATATATATTTTACACCATAATTTGCACAATATAACGCTTAATTTTAAAACATCTGAGTCATTACAAAACAATAAACATATAACATTTCAAGCAAAAAAACTAGGTCTGATCGGGTTTGAACCATAGGAATCTGAGCGACAGGCTATCGCTCTACCACTGAGCTAATTGTGTCAACGAATATCGTTCTATTTAAAATGACTTACATAGAACTTGTTAGCAAATAATGATTTATACTAAACGATTTCATCACTGGAGTATATTATTTATATATAAAGCATTTCATACAAAGTTTATTTATTTTTTATCAGTACGCTATATTGCATTCAATACTCAAATTATTGAAATATAAGTCAGGCACAAGATATCCGCTGCCATCTTGTCTTATTAATGAATCAGCTGAGCTTTTTAAAATCACGTCTGCACTATAGTATTACAAAATAAACTTTTAATTTCGTACGTGCCTCTTCCTTTAGAACAGTTAAAACGATTCTCGGCTCGATAATCGGAACTGGTGGGTCCCATGATATGGATTATAAAGTTTGCATAATTCGCACGGCCGCCATCCTGAAATGGTATGGCGGACGACCTTGTAGTTTGGTCACAAGACGCATCCTATACGAAGGTATGTTGTTACCAAATTTGGTAGAGATTGGATGATTTGGTTAGTCGTTATTTGATTTTACGTTTTGAACGTTTGAGTGGCCGCCATTCAGTTTTAGTAAAGATGGCGGCGATATAAAACATGAAACTGAGGTGTACTTTGCTAGTGCTACCTTTGTACCAAATTTCGTTCAATTCGCATTCACCGTGTTCGAATTGATAGGGGGGGACAGACATTCAGAGTACACACACTCACACACACACACACACACAGACTCTCACACACACATACACACACACAGACTCACACACACACATACACACACACAGACAGACACACTTTTTTCGCCCTGTGTTGATCTCATAAGTCTACTTTCATTTTTTGCAAAAATCGAAAGTAGGCTAAAAAGGGCTGTATATGCACATTTCTCAAGGATCTAGTCTGACAATTACAGTACTTTTCTGATAGTCTTTATTTTTGTTGTAATGGGTGTACTTTAGACGTTTTGTTCACATAGAGATCTTTAATTTTGAAATTATTGCATCCACTTTTTTGAAAGGAAACAATATTTAAATTATTCAATGTTTGGAATACAAAGTCATCATTCTGGAGTCAAATATACTTACGCTTTCTAACCCCGCGCAAATGGTGTGATTAATGAGAAATGGCTTATTCATGTACATAAGTCAGTGTGCAGGCTACTATATCTGCATATTACGGAACAGTATTGCTGTATTTACATGCCTGTTATCTCATATTGGGTGGCTTTGGTGGCGTATTTGGAAGCATGCTGAGTTTCTATGCCTAAGGTCGCGGGTTCAAACCCGGACAAAGTCATCGTATTTTTGAAGAGTGTTAAAAATCCCTCAGTATGCCTTCCCTCGGAGAGGAAGTAAAGCCAGTGGGCCCATGTCATAGATTTATGTGGTGTAAAAGAACCTTCCATTAACTACACTCGTGTGAAGGTAAAATTTGTAGTTTAAATTTGATTAACGCTATTAAGTTCCAACGTTCACCGTCAGGTTGTGGTAGCGGTGGTACCTTTTATCCAAGTTTGCAGCTAGGTGTCGTTGACGGTAGCATTTGGTAGCAAAAGTAGGAACTACTTAAAACTGAATTACTTACCTGAATTACATATAACACACAATAATACAGCCATCACAATTAACACTGGTTATCAGGCAGATTCTACACACATCCAAAGTACACGGAGCTGCATGACCGCGTTGTCGCAGCCCCTAAACAAACAGAGGAGCCATTCCAACCTATCTCACATAGTTAAAGTAAATGCAACAACGTATAATCCCAGTTTAGTGTTAAATACGATGCATTGAGAACACATTGGGCTTCTTTAGCACCTAAAATATTTCGTAAGATAAGAAATATATTCTCTAAATCCATACCGTAATGATCACTAAAATGCTATAGCGGAGTTCAGGGAATTCGTGATGACTACACCATTACACAATATCATTCGTCAGTACGCACTAAAATGGCTAAGACATAGGATATCAGCAAAATGTGGATGAACACCCTTTTTATTTGAAGAAATAATAGATCAGGTGTCATTCTGTGTTACCACCGCCACATCGGTCCTGGTGGCAAATTGTGTTACTACCGCCGTAGCTACTGTTTGGTCCTCATCATCCAAAATATAATCACAAAGAAAATAATGCTACTTTAAGAACAATCTGCAATAGTATGTCGAATGCAGGGTTTGCCAATGTATTTCTTTTTTAATTTCATTTCCCTATTACGACCCCTGTTAATAAAAGAGATAAGGTTTCAGATTTTTATTGCGTTCAGATTTCTAATGTTTTTATCGTACTTTAGATAATAAATGGTGTGGCCACTTCTGCTGGATTGCATCGCTCCTGGCTGCTTTAAACTGCCTGCCCAATAAACAATATAACAGTATTGGTTTATGCGTACAACCTCGTTTCCAAATATAGGCGCTATGTTCGCAGCTTTCTCAAGTCACTGTTACAGACATTTGTTTTGTATTGATGTTAATGGTGAGGTTGTGTTTGGTATTTTTTGATGGCGTATTGATGTCTGTGCTTTTGTAAATCAGAACAGGTCAAGTTTGAATGCCGAGGAATCTCATTTCATGAGTTATCATCGGACAATTAACTGGACTTATAAATACATACTAATACAGTCATCACAATAAGGTGGGTTATCAGACAATTTCAACACACCGTCAAGTACACGGGGCTACATGAGCACGATGTTCCAAAGCCCCTAAATTAATCAACATTCCTTTCTTCGGCGGCCAGAGGCATTTCTTTTCCCTGTCTTTTATTTCCCATATTCTATTCTTTTCATCTCGTCTAGTATGTAAGTTAAATTTAAATTATTTGGAAGTAGTTGTATTTTTTAAATCATCCCGACCGTATAGTTACGGGAAAATGAGCTAGACATTTTGTCCCCTGGAATCAATCACCTCCACCACCATGTATGTTTCGCTTTCCTTTAAATTGAAAATTTGCCCGTAAGTATGTGTCTAAATTAATATCATGTTTGCAACCGCATTGCCCACCAACAGCTGAAAGTGACCTTCTGCCAGCAAAGAGTTAAGCACAATTTCAGCCCTAAGTATCTAGCATCACCTTGGACCGTTCCTTGACCTTCAAGAAACACTTGGAATACACAGACCAAAAAATCAAATCGCGGAACAATATCATGAAGAAATTGGCTGGCACATCATGGGGTGCTGATGCAACTACACTACGCACGACTGCCCTCTCCATGGTTTATCCTGTAGCAGAGTATTGTGCCCTAGTGTGGCACGGTAGTGCTCATACTAAAAAGATCGATGTTCATCTGAATGAAAGTATGATGATCATAACAGGTACACTGAGATCCACCCCCATCTCCCTGGTTAAACACTATCAGTATCATATCACCTCCAGACCTAAGACGACAGGAAGCAACAGTACGTGAGTGGAGAAAGGTACATCAACAAAATCACCTACAGGATCTCCCAATTCATGAAGTGCTTAATGATCTTTCCTCCAGTCGTCGTAGATCAAGGAACCCAATATGGCATAACATACCTGACATTAATTGCACGGAACAATGGCGCCAAAACTGGAAGTCTGCTCCTGTGAGACATCAAGGTATTCTAGATCCTACTATAAGACTTCCGGGATTTAACCTGAAGAGAAACCAGTGGGTAAAGTTAAATCGCCTAAGAACAGGTCACGCCAGATGTAACGCCATGCGACATAAATGGGGACTTCATGATTCTCCTGCCTGTGACTGCGGAGCTCCTCTTCAAACCGTAGAGCATATTATTTAATAATGTCCGATGAGGAAGTATGCTGGATCATGAGTGTTCTCTGGAAGGACGTGACCATAATCTTGAGTGTTTTTGACTGGTTGCGTGGCACAGCGGTAACGTTCTCGCCTCCTGTACCCAAGGTTTCAGGGTCGATTCCCGGAGCAGTTAGTTTGGCATTTGTGGGTGCGTAAATGCAAGGGAGCCGTGTCATTAGATTTACTGGCATGTTGAAGACCCTCTAACGGCCAAAATTTCCGGCATTCCGGCGTCTCTAAATGATGCTGTAGTTAAAAGGGACGTAAACCAAATAACATTATTATTAGTAATTAGTCTTGAGTTAGTTATAATACCAGAATACGTTTGGAAATGGAGTGGAAATCCACCCTCAAGAAGGCTGGGATTCGGGCTAAGCTGTTCTCACGAGATTAATTGCTGATGCTATTGTTTTCTTTGAGGTGCTTGGACATCGTGGGCATTTATCTCCGTGTACTTGGGTGAGTGTAGAAGTTATCTGATAACCCGTGTCATTGTGATGGCTATAGTAGTGCAGTATTTGTAATTAAGGTGAAAATTGGGAATTTGGCAGCCTTGGCCTTAAGTTATATACCATCCAGGTATTTGCCTGCACTAGAAATGGGAAACCACGGAAAACCATTTCCAGGATGGATGAGGTAGGAATCGAAACCGCTTTTTCTCTGTTTTGCCTCACTAGGCTGAGTGTACCCCGTTTCAGCCCTCAGACCAGAATTAAATTTCTTGGCGGAGCCGGGAATCGAACCCGAAGTGACAGCCAAGAATGCTAGCTATTCAATGGCATTGAAGATACTAAAATAAAGCTACAGACTAACAACTGGATTTTTAAGGCAACACCCATGGATAACCAATACTGCCATTGTGGTATAGCCCCTAGTAATGTTCAATAAGCAATCATTTGGGTTCCATATAACTAACCACGGTTGGTTGGTTCCTCAGTTTAGGGGCTGCGTTAACGCGGTCATGTAGCACCGTGTACTTTGGGTGTGTGTAGAATATGTCTGATAACCGGTGTTAATTGTGATGGCTGGATTAGTGTGTGTTATTGATGTGTAACATATTTCTACTCGGTTGCTGGATATTTTTGTGGGAGTGATTTTGAAAAATGGGACGGTGTGGGTCGGAACGATCGAGGTGGCACCTGCACTGCCAACTCGATCGATCGATCCAGCTGGCAGTGGTAAGAGAAACAATGAGCGCGTGGTGTAGGAAATTGAAACCATGACGTACTCTCGGCCTTGTGGAATGTATAATGACATACTGAACGGTAAACGCTCATGCAAACTCTGGTGTCAAGTGATTGAAACAAAACACACGGTACATGTTCGAAGTCTTCGTATCAGTATTTAAATGGCAAAATGCCTTAATATCAAACATTGTAAGTAGTCGGCATTGCCGGTATATTAACCCACATAACGCTAATGCAGTCATCAATATAATATAATCGTTGTGGTTATACGAGTATCGAGCAAGCCTTCATGAACTATTGCTGAATACATTCTCTCTACTCACAAAAGGGCCTATTCATAAGGCATTTTAAACTCAATTTCTCGCAGGAACATTATCGAAACAAGCTAAATATAAATGAAACTTAATTCCGTAATGCAGTATTATTGGAACGTGAAAATAAGTCACCATCTTGTGCACAATATTTGCGTAGTCAAAATAGCCGTGGGGTTGGTGCCTATCACTGAGAATCTAGAGATCTCGGGTTCGAATCCTGTGTGAGGTAGATATTTTTGCTACCAGATTATCATTTTAAATGATATTTATCATATCAATATGACTCATTTTAACAGAATCCATATGAAATTACGTGTTGGTCTGTGAATCAAGAGGACCTGTTTATAAGGAATTTAAGGTTATGAGCGGTGTCGCGTCCATTAATCTAGTTGATCCACATCGCATTCTTTATTTAGGCTAGTGCTGGTGGAAGCTACAAATCATCTAATAAAATGAGTTCCGTATTATAAACTACAATATTTGTAAAACACTCCCTTATTATAGATTAATATTTGTGCCAATAATAGTATAAAATACCGGTGTATCAACAATTTCACATGAGGTTTCTTCTATGTCAGATGTTACACATCATATGCGACTACTGTAAGGCTCGTAATTTTTGTTTTTGTTTTTAATTCAATTAAGGATTGCAGACATTCGATTTTTCAAGTAGTTACACATTTTGTTAACAAACGGAACCGTCAACGACCAACTGGTTCTGAACTTGGTTACTAGATGCCACCGCAGTCAACTCCTGGCGTCGAACGTTGGAACGTAAGAGCGTCAGTCAAATCTAACCTATAATTTGGCTTCACACAAGTGTAATTAGTGGAATTTTCTTTATCATTTCATAAATCCATGATATGGGACCGCCGGCCAGCTTTACTTCCCCTACGAAGGAAGGCATACTGAGGGATTTTTAACGCTCTTAAAAAATCCGACGACTTCGGCCGGGTTTCAACCCGCGACCTTGGGCATAGAACCTTAGAATGCTACCAACTACGCCCCCGAAGCCGCTTAACCAAACATGTGCTGTAGTTCTTCGTGTGACAGAATTCAAGCAGTTCTCAAAGAGGATATATTTTCTTTAGTCATATAAATAAATAATGCCAACATTTCAAAAAATTATAGCACTGAAACCCTTTATGTTAAACGTGTAATTCGTTCACTGAACGCCAGCTGGTTTAAGTAAGTTTTGTTTTGGAGGGGACGTGACCTTGCTATGCGCACACTAGATGCGCAGTAGCCAAGGTCGGCTGGGGGCGCGCGCGTCAATGAAGTCCCGACCTCACCCCTTTGGATTTTTTTTCTGGGGGTGCATTAAAAACATTGTTTATGAAGAAAAAATCGGGATTTGTAGCCTGCGGGAGCGAATTTCTGCCGCCATCTTGACAGTTACTCCTGAAATGGTTGCACGTACCAATCCAGCCATTGGGAAAGCGTGCGTTCAATGTTGATGTTGGTGGTCGGCCTGGCCTAGATTTTTTTCTCTACAGTCCCTGTTTCCTTAAACTGATTAAACCATCGAATTACAGCTTTGTAATAAGGTGCAGTTTTTCGGGCGGTGCAGTCATTGGTGCACGCGCCCCCGGCCGACTTTCTTTACTGCGCATCTAGTGTGCGCATAACAAGGTCACGCCCCGTCCAAAACAAAACTTACTTTAACCAGCTGGCGTTCAGTGAAAGAATTACACGTTTAACATAAAGGGTTTCGGTGCTATAATTTTTTGAAATGTTGGCATTATTTTTCGATGACCCTGTATTGTACTATATTCCATGGAATGAAATGTGTACCACATAATGTAGTCCAAGGAGGCGATGTAATGTACACCACAGCGTATTATTTAAATATTTAAGAAACACCCTTGTCTCTTGCCGTTCGATAATTACCAGGACAAATTCCGCGCTCCCAAATTATGCTTTGAAATTCCAGAAAATTCTTCTGACTCTCTCTCACTCCCTCTTGTATGATAGTGGAATGCTTGAACAAGAAGGAAAATATTTCTCATCAGCGTAGCTGGAGCTGACGAGGGCGAGGGAGGGACCGAGAACGCTCGATCCCCGGCACAATACATCACACTAGGAAGCTCATTTACACCCGCGAGGCAGGCGCTTTGATTTCTAAAGCCTTCTCAGCTGCCGTGTCACTGTTCACAGGAAGAATAGGCTTTGCTCTTGGAATGTGCTCCCTTAAAGCTTTCAGAGAATACGCTAGAATACCTATCGCTGTTCACAATTTACGAAAATGTACTTCTCTTAGAAGATTACAGCTTGGAATTGTTTGCTGAGAATATATGAATGTATTTCTACGGCACATCACTAAATGCACTACGTACTAACCATATGCAGGGTGAGTGAAGTATTACTTGGCAGCCATGAATGTATGATTCATGTATTTACTTTATTTGTAAATTGGGGTAAACCCCCGGTGGCAAATTGCATTATTACAGAAAATGACCACCAATAATATCAAACACAATGTACACATTTTGCGATTTGGGAACTATAGTAATTACATCAACATGTTCGACTCGTTAGAGGCTGTAGTTGCTTCAAGCGGACACCCATGGGGTGAGCTACAAGTTCCGTTCAATTTCAATTAGTTCCAACTTTTGCCACTAGATGTCACTGACACCTAGTGTTGATAGAGCGTTTCAACTAAATCTAACCTATAAATTTAGCTTCACACAAAATTAGTTAGTGGAAGGATTATCTTAACATGACAATACTTTTACCTCGGGGGTTTATCCAAATTGTGGTATTCTTTTACGTTATGAAAATCCGTACATTTATCTACAAAATCACGTACGATTATTGTAGAGAAGTATTTGGGCATCAAAGTGTAGATCCGCTATTTCCTGTTGTACGTAAAAAATAAAATAAAACGTTCACCAGTCGTATAAATATTATCAAGATACAAAAGTAACGTTTGTTAGCCCTATCGAGAGATGTCGCCACAAGTAAAAAGATTGTCAAATCGTTCCAATATTACTGCTGCAGTCCACCGACGTTCCCATGATAGCAACTATCCCAATAGTGGACTGTATCCAAATTGGGAATAGCCCCCTTTTCATCCTTTAGCAGGTTGGCGTTACATAGGGTTTCTGGTTCTAGTAAATGCTATACTACACCAAACATAACTTCTCACATGTTGGTTTCCATTTTTGATGAGGAAGGGAGGTAAGAACCTCCGGTGAAGAGTGCCCGTATATACTACTGAGGAACGCATTTAAATCTCAGTTAAAATAGAGACATGGTATTTTTTTGCAAGATGGCACCGAATACGGAACAAGGAAATTTATTAACAGATCGCACTGGTAGCAGCAAATAAAATATGTAATAATAATAATAATAATAATAATAATAATGATAAAAAGTAGTTCTGTTATGAACTATACAGCCTATTTTCATGTATTCTATTTATGTTAATCGCCTCTATCAACATACACAATTTCAGTTTGATTGCTGTAGTCTAATAGATTCGTAGATATTGAGAACCGTCTAAACATTTCGGATGTTCGCCATGTTGGAATTTTTATGTACTATTACATGAAGATTATTGTGTAGGTGTAGTATTCAAACTTCAATTGCATGATTAGGGCACAAGATATGAAAATCAGATTTTAAAATGTTGCAAGCTGCCACCTTCTGGTTATGAAAGCCATTGAAATAAATTAGATGCCAGTGGATTAAAATTTGTATAAGCATTTACCGTACCAAGTTTTACTGCGCTCTGATGGTTTAATCGCGAGAAGCGACCATTTCAATATTTATATTTCGCGTCACCGCTATATTGGATTTGTTCTCACCAGGTTATTGAAAAGTATATAGGGGCTATATGAACTAATGTACATAGACTCTATCAATATACACAAGTTTTATTGCTATCAAGATTAGTAGATATTGAGAACCGTCTAAATATTTCAGTTGGTCGCCATGTTGGATTCTTATATAATATGTAGGCCATAGAGTTATGAACTATTCGATGACGATTTTTGCGTAGTTTCACTATTCAAAAGAGGAGAATTGAAGCATTTGAAATGTGGTGTTACAGGAGAATGATGAAGATCAGATGGGTAGATAGGGTTACAAACAAAGAGGTATTAAGACGAGTGGGAGAGGAGAGATGTTTCTGGCGATTCCTAATGAAGAGAGGAGATAGGTTGGTTGGACACATACTAAGACACCCAGGAATAGCAAGCTTAGTTATGGAAGGAAGGGTCGAGGACAAGAACTGTAGGGGTAGACCAAGGTTAGAATATGATAAACAGATTGCCTCAGATGTAGGGTGTGGTAGCTACGTTGAGATGAAACGATTAGCTCAGGACAGGGAGGCATGGAGGGCTGCATCAAATCAGTCAAAAGACTGAAGACTCATACAACAACACTATTCAAACGTTCACTTCGATCGAATGATTAATATACAAGGAATAAAAACTTAATTTTAAAATTGCGCATAGCCGCCATCTTGAGGTTATTTGAACAATTGAACTAAATTAGATGCCAGTGCATTACAATGTGTATGTACATTTACGGTACAATATTTCACTGCGCTCAGATGGTTAAATCGCGAGAAAAATATTTTAAAATATTCCACCTTCGCTTTGCCGCCATGTTCGTTTAGTATTTTACAGGTTTTTAGGAGTATCATAGCTGAACTTCTAGTAGTGCCTTTATCACCGTACAAAATTTCAGGGTGATCTCAGTTACAGGTTCGGAGATATAGAATGCCGGTGAAATATTTCGCACAGCCGCCATCTTGAGGTTATGCACACATTTCATCTATATTAGAAGCCAGTGCATTACAATTTGTTTTAACATTTGCTATACCAAGTTTCATTGCGTGAGGATGGTTAAATCGCAAGAAAATTCTATTTAAAAGTATAAATTTCGCTGGGCCGCCATGTTCGCTCTGTAGTTAACAGGATTTGGAAAGTCTCATAGGTGACCAACCAGTGGTGCCCTTTATCACCGTACAAAATTACAGGTTGATATCAGTAATAGTTTCGGATATATAGAATGCGGGTGAAATATTTCGCACAGTCGCCATCTTTATAGTATGTAAACAATTGAACTAAATTAGATACCAATGCTTTATGATGTACGAAAACATTTGCTGTACCAAGTTTCATTGAATCGCGAGAAAAGTCTATTTAAAAGTTTCAACTTCGCTCGACCGCCTTATTCGTTTTGTAGTCAAAAGGTGTTTGTAGGTCTGATAGGTGACGTCTAGTAGTACCTTTTATCACCGTACAGCATTTCAGGGTGTAATCTGTAAGTTTCGGAGATATAGAATGCCGGTGAAATATTTTGCACAGCCGCCATGCTGGATTGGTTAGACGTAATAACATTTGAAGGGCACGGTCGGGGTCGGGGTCGGCCAAAATCGTACTATGACCTTATCGAGTTTCATTGAAATTGCTCCAGCCGTTTAGAAATCATTAGGGAGGGCGGACACACACACACATCCACACACACACAGACACAAACACAGACACACACACATACGCACACACAGGCAAAAGGTGATCTCATAGGCCTATTTTTTTCATAAAATGAAAATAGGCTAAAAATAAAAGAGAAATTAGCAGATGGTCGATGCCATATATTCACCTCAGCGCTGTTAAAAATCGATCTATCATCGGTGGCTGCTCTCCGCTGGCTGGTATTGGCAACTCAAACTAACACTTGGGGCGCTGCGGTCGGTCTGGATAAGTAGGGTAAAAATACTCAATAACACGCGTTTGATATGGAACACTTTTTATTTTTCGGTTATAATCAGTAAATGTGGTCCCTAAAATAATGACTGTTATTTTGATTGTATATATGTATAACTGTGCGATACACGTGATCTAATTTGTGTGTTCCACTGGATTTTATGTGTCAATTGCATATTATCAAGCATCGGTTGTCTGCTGGTATCTGTTTTAGAGCAGTTCGAGTCATGGCGCTGTTACTTTAAAAGCTATATTTGAGTTTGCTCACTGTACCATAGACTGTAGAAATTATTTGCTGCTTGGTAGGGCGAAGGGATGAATTTAACTTGTATTAAAGCTCGGGGGACACAGGAATTGCTTGATTTAGATGGTTAGCTGGTGGGTTTGGTGTAGAATATCGGACTGGAAGCAGGTTCTCGCAGAGTAGATATTTACCCTGCGAAGTCAAATTTGGCTTATATGACTCGTAGTGGAATGGCTCGGATATCGCAGAGTGAGGTGATGGCGGTTGGTAGGGTAATTGGAAATGAACTAGGGAGGGGGAAGGATACCTGACTGATGAAGCTTGGCTGTAGTCGGCTGGTGTAGGCCTAGCTGTCTTGGTATGGCTTGGCTCGGCGTAAACAGTGAACAACCCGTCCTGTCGTCAGTGAGTGTAGTGGTGAGTGGTCCAACCCGCTCCTGTTGCCCGTATTTATTTGGTATCGTCACCTTTTGGCTATTGCTATTTACATCTTTTGGAAAGTGATGAAAACTTATATCCGCAGCCCTCTTTTATGCATCGACTTACAGCCGTAAACTGAGCAATATACGTTGCTTTTACTCATTTTACACTCCATCAACGAGTAAAACTTATTACTTACTAGCAGTAGTACCCGGCTTCGCCCGGTGGAATGATGATAATATTCCAGTCTCCTTAACACTCAACGTCATAAATTATATTTATTTATGTATTCATTTCTTACATTATCAAACCCAGTGGCAATGTTTATACTTAAGTCACTATGGGAAGGCTCTGTATAATAATGATCATTCTCGTGATATTTGTCTTCAGTCCGAGTCGAGATATGTCGTTAGCGGTCCCAGAATTCGTGACATCTCAGTCGTAGAAGACTTTATGTGGTGGTGATTAGAAATATAATGTCTTAAATTCTAGGTCATTTGCCCCCAATGACGTTGAGGGCGTAACATCTAGGTAATTTGCCCTACTGATCAGGATGATATTGAAAATTACTACATAACTGACATATGAAACTTAGAAAATAATAGAAAAAGTTATTTTTAGGACTCACATTTCGGGAAAGACTTGATTATTTTTTGCCAAAGAGCTTAGATCGCTATCTGGTTAAAAGTTTCGTCATGTTAAGGTTTAAACTGTACGATAAATGTCTGAAGCAATTCCTCAAAGAGAAGCTTCCAGATTTCGCAGTCGATATATCGTTAACGTTCCTGAGCATCCAGTTGTCTTTTCTTCTGACGCAAAACATCTTCTATATAGTGATGATGAACATAGAAGCGACTACTGGCACATGTAACTTATCAACGAAAGGGAAAAATTGATACCGTACTTTAAAGGAATGAGAGGTCATTTGCCCTTTTGATGAGGATGACAATGAAGACTACTACTACTTCTGAACGGGTATATCAAACTTACAAACTAATGGAAATACGTATTTTTAAAATCACAGGCTAGGTAGACTCTGGTGTTGCTTAGTAGTATAATGGACGTAACATCTACTGTAGGTCATTTGCCCCTTTGATGAGGATGATAATGAAGACGACTACTACTGAACGGGTATATCAAACTTACAAACTAATGGAAATACATATTTTTAAAATCACAGGCTAGGTAGACTCTGGTGTTGCTTAGTAGTCTAATGGACGTAACATCTAGGTCATTTACCCCTTTGATGAGGATGATAATGAAGACGATTACTACTGAACGGGTATATCAAACTTACAAACTAATGGAAATACAAATTTTAAAAATCACAGGTGATGAAGACTGTGGTGTTACTTAGTAGTATAATGGACGTAACATCTAGGTCATTTGCCCTTTTGATGAGGATGGTAATGAATACTACTGTTGAATTGACACGACAAACTTACAAACTACCGTGATAGAAAGAAATATTTCAAAATTCACAGGCGATTAAGACTTATTGTGTGTGGTGATTAGTGGTATAATGGGCGTAACATCTAGGTCATTTGCCCTTATGATGATAATAATAAGGTAATGAAAAATGACTACTAAACGAACTTGGTGTAATTTTAAATCTGATATAGGTAATTCAGATTTCTACCTTCGATGTCTTCCAAAGTCTGAACGTTATTTTCTGGCTTAGGCCTATACTCGATGCGTGTAGTGAAACAGCTTATCGAGTACTGCTCGGGTCCAAGCTGCACGAACCTGAGAATATCGCAGATGATGACGATATATGATGACAGACGTTCAAGGGGGGGGGGGGGGGTTCCCGGTCCTATTCACATTGACCGGTGAATCACTCATTCTTTCGTAACACTACAGTGGTTTGAGTGAACATCAGCATAGCAATACCAGGTAACACGGCGGGGTCTGGACATTTCTCTCATGCCACCTCGCGATGAATCAGCAAGCTATTCTCACACCTGCCCCCTCCTCCCCCCTCCACCCACCAGGGTCTCACAACTTGTGGGATGTGGGTGTGCGACCACGGGACCCCAGCTGAGTCCGGCATTGCTTCTACTTACTGGTGCCGGGCTCCTTTCAGTTCTCTTTCCAGTCAGCCTCCCTTGGTCAAACTCTTGTTCTCTTCCGACCCCGATGGTATCAGGGTATCCGAGGCCTAGCGACTCTTTCACTTTCCCGCCTTAATTGGCACTTGTCTAATCATTCCTGATAGCCTCATTCTTCGAGGTGTCAGCCTTCTTTTTCTTTTCTTAATATCTCATGTCTTCTGCTCAAGACCCTCAAGGAGGCAGGGTGTGTGTAGCCCCACCACTTCTGGTGCACCCTGGATAGTGCTACATCCTCAAGGGCTCATGGCTGGTGAGTTCGGGAGCTGGCAACCCTGAGGGTTTCCTGAGCGGGTCCGGTTTTACCCCTTTTTTCCATTGCCTTTTGGACGGACCCTGTCCTCTTTCCGAGAATAGAGTGGTCTGTCCGCAATTTCAAGCAGACAGTGTTACTCGCAGGGTACCAAAGGGTAAGTATACAAATTTTGGTTCTGATCGGTGAAACGGTGTAGATTTGTGCCAAAGTGCCAAAATGCAGGGAATGGGGTGATCTGTCCGCAATTTCAAGTGGACAGGGTTACCCGCAGGGTTCGAAAGGGTAAGTATACAAATTTTGGTCCGGATCGGTGAAACGATATAGATTTTTGGCAAAGGGCCTAAATGCAGGAAATGGGGTGGTCTGTCCGAAATTTTAGGTGGACAGTGATATTCACAGGGTTACAAAGGGTAAGTATACACATTTTGGTTCAGATCGGTGAAACGGTGTAGATTTGAGCCAAGGGGCCTAAATGCAGGGAATGGAGTGGTCTGTCCGCAATTTCAAGCAAACAGTGTTACTCGCAGGGTACCAAAGGGTAAGTATACAAATTTTGGTTCTGATCGGTGAAACGGTGTAGATTTGTGTCAAAGGGCCTAAATGCAGGGAATGGAGTGGTCTGTCCGAAATTTCAAGCAGACGGTGTTACTCGCAGGGTTCGAGACGGTAAATAACAAATTTTGGTTGAGATCTGTGAAACGGTGTAGATTTGGGACAAAGGGCCTAAATGCAGGGAATGGAGTGGTCTTTCCGCAATTTCAAGCAGACAGTGTTACTCGCAGGGTACCAAAGGGTAAGTATACACATTTTGGTTCTGATCGGTGAAACGGTGTGGATTTGGGCCAAAGGGCCTAAATGCAGAGAATGGGGTGGTCTGTCCGAAATTTCAAGTGGACAGGGTTACCCGCAGGGTTGGAAAGGGTAAGTATACAAATTTAGGTTCGGATCGGTGAAACGGTGTAGATGTTTGCCAAAGGGCCTAAATGCAGGAAATGGGGTGGTCTGTCCGAAATTTTAAGTGGACAGTGTTATTCACAGGGTTCCAAAGGGTAAGTATACAAATTTTGGTTGAGATCGGTGAAACGGTGTAGATGTTTGCCAAAGGGCCTAAATGCAGGAAATGGCGTGGTCTGTCCGAAATTTTAAGTGGACAGTGTTACTCGCAGGGTTCCAAAGGGTATGTATACAAATTTTGGTTGAGATCGGTGAAACGGTGTAGATTTGGGCCAAAGGGCCTAAATGCAGGGAATGGGGTGGTCTGTCGGAAATTTCAAGTGGACAGGGTTACCCGCAGGGTTCCGAAGGGTAAGTATACAAATTTTGGTTCAGATCGGTGAAACGGTGTGGATTTGTGTACATAACAGACAGACAGACAGACAGACAGACAGACAAACATTGAGCTTTATATATATAGATGTATAAAGACACGAAGAAATTACCTCGATCTGCTTACGAATACAAGAAACCATATACAAACAGTCGCCACGTGACAAATGTACCCTACTTGGTAAGTTTCTAATTTTTACCGCTAGATGTCATATCAGATAGCTGGAGTTGCCAATAGAGTATACCAATGTACACAATGATGTTGCAAAGATCTTCTTACATCAAGTGCTAGCTGTAAAATTTGGACTTCTGGGTACTGCGTGGTGTAACAAAATTACCAGCCTACCAACGTGTTTCAAAATAAATATCTTAAAATATATTGGAATAGACCTAATTTAACCCACCAGAAAATCTTGGCCAATCGACCCAATATTGTCTATCTCAATAGAAGAATAAAATTAAAAAATCAGGATTAAAATCCGTGAGAATTTTACCAGTGATGATCTCTTCGGTTGGTTGGTTGGTTCTTAAGTTTAGGGGCTGCGACAACGCGGTAATGTAGCCCCGTGTACTTTGGGTGTGTGTAGAATCTGTCTGATAACCGGTGTTAATTGTGATGACTGTATTAGTGTGTGTATCTGTTTTAATTCAAGTAAGGACTGCAGAAGATCAATTTTCAATGAGTTCCTATTTTTGCCGCCAAACGCCACCATCAACGACTACTAGTTCAGAATTTAGCTACCAGACGTCACCGCAGTCTGCTCTTGGCAACGAACGTAAGAACCTATACAATTTAGCTTCACACAGGTGTAATTAGTGGAAGGTTCTTTAACATGCCATAAAATCTTGGTCAATCGACCCAATATTGTCTATCTCAATAAAAGAATCCAAAAAGAACAAACTATCAGGATTAAAATGCGTGAGAATTTTACCAGCGATGATCTCTTCGGTTGGCTGGTTGGTTCTTAAGTTTAGGGGCTGCGACAACGCGGTCATGTAGCCCCGTGTACTTTGGGTGTGTAAGAATTTTACAGTGATGATGTTCTGTCCATTGGATCGCCAGCTTTACTTCCCCTCCGAAGGAAGGCATACTTCCATGGGTGTTATTCGAAACATGTTGGCAATGGCTCTGATGGAACCACCTGATCGCCAAAATGCAGAAGGGAGTGTTGCTGTAGATACATGTCACACAGTCCAATACATTTCTTCTCAGTAATTATTATTATTCTCGTATCAGAAACGTACTTATTTTACACAGTTATTAGCCTACTTTTCACATTTTGCAAAAATGAGGAAAAAGTAGACTTATGAGATCGATCCGGGAAAATGTGTGTCTGTCTGTCTATCTGTCTGGCTGTGTGTGTGTCCCCCCCCCCCCCCTATCAACTCCTGAACGGCTGCAGCAATCAAAACCAAATTTAGTATGAGTAAAGATGTGCACCGGAATATCTCACATCCATATTTGAAAATGATCTCAGTGCTACCAACTGCTGAAAAAACGCACTAGAAATTTGAGCTCCATGTTGGATATCTTGCAAGGTATGCATGGGAGCTACTCCAAAATTGGCACACATGTAGATAATACTATTTCAGTTTAATTTCCAGGAGGCCAACTATGACAGTGTTGCCAAAATAATGTTAAACCTTCTGATAAGTCCAATGTTTAAATGCATATAACTTCTACACTATCAATTGGATTTCAACCAAATTTTGTATGAAATATCTGTACATAAACAGATATGACTGAGCTTATTCTTAAGGCCACCAGGGCTGCCAACTGTTAATAATTGCTCTCTCTATTTTTTACCCTAATATGAATATATCAGAAAGTATGCAAGCCAACAGCTCTATACTTTGCACAAGTGCTGATTGATCCAATGTCTAACTGCATGTAACGTCCATTGGACTTCAACCAAATTTTGTATTCTGTACCTTAAGAGATGGAACTAAGAATATATTCTGTCACCAGGGCTGCCAACTGTAGTACTCTATTAGGCTACATTATATCAGAAAGTATGCAAACGGAACACCTCTAAACTATGCACACGTATATTCTGACATTTTAGATTAATTTGGAGTAACTTATATACGTCATTACTACCAACATGATTATAAACCTGCTGATAGTACCAATTTTTAAATACTTGTAACTTCTATACTATCAGTTGGATTTCAACCAAATTTCGTATGTGCTATGTGTACCATAACAGATATTACTATTAGAATTGTTAAGAGCAATCAGGGCTGCAAACTGTTAATAAATTCTGTCTATATTTTTTTTACCCTAATATGAATATATCAGAAAGTATGCAAGCCAACGGCTCTGTACTTTGCACACGTATAGCACCTGACATTCTAGATTAATTTGGAGTAATTAATACCAGGCAGTGCTGCCAACATGATTCTATGCCTGCTGATATGTCCAATTTTAAAATACATGTAACTTCTATACTAACAAATGTATTTCATCCAAAATTGGCACAACAAGTTATCATAATATTTCAGATTATTTCTGACCAGCACACGCATGACATTGTTGACAACATGCTTTTACGCGTGCTGATAGATCCAATGTCTAACTGCATGTAACGTCCATTGGACTTCAACCAAATTTTGTATTCTGTACCTTAAGAGATGGAACTAAGAATATATTCTGTCACCAGGGCTGCCAACTGTAGTACTCTAATAGGCTACATTATACCAGGTATATTTTGAACGAATTAGATATTTCGATATTACCAACTTAATTTCGTCATTATTCTAGATAGGTTCATATTCTGTAGAATAATCATTGGCATGAAAAGTAGGCTGTATAGTTCTTCACGGAACTTCTTGTATTATTTATTTTTACACAAAACTTAGCCACTTCCAATGCTTTTTCTGTTCCATATCCCAGCAATAATTATAAGCTACTTGATTGCAAAGTATGTTTCTTGAATATTGAGATTCAGCACTTCCATGAGGAAATAAACAAAATAATCGCAATAACAATACTATTAAATATGTTGGTTCGTATGTTTGATGCGTAAGCTTAATATCCCTGAAAACTTTAAATGCCAATTGAACGCTGAGGATTTATAATGATTATGGAAATTGTATTGGAATATTATATGAGCTCAGTGGATTGCGCTATACTTTACTACTGTGATGTGGTTCAGACAGTAATGGCTAAGTAATAGCCCGCAAAGTTTGTTGGCGACGTCCTGCGAGAGTTTCGCCATTATTCACTGCATTTCTTGAGAGAATAATGGGTTGGAGTGAGTGGGAAGTGTGGGGGAAGAGAGGAAGAGATCTCCCTCCAACACGTTCCGCGTATTTCACGCCTACGGGCATCAACTCCCACACGCACCAATGGTTTGATAGAAGCTAACAACATACTAAACCTAAAGTTTCGTCACTCACTAACATTCAGTTTCTGTAGTACCAGAATTGTACCTCATGCAATTTCATTTCTTCAAATTCTTATAAACCACATAATTCATAGATAACGTTAATACCTTAACGGAATAGGAAAATAATACCGTGAGTCAATAAACTCTAATTCTCGGGTACAGTGTACCTGTTTCACTTCTTCAGCAAACAGTAGTAGATGATACAAATGAAGTTCCAAGATTGACACAGCATTTTATAAAAAGACTGATTTCAAAATTATTTCCAAAATACTAACCATCAAAAATTATTACAAATACTCTAGGCTAAAATCTATTTTGTGTCTAAAATTCTTAAAAATACTCGAGGATAGAGTCTAATTTTATCTGAAAATCCACAGCCTGCTTCCAGTCGACCGACCGGGTCAGGGAATGGAATGAATGAAGCCCCCATCTAGCGGTGAGGATATGAACTGTGCCGGCTGCCGAAGCCTGTCGCACTCCCCTGGGGCAAAGATTAAATGAATGACAGATGAAATGAAATGATAGTGGAGAGTGTTGCTGGAATGAAATTGTGACAGGGAAAACCGGAGTACCCGGAGAAAAACCTGTCTGCCTCGGCTTTGCCCAGCACAAATCTCACGTGGAGTGACTGGGATTTGAACCACGGACCCAGCGGTGAGAGGCCGGCGTGCTGCCGCCTAAGCCACGGAGGCTCTTCAATTTTTTATCTAAGGTTATTAAAAATACTCTAGGCTAGAGTCTATTTTTTATCTAAAATTCTTAAAACTACTCGCGTACAGAGTCTATTTTTTATCTAAAGTTCTTAAAAATACTCTTGCTATAATCTATTTTTTAACTAAAATTCTTAAAAATACTCGAGTGTAGAATATTTTTAATAATTTTAGATAGTTGGTGATTTGGAAATTATTTTGAAATCAGTAGTTTTATAAAATTTTGTGGTAATCTTTCAACTTCATTTGTATCAACTACTTGTTGCTGACGAAGGTTATATTGTAACCGTGAGCGGTTCATTGTTCTCAAGAATTACAATTTATTGACTTACGGTATATTTTCCTATTTTCATTAAACTTTGTTACAAATTGCTATCACTTACGTGAAAAGAGAGAACAATGTCAATCTACAAGTACCGTATTGTTAGGACGCGTAACTGTTATTCTAATATTGATGATTGAAGCGGAACATAAATTCCACAACATGTTCACATATTAATATACTGTACCTTTAAGGCCATTCGACTGCAATAAATTCTTATTAAACTTAGTCAATAACGATTTTGGGCAGACATGCTCGTTTTCATTTTGTCTTTTCGTGTTTATATCTTACTAAATCTGTTCGAAGTACACATTTCTAATCCTATCAATACTTTTCTAACTGACGAAGGATATTATGGTGTTAAAGCCAATTTTCAGTGTAACTTTAGTGAACAAAATTTTATGTTTTTCAGTCGGTCCTCACGATTGTAGCTAGCAACTCGTCCCAGCTTCGCCCGAGAACAGTTATAAATGCATTACGTTCTAGCTCGCCTCAGTAATTGTATGGAGATCGTTGGAGGAAATGAAAACGTAAAAACACTTAGAGTGGGCTATGTTTTGAAGATAGAGATATGCTCTTTTGGACTTTCTTGTAGAACTTTTCATGCTGAACAACTCTTACACTGATAGTAGGCTATATTGATATTTTTAAATGCTTAAAAATCGCAAGGACACTAAGTTTTCCTTTTCGACTTTTTTCACTGAAATAATTACTGCTTGACTCCCTTTGATTATACCTGCTGTCACACTATCTGTCGGCCGACTTGTTGCGTAGTGGTTAGCATTCCTCAACGTCACCGTGAAGGCCCGGTTTCGATTCCACGCTCTGCAAAATAAATTTAATTCTGGTCTGAGAGCTGGAACGGGGCACACTAAGCCTCGTGAGGTAAAACTGAAAGGAGGTGGGATCTACCTCAGCCATCCTGGAAGTGTTTTTTCGTGGTTTCTCATTTCAACTCCTCGCAAATGCCAGGGTGCTTCCTAAAATAAGGCCACGGACGCTTCCTCCCGAAAAACTACCACAATTACAAATACGCACACTAGTACAGGCATCACAGTAACACAGGCTATTAGATCAAATTCTACACACACTCAAGTACACTGGAATACCTACCACTATGTCGCAAATTCCCTAAAAAGAAAAGAAACACCACCACCACTATGTGGTAGGTTATACACAAACATATACCGTGAAATTTAACTTGTGATAATTTATCGTGAAGTCATTAACACATTTGGCTTATATGCCTATTGTTTTAGAGAAGATGTATCTTTCGCTGTAATAATAATAATAATAATAATAATAATAATAATAATAATAATAATAATAATAATAATATCGTATGTCCTCGCGTGCCGGGTGCAATCTTTGTTATTTGACATTTAGCTTGCATGTCGAATTTCGTTGTTCCTTGAATCACTATGAAAGTCAAGGAGGTTAGATATCTAAGCTCCTTGAACACTATAGCGCTTTCTAGTAGATAAATGAGGAACTTTGTGTTGGCGGAAACTCCCGAGATTAATTTTGCCATTATGAACTCGGCCTACTGAATTCAAATGGGTTCTTTGACATGCCAACATCGTTTGACATGCGTATCGTATTTTTGCCGCCTTTCAAAGATCACTTGCCACGGCCAGGAGCGAACCAGCAATCTTGGGGTTAGTAGACCGACACGATATCCACTCACCCACCGTGCCAAGCTGTAAGGTATTAATATTAAGCTTGATTTTCGTTATAAAGGAATAGGAAATAAGTTATCTGAGATTGCTTAGATGGATGTACATGTAAAATAATAATAAGCTATACTTCCGAGGAATTGAAGAATAAAATACGCTTTCAGTTCATAGAACTTCAACACAATGTGCTGAGGAAGGTTAAACCAGATTGCAACAGGGGACGAAACATGATTGTATAACTTCACTCCTGAGTTTCCATGGAAACAAGGCGTTGCCAAGTGCGGTTAACAACAAAATGAGTCGTTTAATTATGTAGAATCCTGCAAAAATAGAAATGTTGCAACATGTTTTTGCTTTAAAAAATGCCGCTACTTACTTTAATACGCGCCTCATGCACATGGAGTATTTTGTGTTCATAATACAAACACACAGTGTTATATCTTCTATTGTTATGTAACATGTATCCTCGTACACATGGAGTATTTTTTATTCTAACCCCCAGGGGCTCACATCTAGTGGGATGTGGGTAGGCAACCATGGGACCCCAGCTGACTCCGACATTGATTCCCCTTACTTGTTCCGGGCACCTCTCCGTCTTCTTTCCTGACGACCTCCCTTGGTCAACTCTTGTTCTCTTCCGACCCCGACGGTATTAGGGTATCCGAGTCCTAGGGTGTCTTTCACTTTCCCCGCCTTGTCTTATCTTTCCTGATACCCTCATTCTTCGAGGGGTCGGCCTTTTCTTCTTTTCATGTTATCTCCTGCCTTTTTCACAAGGTCCTCAAGGAGCCAGAGTGTATGTAGCCCTACAACTTCTGGTGCACCCTGGATAGTGCTACACCCTCAAGGGTTAACGGCTGGTGAGTTCTGGGAGTTGGCGACCCCGAGGGATTCCTTTTTAAATCGAGAAATGTTAGTAGGAATACTAAAATAAAAATTTACATTACAGTACTAAGACCTGTGGTTTTGTATGGATCGGAAGGTTGGGTTCTCAATAGAAGAGAAGAAGACTGGCTGCGAAGATGGGAAAGGAAGATCTTGAGGAAAATATACGGGCCAGTGCGAGAAGAGGAAGGTTGGAGAATAAGGTCAAATGTGGAACTACAGGAACTCTTCGGACAGGCAGATATTGTGGTCAAAATTAAGCAGGGGAGGATAAGATGGGCAGGACACGTACAGATAATGCCAGAATCACGTAGTGTCAAAAAGGTGTTTATACAAAGACCGGATGGAAGAAGGAGAAGAGGAAGACCCAGCAGACGGTGGATAGAGGACGTGGAAGACGACCTTAGGAGTCTGGGAATCAGGGACTGGAGAAAGAAGGCGGAAGATAGAGATGAATGGAGGCAGGTGATAAAGGAGGCCAAGGTACTTCAGGGACTGTAGCGCCAACCAGTAAGTAAGTAAGTAAGGGATTCCTGAGCAGAGTCTGTTTTCTCCCCTTTTTCCTCTGACCTTGGGGCGGGCCCTCTCCTCTTTCCTATCTGCCTTTCATGGCTCTCCTTCCTTCCAAGTCCCTAAATCCTCTTTCTTCGAGGGTTGAGGGTATGTCTTTTCTTCCTGTCCATTATATGCCTCATCCTTTATTTGTTTACCATTTCTTCTTCTAGTATGTAAGTTTATAGTCAGTATTAGTTATAGTTTTCATTCTCATCTCATCTTTCACTATCACCCAAACCATTAGGGGCCGATAACCTAGATGTTAGCCGCTTAAAACAACAATTATAATTATCATCTTCTTGTGTTCTAAACACAAACACACAGTGTTTTGTCTTCTATTGTTATGTAACATGTATCCTCGTACACATGGATAAAGCGGCTTCGGTGGCGTAGTTGGTAGCATGCTGAGCTTCTATGACCAATATAGCAGGTTCAAACCCAGCCGAAGCCATCGGATTTTCAAGAGCGTTAAAAATCCCTCAGTATGCCTTCCTTCGGAGGGGAAGTAAAACCGGCGGTCCCATGTCATAGATTTATGGCATGTTTAAGAACCTTCCACTAATTACACCTGTGTGAAGCAAAATTGGATAGGTTAAGAATGTAAACAACGCTCTTAGGTTTCTATGTTCGTTGCCAAAACCCGACTGCGGTGGCGTCTAGTAGCTAAGTTCTGAACTAGGCCTAGTAGTCGTTGACGGTGGCGCTTGCGGCAAAAGTAGGAACTATTTGAAAAATTCTAAGTTGCAGTCTGTCTGTCTGTTAGGTAGTCAGCCCGAAGGCTGGTTGGATCCTCAAAAAGCACCGCCGTTACGTTATGTGAGTAGATACCCACAAAAACCCAAGGCAGCGCTATTTTGAGGCGTTCTAGGCAAGAAGAGGAGTGAGGTAGTTTGCCATTGTATTAAATTAAAAAACAGATACACAGACTAATACAGCCATCAGAATTAACACCGGTTATCCGACAGATTCTACACACACCCAAAGTACACGGGCTACATGACCGCGTTCTTGCAGCCCCTAACTGAGGAACCAACCAACAAACACATGGATAACTAGTGTTCTAAACACAAACACATAGCCTACTGTCGACCAAAATATTATGTGTACTCGAGTTTGAAGGTTGTTTGTGAAGTAACCAATAGACCTACATAAAATCCAATAACATCATCAATTTCGTCGTTCTATTTTAGGTTAGTTCATGTAGGTTTGGAATTTTCAATTTATATTTGTTTTTTTCGCAGTTGGAACACAAAAAGTGCCCGTTTTTAAGCGTGTTTCAGCCATGCGTCATATTTAAGAATTATTATCTCACAAACCCGTCAACAAATCGAAATGCTTACAGCGTTGGTGATATGGAGCCCTGTACTTCCGAGCGAGGCGCGCCATGGCGCGTGATGGAGCCCATCTTGGCAACGCTGTACAACTTTCACCGGAGCGGCTAACTGGTGAACCATGTCTTAATTCCCCGTACAAATACAAAACGATATAAAATAAGTGAATTGATTTACGTATATCACACTCACACAGCATAACTTTTTGATGTATAAGGGTTACAACGCGACCAAGAACTACTTTTTCCAACGGCTCCGAGCCAAGAAAAAGTTACCTTACAAAAATGATCACAACTTTCGATCTTGAACACACAAAATTTTGGAATTAATAAACCAGTTATACAACATTCCGATGTATATTGTGTTAAAATTTGGATTCGATCTGAGGACGTGTTTGTGAGATAATAATTCTTAAATGTGACGCATGGTTGAAACACGCTTAAAAACGGGCACTTTTTGTGTTCAACTGCGATAAAAAATATTAAAATATAAATTTCAAATTCCAAACCTACATAAACTACCGTAAAATAGAACGACAAAAATGTTGATGTTATTGGCTTGTATGTAGGTCTATTGGTTACTTCACAAACAACCTTCAAACTCGAGTGCACGTAATATTTTGGTCGACAGTAGTGTTATGTCTTCCCCTGCTGTGTAACATATAGCTCCATCGCATGGAGTATCCTAGGTTCTAAATACAAATACATAGCATTATGGCTTCTATTGTAGCCTCGTACGCATGTAGTATTATGTGTCCTCAATACTAACAAACACCGTGTGTTATATCTCCAATTGATGCGCCACAATTCATAATTCAGTATTTATTACCCTAAATGTGACACCCACCATCCAATGAGGGACAGTTAATTTGCTCATTATGGCTGACTCATTGTGTCTATGAGCGAACTGGGACAATGGACTCAATTATAATGACAGAGACATCAATCAGGCTGTATACATGCTCGATTCTTACTAGCCTCACACAGTTCCAAATTCCCTTTGGTCCATTAAGAATTGTTAGAGATGGCATAGTGTCACTATTTGATGAATCAGAACTACATATTGTCCTATGCATCGTCCTATTTTGAAGAGGCTGCTGTTAAAATGTTAAAAGTGTGTTAATAGTATATTATGCAACGAGCCTATAATGGCTATAATTAAGGCACGAGTATGTTTATAAAACGAGCGTATGCGAGTTATATAATTTCCATACGAGTGTCTTAATTAAAATTATACGCGAGTTGCATACGACTGTTTATGTTCGACGATAAGTATAACTTTATTATATGTTTTAACATAAATATTCATAAATATCTGTTGAGATTGTCACTAGAATTTTGTGATCGGGTGCTGCGCTGGGTAGGATATCTCTGATTTCTAAGCTCTCTGACCGACCGACGCATGCGCTCTGAGTACTCCAATGGCATATGTGCAGATTGAGCACCAGTATTCAGTAAAAATATCACCGAAATGTCACGCGCTGAGTAGAAATTGGAATTGGGGATAGTAAGTTACAGTGCTATTTCTTGTCTCATATTCACCAGTTTATTTACGCGAACATATGAACATTGCACTTTCGGTAATTTATATAGACATGTTGGATTTTGAACGCATGCGCGAAGGTATCCTTATCTAATTGGTCAAACAACTGTTTCTTGATCTGTGATTGGAGGGAGAAACTGTTTCATAATGAAAAACAAGATGTTCAGTAAAGAACATATAGCCTACTTTCACCTAAATGCATGGGTATTGTTATAACTCTTTGTCCTTTTCAAGGAGTATACTTGAATGTTCGTTGTAATAGCTTGTTGAAATACAACGTGCTATAGGGATATTAAACATGAATACGAGGTGCCCTTTGCTAGTGCTAACTCTGTAAAAAATTTCATTCAATTCGGTTTCACCCTGTTTGAATTGATATGGGGAATGGATTTGCTCACATACATGACCGCTATTTACAAACTATTGGGCTGATGATCTTGCAGTTCGGTCAGAATATGCATCCCACATAAAGATATGTTGTTGCAAAATTTGGTAGAGACTAGATTATTAGGTTGGTCGTAATTACATTTTAGCTTTTAACATTTAGGTGGCCGCGATTACGTTTCCGTCAAGATGGTGGTGATATAAAACATCTTACAGTTCGGTCAGAATATGCATCCCACATAAAGATATGTTGTTGCAAAATTTGGTAGAGACTAGATTATTAGGTTGGTCGTAATTACATTTTAGCTTTTAACATTTAGGTGGCCGCGATTACGTTTCCGTCAAGATGGTGGTGATATAAAACATGACACTGAGGTGCCTTTTGCTAGTGCTGCCTCTGTACCAAATTTCGTTCAATTCGGTTTCACCGTGTTTGAATTGATAGGGGGAATCGATTTGCACACATACTTGGCCACCATCTGCAAACTATTGGGGTGATGATCTAGCAGTTTGGTCAGAATATGCTTCCCACATAAAGATTTGTTGTTGCAAAATTTGGTAGAGACTAGATTATTAGGTTGGTCGTAAGTACATTTTAGCCTTTAACATTTGGGTGGCCGCGATTACGTTTCCGTCAAGATGGCGGTGATATAAAACATGACACTGAGGTGGCCTTTTCTAGTGCTACCTCTGTACCAAATTTCGTTCCATTCGGTTTCACCGTGTTCGAATTGATAGGGGGAATCGATTTTCACACAAAGATGTCTGCCATCCGCAAAATATTAGGCTAATGACCTATTAGTTCGGTCAAAGGATGCTCCCTCCATAAAGGTATGTTGTTGCAAAATTTGGTAGAGATCGGTTGATTAGGTTAATCGTAATTTGATTTAAGCTTTGAACATTTGTGTGGCCGCCATTACGTTTCCGTCAAGATGGCGGCGATATAAAACATGACACTGAGGTGCCCTTTGCTAGTGCTACCTCTGTACCATATTTCGTTCCATTCGGTTTCACCGTGTTTGATTTAATAGGGGGAATTGATTTTGACACAAAGATGGCCGTCATCCGCAAACTGTTGGGCTAATGACCTATTAGATTGGCCAAATGATGCTCCCTCCATAAAGGTATATTGTTGCAAAATTTGGTAGAGATTGGATGATTAGGTTAGTCGTAATTTGATTTAAGCTTTTAACGTTTGTGTGGCCGCCATTACGTTTTCGTCAAGATAGTGGCGATATAAAACATGACACTGAGGTGCCCTTTGCTTGTACTACCTCTGTACCAAATTTCGTTCCATTCGGTTTCACCGTGTTCGAATTAATAGGGGGAATCGATTTTCACACAAAGATGGCCACTATCCGCAAACTATTAAGCTGATGACCTATTAATTTGGTCCAAAGATGCTCCCCCATAAAGGTATGTTGTTGCAAAATTTGGTAGAGATCGGATGATTAGGTTAGTCGTAATTTGATTTGAGCTTTGAACATTTGTGTGGCCGCCATTACGTTTCCGTCAAGATGGCGGCGATATAAAACATGACACTGAGGTGTCCTTTGCTAGTGCTACCTTTGTACCGAATTTTGTTCAATTCGCGTTCACCGTGTTCGAATTGATGGGGGGGGGGGGGACAGACATTCAGAGTACACACACTCTCTCACACACACACAACTCACGCACACACATACACACACACACACACACACACACACACAGACAGACATACTTTTTTCGCCCTGTGTTGATCTCATAAGTCTACTTTAATTTTTTGCAAAAATCGAAAGTAGGCTATTAGTGTTATAATGACCATCATTATGATACAGTTTTCAGACATATAATAGTCAGGGTCGAACATAATTGTACATTATGCAACGAGCCTATAATGGCTATAATTAAGACACGAGTATTTTTTATAAAACGAGCGTATGCGAGTTTTAAAATTTCCATACGAGTGTCTTAATTTCCATTATAGGCGAGTTGCATACGACTGTTTATGTTCGACGATAATTATAACTTTATTATATGTTTTAACATAAATATTCATAAATATCTGTTGAGAGTCAGCTACTGGAATTTTGTGATCGCAGAGCGAGCGTTGGGTGTTATATCTCTGCCTTTCAAGAGCTTTGAACGACCGACGCATGCGCTCTGTGAGATTGCAATGCCGTATGCAAACCATATGTTTACATCTGCCGTCCCTCAGTAATATTGTCACCGGTGTCAGTTGAAGACAATGCGCTGTGTAGAAATTAGTGTTGGTGATTTTAAGGTAGCCTACAGTGCTATTTCTTGTCTCATATTCGCCAGTTTATTTACGCGAACATATGGACGGTGGGTATTCCATGTCGGTAATTTATTATAGTTCGATGTTGTGTTTATGTCCGACATGTTGGATTTTGAGCGCATGCGAGAAGTTATCGTTACCTAATTGGTCAATGAAGGAGCTCTGATTGGCTGGAGAAACTGTATCATAATGGAAAACAGTGTTATAATGACCATCATTATGATACAGTTATCTGACACATAATAGTGAGGGTCGAACATAAACTCAATAATAGATTCCAGTCTTTGCTAATAGGTGTGTAAAGGTCATTGAAATGTAGATACAGCTACAGTACAAATATACTACCCAAATTATTCGTAATTGTGGATACCAAATTGTCACATTTCTTGCTGTTTTTATGGTTCTGTTTCTGTTGTTACTACAGTGAGTCCGGGAATGTTCTCTGCAGTCCCTACATGCGTCTGCGAGAGCTATCTACAGACGTTACGTTGGCAGCACTGCTGCCACTTGCATCATATTAGCCTTTCACGAAATGATTGCTGGCGGTCGAGATGGGAACTATTCTTTGTTTACTTGTGTCACACGGCAGCCTGCTTCGTTGACAGGCACAGTTGCGTGAGTAGGATATGACAGCTCAAGTAGCCTCTGTCATCGTTTAACTGTCCGTGGTGACATGAGCTCCTCTGACGCGCAATGTTGCTTGACTTATGTGCAGAATGCATTCTGTCATCGCTGTGTTCCCTAATAACAAGCAAACAGTATACTTTGTACTCACCACAGCCATTCATAACAGATGCTGGAAGTGCTGACGACACACACGCTCGCTAATTGCAATACACACTGACGATTTCGACAAGCTACAGCCCACACGATTGGGATTCACCCTGTCAAAGACACCGTGCTACCAACTAAACCGATTAGGCAACCACTCACAGCTGCACGTAACCACAGCGGAGAACATTCTCGGGCGCCCTGTATAAGGCAGATTTTACAGAACAAATTAACTTACTCAGAAGGTTTAATAAGACATGAAATGAATGACATGAATACAACTGGGCAAGGAGAGGTAACCACAGTGGTTTAGCACAATGCCTCGTCCCAGCATTCGCCTAGAGCTAAAATGAGAAATATCAGAAAACCTTTTCTAGAAGTGCTACACACTGGGGGTTATGGTAACTGTGCTACGAGAGAATTTGTCTCCCAGGCCCTATGATCTTGCGTGTTAGTATGGTTAGCTACACGACCTTACTAGACTTACTTTCCAATCATCCCTGTTTGACATTGAGGGGTACAGTCAGTGCTGGATTACCCATTAGGCCCGACTAGGCCCAGGCCTAGGGTCCCCAAGCAATTTCTAATTTACTTCAAATTAATTCCGAAGATTTAGAAAAAATTATCCAGAACTGAGACAGTTTCAGCATTATATTAAATTACAATGTCCTTTAAAAACTGAGTTCACTCATTCCGAACTTTACGAAATTCTTTTTCGAGACAAATTTGAGTCTGTTTTCCGAACGTTGAAATTGCCTTTCGCATTTTCCTGGCCCTCATGATAACGAAATGTTCTGCGGAGAACACGTTTTCAAAATTGAAACGGATCAAAAATGCGCAAAGAAGTATCATGTCATAAGAACGATTAGACATGCTAAGTTTAATGTATATCGAGTCAGATGTTCTGCGGGAAATTGATTTTGATAACATTGTAGAAGATTTCATTGACCGAAAAAAAAAAAACAGAGAAAAATGATTATATATTACAGAAGTAACAAGTAGTTCCGTGAAGAACTATACAGCCTATTTTCATATATCCTGCTAATGTTAATTGCCTCTATCAACATACAAAATTTCAGTTTAATTGCTGTAACAGATTCGTAGATATTGAGAACCGTCTAAATATTTCAGATGGTCGCCAGGTTGGATTTTTATTTTTTTACTATTACATTAAGATTATTGTGTACGTGTGGTATTCAAACTTCAATCGCATGATTAGAGCACAAGAAGTAAAAACGAGATTTTAAAATTACGCACAGCAGCCATCTTGTGATTATGCAAACAATTGAAATAAATTAGATGCCAGTGGATCAACATTTGTATAAGCATTTAACGCGCAACGTTTCACGGCACTCGGATAGTTAATTCGCGAGAAACGTCCATTTTAATATTTATACTTCGCGTCGCCGCCATGTTGGATTTGGGCTCACCAGGTTACTGAAAGTCCTTTAGGTGAACATATGTTCATAGTCTCTATGAACATAAAAAAATCAGTCAGGTTGCTGTAAAAGATTCATAGATATTGAGAACTGTCTAAATATTTCGGAAGCTCGCCATTTAGGATTGTTATATGTATAGGCCATAGAATTATGTACCAATCAAGGACAATTATTGCATAGGTTCATTATTCAAAGTTTCACCTCGATCGCATGATTACGACACAAGAAATAAAAATTTAATTTTAAAATTTCGCACAGCCGCCATCTTGAGGTTATGTAAACAATTGAATTAAATTAGATGGCAGTGCATTAAAATCTACAAAATCATTTACTGTACCTCATTTCACTGCGCTCAGAGGGTTAAATCACGAGAAAAGTCTATTAAAACATTTCAAATTCGCTTGGTCGCCATGTTCGTTTTGTACTTTACAGATTTTTAAAATGGTAAACTTGTATCAGTACCCTTTATCACCGTACATAATTGCAGGTTGATATATGTAATAGTTTCAAAGATATAGAATATCAGTGAAATATTTCGCACAACCGCCATTTTGAGGTTATGTAAACAATTGAACTAAGTTAGACTCCGGTGCATTACAATGTGTATAAACATTTGCTGTACCAAGTTTCATTACGTTTGGATAGTTAAATCGCGAGAAAAGTCTATTTAAATGTCTCAACTTCGCTTGACCGCCATGTTGGTTTTGTAGTCACCAGGTTCTTGAAAGTCCCATAGGTGAACTTCTAGTAGTGCCATTTATCACCGTACACAATTTCAGGGCGATATCGTTAATAGCTTCGGAGATATTGAATGCTAGTGAAATATTTCGCACAGCTGCCATGTTGGATTGGTGAGACGTAACAAAATTTGAAGGGCACGGTCGAGGTCGCCGGGAATAGTGCTATGAACTTACCGAGTTTCATTGAAATCGCTCCGTCCGTTTAGATTTTATTAGGGACACACACACACACCTCTCACACACACACACACACACACACGCACACACACGGACAAAAGGTGATCTCGAAAGCCTATTTTTTCAAAATTGAAAATAGGCTAAAATAGTATGATTTCTTAAGTTGTTCATAATATCATCTGAAATGTTTTCAATTAACGGTGATCATTTCAACTGAAATGTATGTATATATGCAGCCTGTGTATGATTTAATAAAAAGTGTATTATTCATCTTGAGAAAAAAAACTATTGTATAATACTGTATTAAATGTACAGGTGCAGAAAAATAAAAATTATTTGGAAAAAATATGGGGCCCCAAAAATCTGAGGGACTTGGGCCTCATTTTGCCTTAATCCGTCACTGGGTACTGCGCCCGAATTCCTCTAGAGCACAGTCCCAGATCCACGCAGATGGTAAAAGGATCGTGGGAATGTCAACACCCGGCTAAGAGTTTAACAACTCCCGCCGGACTAATGACTAGGAAACCCTAATAACACACATATACATCTCTAACTATACTACTAACTAGTTGCATACAGTACAGAAAAAATAAATAAAGGTAGAGCACTAACGAGCAACTCGGCTCTCGGGCGTTAATATAAATTGTCGATCATCTGTCTGCATCTAGCTAGCGGTATCGTTCTAGTGTAATTAAGCGTTGAATCAAGAATCAGTTCTAAAAAAACTTAGCAAGAATAAAGATATGCTTGCCATAAAACAACATAACAATTTATGTTCCCTTCACCACGAATAGAAATAAAATATTTATGCCTTACTTAGGCTAGATGCGCTTGATAAGTGTCTTTCTTGCATCCTTACACATACATGAAATGTATCTCTTGATCTAAGATATTTAAATAAACACATTGTTTAACTCTTTCGCTGCTGTATTTCTGACATCACAAAACCTCTCACTGCGTAATTTAATGAAGATATTGAAAAAAAAATTAATGTGGATTTTCATTTATTATAAGTCATATCATAACACATGAAACAGAAAATAAATATATATCGCCTTTATGATCCATTCTGTGGTCCTTGGTTCGATAAAACATTAACTTACACGTGACCTTGTAGTTTTCTTTAGTGAGCATTTTCATTCATTTTGAATCATAGGATAACCCATGAAACTCACAAAGTAGATGTTTTACCCTTGATATACATCCCGTGGTCCTTGGCTCAATGGAATCTAACACTGGCATGTGACCTTGAAGTTTACCTTGGTGTGATAACTGCCGAAGCAGGTAGTTGGACACACTGGGGGCCGTCCTGGGCAAGTCTTGCAATAAAATATTGTCTGTTTCCTCTTACACAGCCCCTTTCCTTTCTTTGAACACCGTACCGGCAATATGGAGCAAACATCACCGTTGGGTTTGTGACTTTTTTCCTGTCGTTCCCCAATGAAGTGCCTCTCCGTGAGACGCGCGAGTGGTATCCTGTCAGAAGTTCTTCGGCCGCGTTTCGCAGGTGGAGCGCGTTTGTACTTTTCTAGAAGTCCTGTTATTACATCATTTCTGTAGTCATGAGCACTTGTTTTCTTGTTATGGACCTTATTGTACACTATTCTTCCATTGACTAGGGTTGTTTCTATGATGAAATACCACAAGACCTGATACCACTTGATTTTCTTGTGCTCGTAAGCGTAATTCGTTTTCAGCTGATCGAACTTGTCAACACCATTCATTTCATAATTATAATTCACAACTAATTTAGGTTTATCACGGGTAACATAACCGGTTGGATCCCTCTTTGATCTCTTCCTAACCTTCACAACCTCAGACGAGTGTACGGTCGTGAGCATATTTACCCAACCGGTATCTTGCCGCGAACATGCAAGCATTTTTTTAGTTGGATGAAGCCAGAACATAGGTTTCGGTCTTTTATTCATCTTCAGACCTTTCATCTCTTGAGGAAGACTTTTACGGTTACATCTCACTGTTCCGCATGCACCCACACTATTCTCAGCAAGATGAGTGGAAGGTGTAGGGCTTGAAAAGAAATATATAATTCTGCAGGTATTTTCCAAGTCTTATGACATGCTCCTAACAACTTTCTCCCATAATGTATCCCCTGGATCAGTCTCATTACTGTTCTTTCCCACGTAAGTTTGAAATCTGCACAGGAAACCACATTTACTATCGTACAATGACCATAACTTTATGCCCCATTTTGTCGATGGTTTTGAAGGCGCGCTCATCGCTTCTCACTAGTGTGGTAGTCCACTGACGTCAGAGGGCCGAGAGGAATGTTGCCGGGCGGGAGACTACAAAGGAAATACTGTAATACTCACGACTTTGCTTTAAACAATTCCCAGTACACGCTCAAGACATGCATATCCATGTACGCATTATTAAAGAGCCACTTTGTTGACAATGACCGTGTAGGAAGCAGCGGGAAATTGCCAAGTCGACTAAAGTCGATTGCCGCAGCGAACACAGTATCGATGTAAATCGACTAAAGTCGATCGCCGCAGCGAAAGAGTTAAACTTATGACAGTAATATCTGTCCTACTTGTTCACTGAAGTTGTGCTTTAACGTTCATCATAACAAACACACTCCCTACTTAATACAATCGTTAAAGTCTTCTAACTAAAATCTCAAGCTTTTAAATGCACTGAAAGAAATGGTTAATAATAAAGATAATAAAGTATTTACATTTTATACATAATCGCGATCCGCACGATATCATAACAACTGTCTCTAATTATTAGAGTTCATTCCACTACTTTCCTCCAGTCTCACCATCTTTCTACGTATATCACCATCTTTCTTCGTATTTCACACAATACAACTGGTCAAAATAGGTGTTTATGCGTCAATTCCTTGTGAATCATGAATACAAACAATGAAGTTAATATTTCATCACTAAAGTGTACAACTCCGGTTTTTCATAGATTAATAATAAACAAACTTACAATGCACGACTGTTCAGATAAGCTCTCCAACCAAATATCGAGTGTGTGTGGCATTTACCCTCACGTCTCACACTCCCATCCTCACCAAATACAAAATACGACTTCTCTTAGTCACCACAAATATTCCAAAACCTTTCTACATAAACTCACGTTGCATATCATCGCGTTACTGTTACGCCTTCATAATGCAAATGCATTTCATTGACATTTCTTCCCTTAGCACATTTACAAAACTTCTACCGTTGCAAATCAACTACTTTCATCAAAGTATGATATTTAGTAACCCTACTAGAAATCACAAATGCAATAACGTTCACGAATACACTATACCTCCTCCTACAAAATCCTCTATCGATTATACATTCCGTGCTATGTTCAAATACTTTCCACATACTTCCTTCTCTGGTTCAAATACTTCTTCGTTACAATTTCTCGCTTAATTCTGAATTTCAAGTTTGGTTGTGTCTGTTATAAAAATAACAATGATCTTCCCTCACGTTTCTGTTCACAATAAATGCTAATATCCTCCCTTCCATCTCACTGTATCATTTATGATAAATATACATTAATAACATTATATAATATCGTTTCTTATTCAGTTATGCCTTCAACTATCGCATACTGTTCTTCTCCGTACAATAAAATTCTGAGTTTTACAATGTCTTTACATTTCTTTAATACTGGAGTTCCTTCAATGCCAATATTGAATACTCCTGACAACTTCGTTTTATGCATAACATTTCGTTTTTGAAATTAATAAACTCTTTATCATAGGATTCTCTGTCCTTCCTTTCTCTACTTCAAATTATAACTTATTTGCACTCGTCAAACTTATGACTATACTCCTTCTCTGATACATTATTTATTTATTTATCAAAAAATTATGCTTCATTTCTCATGTTTCAATACATATATAATCGTTCTTCGATATTACCACAAATCTACGGAATTCTCCGATGTTACAACAAATCTGCGGAATATACGTTCGCAATCACAACGAAATCGTTCCAAGTAAAATTTTAACGCTCTAAAAAGACAATGAAAATTACTAACGATGTCTAAGATCATCGATCAAGCCTTCAAAATACGTCTAAGTAACGTATGAAAATAACTATCGCAATTACTAGAAACTTACTAAAACTTTCAAGACAATACAATAACATAGGTTATAAATGCAAATATGTTGGTCAACATTCTGGAATAACGTGTACAAGATCTAACTACAGATGTGTGAAGTGCACTGGTCTACCTTCTCTTTGAGATCGCTGGTGACAGACCTGATGACGTCTGTATCCTCCGAATCTCGCCATGTGGTTTCTGGAATACAGCGTGCTCCTACAAACAGGCTGCATTATGTCATCTCTGCTATGACTGGACTGCAATGAAGGTGAACGGCCTGGGTCGATGTTACCAGACAGGTTTCCAGCTGGATCCTCGCCGGCCGACCTTCTTCCATCGTTCATGACGGTGACACGTTCTCGCCACAGCCCTGGTTGCCTCGCGTTCTCCAGTCCCGGGTTCCTCGCCGTCTCCATCACGAATCCGCTCGTCTTCTTCTTCTCAGATCTAGTTGTTCTTTGAAGTTGGTAGTTTGCAGTGTTCTTTCCATGACAAGAAATCACCTCCATGTCGTAAATTTCTCTGGTAGTAGCTTGTAACGTTATATGAGCGAAAACTGCGGTGTTCTGCAGCTTGCTGTTCATACTGCTATGTCATCCTGGCCATTTCTGGATTTCAGCGGTTTAGCATAGTTCTACTTTCCCAACATGATGAATTTAGTATATCATTCTCACTACGAAATAATGTGTAGTCGTAGTTCTTCCCCTCCGACCTGAAGTTTTATCCATTCTTGTGTAGATTGATACATTCTTAATAGTTTAGGTCTCACTTCTTCAGACTTTCTTCCTGCGTAGTTACGTGTTCGATGTTCAGTTTGTAAGTTTCCAAAATTCTATCTCGTCGTAGATTTCTTCCTTAAATGCATTGAATAACTTTTTTCTTAATACTGTTGACTTATAATGCTTATTTCTGCGTTTCCACTATTTGTTGCTTCCTCTCGAAGTCTTGGGTTTACAAAGACCTTTTGTCTATACTTTTCGAAGAGTGAATATAATTACGTCTTGTCTCCTCGACGGTCCAAATAGAAAGAGCCTCGACTCCTATCGTCTCCTAGCCTCCTCGATCAGATTTCCCCCGCAAATCTGGTCAACTAGCCTCCAACCTCTATGAATATTTACAAATTCATACACAACTTCTCTCTCAGTCATTAAATTTAAAATCAGTTTTGCCAATTAAATTTCTTTTTCTCTGCTGGTGAATTCAATATGTAACACTCTTATAAAATATAAAAATACAGATTTTAATATTTATTCCTTCCTTAGTATTCAAACTATTTTCTTATTGGTTCTCGCCTAAAAGTGGCGCGCTTCTGACACGCGTTTGTTCCCCCACTCTTCATAGTAGCGTGTGCCTGACCTCAAGTCAACCTTGCTCTCTCCCCTTGGATCAAAAACTGGTTTCTCACAGCGAACCTCGCTAAAAGTGTCAATTTCCAGGACAATACTTCTTTCATTCACTCTTGGTTAAAAATTACTAGATCATAAAATCTTCATTATTTCTTGAAATAAAAATATTTCTTTAGGCGAAAATTTTTCCAAATGCCTATATAAACATACTCTTCCATCCAGACTGCAAATTTAGTCGAAAATTCCAAATTTAAAATATGCCATTTTTCTGAGGTGGTCCTCGGTTCGTACCTCGTCCTGTCTTCTCCTCTCTACTAGACATGATTTCGAGCGCAGTACAGTATAGTATATCAGTTCAGAATCAAACAGTTGGATAGCTTGTAACACCACTGACTGAGGTGTAATCCTATATTTTGCATAAATTGGTCTGACTCTTACCTCGTGGTATCAAGTTCGTTTCCCAACTCCTTCAAGGGTTTTATAAATGGGTGCTGTAAGCCTCATGAGGACTATTGAGTAGTTGTATGATCTGGACAGTGACCATAGTCAATAAGCCAAAATTAATGGCAAATAGCTTCCCACGGTGGGTGAGTGGTTATCGTGTCAGACTACCAACCCCAAGCTTGAAAGTTCGCTCCTGGCCGTGGTAAGTGATTTTTGAAAGGCCACAAAAATCACGGTACGCATGTCATACGTTGTTGGCATGTTAATGAACCCATTTGAATTCAGTAGGCCGTGTTCATGATGGCAAAATTAATCTCGGGATTTTCCGCCAAAACAAAGTTCTTTCTTTCTCTACTAGAAAGCGCTATAGTGTCAAGGAGCTTAGATATCTAACGTCCTTGACATTTATAGCGCTCCAAGGAACTAAAAAATTCGACATAGCAAATGGCAAAGCTTGAACCCGGCACTCGAGGCCATACGATATTATACAGGGCGCCAGGAAATGTTCTCCGCAGTGTCTACGGGCTGCTGCGAGAGCTAGCATAGGTAGTTACGTTGGCAGCACGCCTGTTGTTTGTATCAGAACAAACACACAGAAAACGTTGTACTCACCAGAGCCATTCATAACAGATGCTGGAAGTGCTGATGGCATATACGCTCGCGAATTGCAATACACAATGACGATTTCCACAGCCTACAGCCCACACGTGTGGGATTCACCCCGTCAAGGACATCGTGCTGCCAACTAAACTGCAAAAGCCCGTAGCCACTGCGGAGGACATTTCCAGGCACCCTGTATGTATAAGGTGCGTTCAAAAAGTAAAGAGCCGGAGACAAAATAACGGAAAACAGTACCTGTTTGTTAGAAGTATTGGCCCTGGCTTTTGAGGCACTTGTCCCACTGTGACACGAGGCGGTGAATGGGTGTCTCATAAAATTCCATGGGCTGCGATGTGAACCAGTTCTGCACGTACAGCTGGACGTCGGCGTCCGCGGTGAATTATTGGCCCCGCACAGCCCTTTTCAAGGGACCAAACATGGCGTAATCCCAGAGAGAGAGAGGTCTGGACTGTATGGAGGGGGGCCGAGAACCGCCCATTTTAATTTCTGCAGTTTTTCCACGACTGTGTTGGCCGTATGAGATCGTGCATTATCGTGGAGCGACCACGGCGGCTAAGGCATTCACTGTCACTCGGCGGTCCTGGGTAATGAGTGCATCAACCAGCTGGACGTTGTCATCAGTAATACAGGGGGGTACCCCAGACCGGGCATCATCCGCTAACGACACCCGTCCTTCCCTGAAGCGCTTGTGCCACGCCTTGACCCTTGCAAGGGACATGCAGTGTTCGCCGTAAACTTGTGACATTCGGCGATGAATGACCGTTCCCCCTACTCCTTCCGCTGTCAGAAACCGAACAACACCTCTTTGCTCTTCGGTTGACGCCACCATGTCACTGTTTGCAATGCAACTGGCAGCGTTGGACGATTGATGCATGCTGCAGCTCGCTTTGTATCATCACCTGACGTGCATGCGTGCCCTCTAGCGACGGGCTGTGACCTTCCACGCTCAGATCGGAACCACACCTCGTTACACACGCCACGATTAGCTGATGTAGTCACCGGTTTGAGCATCCAGCCTCCGGCTCGTTACTTTTTGACCGCACCTTATATAATGGCAAATAAGACACGTCACCTTGATCACGCGTCAGCCTGCTATCACCAGACCATATGGCTGAGCATTGGTCGCTTGCAAGTCAAAGAGTAGTAGTCTGTAGTCGCATCGACGTAAAATAATAGTGTTCCGTATCGTTTGCAGGATATGATTGCAGTGCATTAGTACCATACGGGATGCAAGCAGAGAAATATCGACCTTGCTGATAACACGTTATTTGGACTGCACAAATAGTACATTATGCATCGAGCCTATAATGACAATACCTTAGACACGAGTATGTTTTTAAAACGAACCTATGCGAGTTTTATAATTTCCATACGAGTGTCTTAATTACCATTATAGGCGAGTTGCATACGACTGTTTATGTTCGACGATAATTATTATAACTATTTTATGTTCGAACATAAATATTCATAAATATCTGTCGAGATTTCGCCAGTTTTATGTACTGAACAGAGCGCATGTGACGCAGAGAATGCCTTGTATTTGACCATGGCCTCCTCGATTACCCTACTATGACACTTGGCCACGCAGTGAAATTTAAATTAGAAGGCCGTGGAACTCAGCGCATCTAATTATCTGATTGGTCAAGCAACTGTTTTTTGAGCTGTGATTGGTGGGAGAAACTGTTTCATATTGAAAAATAGTGTTATAATGAGCCTCATTATAGTACAGTTTTCTGATATATAATAGTGAGGGTCGAACATAAATAATATTATTAGGGGCAGATGATTCACCTGGTATGTAAATAATAATAGTTATTATGTCTTATTAAAGACGATGAGAAACAAGAGTGGGAAATGTTCACGAAAATTCTTGATCCAGGTTGCTCAGAAGGCATGTGGATGAAACGGAAGTCTCAGGAGGTTTATCAGCATTCTGAAAAGATCACTGACATCTTCAGAAAAAAGCGATTGAAGTTGTACAGCCACATCTCTACTTAGTATAAAACAAAGTCCCCGAATCTTGGATGTTACCGGTAAACTCGAGAACCACTGGATGGATTTTGATGTGGTTTTCACCATTCTGTAAAAGATATCTCGCGGATGATTTCTGCAGAAAATAATTTATTTATGATCAAATGAAGCCGAGCAGTAACGATTTCAGTGGAAAAGTCGAAAAAAAACCTGTCGTCCGAGCGCTTTGTAAGCTTACGCTGGGCAAACTGTTAAAAATATCTAAATACTATGAGTGTAAGAATTGTTCAGAATGAAAAGTTCTATAAACATTCCACGAGAGCAAATGTCTATCTTCATTACATCGCGCACTATAAGTGTTTTTACGTTTTAATTTCTTCCAGCCATGTCCATTCATCTACTGAGGCGACAGAGTACGAGCTAGCAAAGGGCGAGTCTATCATCCCTGTTATAGCCTAGCTAGCGGGCGAACTTATTTCCTCAGATACAGCCAGCAGCAGAGTCGTGTTGAGTTAAGACTTCTGAGAAGGGTGGTTGTGTTTGGAGTTTCCCTGGATGTGCAACTCGGGTTTTCTTCATTTCGCCTGTGAAACACAGTCAAGTTAAGATTGGACCGAAGGGGGATTTGAGTTTCATTCACCTTGCCATTCCCTGGAAGTGCAACTCACATTTCGCCTGTGAACTTTTCGTTCCGCAAAATTCACAGTCAATTTAAGATTGGACGGTCTGATTGGCGTATAATCTCTACGCGAGAGCACATCTCTGTATTCAATATATCGTCCACTATAAGTGCTTTTAGATTGTACGGAAGGGGGAATTGTGTTTCATGCACCTCGACATTCTTAAATTACGCCTGACAAGAATTTGTTGCACATGCATCTCCATGATAATATAGTTAATGGTCCAGTCAGTGATTTTAACCCATCATGCCGAGACGTAAAATGGATATAGAAGGTAGTTCATTGACATCGTAAAGAAGCGCTTATCACGTAAAGCATTCACAACTCTTCCCGGGCGAAGCCGGGCCGAGTTGCTAGTTCTCAGAATAAACCATGACAGGCTCACTACAAGGATTCTCAACCTATCTACTGTATCTCAATGAAAGTATAGTGAATAGAAAAAGACATTCAAGAATTCGGCATCACAGAGGAATGTATATGTGATCGACTGCAGTTCTAAACAATAATCAACAACCAACAATTTGCTGAAGAAAATGAATACCAGGCCCAATGAATCATGGACTGAAGAGCGGAGAAAGGTTTTCAGTGCCCAGATGAAGAGATTTTGGGAGATGGGCATAACAATTCAAAAATATTAACAATATTAATAATATTAATAATCAGAGAGTGAAGACAACGAATAATGTAAAAGCTGTCAAACGTGGTCTATTAATGGCCGTAACGAATAAATAATAATATTATTATTAATAATAATAATAATAATTCGAGAAAATTCAAGTGCTAAGTCACAAAGGCGACAACATGCAAACACAATACGGAACGATCAAAAGAGTCCCACATTTCAACTATCTGGGCAATTTTATCGAACCAACTGAATCAGAAAAAATCTCACAACAAAACCGTCTCCAGAAAACCAGGAGAGCACTCAGACTTATCCAAAATCTCTATAACAAAAATGCATGTCAAGACAAACTAAACTTCGACCCTACAACACTGTCATCAAACCGGCAAGTCTCTATGCAAGCGAAACACGTACACTCAATAAGAAATATGAACTTGAAGATATCAAGAAAGAAGAAAGAAAAATCATTCGGGTAACATTAGGAGCAAGACTCACTCACCGACTACAGTCAATCATGACAACATAAAAATACTCAAACATCTAAGTCGACATCAGAAAAAGACCTTGAAATTCTTCAGGCACATAAGTAGACTGCTGAACACCCGACTAACCAAATAGGACTGTTTATGTTCGACGATAATTATAACTTTATTATATGTTTTAACATAAATATTCATAAATATCTGTTGAGAGTCAGCCACTTGAATTCTGTGGTTGGAGAGCGAGCGCTAAGTATGATATCTCTGTCTTTCAAGATCTCTGAACGACCGACGCATGCGCTCTGTGTGCTTGCAATGCCATATGCAAGTCATATGTTTACATCTGCCGCCCCTCAGTAATATTGTCACCGGAGTCGTTTCAAGACGCGAACATATGGACGGTGCGTATTCCATGTCGGTAATTTATTATAGTTCGATGTTGTGTTTATGACCGACATGTTGGATTTTGAGCGCATGCGCGAAGGTATCGTTTCCTAATTGGTCAATGAACGAGCTCTGATTGGCTGGAGAAACTGTATCATACTGAAAAACAGTGTTATAATGACCATCATTATGATACATTTTTCTGACACATAATAGTGAGGGTCGAACATAATGAATACTAGACCAGGCCTACATATCATCACTCAAAATTACAACACCATGGATGAAAGAAGTGCAAAAAGACATGCAAACCACTAACATAACCGACACACCAGACAGAGACTCCTTATGTAACAAAGTGAACAACTGGGAAGTCCAACCACAGCAATCAACACCTACACCTTACAGACCTCAATGGTCTGACGAAAGAGAATGGGCATTCTGCAACAGATTGATAAAATACTGACAAAATGGGAAGAACGTCAAAAATTGAGACAAAGTGCTAATGCTTTCCAATATTGGGATAATACGCTGTAAATAAATAAATAAATAAATAAATAATAAATAAATAAATAAATAAATGATAATAATAATACTCGTAATATTTCCAAGAACATTCACGAAGAAGGAAACCTGGTGGAAATGGTAAAGGAGACAGGCTTCCAGGGAACTGGGCAGCAAAGAAGGTTTCTATGAATGTGTATCAGATTTTTAAAGTAGTCTCTAATGCCCGTAAACGAACAGTACATTATGCAACGAGCCTATAATGGCAATAATTAAGACACGAGTATGTTTATCAAACGAGCGTATGCGAGTTTTATAATTTCCATACGAGTGTCTTATTTACCATTATAGGCGAGTTGCTAACGACTGTTAATGTTCGACGATAATTATTATAACTATTTTATGTTCGAACATAAATATTCCTAAATATCTGACGAGATTTCGCCAGTTTTATGTACTGAACAGAGCGCATGAGACGCAGAGAATGCCTTGTATTTGACCATGGCCTCCTCCATTACCTCACGATGACACTAGGCAACGCAGTGAAATTTAAATTAGGAGGCCTTGGAACTCAGTGCAGGTGCGATGTTATCCTTATCTAATTGGTCAAACAACTGTTTCTTGAGCTGTGATTGGTGGGAGAAACTGTTTCATAATGAAAAATAGTGTTATAATGACCATCATTATGATACAGTTTTCTGGCATATAATAGTCAGGGTCGAACATAAATATTATTATTAAACAATTGTGTATCACAAATCGAGTATCGCAGCTTCGACGTCGTAGCAAGAGCGTTTAGGAAGCGGATACATCGGAGACCCGTGAATCTGTTGAACATTTATTTCAATGGCTTCATCAATCTCCAAGAGAAGCCAATATCTATAAGTGAGCCTATCGCTCAAGAGGAGCCGAGGGAAATAGCGCGTAAATTAAACATTGAATTTTCTGCCTCTATTGGTTGGTTGTAAATATTTGAGTGAACCATCGTTTATCGTCAGGATATACTGAAGAGACAGAATTCGCGAGTAAGAGGGGTATCAGTGAACACGTAATAAAGTACGCAAAGATCTATTTCTCCAAGGTTATCAGCACCGTATATTTGAGAGTAAATTATATCTGTCTGTTTGGCCGTGTTATTCTGGTTGTTGTATTGCTTTAACTACAACCTTTGGCCGACAGCTTCGTGTACGTGTATAGTATTTGTTTGATAACCTGTGTTATTATCTTGGCTGTAGCAGTGTGAGCAACTTCAATTTGATGATAATCAGGGTTCAATCTACGACGCCAAAACACAACTGGCAGCATGTGTTGTTCAACACAAAATATATTACGGCCTTATACACAGATTTTTGTACACTCTGTTTAAGCTAATTTTAACGGGCCATGCTATCAAGTTCACAGTCCACAGTTTACAGTTTTCCTCTGTTTGGTGGCACTCCGCCGTGAAGTTCCCGCTAGACTCCCACTTGGTAGTCCCCGTGTCTCTACACGTGCCATGTCGAACCCAGGGCCTTCAGCGCTGTCTCGATAATACCTTCACACAAAGCTCCATAGGCATAAAGACTCACACAAGCGTTCTGGCTCGCATTCTTGGCTGTCAACGTGGAGAACCGGATTCGACACCCGGCTCTGCCAAGAAATTTAATTATAGTCTGAGGGGTGGAACGGGGTAAACTCAACCTCCTGAGGCAATACTGAGAAGAGGCAGGTTCGATTCCTACATCAGCCAGACTGGAAGCGTTTTTCGTGGTTTCTCACTTCTACTCCAGGCAAATGCCAGGATGCTACTGCCCCCGAAAATTGAATTATTTTGGACTTAAATTAGAATATTATACGAGCCCATGGTAAAATTTAACCAGCAAATATAAATCCTGGAACTGTGACACAAGTGAGTCGTGTTACAAGCTCGAGGCAGTGGGAAAAGCCGATCACGTGATATCTTGCGCAATAGACGCTTCTAGAACGTTAAAATTGGCATAGCAACAGAGAACTTGCTAAGGAATATTATAATTATTGTTATAATTTATGTCATTGAACATAAGCACCAGCCAATGAGGAGAGCTCTTATGGAAGACGGGAATAACTTCAACTAGATTATTTGGATAATTTACGCATTTAGGACCCAAGAAGGATATTTTATTCATTGGTAATGAGAAGAAAATTAAAGGAAAATATTATAGAGACTTCAAAAGAGTTGAAAGGTCTAATTACGCGGTTATAAGCATTGTTAAACTGCGCGCTAAAATTTCTGGAGGGAGTCAGAAATGGCCGCCAAAATCTCAACTTGGAGAGGGAGATCCAGGCATCGAGGCTCTTATTCCGACCGACTTCGAAGAAGATAGTTGTGTTCACCGAGTTAACTGGGATCCCGAGGCTTATACGAGTACGGTTGCGAAACCAGTCGTGGAGACAGCACGATCGCCGAGGCGAAAGAGGATATCTTCGCACTTCGAAACTAGGCATAGTTTGCAAGTTCTTAATATTGCAATAACTCAACGATAAGTGAGAATAGACTTCAGCTAGTTGAATTATCCTACAGTACAAACTGTATTCTAGTATGTGTGCAGATTTAAGCATAGCAAGTTGTATAGTTTTGAAGTTTTAGGCATTTCAAAAGTGACTTAGAAAAGTGCTGGAAATCGAAGGTGAAAAGCATTTTAGTTGATGCCAGGCAGCATTGAACAATAACCAAGTGAGTAATAGTCTTTACTTACATTTTGAGCAGTGTATGAACATTTTCACTATGACTGCTAACATTCATCAAAACTTATTCGATATTTATCACGATGTTATGATGATATAAGAACTTTATGCGCGTGGGACATATGTGATGCAGATATTGTCCCCATGTAGAAGCGTACACGAGACTAATATTCAGGGGTGTACAGTCCATGTCACAAGGGTGGATAATTTTGTAATTTTGCTTCCATAATCACGAGGTAACATAGGGAGATTATAACTACCAAGAAAAGATGACCCAAAATTTAACAGATAAACAACATTAATACACCGATAAATAGACACATAACAACCAAATAACCCAAATGACACCCTTATTTAAACACCAAAATAATCAATCAAACAAACAGTTATATTGAATAAAATTACAGCTTCAAATGCTGTCCAAAAAATGAAATACATGGATCAAGTCCTTACTTATCTCATTCTTGTGTCTTTGCGTGCGACGTTTTATGATAAAGCTTATCCTAGGATGAGTACGCTAGTCATGCGATATGCCTCCATAGAACGAAGTCGCAGGTTGCATATCCATGACCGATTTCACCACACCTTGGTATCGGGTTCCATACTAAATGGCTAATCTATATATATAAAGCTCAATGTTTGTCTGTCTGTCTGTCTGTCTGTCTGTCTGTTATGTATACAAATCCACACCGTTTCACCAATCTGAACCAAAATTTGTATACATACCCTTCGGAACCCTGCGGGTAACCCTGTCCACTTGAAATTTCCGACAGACCACCCCATTCCCTGCATTTAGGCCCTTTGTCCCAAATCTACACCGTTTCACCGATCTCAACCAAAATTTGTATACTTACCCTATGTAACCCTGTGAATAACACTGTCCACTTAAAATTTTCGGACAGACCACCCCATTTCCTGCATTTAGGCCCTTTGGCAAACTTCTACACCGTTTCACCGATCCAAACCAAAATTTGTATACCTACCCTTTGCAACCCTGCGGGTAACCCTGTCCACTTGAAATTTCGGACAGACCACCCCATTCTCTGGATTTAGGCCCTTTGGCCCAAATCTACACCGTTTCACCGATCAGAACCAAAATTTGTATACTTACCCTTTGGTACCCTGCGAGTAACACTGTCTGCTTGAAATTGCGGACAGACCACTCCATTCCCTGCATTTAGACCCTTTGGCCCAAATCTACACCGTTTCACAGATCTCAACCAAAAGTTGTTATTTACCATCTGTAACCCTGCGAGTAACACTGTCTGCTTGAAATTTCGAACAGACCACTCCATTCCCTGTATTTAGGTCCTTTGGCACAAATCTACACCGTTTCACCGATCAGAACCCAAATCTGTATACTTACCCTTTGGTACCCTGCGAGTAACACTGTTTGCTTGAAATTGCGGACAGACCACTCCATTCTCTGCATTTAGGCTCTTTGGCACAAATCTACACCGTTTCACCGATCAGAACCAAAATGTGTATACTTACCCTTTGATACCCTGCGAGTAACACTGTCCGCTTGAAATTGCGGAGAGACCACTCCATTCCTGGAAAGAGGACAGGGTCCGTCCCAAAGGCAATGGAAAAAAGGGGTAAAACCGGACCCGCTCAGGAAACCCTCAGGGTTGCCAGCTCCCGAACTCACCAGCCATGAGCCCTTGAGGATGTAGCACTATCCAGGGTGCACCCGAAGTGGTGTGGCAACACACACCCTGCCTCCTTGAGGTTCTTGAGCAGAAGACACGAGATATTAAGAAAAGAAAAAGAAGGCTGGCACCTCGAAGAATGAGGCTATCAGGAATGATTAGACAAGGGCTAATTAAGGCGGGAAAGTGAAAGAAATGCTAGGCCTAGGATACCTTGATACCATCGGGGTCGGAAGAGAACAAGATTTTGACCAAGGGAGGCTGACAGGAAAGAGAACTGAAAGGAGCCCGGCACCAGTAAGTAGAAGCAATGCCGGACTCAGCTGGGGTCCCGTGGTCGCAAACCCACGTCCCACAAGTTGTGAGACATTGGTGGGTGGAGGGGGGGGGCAGGTGTGAGAATAGCTTGCTGATTCATCGCGAGGTGACATGAGAGAAATGTCCAGACCCTGCCGTGCTACCTGGTATTGCTGACTATGCTGATGTTCATATTGCGTCTTTGCTCAAACCACTGTAGTGTTACGAAAGAATGAGTGATTCACCGGTCAATGAGAATAGGACCGGGAACCCCCACCCGAACGTCTGTCATCATAATATATCGTCATCATCTGCGATATTCTCAAGTTCGTGCAGCTTGGACCCGAGCAGTACTCGATAAGCTCTTTCACTACACGCATCGAGTATAGGCCTAAGCCAGAAAAGAACATTCAGACATTGGAAGACATCGAAGGTAGAAATCTGAATTACCTATATCAGATTTAAAATTACACCATGTTCGTTTAGTAGTCATTTTTCATTACCGTATTATTATCATCATAAGGACAAATGACCTAGATGTTACGCCCATTATACCACTAATCACCACACACAATAACTCTTCATCGCCTGTGAATTTTGAAATATTTCTTTCTACCACGGTAGTTTGCAAGTTTGTCGCGTCAATTCAACAGTAGTTTTCATTACCATCCTCATCAAAAGGGCAAATGACCTAGATGTTACGTCCATTATACTACTAAGTAACACCACAGTCTTCATCGCCTGCGATTTTTAAAATGTGTATTTCCATTAGTTTGTAAGTTTGATATACCCGTTCAGTAGTAGTCGTATTGACAGGCCATGCCAAAGGAGAAGATATCTTCATTCCCCGAATTCCTTTGGTCCCTACTGATATGCCTTTTGATTTCAAGCTAATGCAATTCCCTGCAGGATCCCCTCTCATGATCAGTTATACGTAGCTTGCTCAAGAGTGGGCACACCTAAACATTTATTTATTTATACACCAGAGGGAAAAACAAGGAATTTCGTTTATCCTAACGCACTCCATTAATTTCAATGTTAGCTACAAACATGTTAGTATTTATTAAATAGCAACTGCGAAGTGAGATGAAACATTTCTCTGAAGTTCAACCATTACATCGTATATTAGGCCGTGTTACTTTTCGAGTCATCTGTCTAGGATACTATTTAATCTACTGTTACTGTATTCATTTATGCCAATGATCTGGTTCCTCTTCTTGAGAACCTGTACCGAAACATGTAAGCCGGTCACGTAGAAAATGCACAGCGAGTGTTATGGTATATCGTACATCTCTTTTCTATTTTATTCCTTTCATTTCTTTAAAGTATCAATTTTTCCCATTCGTTGATAAGTTATATGTGCCAGTAGTCGCTTCTATGTTCATCATCACTATGTAGAAGATGTTTTGCGTCAGAAGAAAAGACAACTGGATGCTCAGGAACGTTAACGATATATCGACTGAGAAACCTGGAAGCTTCTCTTGGAGGAATTGCTTCAGACATTTATCGTACAGTTTAAACCTTAACAAGACGAAACTTTTAACCAGATAGCGATCTAAGTGGGAGCTCTTTGGCAAAAAATAATCAAGTCTTTCCCGAAATGTGAGTCTTAAAAATAACTTTTTCTATTATTTTCTAAGTTTCATGTCAGTTATATAGTAATTTTCAAACTCATCCTGATCAGTAGGGCAAATTACCTAGATGTTACGCCCTCAACGTCATTGGGGGCAAATGACGTAGATTTTAAGTCCATTATATTTCTAATCACCACCACATATAGTCTTCTACGACTAAGATGTCACGAATTCTGGGACCGCTAACGACATATCTCGACTCGGACTGAAGACAAATAACTCGAGAATGATCATTATTTTACAGAGCCTTCCCATAGTGACTTATGTATACACATTGTCACTGGGTTTGATATTGTAAGAAATTAATACATAAATAAATATAATTTATGACGTTGAGTGTTAAGGAGACTGAAATATTATCATCATTCCACCGGGCGAAGCCGGGTACTACTGCTAGTAAGTAAATAATAATTAACCAGCTATAACAAAATACTTCCGTGTGAAGTCTTACATAAGTGCTAAGTGCACACAAAATCAATCTGCCTAAAATAGGTCTAACATACACATATGGTGAACCCTCAATCGTGGTCATCAGCAGCTAACACTTGGTGATCACTTTTGTGATACTTTCGATGTTTAGCTTGGCCCATTTGTCGGTCAAATTTTATTTATTGTTACCGAGATCCCCGAATGGTAATTATTTCTTTACAAATGTTAATTGCTTAAACCATATGCATAATCTTGTTATCAATCACTTATTCATAGATATTATAGTTCTCACCTCGAGTGTTACAGTCGCTCGCTACCTCAGGCGTCCTCACTCCCGATATACAGGACATCTACTGGTTGATCCACTGTCCGCTGAGTAGTGTCGACTGACGTCACCCTGACTTTCGTTCGACCAATGGCAGGTCTTTGTCTGGTCGGGCGATCTCCAAACTTCGAGAGAGTTCCATGGTCCCTATTTAAGACGCCGCTTGCTGGCGTTCTTCACCACTTCTGATCCACCACTTCTGATCAATCATCACTTTGGATCACTTCAACCTGCTGGTCACCGCTACTGCATCTCATGACACCATCGCTGATATCTACGCTACCGAGCAGTTACGTCACAAGATCTGCACCATGACGTATTGCTCAAGATGGCAAGAATAATTGCCAGCCGCTGCACTCTTCACCTTCACCTTAGAGAGGATACTTGGAATCGTCTTTCGAAATATTGCTGGATCATCTCTTGGAAACTATAAATGTCATTCCTGCGCGAGAAAAGAAGAGAGAGTTGACATTTTATCGATGGTGCACATATCTCTAGGCCATGTACGCCTCCTTCCGAGAAAACCGTGAGGACTTTTAAATCAACATTTATGCTAGCTGGAACTTTTTAAGGAGCTGGCTCTTCAACCCTCTTCAAAGATAAGTTTAATTTTATAAAGTGTTTATATCATACCAGTTATTATACACTCTTAATTTTTTTTATGGTTCTCTCTTTTTATAAAGTGCACTATTTTCTGTTGCCTCAACCCCGGGAAACATATCTGTTGCACCCTGGATCCCTATACAAGTTTAATATTGTGGAATTTACATTAACAATTTTTGTTCATTGTGTTTCAACACTAATTCACATTGTACGTTTCAGCTTAAGGCGCATGTTCAGCAGAGGAGGAGAGAAACGTAAGCTAAGCCGGTTTCTTCCGCATCAGACTAAACCTTACTACCTAGCAAGCTGTCATCTTCTGGCTTCCAGTACTCGAAGTCACAATATTGACGTGAGTAACAAACAACTTTTGACATGCCTAACCTTGATGAAAAACTCAGCAACGCCAGAGCCTCTTGTAAGGGCAAGCTCACACGGTTTCGTACTTTCCTAACGGAGCTTGAACCCCAAGAGCGTAATCTCGACATAATTTCGCAGAGGCTTAAGAATTATGAACAAGCCTTTGAGAAATATGATGAGATACAATGCAGTATATAAACTCAGCATCCGGACCAGCAAAGTGATAGGTTGGAAGTTGAAAAATTATACTATCAGGGATTTGCTGAAGCTAAACAGCTTATTAGGGCTTTAACTTTAAAAGAAAAACAAGAAGATCAAACTTCTGCAGCATCTTCTACATCTTCTTCACGCATTATATTACCCAAATTAGAACTACCCAAATTCACTCGTAAAGACATAGAATGGGAACCATTTTTTGAATTATTCAATTCTTTAGTACATGAGAATACTTCTATACCAGTATTACAAAAATTTCACTACTTGCGTCTGGCAGTTCAAGGCAACGCACTTAACCTGATTCAAGCACTTTCTTTGACCAGTGATAATTATGAAGTTGCTCTGAATCTTCTTAAGGATAGATATGGGAACATTCGTCTATCTATTTAACGCCATATACAAAGCTTATTCGAGTTACCTAACGTGCAAGCAGATAACAGTTTATCACTTCGTAAGTTGATTGACACTGCAGAGCTACACGTCAGAGCATTGTCCAATTTAAACCAACCTGTAAATCACTGGGATTTATTTCTAGTTCACCTCATTTCTGCAAGATTGGATGCAAATACATTAAAAGCCTGGGAAACAGAACTTTCCCAGAATTTGCAATGCACTTATGAGGCGATTATTAAATTTTTGAAGGCCAGAAGCCAAGTCTTTTCCGCCATAGCTAATCAAAAAACTAGTAGTTCAGATTCAAAAGCCTTCTCATAACATAAGGTTAGCAGTTCTAATCAAAGAATTTTAAGATCACAGGCTCTTCCTGTTGATGCTCGGTCACCTAACCAAATGCAAACGTGCGGTCTGTGTCAGCAATCGCATACTTTATACAATTGTGATGAATTTAAATCTTTATCAGTAGATGAAAGACGAAAGTTCATTACGAACAAAAAACATTGTTTCAACTGCTTGTCAGGAACGCATATGTTAAACAATTGCCGTTCACAACGTTTATGCTTTCATTGTAAGGCTAGACACCATTCACTTTTGCACAGACATGAAAGATCACGGTTATCAGGACCAAGCAGTTCCAATACCAAGTCTAATTCTGATACTTCTCAAAATAGTGCGCAGTCGTATGCTCAAAGTTCTACCTCGCTTGGAAAAGTCCAGGTTTTATTATCTACCGTGCAGGTTCTATTGAAAAATTCTCACGGAAAATGGGTATCTGTCAGGGGATTATTGGACAATGCCGCTACCAACAATTTTATTAATGAATCGTTGGTACAAAAGTTAGGCCTTCCAAAACATCCTACCTCAATAGAGGTTACAGGAATAAACTGCTCTAAATCGCAATCCTTAAGCTTTGCTAAAGTGGATCTGAAGGACTCTAATAATCTTGGTACGCAGTTGCAATTAGATTGTTTGATTATCAAGTCTATAGGCAACAATATTCCTGGCACTTCTTATCCTATTCAAAGTTGGAATATCCCGAATTTTGTCCAGCTAGCTGACCCTCATTTCAACAGAGCTTCGCCCGTAGAGCTTCTTTTCAGCTCAAGCGTATTTTGGCAATGTCTTCATTCCAATAAAGTAAAAATTGCTCCTAATGTTTTCTTCCGCGAAACTGATTTTGGTTGGATTGCTACTGGCCAAATATACCGTAATCCTATTCAAACTGTATCGAATTGTTATTTTGTTGGTACCGATTTGAGTCAAGAGCTAACCAAGTTCTGGGATCTTGAGAATGTTCAAGCTACTTCTTCTTCTTCTTCTTCTAACGAAATTTGTGAAAAGTTATACAAGGAAACCACTGTCCGTAATACTGAAGGCAGATTTATAGTAACTCTTCCACGTATTCCCAATCCTCCCGCCATTACGGGCTCGCATTCCAGAGCACTTAGGGCACTATTTGCTATTGAAAATCGGTTCAAACAAGATGCTTCTGTCAAAACTCAGTACGGTATGCTTCCTTTATGGAGGAATACGAATCATACAATCACATGGAGGTAATTTCTAAATCAGAAGAAATTGTCCATCCTTTAAATGAAATAGATTATCTAAATCATCACCCGGTATGGAAAAATTCCTTAACACAAGATAATATAAGAGTAGTTTTCAATGGCTCATCACCAGATTCCAATGGAATCTCTTTAAATGATACCTTGCAATGTGGTCCCGCGATTCAAACAGATCTCACCTCTGTTTTGCTTAATTTTCGAAGGTTTCCTATTGCTGTAATCTCAGATATTAAGCAGATGTACCGGCAGATTCTCGTAAATTCTGAGCAGCAAGATCTGCAAAGAATATTCTGGCGCGATGATAGTTCCAAACCCATAAAGATATTTAGATTGAAGACTGTGACATATGGTCTGAAGCCTTCAGCCTTTCTTGCGATTCGGTCTCTCCACATGTTAGCCGAGCAAGATGGTCATCTGTATCATCCTTTGGCCTCTGAGTCATTAAAAACGGCATTTTATGTCGACGATTTCTTGTGCTCTTTCCCTAATATTTCTGAAGCGCTCCTTGTGTGCGAAGATTTGAAATCCCTACTCCTAGGAGGTGGTTTTCCGCTCCATAAATGGACTTCAAATTCCACTGAATTTATATCAAGATTTTCATCAGAGGTCCCAGTTGATGAATTTGTTGCCATTCCTACTGATGAAGCAGCCGTAAAAGCATTGGGTGTTTTTTGGTGTCCTTCTTCTGATACCTTCTGATGCCGACTGCGGTGGCGTCTAGTAGCTAGTTCTGAACTAGGCCTAGTAGTCGTTGACGGTGGCGTTTGGCGGCAAAAGTAGGAACTATTTGAAAATTCAAAGTTGCAGTCTCTACTTGAATTAAAAAACAGATACACACACTAATACAGTCATCACAATTAACACCGGTTATCAGACAGATTCTACACACACCCAAAGTACACGGGGCTACATGACCGCGTTGTCGCAGCCCCTAAACTAAGGAACCAACCAACCAACCTTCTCTTATCAGGTACATCTGTCAGAATCTCCCCCTGTAACTAAGAGACAAGTTCTGTCAGAAATCGCAAAGATCTTTGATCCTTTGCAATATATTGCTCCTCTAGTTATTGTTGCAAAAATGTTCTTGCAAAAGCTTTGGTCATTAAAATCAGACTGGGATGAAGATCTCCCCCTTCCTCTTGTAGAAGAATGGTTAGAGTATCGCAGCAGTTTGCTGGATCTCTCCAAGGTTTCTATACCCCGCCCTTTAATTTCTAATCCCTTATACCAGCAGTATGACCTGCATGTATTTTCTGATAGTTCAGAACGGGCTTATGGCTGTTGTGCATACATAGTAGGACGTTCCTCAGCTACTTTCCCTGGATTTTCTAATTTAGTGTGCGCTAAATCTAAGGTTGCTCCACTTAAAACAGTATCATTGCCGAGATTAGAATTATGCTCTGCTTTAATGCCAACAGAATTAGTTACTAAACTAAATGTCAGTTTAAAGTTAAAATTTTCCCGCACATTTTTTTGGAGCGATTCTTCTATTGTATTAGCTTGGATTTCCAAGCCTTCTTCTCATTGGAATACCTTTGTGGCAAATCGCGTTTCTAAGATTCATGAAGTCTCTCATTCTGAACAATGGAGACATGTTCCTAGCCGTGAAAACCCCGCGGATATAATTTCACCTGGTTGCACGCCTAAAAAATTGATTTCTTCAGACCTGTACTGGAATGGTCCTCCTTGGCTAAGTCAGGAATCATCTTGCTGGCCTCGCTTAGCTAATCAATTTGCAGAAGAAATACCTGATGCCCGTAATGACTCTGTCACGTCGCATCTTACTTCTACTTCTACTAGCCTTTTTCATAGATACTCTTCATTTGATAAATTGATTCGTGTAGTGTCTTATATCTTCCGATGGAAATATTTAGTAATTGATCAACCATTGAAGCCTCAACCCTTTCTCTCCAGAGTCGAGTTAGAATTTGCTACTTGCAAGATTTTGTTACTTGTTCAGCAGGAAGTATTTGCTCCTGAAAAGCAAGCTCTTATAAGTGGTAAAGATTTACCCAAGTCTAGCAGGCTTTCACCACTCACTCCTTTTCTAGACCAGGACGGCATAATACGTGTGGGTGGAAGATTAGCTATGTCTAGTTGTGAGGATGGGAAAAAGCATCCCATCATCCTTCCTTCAAAGCATCCTATCACTACCCTTATAATAAAAAAGTTTCATTATAAACACCTTCATGCTGGCACTCGCACCTTGCTCTGTCTAATTCGTGAACTCTACTGGATCATCAATGGCGTTCATGAGGTTTCTTCTGTTGTCAAAAAGTGTATACCTTGCTTCAAGGTTAAACCAAGGCCCGCCACGCAGATTATGGGTAATTTACCTCCATTTCGTTCAGAACCTAGTAAGCCCTTTGCACTTACTGGGATCGATTACGCAGGTCCTTACGTATATCAGACCAATCCCTCTTCATCTAAGCGCAAAATCTTAGGTAAACTCTACATCTCGTTATTTGTATGTATGGTGACGGGAGCTATCCACCTTGAGTTGGTTACGAACGCTTCTGTATCCTACTTTTTGGCCGCCTTTTCTAGATTTGCTGCTAGAAGGGGTGTTCCATCTGAAGTTTTTTCAGATAATGCAAAAATTTTTGTAAGCGCTTCTGATCTCTGGAAAAAAGTGTTAAGCTCCCCTTCTGCTAAAGAAAAAATTTCCAACTTTTCCTATTCTAAAGGTTTCAAATGGCATTTCACCCCGCCTTATGCTCCCCATCATGGGGGCCGTTGGGAATCCTGCATCAAACTTACTAAAAGACAGCTTAAGAAAACTCTTGGTCCTACCATACTTTCTTATGAGGAATTCAACTCTTTGATTATTCAAATTGAAGGTATTGTAAATTCCAGACCTCTGACCCCTCTTTCAAACGATCCTAAGGATCTTTTACCTTTAACACCCAGTCACTTCCTGATTGGCTGTTCGCTTGCTGCTACTCCGCCTTTGCTGGTTCGACGCTGTGATCCTAACTTGCCTATCTTTTGGAGAAAAGTAGAATCTTTGCGATGTTCTTTTTGGCGCCGATGGAAGTTAGAATATCTCAGCTTGATAAATAGGCGTGAGAAATGGCGGCTTCCTCAACCAGATGTACGAGTGGGGGACATGGTTCTTCTTCGGGACCCATCTCCGCCTCTCGTGTGGAACCTAGGTAGAGTTATTCACTGCCACTTTGGCCGTGATAAACGCGTCAGAGTTGTTGATGTTTTAACTAGTAAAGGTCGTTTTACTAGACCCTTCTCTGCTATTTCTGTTTTGCCTTTCGAGTCTTAGTTTCTCCTCGTCTGTTATCCATGTTTTGCTTTGACTGATTCTTTTGTTTGTTTTCATTCGGAGTTCTCGGAGCATGATCACTTTTGTGATACTTTCGATGTTTAGCTTGGCCCATTTGTCGGTCAAATTTTATTTATTGTTACCGAGATCCCCGAATGGTAATTATTTCTTTACAAATGTTAATTGCTTAAACCATATGCATAATCTTGTTATCAATCACTTATTCATAGATATTATAGTTCTCACCTCGAGTGTTACAGTCGCTCGCTACCTCAGGCGTCCTCACTCCCGATATACAGGACATCTACTGGTTGATCCACTGTCCGCTGAGTAGTGTCGACTGACGTCACCCTGACTTTCGTTCGACCAATGGCAGGTCTTTGTCTGGTCGGGCGATCTCCAAACTTCGAGAGAGTTCCATGGTCCCTATTTAAGACGCCGCTTGCTGGCGTTCTTCACCACTTCTGATCCACCACTTCTGATCAATCATCACTTTGGATCACTTCAACCTGCAGGTCACCGCTACTGCATCTCATGACACCATCGCTGATATCTACGCTACCGAGCAGTTACGTCACAAGATCTGCACCATGACGTATTGCTCAAGATGGCAAGAATAATTGCCAGCCGCTGCACTCTTCACCTTCACCTTAGAGAGGATACTTGGAATCGTCTTTCGAAATATTGCTGGATCATCTCTTGGAAACTATAAATGTCATTCCTGCGCGAGAAAAGAAGAGAGAGTTGACATTTTATCGATGGTGCACATATCTCTAGGCCATGTACGCCTCCTTCCGAGAAAACCGTGAGGATTTTTAAATCAACATTTATGCTAGCTGGAACTTTTTAAGGAGCTGGCTCTTCAACCCTCTTCAAAGATAAGTTTAATTTTATAAAGTGTTTATATCATACCAGTTATTATACACTCTTAATTTTTTTTATGGTTCTCTCTTTTTATAAAGTGCACTATTTTCTGTTGCCTCAACCCCGGGAAACATATCTGTTGCACCCTGGATCCCTATACAAGTTTAATATTGTGGAATTTACATTAACAATTTTTGTTCATTGTGTTTCAACACTAATTCACATTGTACGTTTCAGCTTAAGGCGCATGTTCAGCAGAGGAGGAGAGAAACGTAAGCTAAGCCGGTTTCTTCCGCATCAGACTAAACCTTACTACCTAGCAAGCTGTCATCTTCTGGCTTCCAGTACTCGAAGTCACAATATTGACGTGAGTAACAAACAACTTTTGACATGCCTAACCTTGATGAAAAACTCAGCAACGCCAGAGCCTCTTGTAAGGGCAAGCTCACACGGTTTCGTACTTTCCTAACGGAGCTTGAACCCCAAGAGCGTAATCTCGACATAAATTCGCAGAGGCTTAAGAATTATGAACAAGCCTTTGAGAAATATGATGAGATACATTGCAGTATAGAAACTCAGCATCCGGACCAGCAAAGTGATAGGTTGGAAGTTGAAAAATTATACTATCAGGGATTTGCTGAAGTTAAACAGCTTATTAGGGCTTTAACTTTAAAAGAAAAACAAGAAGATCAAACTTCTGCAGCATCTTCTACATCTTCTTCACGCATTATATTACCCAAATTAGAACTACCCAAATTCACTCGTAAAGACATAGAATGGGAACCATTTTTTGAATTATTCAATTCTTTAGTACATGAGAATACTTCTATACCAGTAATACAAAAATTTCACTACTTGCGTCTGGCAGTTCAAGGCAACGCACTTAACCTGATTCAAGCACTTTCTTTGACCAGTGATAATTATGAAGTTGCTCTGAATCTACTTAAGGATAGATATGGGAACATTCGTCTATCTATTTAACGCCATATACAAAGCTTATTCGAGTTACCTAACGTGCAAGCAGATAACAGTTTATCACTTCGTAAGTTGATTGACACTGCAGAGCTACACGTCAGAGCATTGTCCAATTTAAACCAACCTGTAAATCACTGGGATTTATTTCTAGTTCACCTCATTTCTGCAAGATTGGATGCAAATACATTAAAAGCCTGGGAAACAGAACTTTCCCAGAATTTGCAATGCACTTATGAGGCGATTATTAAATTTTTGAAGGCCAGAAGCCAAGTCTTTTCCGCCATAGCTAATCAAAAAACTAGTAGTTCAGATTCAAAAGCCTTCTCATAACATAAGGTTAGCAGTTCTAATCAAAGAATTTTAAGATCACAGGCTCTTCCTGTTGATGCTCGGTCACCTAACCAAATGCAAACGTGCGGTCTGTGTCAGCAATCGCATACTTTATACAATTGTGATGAATTTAAATCTTTATCAGTAGATGAAAGACGAAAGTTCATTACGAACAAAAAACATTGTTTCAACTGCTTGTCAGGAACGCATATGTTAAACAATTGCCGTTCACAACGTTTATGCTTTCATTGTAAGGCTAGACACCATTCACTTTTGCACAGACATGAAAGATCACGGTTATCAGGACCAAGCAGTTCCAATACCAAGTCTAATTCTGAGACTTCTCAAAATAGTGCGCAGTCGTATGCTCAAAGTTCTACCTCGCTTGGAAAAGTCCAGGTTTTATTATCTACCGTGCAGGTTCTATTGAAAAATTCTCACGGAAAATGGGTATCTGTCAGGGGATTATTGGACAATGCCGCTACCAACAATTTTATTAATGAATCGTTGGTACAAAAGTTAGGCCTTCCAAAACATCCTACCTCAATAGAGGTTACAGGAATAAACTGCTCTAAATCGCAATCCTTAAGCTTTGCTAAAGTGGATCTGAAGGACTCTAATAATCTTGGTACGCAGTTGCAATTAGATTGTTTGATTATCAAGTCTATAGGCAACAATATTCCTGGCACTTCTTATCCTATTCAAAGTTGGAATATCCCGAATTTTGTCCAGCTAGCTGACCCTCATTTCAACAGAGCTTCGCCCGTAGAGCTTCTTTTCAGCTCAAGCGTATTTTGGCAATGTCTTCATTCCAATAAAGTAAAAATTGCTCCTAATGTTTTCTTCCGCGAAACTGATTTTGGTTGGATTGCTACTGGCCAAATATACCGTAATCCTATTCAAACTGTATCGAATTGTTATTTTGTTGGTACCGATTTGAGTCAAGAGCTAACCAAGTTCTGGGATCTTGAGAATGTTCAAGCTACTTCTTCTTCTTCTTCTTCTAACGAAATTTGTGAAAAGTTATACAAGGAAACCACTGTCCGTAATACTGAAGGCAGATTTATAGTAACTCTTCCACGTATTCCCAATCCTCCCGCCATTACGGGCTCGCATTCCAGAGCACTTAGGGCACTATTTGCTATTGAAAATCGGTTCAAACAAGATGCTTCTGTCAAAACTCAGTACGGTATGCTTCCTTTATGGAGGAATACGAATCATACAATCACATGGAGGTAATTTCTAAATCAGAAGAAATTGTCCATCCTTTAAATGAAATAGATTATCTAAATCATCACCCGGTATGGAAAAATTCCTTAACACAAGATAATATAAGAGTAGTTTTCAATGGCTCATCACCAGATTCCAATGGAATCTCTTTAAATGATACCTTGCAATGTGGTCCCGCGATTCAAACAGATCTCACCTCTGTTTTGCTTAATTTTCGAAGGTTTCCTATTGCTGTAATCTCAGATATTAAGCAGATGTACCGGCAGATTCTCGTAAATTCTGAGCAGCAAGATCTGCAAAGAATATTCTGGCGCGATGATAGTTCCAAACCCATAAAGATATTTAGATTGAAGACTGTGACATATGGTCTGAAGCCTTCAGCCTTTCTTGCGATTCGGTCTCTCCACATGTTAGCCGAGCAAGATGGTCATCTGTATCATCCTTTGGCCTCTGAGTCATTAAAAACGGCATTTTATGTCGACGATTTCTTGTGCTCTTTCCCTAATATTTCTGAAGCGCTCCTTGTGTGCGAAGATTTGAAATCCCTACTCCTAGGAGGTGGTTTTCCGCTCCATAAATGGACTTCAAATTCCACTGAATTTATATCAAGATTTTCATCAGAGGTCCCAGTTGATGAATTTGTTGCCATTCCTACTGATGAAGCAGCCGTAAAAGCATTGGGTGTTTTTTGGTGTCCTTCTTCTGATACCTTCTCTTATCAGGTACATCTGTCAGAATCTCCCCCTGTAACTAAGAGACAAGTTCTGTCAGAAATCGCAAAGATCTTTGATCCTTTGCAATATATTGCTCCTCTAGTTATTGTTGCAAAAATGTTCTTGCAAAAGCTTTGGTCATTAAAATCAGACTGGGATGAAGATCTCCCCCTTCCTCTTGTAGAAGAATGGTTAGAGTATCGCAGCAGTTTGCTGGATCTCTCCAAGGTTTCTATACCCCGCCCTTTAATTTCTAATCCCTTATACCAGCAGTATGACCTGCATGTATTTTCTGATAGTTCAGAACGGGCTTATGGCTGTTGTGCATACATAGTAGGACGTTCCTCAGCTACTTTCCCTGGATTTTCTAATTTAGTGTGCGCTAAATCTAAGGTTGCTCCACTTAAAACAGTATCATTGCCGAGATTAGAATTATGCTCTGCTTTAATGGCAACAGAATTAGTTACTAAACTAAATGTCAGTTTAAAGTTAAAATTTTCCCGCACATTTTTTGGAGCGATTCTTCTATTGTATTAGCTTGGATTTCCAAGCCTTCTTCTCATTGGAATACCTTTGTGGCAAATCGCGCTTCTAAGATTCATGAAGTCTCTCATTCTGAACAATGGAGACATGTTCCTAGCCGTGAAAACCCCGCGGATATAATTTCACCTGGTTGCACGCCTAAAAAATTGATTTCTTCAGACCTGTACTGGAATGGTCCTCCTTGGCTAAGTCAGGAATCATCTTGCTGGCCTCGCTTAGCTAATCAATTTGCAGAAGAAATACCTGATGCCCGTAATGACTCTGTCACGTCGCATCTTACTTCTACTTCTACTAGCCTTTTTCATAGATACTCTTCATTTGATAAATTGATTCGTGTAGTGTCTTATATCTTCCGATGGAAATATTTAGTAATTGATCAACCATTGAAGCCTCAACCCTTTCTCTCCAGAGTCGAGTTAGAATTTGCTACTTGCAAGATTTTGTTACTTGTTCAGCAGGAAGTATTTGCTCCTGAAAAGCAAGCTCTTATAAGTGGTAAAGATTTACCCAAGTCTAGCAGGCTTTCACCACTCACTCCTTTTCTAGACCAGGACGGCATAATACGTGTGGGTGGAAGATTAGCTATGTCTAGTTGTGAGGATGGGAAAAAGCATCCCATCATCCTTCCTTCAAAGCATCCTATCACTACCCTTATAATAAAAAAGTTTCATTATAAACACCTTCATGCTGGCACTCGCACCTTGCTCTGTCTAATTCGTGAACTCTACTGGATCATCAATGGCGTTCATGAGGTTTCTTCTGTTGTCAAAAAGTGTATACCTTGCTTCAAGGTTAAACCAAGGCCCGCCACGCAGATTATGGGTAATTTACCTCCATTTCGTTCAGAACCTAGTAAGCCCTTTGCTCTTACTGGGATCGATTACGCAGGTCCTTACGTATATCAGACCAATCCCTCTTCATCTAAGCGCAAAATCTTAGGTAAACTCTACATCTCGTTATTTGTATGTATGGTGACGGGAGCTATCCACCTTGAGTTGGTTACGAACGCTTCTGTATCCTACTTTTTGGCCGCCTTTTCTAGATTTGCTGCTAGAAGGGGTGTTCCATCTGAAGTTTTTTCAGATAATGCAAAAATTTTTGTAAGCGCTTCTGATCTCTGGAAAAAAGTGTTAAGCTCCCCTTCTGCTAAAGAAAAAATTTCCAACTTTTCCTATTCTAAAGGTTTCAAATGGCATTTCACCCCGCCTTATGCTCCCCATCATGGGGGCCGTTGGGAATCCTGCATCAAACTTACTAAAAGACAGCTTAAGAAAACTCTTGGTCCTACCATACTTTCTTATGAGGAATTCAACTCTTTGATTATTCAAATTGAAGGTATTGTAAATTCCAGACCTCTGACCCCTCTTTCAAACGATCCTAAGGATCTTTTACCTTTAACACCCAGTCACTTCCTGATTGGCTGTTCGCTTGCTGCTACTCCGCCTTTGCTGGTTCGACGCTGTGATCCTAACTTGCCTATCTTTTGGAGAAAAGTAGAATCTTTGCGATGTTCTTTTTGGCGCCGATGGAAGTTAGAATATCTCAGCTTGATAAATAGGCGTGAGAAATGGCGGCTTCCTCAACCAGATGTACGAGTGGGGGACATGGTTCTTCTTCGGGACCCATCTCCGCCTCTCGTGTGGAACCTAGGTAGAGTTATTCACTGCCACTTTGGCCGTGATAAACGCGTCAGAGTTGTTGATGTTTTAACTAGTAAAGGTCGTTTTACTAGACCCTTCTCTGCTATTTCTGTTTTGCCTTTCGAGTCTTAGTTTCTCCTCGTCTGTTATCCATGTTTTGCTTTGACTGATTCTTTTGTTTGTTTTCATTCGGAGTTCTCGGAGCATGATCACTTTTGTGATACTTTCGATGTTTATTTATTGTTACCGAGATCCCCGAATGGTAATTATTTCTTTACAAATGTTAATTGCTTAAACCATATGCATAATCTTGTTATCAATCACTTATTCATAGATATTATAGTTCTCACCTCGAGTGTTACAGTCGCTCGCTACCTCAGGCGTCCTCACTCCCGATATACAGGACATCTACTGGTTGATCCACTGTCCGCTGAGTAGTGTCGACTGACGTCACCCTGACTTTCGTTCGACCAATGGCAGGTCTTTGTCTGGTCGGGCGATCTCCAAACTTCGAGAGAGTTCCATGGTCCCTATTTAAGACGCCGCTTGCTGGCGTTCTTCACCACTTCTGATCCACCACTTCTGATCAATCATCACTTTGGATCACTTCAACCTGCTGGTCACCGCTACTGCATCTCATGACACCATCGCTGATATCTACGCTACCGAGCAGTTACGTCACAAGATCTGCACCATGACGTATTGCTCAAGATGGCAAGAATAATTGCCAGCCGCTGCACTCTTCACCTTCACCTTAGAGAGGATACTTGGAATCGTCTTTCGAAATATTGCTGGATCATCTCTTGGAAACTATAAATGTCATTCCTGCGCGAGAAAAGAAGAGAGAGTTGACATTTTATCGATGGTGCACATATCTCTAGGCCATGTACGCCTCCTTCCGAGAAAACCGCGAGGACTTTTAAATCAACATTTATGCTGGCTGGAACTTTTTAAGGAGCTGGCTCTTCAACCCTCTTCAAAGATAAGTTTAATTTTATAAAGAGTTTATATCATACCAGTTATTATACACTCTTAATTATTTTTTTATGGTTCTCTCTTTTTATAAAGTGCATTTTTATATGTTAAGCTCAACTTCTCTCCAATCAAGCAAGCTTGTTTCATGGACCTTTCTTTAATCTGGGTTTCTGTCATCAGGCCCTCACACTTTGCTAAATTTATAATTGTTCATTTCTGTGATAAGCACTTAAGTGCAATTTGTTTATTCATTATACATTTATTATTAGGAATAAAAATTGTTAATGTATTGCTACCTATATTGGTTTTCTAGTCACGTATTTCATGCCCACTACCCCGCACCGCTTCAGTCTAATTTTCTTGACCACAGTAGTTATTTTGTCCAGGCTTTCGCCTGCTGCGTTACGTTCTCCCGAATGGGGAAGTTTTAGGGCAGAACTTATACTTCTCCACTTGGGAAAATCGCTTGTTTCCCTGACACCACAAAGTTACAACTAGCACCTAAAATATGCTTCAAAATAACAACAAAATTAATGAGACAGTAGCCAAACAAGGAAACAAAATACAAACCAAGAAATTCCTGAACTGAATTTTTGATAAGAAGAACTGCCAAAAATAATCATCTAAGTAGCTTCCGTGTATACAGGCTTCAATAATGATCGTTATCTTATATGAGCACACCGAACACGGCACTAATTGCCTCAGTTATCTTTATCTGTGATCTGAGCTCGCAGTACGGACTCCGCTAGTCCTTGTCAATGTGTTGCAATACCAGGCAGGTCATGTCTCAAGCCACAGCTTTGAGAACCGTAGAGATTCAGCATATGCCAACTGACATAAAACACATAAATCGCAGATTCGTCCCCAACATTGCATCCCGCAATTTAGGACTGTAAAATAATTATCAGTAGCCACTCCCACGAGCACTCTGATTTCGAAACTTGCAGCCGCCAGGTAGGTGACCCTGGTCACACCCCGTGCAGTAAATAATACCTTGCCATGGTTCAAAACTTCTCCTTCATAAAAATGCATCAGATCGCAAACAATACCTCACAGATATGTGTTCCAACAACACAATAATAAAAATGTGCTCCAAAAATTTCAAAATAATTACCACAGAAGCATACGGCTTCTTGCTATAAAATATGCAATATCGCATAACATTAGAGCCTGTGTAATCCGAAACCTTCACTAATAAAATTCATATTTCCCCCCTATGCTATAATTACTTTAGCTAACCTAAGCTTCACTTGCCATCAACTATTCTGTTCATCCACGCGTTGTATTTGCCAAAATACGCATACTGTACACGCGAGTACAATTTAACCTACTGTCCGCACAAATCTTACATAAAATATACAACAGAATAACCACGATTCGTTCTACATTTAAAAATAGTAGCCGGATAAATCAAAAACACAGACAAGAAAAATATACAAAAATACAAGACTATATACAATGATTCCCGATACCGAAGCTCGAATAAATAATGAAATAGATCATTTGGTACTCATCCTAATGGCTTCCTTCAGAACTGTTGCATCCCGTCATGACCCCACTATGATGCTCAACAAGCAACCATCGTCATCGTAGTTGATTCCAGCGTGGACTTCCTTCCTTCAGATGTGTACACCACGTTTTCCATTGTTGACGCTGCTTGAATGAAATGTTTATCAGTTTAAAATATATTCCTCACACTATTATCCCTTCTTAAATTGCTCGAGTAGACTGCTATATCCATCTACGAGTCTTATTGAGCAATATAAAATCGTCGACTGGCCCTAAATTTATAGCAGGGTGCTATCTCACTAAATCTTCACACGCAAAACACTTAAAATAATATATACACGAGGTGAGTTTGAATACATCTCCTATGAGCAATGATTAAGTTCAAAGTCTAAGTCTTTACTCTTAGTTCACTCGAAAATTCGCTAAGTCCACAGACATGGAACATTTTCAAAAATAACGTAGATTTAGAACAAAAGTGCGTTGCTTGCGCCTTCAAAGTGTGCCTTCAAATAGAACCTCGAGTGAACTCCTCATTTCGTATTTATACATTATCAGCCCGAAAGTGGGGGTGGTATTAGAAAAATATCTATCTTTTTAAGCAGACGTCGCACAGACATGTAACTTGTATCAAAGAACTCGCCTTGGTGCAAACCGTAATCTTCTTGCGTGCGGATCTGATTTTGACCGGAGAATTAATCAAAATCGAGTTCCCTCCATAAATCCAGGTGACAGCGTGCTTACAAAAAGGCGCGAACAAGTCCGCGTGCCCTCTTCTCATTTGTGGGTGCAATTTACAACTTCGCGCTATATTTCCAGGCTCCGCCCCAGTAGGCGTAGACGACAGCATATTTTTTCTATGGTTCACTGGCCTTTTTCAACTTCTCCCTCGCTTACAAATACATTTTCAAGGTGATTCATACGTTCTTCGCGCCCAACTCGGCTCTTGACCTCGGTTCTAACGGTGTTCAGGTTATTTCTGCTGTTCTGGCTGCATTCCACTACAACTCTACCTTCATTGTTCTGGCAGGATATGAGGCGCGCCTTGCTTCCCCCAGGTAGAATCATATTCTACATACATTTTCCAGCAGTGCCTTCAAATAAGTTCCATCTTACAACTTCACAATGAGCTAAAATATGAACACTAATATCATGATAATTATATTAAGGGTTCATTCGACCTTTTCTTGAAAAAAATCGAAGCGATGCATTGATTCGATTTTTACATACACTGATACTGCCCAGTACTCGTTTTCCAAAATGTATTTCTTCCAGAGAGGTCTCCCCGTCTCTCCACTAATTAGTTTCCCAGTGCTGACTCATGACGACACCACCTGCCGTCCGCTAGCTACCTGCCTTCATCTCCGCTCTCACTCCAAACAAGTTTGACTTCAAGTCTGCTCCTGTTTGTAAATAAACCATTACTTCCTTCTTCTAGCTGCTTGCTTCTCTCTCCCCATGTCTCCTGGTGTAGTTTAATGGAACAGTATCACATTTTCGTCTGCGATGTCTTCTCTGATTTCATATGGTTCTGAAATGTGATACACTTTCAGGTTTTCAATATTAAAGACAGACATTGTCCCCGTTCTGCCTTCTTGAATCCGGTATGCATTGTTGCCAAGATTCCTATCAATGCGGAACGGTCCAATATATCTCTCACTGAACTTGGCCAGTACTTTGTTTGCTGGGTCTTATATTGGGTGTTTTCTTACCAGGACTAATTCCCCAATTACTAAGTCCCTGTGGAACTTCTTTCCTCTCATTCGTCTCAGGCGTCTATCCGCTTGGTTTTTCATGTACTCCACAGTCTTTCTGACTATTATATCAGGTGCTAACATTGGATCTCTCGGACAATTGAGAACAGTGTCCCACGATCTCACTGGAATTCGGTTGTGGTGTATCTGACCAGTTGATTCTTGCTTGGTAGAGTTCATACAGGTTTCAACATCACCCACTCTGTCTACCCATTTATAATGTGCGTTAGGAATGAAAATACGATAGAATTTGAGAATATCCCTGATTGCTCTTTCCGCTGGGTTCGCTCTTGGGTGTCTTATAGAAGATAGTATGTGTTTGATATCAAGATCAGCGATGCCCTTCTTAAATTCGGCGCTTGTGAAGTAGCTGCCGAGATCTGATAGTATGAATTCAGGTTTACCTAGCACTGGTAACACCTTATTCCTTATCCTGCTTAGTATTTGTTTTGAAGTTGTTTTCTGTATTGGACATAGAACAACAAACTTCGAAAACACATCGATACATACAAATAGGTAATTACATCCACGTCTTCCCTTAGGAATTTGCCCGAACGTGTCCACTGCCACTAATTCACAAGGTTTTTTTTAAGTATTAAAGGCTTTGGAATTTGCCTCTCTCAGGTAATTGTTTGGCTTCGTTCGCTGACATGCGTCACAGGTTTTAATGACGTCACAGATCGTCGTCCTGATCTTCGGCCAAGTGAAAGTTTCCCCGATCGTCGCTTCTACCTTGTCTATACCGACATGGCCTAGGCTGTTGTGTACATGCCAAGTCAGTCCTCTTTGCAGTGTAGCAGGTACTAGAATCCCGTACTTGGCGTGGTCCTCGTCTATGAATTTGTGCAGCATTCCATTTATCAGGTTGTACTTGCTTTCCTTAACTCTCACTTCTTGATGTGCCGGTGTTCCAGGCTGCAGTTCTCTCCTGAAGTATTTGATCATCATCATCATCATCATCATCATCCATGATTCCTTCTCCTGCTCCAGAGCAATATTCTTCAGTTCATCTAGGAATTCCCTGTCCTTGGTGGTCAATTCAATATGTCGGACATCTACTGTTATCTCGTCCTCAGGATCCGGGTTTCTCCTTACAGCGTCAGGTATCACATTCATTTTACCAGGGCTGTGTTCTATTTCAATATTGAATTGCTGTATGTATAATGACCTACGCGTGATTCTCTCTCTCATCATTGCCGTTTTGAACATAAACGCCAATGCATTGTGGTCCGTCCTCACCACAATTGGATAGCCAAATACAATCTTCCGCCATAGTTGCAATGGGTGAAGTATCGCTAGCAGTTCCAATTCGGTCACGGTATAATTCTTTTCATGTCTGCGCAATTTGCGGCTTACAAAGGCTAAATATGACCGTTCCTGGGTACTACTTGAATTCTCTTGATAAAGCATAGCTCCTATGCCAATAAAGGAAGCATCTGCTTGAATGATAAATTTCTTCTCAAAATCTGTGTAACCCACTTTTATGCATTTGGCAAAAAGTTCCTTGGTTGCTTGAAATTATTTCTCGCAGGTGTCGTCCCATTTCCATCTGTTAGCCTTCTTCAACACCTCCTGCATTGGAGCCACGGTCTCCGTATATCCAGGACAGTTTTCCTGAAAGAACCCAGTCTCTCCAAGAAAGGCTCTCACATGTTTCACTCAGGTGGGAGTCGGAAACTTCCTTATCGCCTCTATCTTCGCTGGATTTGGCCTCACGCCCTCTCTATCAATAATGTGCCCCAGGTATAAAATTTCATTCTTGAAGAAGTGGGATTTCTTCAGATTTATTTTAAAATTTGTGGTTCTTAAATTTTCCAAAAGTTTGTCCAGATTACACATGTGCTCGTCAATACCTTCAGATGCAAGTAGAATACCATCGATATATCTCACTGTCATGCTCTTTACCTCTTCCGTTAAGTTCCTCTCCAGAGATCTAATAAGTGCAGAACCCGCTGTTTTTATACCAAATGGTAAACGATTGCAAATAAAAGTCTGGTTATCGAAGAGAAAGCCTGTCAATAGCTTAGACTTTTCCTCTAATTCAATATGGTGGAAAGAGCTAGTGAGATCTACTGAACTGTATATGTGCTTGCCTCTGAATCACTTCAGCACCCCACGAATTAACGGCGCTTTGTCATATTCAGGTATGACCTTGAAGTTCAAATTTCGTGCGTCGAGGCACAGCCTTATCGATCCATTAGGCTTGGTCACAGCCAAAATTGCATTGAGATATGGGGTCGGTGATTTCTTTATCACGCCAGAAGCTAGCATCTATTCTATGATATCCTTTACCTGAGAGTAGAGCTTCTTTGGTATTGGATATAATTTACTCATAAATGGGGCCAAATTATCTACTTGAATTGCATAAGTGAAGTTCAAAATCTTTCCAGGGACAGTATCGAAAACTTCTTTGTTCTTACGTAAAATACTTTCAAATTTCTTCTTGTCTGCCTCCCCTAAATTTATCTCTTGATGTCGCTCCTGCAGTAGACTTTCGAATTCTGATCCGCCCTTTTCTTCATACGCTAATGAGGTCCATATTTCCCGTGAGTAGTCCTGCTCTCCAAGTTCCACGACAGCGATGTCACACTTGTCCTCCGCTTCATCACATAGTTCCTCAATGGTTTTCTCGTTGCTTGTTTACAGCATCCAGGTGTCTACTTCCTGTCCATGAGATCCCTCATCCATGTGTAGGTCAACATCCTTCAATCCTTCAATCTAACTGAAGCTTACAGTATTATTGTGCAGGTCAATAATTGCTTGATAATCACAAATAAAGTTGCCCCTAATATAACGTTGTAGTTCATTCTTGCCATAACAATGCAAATCTGTGCAAAGGTATGATCTAGAATATCCAGCTGATAGATCGCTCGGGAATTACGCCCCTTACTTTCATCTGCGGTACAGGAATTAATGGTACATGTTGCTTACGTGCCAATTCTTTCATTAAAGCTTCAGATATCAGACTACCTTGCGCGCCAGTATCTAATAGACATTTGACTCTAATTCCACCAATCCGAGCATATATTACAGGTAGTTTCTTAATACTATTGTTTTGTGATTTAATTTCCTCCTCCAGAGAGTCTTCCGGCCGTGCAACCCACTCAGCTATATGTGCGATAATTCTTCCATCGAGGTCATCAGTCCCATGCTGTTCCCACAGGCTGTCTCTTTTTACTGAAATTGTGATTTTTTTGTCCTGAGAATCTCTCGGTATCGCCCCCTTCTCGCGTCTTTCCTTTGCCTTTTCAAGCTTTCAGCTGCTTGGTCCCTATAATTGTCCGGATTTCTGTGAAGGTTCATGGCACCTTCCCATCTATCGTGTTCATTGTTTTCAGTAGCATGAAGTTCTTGCAAATATATCTGCGATTCACGATGTCTATCGTCCCATTCTCTCCTTTGGTCTCTTGTGTTCCCCCTCATATGATTTCTCTCGTTACGCCACTGACGGTCGTTTCTCGAGTCACCATTCCTACGATTCGGAAATTCCTGTCTTCTATTGTTCCCAGTGTCTTGATAATTTGTCAGGTACGGCCTGTAATTATCCCGGTAATTTCTGTAGTTGTCCCTGTTATCAAATCTTCCATGCTGCGAGTTGTTATTCTCATGCCCCCGCGAAGTTGTTCCTGTATTCGTTGCCTGCGTTCTTGTGTTACTGTTATTAGTGTTATTACTAGTACTCTCGTTAATGACTTCCGCCGTGTTAACTTGCTGGCTTTGCCTGTGGCCCCGAGACGGTAATTGCAAACTAGTCTCATCTAAATGTCTTAGAATTTCCTCTGCACCCACGGCCGTGGTTACGTTAGCCGTTACAAGGAACTTCTGTATGTTCATCGGAAGCTGTTTTCCTATGGTCATCACGAGGTCTTTTTCTAATGGCGGTTCATCTAAGTACTTCAGCTTAAACATTTTTGGGGTAAAAAAAAAGCAAACCTCGTAGGATGTGTCGAGTGATATTTTCGTGCGTATAAATCCATTCTCAACGATTGTTGCAATGCTGGGCTCCAATATTTCTTAAGGAACGCGTCCTTAATGTTCTGCATATTCCCAGAGGTATATTTAAATGATTGGTACCAGATAAGGCAGCTCCCACTCAAATTTTTTTCAACCATCCTCAGACTTTTATTTTCTTGGACACCCTGATCATTAAAGAAATTCTCCAGTTCGCGCAGGAATTGCTTAGGTGTAGTGCCTGTACCATCCGTGTAACGATTTGGTTTATATTCGTTCCCCCTTATGACCTGTATGATTTGTGTAGGTATAGTGGTTTGTTCGGGTGTCGATGTCTGGCCTCTAAATTTTTCATTTGCTCTTGTGTTGCAAGCTGCTTCTGGGCTCTGTTCATTAGTCAGCGCTCTCTCTGTCCCGTTACTTGACTCTGAGCTATTTATGGTCTCCAACCCTTCTCTGTCCTTCACGGATGTAAACAAAGTGTCTAGCTCCTGTGACTTCAGTTCTGCTTTCACTAATTTGTCGTCTTGCTCCTGCAGTTTAATTTGGACATTCTTTTCTAATGCTTGTAATCTGTCGAGGTTATCTCCCAACTTCCTGATAATGGATAGGCGTTCTCCTTTACTTTCTTCCCACATTTGTTTCCAGTCCTTGCTTATCTTAAGCTTTAACCCTTCGAATTTAGCTTCAATTTTCGCCGCGCGTTCTTCCTGGTTTATTTCCATTCTTCCTAGCCGTTCCTCCAGTTGACTATTATTCGCATCAAAGCACGCCTTTAATTCTCCTTGTTCCTTCTCTATTCCCTTTAATCGTTCCGTTGTTTTCATTTCGGCACGCTCCATCTCTTTAGTTATGCCTAACAATTTACTGTCTACGGCTTCGATTTGTTGTTGCATACCCTGCGTGTTAGCCTCTACTTGGTCAAAACGCTCCTTCAGTCTCTCGTGCGCCCCCTTAACTTCCTCTGAATTGTAACGGCATGCCTGTTCTATTTGTCGTAGCTTTGCGTTTACGGTTTCGTCGAGTTCTCCTATGTTTTTTGATAAAACATTCCTCCATCTCCTTCATACGACCTAATTGTTTGTCATGATTTCTGTTGACCTCTACGGATAATGGCTCCAACTGCTCTTTAGTGTTTTGTTTAATTTTATCAGATAATTGATTAGACTGTTCCTCGTTTTTCACACTTTGAATATTAGATTGTTCAGAAATACGCTCTCCTCGGACTGTTGCAAAATACGATTATTTATTTCTTCCGATTGTTGCCTACTCTGCTCTTTCTGCTTTCCCGATTGTTCCGAAATACGATTGTTTATTTCCTCCACTTGTATTCTTCTTTGTTCTTTCAGTTCAGCTCTCATTTTTTCTAAATTTTCAATGTTCCTTGCCGTGGCAAGCTCCACATTCTGCCTAATTTCTTCGACTTTCTCCATGACAACAAATACCAATTCACTTGAGAACTAGGGGTCATGCATGTAGATACACCAGTTTTTACGTCACGCAAACACACAACAATACATTTAAATATTTTAATCATACTCAATTCATTTACTTTATTTTAAACCTCCCGCAATGCATTCATACTTGAGTATCTCTTTACTTTAATTTACTGGGTGTCATCCCTTACGATCGGTTATTAAAATTTTCCTAATTTAATTGGCTTTACGTTATCCCATAGACTAAATTATTAAGTATAATTAATCTTCCCTGTGTTATTACCCTCATATTACATATCAGAGTCTGTCATCACTACTCAATTCTAATTTACTTAAAAGAAGAACGCCCGGATTTTCACACTATCTCAAAATCAGCAATATCAAATAAAATAATGTGTCCCGTATTTAATATTTTACTGACAAACTCCAAGATTCTACTTCATTTACTCATTATTAGGCGGAAAAAACTTCACCCAAATAAAACTTAAAAACCTGAAACAGTGGTTGAACTTGTATACCAAATTTCTAACACCACGTTTCTCACACTTGCCAAACAACCTAACACGAAATAGCCCCACAGTTGACCTGCGCCATTCTTCACCTATGTCCCCTTGTAGAAGCGTACACGACACTAATATTCGGGGGTGTTCTGTCCATGTCGCAAGGTTGGAAAATTTTGTTCTTTTGCTTCCATAACCACGAGGTAACATAGGGAAAATATAACTACCAAGAAATGATGACCCAAAATTTAACATATAAACAACTTTAATACACCGATAAATAGACACCATAACAACCAAATAACCCAAATGACACCCTTATTTAAACACCAAAATAATCAATCAAACAAACAGTTATAGTGAATAAAATTACAGCTTCAAATGCTGTCCAAAAAATCGAATACATGGACCAAGTCCTTACTTATCTCATTCTTGTGTCTTTGCGTGCGACGTTTTATGATAAAGCTTAGCCTAGGATGAGTACGCTGGTCTTGCGATATGCCTCCATAGAACGAAGTCGCAGGTTGCATATCCATGACCGATTTCACCACACCTTGGTATCGGGTTCCATACTAAATGGCTAATAAGTAAATAATAATTAACCAGCTATAACAAAATACTTCCGTGTGAAGTCTTACATAAGTGCTAAGTGCACACAAAATCAATCTGCCTAAAATAGGTCTTACATACACATATCGTGAACCCTCTATCGTGGTCATCAGCAGCTAACACTTGGGAAAACCGCTTGTTTCCCTGACACCACAAAGTTACAACTAGCACCTAAAATATGCTTCAAAATAACAACAAAATTAATGAGACAGTAGCCAAACAAGAAAACAAAATACAATCCAACAAATTCCTGAACTGAAATTTTGGTATGAAGAACTGCCAAAATTAATCATCTAAGTAGCATCCATGTATACAGGCTTCAATAATGATCGTTATCTAAATATGAGCACACCGAACACGGCACTAATTGCCTCAGCTATCTTTATCTGTGATCTGAGCTCGCAGTACGGACTCCACTATTCCTTGTCAATGTGTTGCAATACCAGGCAGGTCATGTCTCAAGCCACAGCTTTGAAAACCGTAGAGATTCAGCATACGCCAACTGAAATAAAACACATAAATCGCAGATTCGTCCCCAACATTGCATCCCGCAATTTAGGACTGTAGAATAATTATCAGTAGCCACTCCCATGAGCGCTCTGATTTCGAAACTTGCAGCCGCCAGGTAGGTGACCCTGGTCACACCCTGTGCAGTAAATAATACCTAGCCATGGTTCAAAACTTCTCCTTCATAAAAATGCATCAAGATCGCAAACAATACCTCACAGATATGTGTTCCAACAACTCAATAAATAAATGTGCTCCAAAAATTTCAAAATAATTACCACACAAGCATACGGCTTCTTGCTATAAAAATATGCAATATCGAATAACATTAGAGCCTGTGTGATCCGAAACCTTCACTAATAAAATTCATATTTCCCCCCTATGCTATAATTACTTTAGCTAACCTTAGCTTCACTTGTCAATAACTATTCTGTTCATCCACCCGTTGTATTTGCCAAAATACGCATACTGTACGCGCGAGCAAAAATTAACCTACTGTCCCGCAAAAATCTTACATAAAATATACAACAGAATAACCACGATTCATTCTACACTTAAAAATAGTAGCCGGATAAATCAAAAACACAGACAAGAAAAATATACAAAAATACAAGACTATATACAATGATTCCCGATACCGAAGCTAGACTACATAATGAAATAGATCATTTGGTATTCATCCTAATGGCTTCCTTCAGAACTGATGCATCCCGTCATGACCCCTCTATGATACTCAACAAGTAACCATCGTCATCGTAGTTGAATCCAGCGTGGACTTCCTTCCTTCAGATGTCTACACCACGTTTTCCATTGTTGACGCAGCTTGAATGAAATGTTGATCAGTTTAAAATACATTCCTCACACTATTAGCCCTTCTTAAATTGCTCGAGTAGACTGCTATATCCACCTACGAGTCCTATTGAGCAATATAAAATCGTCGACTGGCCCTAAATTTATAGCAGGGTGCAATCTCACTAAATCTTCACCCGCAAAACACTTAAAATAATATATACACGAGGTGAGTTAGAATACATCTCCTATCAGCAATGATTAAGTTCAAAGTCTAAGTCTTTACTCTCAGTTCACACGAAAATTCGCTAAGTCCACAGACATGGAACATTTTCAAAAATAACGTAGATTTAGAACAAAAGTTCGCACCTTGCGCCTTCAAAGTGTGCCTTCAAATAGAACCTCGAGTGAACTCCTCACTTCGTATTTATACATTATCAGACCGAAGGTGGGGGTGGTACTAGAAAAATATCTATCTTTTAAAGCAGACGTCGCGCAGACATGTAACTTGTATCAAAGAACTCGCCTTGGTGCAAACCGTAATCTTCTTGCGTGCGGATCTGATTTTGACCGGAGAATTAATCAAAATCGAGTTCCCTCCATAAATCCAGGTGATAGCGTGCTTTCAAAAAGGCGCGAACAAGTCCGCGTGCCCTCTTCTCATTTGTGGGTGCAATTTACAACTTCGCGCTATATTTCCAGGCTCCGCCCCAGTAGGCGTAGACGACAGCATATTTTTTCTATGGTTCACTGGCCTTTTTCAACTTCTCCCTCTCTTACAAATACATTTTCAAGGTGCTTCATACGTTCTTCGCGCCCAACTCGGCTCTTGACCTCGGTTCTAACGGAGATCAGGTTATCTCTGCTGTTCTGGCCTCATTCCACTACAACCCTACCTTCATTGTTCTGGCAGGATATTAGGCGCGCCATGCTTCCCCCAGGTAGAATCTTATATCAACATACATTTTCCAGCAGTGCCTTCAAATAAGTTCATCTTACAACTCCACAATGAGCAAAAATATGAACACTTATATCATGATAATTATGTTAAGGGTTCAATATATAGATACAACATGAAGCTTCGTTAACCAGAATACTTCAGAAAGTAGACGGTATGTATTCTTACACCTTGTGCATTCACGTCATTATACGAACATTGTTTTACCACTACAAGCTCTAGAGGTATTTCATACCCTATCCATATGAATATTTCTACGTTTCTACGCAATGATGACACTGAGACATATCTATGACGGCGAAAGAAGATGCAACATAAGAAGATTTGTCAAGATGTCCAGGGTAAGATCCCGGCAATAAAGAATAATTTGCCAGAAGGATGTCATTCGAGTCAAGACGGAGGTTGGTGATTATCGGAGAGGAAACGTCTTCCCTTATTCGAGATTGCTGGTCCGGGGAATCGAACTGAGGTCCAACCCAGTATCTTGGATTTAGGAACAACTAAGTATTTTCCCAAAATACTTATATTGAGCTTCTAGATGTCGTCTATTAAGGTAGCTGTGTTAATTATTTGTTTATTATGAGCTTTATAGTGACATTCTGGGCAAACTTTTTACTCCATATTTTATGTATTTCCATGTTTCGACATATTTTTATTCTTCATGTGTGTAACGACATTTTATTATGCAAGATCATTTGTGATGATCGTCTTTCGTCAGTTTTCATTATATTCTACGGATCAGTTACTGAACTGACTTACATCCTTTGTTCAAAGAATCAGTATTCCTTACTTTAGACCAGTCATTTTAACATTCAACGATTTTAATTTTATTTCGAGTTATGGCTGTAGGCATTTGTCAGAGATGCCAATTAAATTTCTTTTTAAGTAATTTGATTTGGGCACCTCAATGTACAGAAGTCACCAAGATCAGTAGAAACCACGAATGATATTGTTTTATCATTATAAATACTATGAACTTTACGTCGCATTGATAAGAATTGTTTGATAGGATGTGATAGAAGTCATACTTATAGACATTCGTTGTATCGAATGGAGACTCATTGCGATAGTGACAATCCTGACTTTATTTATGAAAGCTAACAGCTTTCTTCATTTAATTGTTTTAAGGAAACATAATTTGATAGAAGATAATTTGTATCTTACGTTAGGGATTCGAAGCTGGATTACCGTAGTCAGGATATAATTCTAATGGACATGATAAATAACATATGTGGTTATTTATACACAATATGTGATGTGGTGTCGTGTCGTATTGTGGACTCGATATTGCATAGACGAGTAAACTAAAGCTAGATCAGAGAGGTGGACGGAACAGTATTTTTATTAACTGTATATGTGATATATTCTGTGGAGATTTAAGTATCTTTTATGAAGTAAACTTACGGAGGTCATATACGATTTGTCTGAGGTCGTCATTTATTGGAAGGAAGTGGTTTTTCAGAACTAAAGGAAGAGTTCAATATACCAGCAATTATGTGCTATAATGCTGAAGTTAATGCCAGTAATTAAATGAAGTTCCTACAGAAGAGATGTTGATAACAATGACTGTATAAAGAATTGTTCGACATAGTAGATTTTATTACCATATACAGTGGATATATGAGGTTTTTGGAGATATGTGTACTCATGTTAAGGTGTTGCCATATTGGAGGGAATTACTGAAGTATTGTTCTTTTGATAAGAACATGTCAGTGTATAGAAGAGGAGTCAGTGTATTGAGAATTCCTATAAGAATATGAATCTACGACTTAAGCAGTAATGACAAGAGTTTTAGTAAGCGGAAAAATAATTGGAGAAAGTAATTGTCCACAGGTTATTGCTAATACTTTTATTAATTTTTATTAGCAAGGATTTGAGTATTTACGTGCATTTCAACTTAAATGATTGAAAGCATTGGACTGATTTTGTCTATAACACTAATAATGGCCAAGTGTGTGCAGTAAAACACATTTGTAAATGTTTAATGAAAGTATATGTGCAGAACACGTTTTATATATAGCAGGGAGAGAAGGAGTATTGTTTAAAGAGAGCTATGACTCTGTTTTGAACGTTAAATATAACGATTCAACTTTTGTAAATAATAGCATAATTATTTAGTTAAGCAAATAATTTTGAAATAATTTCTCGGTCAATGTTTTTTGAAATATAGGCTATTGCTGAATGCATGTTATTGGAATGAATGATTTGTTTATTGTTAAGAATAACTGAACCCCGGCAGTCATGAATGTTGAGGGAGGATGCATGGATGCTAACGTTAAAATCTGAGAGTGATTGTTTGAAAGGTGTGTAAGATATGAAGAGTTTTTTAATTGGAGAATGTAGATTTTAACACGGCGAATGTCCGCTGGACATATCGAGTTCAGTAGTGTGGGGATGTGTATGCCCACTGCTTCGCCCAAGGCCAGTCTGTTATGTTGGAGAACTCACAGCCCTCTATAGTCACTCGACTTCGCGGCTGATTCAGAAGTGGGTCATTAATCCCGCATAGCCAGGTGCATTACGGGTAAGCGTGCCAACTTTTTATATTGCTATTCAAGAATGCATGGCACGCGTGGTATTTGTCTTAAACGGTTTATATAGTTACAGTCGGCTCAGACCCTTCAAATTTTTTTATATTCAACTTACAGCACAATAAATCTATAGAGTATTTGTTGTAGTGGAGGAGTACGTATGAGAGTGTGTGTTATTTTTTAAATTGTTGTTAGTTAATGTTTAAATATTAGAATTAGTTTACTATTGTTAAATAAATTTATCAGTTCGTTTTTCTACGTTGTCTATTAGTGATTTATTTTATATATAGTTAGATACTGTGGTATTGCGGATTCATTTATAGGTTGGAACTAAACCCCTGAGAGTCCCCGAGAATACTATAAGGTAGGTGCTTCTGAGCGAGTGCATTTTTGTTGAGTAGCCACGATACCACTGATCGATACTGTGTAGATTCCCGAGGATCTTGTTGGAGCGATTTCTGATGGATTTTGCCGGAGCTCATTCAGTAATTAAACCAATCCAGGTTTTTCTTTGGATGCCCAACTGGCATCTTCCCGAATTTACGGGTTCAGTACCTAACTTCAGTCCACGGCTGCTTCCTACCCAAATCCTACCATATTTATTATTTTTTTAGCGTATGTCATGCTTTAAAAATATTGCCCGAAGGCAAGTCCGAGCCTCTGAAGAGGCTATCCCCAACCGGAGTTTACGTGCGGTAGGGTGGCCAGGGCCTTTCCACTCCTCCTTATGTTGGCCAACAGCACACAGTACCTAGAACAAACATACCACCCATGTTCTGACTGCGCCCAATGCTGCTTAACTACGGAGTTCTCATGGGATCCGGTGTTTCAACACGGCTAGGCCGTTTGTACATCTACATAATTACAGTACAAGCTAAAGGAACACATTATAAATATAAATTAGCATTTAAAAGGCTGCCTTCGGTGGCATAGTTGGTAGCATGCTGAGATTCTATGCCCAAGATCGCCGAAGTCGTCGGATTTTTTAAGAGCGTTAAAAATCCCTCTGTACGCCGGCGGTCCCATTTCAAAGATTTATGGCAAGTGAAAGAACCTTCCACTAATTACACTTGTGAGAGGCTAAATTATAGGTTAGATTTGACTAACGCTCTTAGGTTCGTCGCCAGGAGCCGAACGCGGTGGCATCTAATAACGAAGTTCAGAACTAGTAGTCGTTGACTGTGGCGTTCGGTAACAAAAGTAGGAACTGCTTGAAAAATGGAATGTCTGCAGTCCTTACTAGAATTAAAAACAGATAACACACTAATACAGCCATCACAATTAACACAGGTTATCAGACAGATTCTACACACACCCAAAGTACACGGGGCTGCATGACCGCGTTGTCGCAGCCCCTAAACTGAGGCATTTAAGGGAACAATAAATATCAAAATCAATTTTAATGTGAAGACACATATTCAACAGTAAGCAAAATTATAAAATGTAAAATTTAAATTTGAAATCCAAGAGCAGGCTGCGTTGCATCATGAAAGTCTTTCAGGTTCCCAATCTAGGCTCATAGGCTGCAGTCCACAATATGTTGGATGGTCTGTCTATGAAATCGACAGTCGCAGTGAGGTGAGGAAGCCTTATTCCACTTGTAAAAGCTGTCTGCGCAGACCCCTTGTCCCGTTCGAATCTTGTTGAGTGATTTCCATGTATGGCGTGGTAGTTCCATGCCAGCTGGTTTCGTGATAGGATCAATGCAGTTTCTATATATCTCATTGAATAAATTATTCCATACCTCAGACCACTTGTTGTCAATCTGAAAATTGTTGAATCGTAGAGATTCCACTGTCAGAATGGGTGGTCGGCGGGATTTCAAGTGACGTATCTTTACCGTAGGTATGTCAGAATGAAGATTATATCTCACCATAATTACAAATACACACACTAGTACAGATATCACAGTGACACAGGTTATCAGATAAATTCTACACACACCCAAGAACACGGGACTACGTAACCTCGATGCCGCAAAGCCCCTAAAGAGAATCTCAAACTTATCGCTGCATTTTTCTGGAGTAGAAGTGGTGAAACCTCGGAAGACCACTTCCTGGATGACTGAGGTATAAATCGAAACCCAACATTTTTAGCCTACTTTCGATTTTTGCAAAAAATGAAAGTAGACTTATGAGATCAACACAGGGCGAAAAAAGTGTGTCTGTGTGTGTGTGTATGTGTGTGTGTGAGTCTATGTGTGTGTGTATGTGTGTGTGTGCGTCTGTGTGTGTGTGTGTGTGTGTCTGTGTGTGTGTGAGTGTGTGTACTCTGAATGTCTGTCCCCCCTATCAATTCGAACACGGTGAATGCGAATTGAACGAAATTTGGTACAAAGGTAGTACTAGCAAAGGACACCTCAGTGTCATGTTTTATATCGCCGCCATCTTGACGGATACGTAACGGCGGCCACACAAATGTTCAAAGCTTAAATCATATTACGCCTAACCTAATCATCCGATCTCTACCAAATTTTGCAACAACATACCTTTATGGGGGGAGCATCTTTTGACCAAACCAATAGGTCACCAGCGTAATAGTTTGCGGATGGTGGCCATCTTTGTGTGAAAATCGATTCCCCCTATTAATTCGAACACGGTGCAACCGAATGGAACGACATTTTGTACAGAGGTAGTACTAACAGAAGGCACCTCAGTGCCATGTTTAATATCGCCGCCATCTTGACGGAAACGTAATGGCGGCCACACAAATGTTCAAAGCTTAAATCAAATTATGACTAACCTAATCATCCGATCTCTACCAAATTTTGCAACCACATACCTTTATGGGGGTAGCATCCATTGACCAAACTAATAGGTCATCAGCGTAATAGTTTGCGGATGGCGGCCATCTTTATGTCAAAATTGATTCCCCCTATTAATTCGAACACGGTGGAACAGAATGGAACGAAATTTGGTACAGAGGTAGCACTAGCAAAGGGCACCTCAGTGTCATATTTTATATCGCCGCCATCTTGACTGAAACGTAATGGCGGCCACACGAAAGTTCAAAGCTTAACTCAACTTACGATTAACCTAAACATCCGATCTCTACCAAATTTTGCATCTACATAACTTTATGGAGGGAGCATCCTTTGACTAATCTAATAGGTCATCAGCGTAATAGTTTGCGGATGGCGGCCATCTTTGTGTGAAAATCAATTCCCCCTATTAATTCGAACACGGTGCAACCGAATGGAACGAAATATGGTACAGAGGTAGTACTAACAAAAGGCACCTCAGCGTCATGTTTTTTATCGCCGCCATCCTGACTGAAACGTAATGGCGCCCACACTAATGTTCAAAGTTTAAATCAAATTACGACTAACCTAATCATCCGATCTCTACCAAATTATGCAACAACATACCTTTATGGGGGGAGCATCCGTTGACCAAACCAATAGGTCATCAGCGTAATAGTTTGCGGATGGCGGCCATCTTTGTGTGAAAATCGATTCCCCTATTAATTCGAACACGGTGCAACCGAATTGAACGAAATTTGGTACAGAGGTAGTACTAACAAAAGGCACCTCAGTGTCATGTTACATATCGCCGCCATCTTGACGGAAACGTAATGGCGGCCACACAAATGTTCAAAGATTAAATCAAATTACGATTAACCTAATCATCCGATCTCTACCAAATTTTGCAACAACGTACCCCTATAGAGGAAGCATCCTTTGACCAAATGAATACGTCATTAGCCTAATAGTTTGCGGATGGCGGCCATCTTTGTGTGAAAATCAATTCCCCCTATTAATTCAAACACGGTGAAACCGAATGGAACGAAATTTGATACAGAGGTAGCACTAGCAAAGGGAATCACATTGTCATGTTTTATATCGCCGCCATATTGACAGAAACGTAATGGCGGCCACACAAATGTTCAAAGCTTAAGTTAAATACGACTAACATAACCATCCGATCTCTACCAAACTTTTCAACAACATACCTTTATGGAGGGAACATCCTTTGACCAATATAATAGGTTATTAGCCTAATAGTTTGCGGATGGCGGCCATCTTTATGTCAAAATTGATTCCCCCTATTAATTCGAACACGGTTAAACCGAATGGAACGAAATTTGGTACAGAGATAGCACTGGCAAAGGTCATCTCAGTGTCATGATTAATATCGCCGCCATATTGACAGAAACCTAATGGCGGCCACACAAATTTTTAAAGCTTAAATCAAATTACGACTAACATAACCATCCGATCTCTACCAAACTTTGCAAGAACATACCTTTATGGAGGGAGCATCCTTTGACCAATCTAATAGGTCATTAGCCTAATAGTTTGCGGATGGCGGCCATCTTTATGTCAAAATTGATTCCCCCTATTAATTCGAACACGGTGGAACCGAATGAACGAAATTTGGTACAGAGGTAGCACTAGCAAAGGGCACCTCAGTGTCATGTTTTATATCACCGCTATCTTGACGGAAACGTAATCGCGGCCACCCAAATGTTAAAAGCTAAAATGTAATTACGACCAACCTAATAATCTAGTCTCTACCAAATTTTGCAACACCATATCTTTATGTGGGAAACATATTCTGACCAAACTGCAAGAACATCAGCCCAATAGTTTGCAGATGGTGGCCAAGTATGTGTGCAAATCGATTCCCCCTATCAATTCAAACACGGTGAATCCGAATTGAACGAAATTTGGTGCAGAGGTAGCACTAGCAAAGGGCACCTCATATTCATGTTTAATATCCCTATAGCACGTTGTATTTCAACAAGCTACTACAACCAACATTCAATCATACTCCTTGAAAAGGACAAAGAGTTATAACAGTACCCATGCATTTAGGAGAAAGTAGGCTATATGTTCTTTACTGAACATCTTGTTTTTTTTTTCAAGTTTTGCCTCTAGAGGCTGAGTATACACCGTACGAGCCATGAGACCGACTTAAATTTCTTGGCAGAGCCGTGAACTAAACTCGAACCTCTGGGGTAACAGCCATGCTACCCACTGCGTCACGAGGTGATCTACTATAAGTAAATGCATAAACCACAGGCCTGGTCCAAATCTTACAAACTGATACTACTTGGGTGATTTGAATGTCAATAATACCGCTCCAGAGCTAGATGTCACGGCACGGTCCTTAAAACAGTGCCAGCAGTGGCGTAATTAAGTTTCTTTCTGGAGTGGGATGAGCTGAGTCAAAATCATATTGGAGGGAAGGAGGGGGTGAGCGCTCTGACATGAAATGAAAATGAAAAGCCACAGCCTGCTTCCAGTCGACCGACAGGATCAGGGAATTGAATGAATCAAGCCCCCATCTAGCGGCGAGGATATGAACTGTGCTAGCTTCCGAAGCCTGTCGCACTCCCCTGGGGGCAATTATTGAATGAATGACAGATGCAATGAAATGATAGGGGAGAGTCTTGTTGGAATGAAGTTTGTGACAGGGAAAACCGCAGTACCCGGGAAAAACGTGTATGCCTCCACTTTGTCCAGCACAAATCTCACATGGAGTGACAGGGATATGACCACGGACTCAGCGGTGGGAGGCCAGCGTGCTACCGTCTAAGTCATGGAGGCTCTGACATAATGAGGCATAATCATTGAAAGCAAATAGGCTATTTGATCCAGAAGTTTCCAAAAACGTCCGATATATTTGTGTTACATTTCATTAGCATCTGATTAGTTATGTTTGCACTTATAAATGAGAAAACTCTCGCCAGTTTATAATTTTATATCAACAAAATTGTTAAGTCCAGTTTTATTCGCGAAATCATCTGGTCCTTTCTGTTCCCAGACATTGTATAATTATTAGAGCTGGGATTTTTATGTAATATCAAGTGGCATAATATGTACATAAATATGTAACAAAAAGCATCAAAATACGTAGATTGGGCAAAATATGTAATAACATATAATTAATATAAACTTACCATTTTGTCAGTTACAACACACTAAACACCCTTTATATTACATTTTGTTGCACAGTGAACAATTAAGTATTTTTCAATGTTCTTTGGAGTCATATTATATGAATATATCACAAACATATTCAATAGAAAATTATTATTTTCATAACTCGAAGCACATTTATTCATTAAATTTTGTAGCACAGTGAACTATTAAGTATTTTTCGATGTTCTCTAGGGTCATAGAAAGGCGTTTGTCCCTTAGGGTGTTCCTATATGCAGAGAAAGATCCTTCAACATCACATGATGTAACTGGGGCAAATTTTAGGAGAGGAATTTTCCCTGGAGAAATGTCCTCGGGAGGATCAACGTCATCTCCATTTAGAATTCGGCACACACTGTGACATGTTGAATAATCAGATTTCTCTTCAACACTTTTTGCAATTTACTCAATACACTTGCACCAGTTTCCCCATGAACAGCACTTATCATCCTATCGTTCTCTCAAATACCTGTCACTCATAATTACATTAATCCCCCTGTTGAGAGGACAGGCAACAGCCCCACATTAAGTGTGAAACTTCAATTAAGCAATTTATTTTATATAAAAACAGGAAAACTCTGAAATATGTAATTTTATGTAATATCACTAAGAATATTGTTACGTGCCACCCCCTAGTGGCACTTTTGTTAACTGGATTACGGTGGGGGGTACAAAGCACAACACCAATTACTGCTTAAAGAAATAATTAACTTTATTGTGGCCAGAAAATTACACTAATCAGCAAATACAAGCAATTAGGAGCCTTACTCCAGTTTCCTCAAGTCTCTTCCTTATGCGCTCTTGGCCCCTTTCACTTGCAACAGACCACAGAAGTTAATCCGTCCTAATGAGTACGGTGGCCTTGACAGAAACTACCTGCTCCTGTCCTTTATGTTCACCGACCACAATTACTTACGATCACTTGCTGCAGGCTATTTCGCTGTCCACAAGCTGGAGAAACAATGTCACTGGATTTCGTAACTCGCACAGCACTTCGTCACCACACTTCTGTCGCACAAGATAATCGCTCGCACTAGCTCGTAAAACACAACAACAGAAAACTCGGTCCCCTCACTGTTGAAGCCGCTTATATAGCAGGCTGGTAACTCAATAAATTCTAGAATCGTCCAGGACACACGGCTTCTCGACATTTCCTTCGCTGGTGGTGTCACGAAGATTCTGGACCATCCCTTTCACTTCGCAGTCCGTTGCGTAACGCGCATGCAATACACTGAGGGAGAGCAGTCCAGCCCTGGGGCAGTTTTGACTCATGCGGCGAGCGATGAAACGAACTCACAGCCGTAACACCACCCCCTTCCTAAAAAGGCTGATCGTCCTGATCAATCATTGGTCCGTCTGTGTCCCTCCGTAGGCTGCCAGGCGATCTCGATGCACGATCTTCATCTTCGCCCTCGGGCTCCGCTGGATCCTGTAGACGACATCGTTGATCCGTTTCACGACTCGGTACGGGCCCTCCCAGGACTTCTGCAGTTTGGGTGACAGGCCTTTCTTCCGTAATGGGTTGAAGAGCCAGACCAGGTCGTCCTCGTGGAATCCGCCGGCATCCGTCTGCTGGTCGTATCGGGTCTTCATTCGGTCGGTCTCAATCCGCAGTTTCCTCCTCGCGAACGCGTGCACGTCCTCCAGTTGGTCGAACAGTTCTTGACAATACTGGCTTACCAGGATCGGATCATTCCCAGGTCGGCCAAAGGCAAGATCAACAGGTAGACGGAGCTCTCTCCCAAACATGGCCCGGGCTGGTGTGCACCCGGTGGCTTCATGCACGGCGGCGCGGTAGGCCAGGAGAAATAGTGGAAGATGTTTGTCCCAATCCCTCTGGTGCTCGCTGACGACTATTCGAAGATGGATCTCGATGGTGCGATTGAATCGCTCTACCATCCCGTCGGACTGAGGGTGTAGTGTTGTTGTCCTTGTCTTCCGGATTCCCAGCAGCTGGCATAGGTTCTGGAACACCTGCGACTCGAAGTTCCTTCCTTGGTCGGAGTGCTGCTCCAGGGGTACTCCGTACCGGCTGACGAATTCCTTCACCAGGGTCTCTGCAATCGTCGCGGCTTCTTGGTTAGGGAGCGCATACGCCTCCGGCCATTTGGTAAAGTAGTCGCTGACGACTAATATGTAGCGGTTCCCTGCCTCGCTTAACGGGAACGGCCCAGCAACATCGATGGCCACTCTCTCCATGGGGCCGCCCACGTTGTAGGTCTTCAGTGGACCCCGTCGTCTTCGTCCTGGGCCCTTGCTGGCTGCGCAATCGTGGCACCTCGCGCAGTGGTTCTCCACGTCTGTTCGGCATCCGATCCAGTAGAACCGCTCTCTCAGCTTCTCCAGGGTCTTCTTTATCCCTAGGTGTCCACCAGATGATCCTCCATGAACTTCCTTCAGGACTTCCTCCGTCATAGCCTTTGGAACGACGACTTGTTCCCGAGATGTCTTCCCGTCGGTGCTCTCCCAGGTACGGCAGATGAGGCCATCCCTTACAATCAGCGAGTCCCACTGCGCCCAGTAGGACTTAAACTTTGGGCTGCAGTCACTCACAATGTTCCACCCGGGTCTGGGGACACAGGCCCTCTTCCATTCGGCTATCAGTCCCAGGTCATCATCTTCTGCTTGCGCCCGCGTGAAAGATTCGGGGCTCCAGCTCCCTTGAAGTTCCACGGTAGTCCTTCGGCACTGTATCCCGGTGTTCTCCTCCCTTCGGGCACAGAAGGTGCAGTCTTCGGGGCACGGTCTTCGTGACAGGGCGTCGGCGTTAGAATGCAGTTGGCCTTTCCTGTGCTGAATCTCAAAGTTGTACTGTCGAAGCCTCTCTAACCACCGCGCGAGTTGACCCTCGGGCTGCTTGAAGTTCAGGAGCCACCGCAGAGATGCATGGTCGGTCCTGATGAGAAATTCTTGCCCGTACAGATACTTGTGGAAGTGTTCAATGGTCTTCACGATGGCGAGCAGCTCCTTCCTGGTGACGCAGTAGTTCCTTTCTGGCTTTGATAAGGCCTTGCTGAAGTAGGCCACTACTCTCTCCTCGCCGTCCACTACTTGCGACAGGATTCCCCCTATGCCAAAGTCACTGGCATCGGTATCGACGATGAACCTTGTTCCCCGTCTGGGGTAGGCCAGAATAGGCGTGGTGCACAGAGCTTGCTTGAGTTGTTCGAAGGCACTGTGGCATTCTGCTGTCCACGTGAAGAGTTGGTCCTTCTCGGTCAGTCGATGTAAAGGTTTGGCGATGTCGGCGAATCCTCTCACGAAGCGACGATAATAAGTGCAGAGTCCCAGGAAGCTTCGTAGTTGGGACTTGTCCTGCGGAACTGGCCACTCCCTCACAGCTGCGGTCTTCTCTGGGTCGGTGCGCACCCCTTCCTCTGAGACGATATGCCCAAGGTACTGGACCCGCTTCTGGAAGAGCTGACACTTCTTGGGGCTCAACTTCAGCTGGGCAGCCCGTAGCTTCAACAAGATCTCCTTCAGGTTGCTGTAGTGCTCCTCGAAGCTCCTCCCCAGAACGATGACGTCGTCTAGGTAGACCAGGCAGGTCTTCCAGTGTAGTCCCCTCAGAATGGACTCCATTAGCCTTTCGAAGGTCGCAGGGGCGTTGCACAGACCGAATGGCATGACGGTGAACTGCCAGAGCCCGCTGCCCAGAGAGAACGCCGTTTTCTCGCGGTCCTTAGGGTGGACCTCCACCTGCCAGTAGCCACTCTTCAAATCCAAGGTGGAGAACCATCTTGACCCTGATATGGTGTCCAGCGTGTCGTCGATCCGGGGTAGAGGGTAGCTGTCCTTCTTCGTGACGTCGTTCACCCGCCTGTAGTCCACGCAGAACCTGGTGGAACCGTCCTTCTTCTTCACAAGCACGACCGGAGAACTCCAAGGACTATGTGATGGCTCGATCACCCCTTGCTCCTTCATCTCTTCTACCATCCGGTCGACTTCGGCTTGCTTGGCGAGCGGGACACGTCGGAATGGGGCCCTAATCGGTGCGCTGTCCCCAACGTCGATTCTGTGCTGGACCAAGCTTGTCCTGCCGAAGTCTTTGCTCCCCACGGAGAAGACAGCCTGGAATTCGCGTAGCAGGTCCTGAAGTTGGCGTGATTGCTCTTCGTCTAAATGGTCCTGGGATCCTTGGTACAGCTTCTGTAGTTCTTCTGGTAGGGCGCGTCTTCTTCGGTTGTCCGTCTGCAGGTGTCCGTCCGTCGTTTCTGTGATGCGGGCAATCCAGGTAACGGGCTCGCAGACTCCTAGGTTGGTGTCCCGGTGAACCGTAATATCGTAGTCGTTCAGGTTGGACAGGCGAACGTACGGCCGAGGCGTCGTGTTGATGAGCGTCTTGGCAACTAGCAATCCTTTTGCCTGGATGTCCTCATATTTTGGCTCGATGACAGCAGCCACTCCCTCAGCAGTTCCGTCGACAATTACGGCGGCGCTGACCTCCGTCCTGGCAGGAACGATGACGTCCTCTCTCAGCCTTACTCGTCGTGCGGTGACGGCCTCGTGTGCTGGTTGCAAAGCAAGTTCCTCACCTCCGAAGTGCAGAGTGTTGGTACTCAGATCCAAGATGATGTTGTTCTGGTCCAGGAAGTCCAGTCCAATGATCACTTCATTTGATACGTCGGCCACAAGCACTGGATGCTTTATCGCCCGTCGACCAATGACGAACTCCAGTGATGCTTCGCCATGTACCGGTGCGGTGTCTCCGGTCGCGGTTATTAGCTGGAGGTTCCTTTGTGTGGGTTGAACTCTCCACTTCGGGATCACGGTGGGGCTGACGATGGTCCTCGATGCTCCCGTGTCGATTAGCAGGGCCAGCTCTCTCCGTTGACGACTCCGTCGACCATCTGTCTGCTATTATCCCTCCGTAACTGCGTCAATACGAACTTGGACTGCCGGGGCTTGACGACTGCCACAAGCCTACCTTTGCCCCCCTAGGCTGGCTGATACTTGCTTTCCTGGGCCGCGCGGTTTCCCTACGACTGACTGTCCCGACTGGCGGCGGCGATCCCGCAGTCCTTGCTCAGGTGGCCTCTCTTACGGCAGGTCCAGCAGGTTGGTAGTCCTCTTCCGGGCCGCCTCTCCGGATGTCCTTCGGCTACGTTTATGTTGGTGGTACTGCGATTCTTGAAGAAACGGCTTAGCGCCTTCATCAATTCGTCGGCCAGGGGCTTGGTCTCGTTGGTTTTTCCTGGTTCGTCGACGTCCACTTGACGCACCCGCGCGTGCATTCTAGATGCCTGTTTTGCCGTCTCGAATTCAAGTGCGTGGCTCAGCGCATCTGCCAGGGTCTTATTGCGCGCGAGTCGCAGCGCCTGTTGAGTGTCCGAGTCCCGTAGCCCGTCGGTGAAGGTCTGCGTCGCTATCTGCTCCAGAAAGTCGGCCGGCGCTGTTGGGTAGGCAAGCCTTACGAGGCGTGCGATGTCCATCTTGAACTCCTGCAGGGTTTCCGCGTTCTTCTGTACCCGGGTCCGGAGCTGCATCTGGTAGGCCTGCTGAAGATGGCTATCTCCATATCGGGACTCCATATGGGCGATTAGTGAAGCGTAGTCCTGGGATCCAGTCGGGATGGCCTGAAGGACGTTAAGGGCGTCGCCTCTCAGCGCTACAATGAGAGCTGTAGCCTTTTCTGTGTTGTTCCAGTTATTTATGGAACAGGCTGCCTCGAACTGACGTAAGTAGGTGCTCCACGGGACCTTTCCGTCGAAGGTTGGGGGCGTCACTCTGCTATGTCCAGTTCCTGATATTCCCGGTGTAACGGTGGGTGGGCGTTGGCGCAGCTCGGAAACTTCCTCTCGTAGAGCGTTGAATTTCTCTTCCACCCCCGTCAGTGGGCGTTGGCGCAGCTCGGCAACTTCCACTTGTAAGGCGTTGAATTTCTTCTCCACCCCCATCGGCGGTCGTTGGCACAGCTCGGCAACTTCCACTTGCAAGGCGTTGAATTTCTCCTCCACCCCCATCAGCGGGCGTTGGCGCAGCTCGGCAACTTCCACTTGTAAGGCGTCGAACTTCTTTTCCACTGCTGCGACTTCCTCACGTAGGCCCTGTTCTAATTTCCTTTGGCTCTCCTCTAATTTCGTCAGCAGACACTCTTCCAGATTTTTCTGGCCATCCAGAAATTTGGCGGTTAGGTCCTCTGCTAACTTATTCTGGCCGTCTTCCATCTTCTTCTGGCCGTCTTCCATTTTGGCAGTTAGGTCATCCTTCAGGTCCTTGGCTAATTTCTTCTGGCCGTCTTCCATGCCAGTTAACTTTTCTAGCAATGCTGCCAATTTCTCCTCCATTTTAGTTGTTTGTCTTGTAAAGGGCATGCACTCACAGGAAAATTAGAGAAAATGACCTGCTCGGGTTTTGAAACCAGGACCGTCAGGTGTTGTGCTTGAGTTCGTAATCCAGCTTCTGACACCAGTTGTTACGTGCCACCCCCTAGTGGCACTTTTGTTAACTGGATTACGGTGGGGGGTACAAAGCACAACACCAATTACTGCTTAAAGAAATAATTAACTTTATTGTGGCCAGAAAATTACACTAATCAGCAAATACAAGCAATTAGGAGCCTTACTCCAGTTTCCTCAAGTCTCTTCCTTATGCGCTCTTGGCCCCTTTCACTTGCAACAGACCACAGAAGTTAATCCGTCCTAATGAGTACGGTGGCCTTGACAGAAACTACCTGCTCCTGTCCTTTATGTTCACCGACCACAATTACTTACGATCACTTGCTGCAGGCTATTTCGCTGTCCACAAGCTGGAGAAACAATGTCACTGGATTTCGTAACTCGCACAGCACTTCGTCACCACACTTCTGTCGCACAAGATAATCGCTCGCACTAGCTCGTAAAACACAACAACAGAAAACTCGGTCCCCTCACTGTTGAAGCCGCTTATATAGCAGGCTGGTAACTCAATAAATTCTAGAATCGTCCAGGACACACGGCTTCTCGACATTTCCTTCGCTGGTGGTGTCACGAAGATTCTGGACCATCCCTTTCACTTCGCAGTCCGTTGCGTAACGCGCATGCAATACACTGAGGGAGAGCAGTCCAGCCCTGGGGCAGTTTTGACTCATGCGGCGAGCGATGAAACGAACTCACAGCCGTAACAATATGTAGAATACCCACAAATATGAAAAAATATGTAATTACATAGAAATCCCAGCTCTAATAATTATTATTGAATTACAGTTCCCAACTAAAATTTAACTTATACTTACTTCTTTTTTCAGATGGGACAGCTAAGGACCCCGACGTTCAACGTTTCAGCTTGACGAGGGACTTGATGATTGCCCAATATTCGCGCAATGTCTGGCTTTGTTTCTCCTTTCTCTCTTTTGTCCAGATGGTGCCGGTGTTCTTAAAGGGTGGTCTGTCCTGAAGCCTCTTCTGTTTAAGTATATTATTATTATTATTATTATTATTATTATTATTATTATTATTATTATTATTATTATTATTTTTGAATATCCAGTACAGTATGGAACCCTATATTACGAAGTATATTAGGGCCGTAGTTTATAATCACAGTATTACATTAAATTAAAGAAGATTAATACGGTAGATCAATTTGTTAACGATATGGTAAATGAATGTTATTGTTCAAAACAACAAGGCTTCTTAAAAAAACATTCAATCATTTAGAGAGTTCCAGATCGCAACTGTTCAGCTGACACTCACACATAAATTCCTTCATTACGAATAAGAGGCAGGCGAGTATTAAATTATCCACTCGGGGCACAGTGGCTCAGTGGTCAAGCTGTTGGCCTCTCACCAAGGTGGACCACGTTTGATTCCCTGTCAATGCATGTGTGATTTTCGAAGTGAAATGCCATGTCCTGAGGTTCGGATTCCACGTAAAAAGGAGGACCGTAGCTCCTGATCAAATGATTAACCGTCACGTAAAACTAAACGTTTCCTTCCTTCCTTCAAATGATCCACTGTCTGAGGAGATCCACAAAGGCAAAAATATACATCTGTAATTTCAATTTTAAAACAGCGGCTTCGGTGGCGTAGTCGGTAGCATGACGAGCTTCTATGCCCAAGATCGCGGGTTCAAGTCCGGCCGAAGGCGTTGGATTTTTAAGAGCGTTAAAATCCCTCAGTAAGCCTTCCTTCGGAGGGGAAGTAAAGCCGGCGGTCCCATGTCATAGATCTATGGCATGTTAAAGAACCTTGCACTAATTACACCTGTGTGCAGCTCAATTGTATAGGTTAAGAATGTAAACAACGCTCATAGGTTCGAACATTCGTTGCCAAGAGCCGACTGCGGTGGGGTCTGGTAGCTAATTTCTGGACTAGTAATCGTTGGCGGTTGCGTTTGGCGGCTAAAGTACGACCTATTTAAAAAATTCAATAGTCTGGAGTCCTTACTTGAATTTAAGCAAGTAGTTCCGTGAAGAACTATACAGCCTATTTTCATATATCCTACTTATGTTAATTGCCACTATCAACATACAAAATTTCAGTTTGACTGCTGTAATAGATTCGTAGATATCGAGAACCGACTAAATATTTCGGACGGTCGCAATGTTGGATTTTATATATGTAAGTCCTAGAGTTATGTACTGTTACATGAAGATTATTGTGTACGTGTAGCAAACTTCAATCGCATGATTAGGACACAAGAAGTAACAAGGAGATTCTAAAATTTCGCACAGCTGCCATCTTGTGGTTATGGAAACAATTGAAATAAATAGGATGCCAGTGGATTAACATTACTATAAGGATTTGCTGTACCAAGTTTCACTGCACTCGGATGGTTAAATTGCGAGAAACGTCCATGTGAGTATGTATACTTCGCGTCACCGCCATATTGGATTTGTGATCACCAGGTTATTTATGTCCTACAGGTGAACTTAAGTTCATATACCCTATGAACATAAAAAATTCAGTTTGATTGCTATAATAGATTCGTAGATATTCAGAGTCGTCTAAATACTTCAGATGGTCGCCATGTTGGATTGTTAAATGTATAGGCCATAGAGTCAAGTCCCATTAAGGAACATTATTGCGTAGGTTCATTATTCAAACTTTCACTTCGATCGCATGATTACGACACACGAAATAAAAACTTAATTTTAAAATTCACACAGCCGCCATCTTGAGGTTATATAAACAATTGAACTAAATTAGATACCAGTGCATTACAATGTGTATAAACATTTCCTGTACCAGATTTCATTGTGTTTGGAACATTAAATCGCGAGAAAGGTCAATTTAAAATTTTCAAATTCGCTTGGCCGCCATATTCGTTTTGTAGTTAACCAGTTTTTGAAAGTCTTATAGATGAACTTCCAGTAGTGCCCTTTATCTCCGTAAAAAAATTCAGGGTGATACCGCCAACAGTTTCAGAGATATAGAATGGCGGTGAAATATTTCGCACATCCGCCATCTTGTGGTTATATAAACAATTGAACGAAATTAGATGTCGGTGCATTACAATGGGTATAAACATATACTGTACCAAGTTTTATTGCGTTTAGTTACTTAAATCGCGAGAAACGTCTATTTAAAAGTCGCAAATTCGTGTGGCCGCCATGTTGGTTTTGTAGTTACCAGTTTTACAAAAGTCACATAGGTGAACTTCTAGTAGTTCCCTTTATCACCGCAAAAAATTCCAGGGTGAGATCAGTAATAGTTTCGGAGGTATTGAATGCTGGTGAAATATTTCGCACAACCGCCATGTTGGATTGGTGAGATGTAACGAAATTTGAAGGGCACGGTCGGGGTCATCCGGAATAGTGCTATGAACTTACCGAGTTTCATTGAATTCGCTCCAGCCGTTTAGAAGTTACTAGGGGGACACACACGCACACCTCAGACACACACGCACACACACACGGACAAAAGGTGATCACTTTCGTGATGTTTATAGTGCGTTTTTCTTTCGTGCCGCATTTGTCAGTTAAATGCTTTTGAGACCACCGAACGAAAACATATGTACTTATTCATTTCTGTTAACATCATAATGTTTATTACTAGTGTTTACTCTCTCTCTATATATGTATCTAAGACTCTTACCTCAGCATGTTAAAGGTCATGCGCCTCCAGCATACGCTCGCATACTAAAAAGGGTGTCGACTTGCTTGCTGCCTTCCTGTATGACTGACGTCACAGCTTGCCCTGGCCAATCATCGCCCGCCAGCCTGGCTTCCAGACGTTTCTATGTTGTTATTATTTAAGTGGCGGCGTTTTGCTCTCCATCAGCATTCCTTCTTCAAACCTTCTACGGTCTTCTTCAACTAGCGAGAGGCATTCGTGCCTTCCGCCCTTCTCCGGGGCCTTCTAAACTTCGGGCCTAATCTGCATTTATGATTGAAACTACCAGGAAACGCAACAGCTGAGAGCTTCAGCACTGAGAAAGTGCATTCTACATTTTACTTCAAACCGCAAGAAGCTGCATCAAATCGCAGTTCTAAAATGCCATGTTATTTGGCATTCAAGAAATAACATCAAAACCTAACGATGTTAAACAATGTACAGCGCTGGTGAAGAAGAAGAAGAAGAAGATCGCCCTGGCGAAGTTATTTTCCTGATGCTGGACATCTCAAATTCTACTGCCAAAAAATCAAGTGTTGGCCACGGCAGTCTCCGTCAGCATGCCTTCTAGTCATCGCCACTAAAGATAAGTTTGTGCCTTTTTTTATTATTATCTTAATCATCTTCGTTTAAGTGTTTGCTAGCAAGTGCAAGAATATTAAATTTGTGTGTGCATCAAGCAGAATGAACTTTTAAATAATAGCACATGGCTGTGCCAACCTAAATAAAATTAATGAACATTTGAAATTGCCCCAGGCGGGCCAGCATAACTAATTTTTTAATTAAGGCTTATTTATTAATGTGTTTGCAAGTTTCACCACAAAAATAAAAGTATTGTATTTACTCTCAATGTTCAGTCTAGTATTGAAAGAACCAGGCCGCATTTCCTTAGCCCAATCCTTTCAGTCTAATCTTCTCTTAAGGAAGTTATTTTGTCCAGGCCTTAAGCCTGATGCAGTCCTCCCGTTTATGTTGATGAATTTGGGCTGTTCTTCACATAACCATTTTGGTGCCTATAACCGGGATGCTTGTAAACATTCTGTTTAACCAAATCTTCAAATTTCTTAATGTTGGAACTAATTCAAAATTTAAATGCCATACTGAACATTGAGTGTGTTAATATTTTAAAAATTGTGTTTTCTAATCTACTTCGAAAGTTTCAGCTCGAGTGTATATGGTTGGCACTGAGAAGGGAGACAAACAGCAGGCCCGTATTTCACTGCAGGGGAAGCCGCACTCTCTTTTCTGGCAGACTGTCAACTTCTTCCGAAGCAAGGTGTACCAGCTCACAGTATAGTCGTGAGTACACAACAAACTTTCATAATGCCGATTGACGAGAAACTCATTAATGCTAGAGCTTCTGTCAAAGGCAAGTTAACGCGTTTTCGCACTTTTCTAGATGAGCTCCCGGAAAAAGAACGTAATAGTGACATAATTTCTCAAAGACTGAAAGGTTATAAACAGGCCTTTGAGAAATATGATGAGATCCAAAGTAATATTGAGACCAAGGATCCCGACCAGCAAAGTGACCGCTGTGAGGTTGAAAATTTATATTACAAGGGGTTCGCAGACGCGAAGCAGCTTTTAAGAAGTTTAACATTGCAGGAAAAGCAGGAGAAAACTCCTTCAGAATCTTCTTCTTTTCCTTCCCGTGTTATATTACCGATAATAGAATTACCTAAATTTACCGGAGATGAAGCTACATGGGAACCATTTTTTGAATTATTCAATTCATTGATTCACGAAAACGATTCTCTTCCTTCAATACAGAAGTTTCATTATTTGCGTTTGTCCTTGCAAGGCAACGCACTTAAACTCATCCAAGAGCTTACGTTGACAAATGAAAATTATGAAGTAGCTTTGGCACTTCTCAGAGATCGGTTTGGGAACACTCGTTTAAAAACTCAACGTCACATACAGGGTTTATTCAATTTACCTATTGTTCAAGCTGATAATCTTGCCTCGCTTCGTAATCTGATCGATGCTGCAGAACTTCATATTCGTGCGCTTGCAAATTTGGACCAACCAGTTGACCATTGGGATCTATTTTTGATTCATCTTATTTCTGTTAAATTAGACACTAAAACTTTAAAAGATTGGGAAGCAGATCTGTCGCAACATTCATTGTGTACCTATGAAGCTATTATTAAATTCTTAAAGGCGAAATGCCAAATTCTCTCTGCTGTAGCCAGTCAAAAGAGTAGCTCCACCTTCAAACCTCCTTCTAATAGTAAGGTCATCAGCCCCACTCAGAGAGTACTAAGGTCACATGCCTTTTCTACCAATATTCGGTCTTCCAATCAAGTACAAGCTTGTGTTTTGTGTCAACAACCACATAACTTGTACCAATGCGCTCAATTCAAATCTTTATCTGTGGATGAAAGACGCAAATTAATTACCACCCACAAGCACTGCTTTAATTGTCTATCAGCGACACATATGATAAGCAATTGTCGTTCTGAACGGTTATGTTTTCACTGTAAAGCAAAGCATCATACTCTCCTGCATAGGCATGAAAGATTGCGGTCATCAGCAACCAATAGTTCATCCGCTAAATCTAATTCTGAGACTTTGCCTAATAACGCTCAGTCTTTTACTCAAAGCTCTGTTTCGTTCAGTAAAACTCAAGTTTTATTGTCCACTGTCCAAATTCTAGTGAAGAATGTTCACGGAAAATGGGTTTCTGTAAGGGGATTGTTAGATAATGCTGCAACTAACAATTTTATCAGTGAATCGCTAGTTCGCAAGTTAGGTCTACAAATATGCCCTACTTCTATAGAAGTTACAGGAATTAATGGTTCCAAATCGCAATCTCTGAGTTATGCTAAAGTGGATGTAAAAGATTCCAATAATCTTGGCATTCATTTAAATTTAGATTTTTTAATTATAAATTCGATAGGTAATGACACCCCCAATACTTCTTTTCAAGTCCAGGGTTGGAATATTCCGCATCATTTGCAACTTGCAGATCCGAATTTCAACAGAGCTTCATCTGTAGAAAATCTTTTAAGTGCCAGCATTTTTTGGCAATGTTTACATCCGGAAAAGGTTAAAGTTGCCCGTGATGTTTTCTTTCGTAGAACTGATTTTGGTTGGATTGCCACTGGGCAAATATACCGCAACCCCGTTCAACAAAAATCTCATTGTTATTTTGTTGGTGCTGATTTAAATCAAGAATTAATTAAGTTCTGGGACATTGAGGATATTCAAGTCACCTCACCTCATTCTCTCAATAATGAGATCTGTGAAACACACTACGTAGAAACCACTGTTCGCACTACTGAAGGCAGATTCGTGGTTACTCTTCCTCGCATTTTTAACCCCCCTGTTATTACAGAATCACATTCCAGAGCTCTCAAAGCTTTATTCGCAATTGAAAATCGCTTTAAAAAAGATGCTCTCTTAAAAACTCAGTATACTTCCTTTATGGAAGAATACGAATCAGCGAATCACATGGAAGTAGTTCCAAAATCTGAAGAAATTAGTAATCCTCCTAAAGAAATAGTATATCTTAATCATCATCCGGTTTGGAAAAATTCTTCCACCCGAGAACAGATAAGAGTGGTTTTTAATGGGTCATCTCCAGATGCTAATGGTGTTTCTCTCAATGACACTCTGCATTCTGGACCCGCTATTCAGACAGATCTTACTTCAGTTTTACTTAACTTTCGTCTATTCCCCATTGCTGTTCTTGCTGACATCAAGCAAATGTATAGGCAAATTCTAGTAAATTCAGAACAACGTGATTTGCAAAGAATTTTGTGGCGAGACGACAATGCAAAACCTATAAAATTATTTCGTTTAAGAACAGTGACATACGGTCTTAAGCCGTCTGCTTTTCTCGCAATACGATCTCTTCACATGTTGGCCGAGCAAGATGGTCATCTTTTTCATCCTCTAGCTTCTGAAGTTTTGAAAACTGCATTTTATGTAGATGATTTTCTGTATTCCTTTCCTAGTATCTCTGACGCACTTCTTGTTTGTGAAGATTTAAACTCTCTTCTTTCCGGTGGTGGGTTTACCCTTCATAAGTGGAACTCGAACTCAACCGAATTTTTATCTAACTTTTCACAAGTAACTCCTGTTGACAAATGTGTTGCGCTTCCTACTGAGGAATCAGCTATTAAAACCTTGGGTGTTTTTTGGTCTCCTTCTTCAGATACCTTTTCCTATCAGGTACACTTATCTGAGTTTCACCCTCGAACGAAAAGGCAATTATTATCGGAAATAGCAAGAGTTTTTGATCCATTGCAGTACATTGCTCCGGTGGTTATTACTGCAAAAATTTTCTTGCAAAAACTTTGGTTATTGAAAATTGGTTGGGATGAAAAGGTACCCTCCCCCCTTTTGGATGAGTGGTTGAAATACCGCAAGAGTTTGTTAGATCTTTCTCAAATTTCTATTCCTCGCACTTTAATTTCCGACATTTCATGTCAGTATTTCGATTTGCACGTATTTGCAGATAGTTCTGAAAGGCATACGGTTGCTGCGCCTACTTAGTAGGCCGCCCTTCCAATATTTTACCCGGATTTTCCAATTTAATTTGTGCAAAATCAAAGGTAGCCCCACTCAAATCCATATCTTTGCCTAGATTGGAATTATGTTCTGCTGTAATGGCTGTGGAATTAGCCAGCAAATTAAAAATCAGTTTAAATTTGAAATTTTCGACCACATGGTTTTGGAGTGATTCTTCCATCGTGTTAGCTTGGCTTTCAAAACCTTCTTCGCATTGGACCACTTTTGTGGCTAATCGCGTTTTCTAAAATACAAGAGTTGTCTCATTTTGACCAATGGAATCATGTTCCGGGGAAAGAAAACCCCGCTGATATAATTTCACGTGGCTGTTTGCCCAAGAAATTAATTTCTCTTAAACTATACTGGAATGGTCCGGCGTGGCTCAGTCAGGATTTTTCTTGTTGGCCTCGTTCATCTAATCCGCTCGCAGAAGATGTTCCTGATGCTCGCATTGTTACCGCTTCCCTTTTTCTAACTTCTATTGCTACTAGTCTTTTTCAGCGTTACTCTTCATTTAATAAATTAATTCGGGTGGTAGCATATTTATTTCGATGGAAATTTCTTGTTCTTGATGAGCCTGTGAAGCCGCAACCCTTTCTCACTAAAATGGAATTGGAATTTTCTACTCGTAGAATCTTGTTTCTTATGCAACAAGAAATATTCTTTCTTGAGTATCAGACGCTTTTAAGCAAAAAAGCTTTACCAAAGTCTAGTAGGCTGTTACCTCTCACCCCTTTTTTGGACCAAGATGGATTAATAAGAGTGGGGGGCAGGCTAGAGAATTCTAGTTACTCAGATGAGAAAAAAACATCCCATTATTCTCCCTTCTAGACATCCTATTACTACTCTCATCGTAAAGAAATTTCATTATCAGAATTTGCACGCTGGCACCCGCACTTTGCTTTGTTTAATTCGCGAGCAATATTGGCTCATTAACGGTGTTCATGAAGTTTCTTCTGTTATTCGGAAATGTATACCTTGTTTCAAATCCAAGCCCCCGCCAATCACGCAAATTATGGGAAACTTGCCATATTTTCGTTCCGAACCTAGTAAGCCTTTCGCCCTGACGGGTATCGATTATGCCGGTCCTTATGTCTATCAAGTTAATTCCCCTTTATCTAAGCGAAAGTTGTTAGGTAAACTTTATATTTCTTTATTTGTGTGCATGGTGACTGGAGCCATTCACCTTGAGTTGGTTACAAGTGCTTCTACTCCTTATTTTATAGCAGCCTTTTCTAGATTTGCCCCTAGAAGGGGTGTTCCTTCTGAGGTTTTCTCAGATAACGCAAAATTTTTTTTTAGTACTTTTGATCTTTGGAAAACTGCACTTACCTCTCCTTCTGCTAAGGAACAGTTTTCTAATTTTTCTCATGCTAAGGGATTCAAATAGCATTTCACTCCCCCTTACGCCCCCCCCCCATCATGGTGGTCGTTGGGAATCTTGCATAAAGCTCACGAAGAGACAGCTGAAGAAAACCCTTGGTTCAGCCATCCTTTCCTATGAGGAATTTAATTCCTTAATTATTCAGGTTGAGGGTATCGTAAATTCTAGGCCGCTCACGCCTTTGTCTAACGATCCTAAAGATCTTCTTCCGTTAACACCTGGCCATTTTTTAATAGGCTGTTCTTTAGCTTCTACGCCTCCTTTGATGAGTCGACGCTGTGATCTCAGGTTGCCTATTTTCTGGAGAAAGTTAGACTCTTTGCGAAACTCCTTTTGGCGCCGTTGGAAGCTGGAGTATCTCGGCTCACTTAACAGAAGAGAGAAGTGGCGGCTTTCCCAGCGTGATGTGCGAGTGGGAGATATGGTTCTTTTGCGAGATCCAAGTCCCCCTCTCGTATGGAATATTGGTAGGGTAACTCACTGCCATTTGGGTCGTGATAATCATGTGAGAGTTGTAGATGTTCTCACTAGTAAGGGTGTCTATACTAGACCAATTTCTATGGTTGCTATCTTGCCTGTTGAGGCTTAGTGTCATCTTCTTTATTGTTGTTCACGTTTTTGTAACTGATTCTTTGATTGTTTTCTTTCGGGGGTCTCGGAGCATGATCACTTTCGTGATGTTTATAGTGCGTTTTTCTTTCGTGCCGCATTTGTCAGTTAAATGCTTTTGAGACCACCGAACGAAAACATATGTACTTATTCATTTCTGTTAACATTATAATGTTTATTACTAGTGTTTACTCTCTCTATATATATATCTAAGACTCTTACCTCAGCATGTTAAAGGTCATGTGCCTCCAGCATACGCTCGCATACTGAAAAGGGTGTCGACTTGCTTGCTGCCTTCCTGTATGACTGACGTCACAGCTTGCCCTGGCCAATCATCGCCCGCCAGCCTGGCTTCCAGACGTTTCTATGATGTTATTATTTAAGTGGCGGCGTTTTGCTCTCCATCAGCATTCCTTCTTCAAACCTTCTACGGTCTTCTTCAACTAGCGAGAGGCATTCGTGCCTTCCTCCCTTCTCCGGGGCCTTCTAAACTTCGGGCCTAATCTGCATTTATGATTGAAACTACCAGGAAACGCAACAGCAGAGGGCTTCAGCACTGAGAAAGTGCATTCTACATTTTACTTCAAACCGCAAGAAGCTGCATCAAATCGCAGTTCTAAAATGCCATGTTATTTGGCATTCAAGAAATAACATCAAAACCTAACGACGTTAAACAATGTACAGCGCTGGTGAAGAAGAAGAAGAAGAAGAAGATCGCCCTGGAGAAATTATTTTCCTGATGCTGGACATCTCAAATTCTACTGCCAAAAAATCAAGTGTTGGCCACGGCAGTCTCCGTCAGCATGCCTTCTAGTCATCGCCACTAAAGATAAGTTTGTGCCTTTTTTTATTATTATCTTAATCATCTTCGTTTTAAGTGTTTGCTAGCAAGTGCAAGAATATTAAATTTGTGTGTGCATCAAGCAGAATGAACTTTTGAATAATAGCACATGGCTGTGCCAACCTAAATAAAATTAATGAACATTTGAAATTGCCCCAGGCGGGCCAGCATAACTATTTTTTAATTAAGGCTTATATATTAATGTGTTTGCAAGTTTCAACATAAAAATAAAAGTATTGTATTTACTCTCAATGTTCAGTCTAGTATTGAAAGAACCAGGCCGCATTTCCTTAGCCCAATCCTTTCAGTCTAATCTTCTCTTAAGGAAGTTATTTTGTCCAGGCCTTAAGCCTGATGCTGTCCTCCCGTTTATGTTGATGAATTTGGGCTGTTCTTCACATAACCAAAAGGTGATTGTAATGGCCAACGCGGGAAGTCAACAACCCACCAAGAGTATTCTGGTAATAGTGGACAATGTATAAAGATTTGTTGGCCAAAGCATTAGATAATGATGTGATAATACAAAGAGTTGACTTTACAAAGGTCGCTTGACAATTTAGCAAACATGTGGAGGACCAGACAATATTATTGTCACTAAATAAGGAAGTCCAGGAAGGCATAAAGGACACGACACCACCACTAACTAATAATAAGATATATTATCAAATAGGTGGCACATAAAACAAATATTCAAAGGTGGCACATAAAACAAATATTCAAAGGTGGCACATAAACATATGAGAAACCTTGGCACAAATTTACTCAATTGAAGAAACACTCATAAAGAATTAACACACGTTACGTCTTGAGCCTAAAACACACACATTGTCTTGAACGTAGCCGCAGATCAGTACATCATAGAACGGCATGCAATACACGGCGGTTCCAAAGAATGATATAATTTAAATATGCAACACAAGTGGAGTTGCAACAAATAATGAAAAAACAGGTCGCATGGAACGAGAATGTGTCGTCGAACCAGGACTGACTTACACTGATGCGCCGATACTGTAAGCCCAAAATGAATTGTTAATAAAACAAATTATGTGTGAAACGCAGGAAGTCAAAGTAGTTGCTGTCATACAAATACCGGGATATGCCAATCGCACGGTATTGTCACAATAGTAAAGTAGTTAAGCCCAGCATCAACCTCCATTCCAGTGATGTTGCAGGAAGTCAAAGTAGTTGCTATCATACAAATACCGGGATATGCCAATCGCACGGTATTGTCACAATAGTAAAGTAGTTAAGCCCAGCGTCAACTTCCATTAGTGATGATGCCTGGCCTTGTAACATGCTTCCAGACACGATGAATTACTTATCACACGAAGCATCATCATTATTCATACGCGTGAAGACAAATTGTTAGGCAGTAAATGAAGATAGAAGTAAACACATTACAACAAACTATCCGACGCCGCGGATTGAAGAATTCGTCGACATGACGCGTATCAACATCAAGCATGGTGATGATGAGATCGAAAATCACCGTAATGTCACTGCCCAAACAAAATATGAATCATGTGCATAGGACATGATTGCTAAGCACGGTTACTATGAAGATAGCACCAATTATAGAAAAGATTAGCTGGATACTTGTTGATATCACAACCAGCGTTGAAGCACAGCATTGTCATGGCTACACACTTAGAGAACAAGGAAGAAGAAACACGTGATTGGTCGCTACAAGCAGCAAGGAGGCCTCTGATAGGCTGGAAGCAGCCAATCACAGTAGAGAGTTTAAAAACAAGTAAGAGGCCTCTGATAGGCCGAAAGCAGCCAATCACAGTAAAGAGTTCAAAAACAAGTAAAAGATGAATCAATGCGCCAACTTAAGAATACAAAATTACCTTCTAAGCCAAAATATCCTACTGGAAACACGGCAGTGGGAATACTACATGCAATCAAAACAAATAAATCACGACAACCAATCAACATAAACAAAACCAACCTGACAATGAATAAATGCAATGAAGACAAATAATACAGATATGTACAACCACACAGAGTGGAAACAAATAGGGAAACACAAAAACTGGTTTGCCAAGACAGTGGCCGAACCATATTGCCCGCACAGAAACAACAGGCAGGTTGTTTATGAAAATACAAGAGTGTTTAGTTCTGCGGCAACAAGGGAGACACCTTGACGATGGGACGTTTCAAGAGTCCAGAGGTGGTATGTAGAGAGACCACACGAGCTAGGCCGTCCTTACCACAATGAACCTCAAGAATACGTCCAAGTCGCCAGTAAGTAGGAGAAACATTGTCGTCCATAATAAGCACAAGCGTGCCAACCTTGAGGTTAGGAGACATACGGTTCCACTTGCGACGTTGTTGAAGGGAGAGTAAATGATCTGTGGACCATTTACGCCACAATGAAGTCATAATCTGTTGAAGTAATTGCCATCTAGACAACCTATTGATGGGCACTTCAGAAGAGTCAGGAATGGGCAAGGCATTCAAAGGTCGTCCAACAAGAAAGTGACCTGGCGAGAGATAGCACAAGTCAGTAGGATCCTCAGTCATAGGCGAAATGGGTCTAGAATTTAGAATGGCTTCAATTTGCACCACGAGAGTGGTCAATTCTTCATACGTAAGTACTTGAGCCTTCGTGATTCTTATTAAATGAGATTTCAAAGATTTGATGTTTGCCTCCCATATTCCACCAAAATGCGGAGAACTAGGAGGAATGAAGTGCCACTGAATTAGTAGCGATGAGGTAGAATCTTGAACAACCGATTGAAAATCTGCAGAGGAGAGCAACGAACCAAGATCAGCAAGGTCAGACTGTGCGCCTTGAAAGTTGGTACCATTGTCGGAATACACTTGAGCGGGAACGCCCCTTCTACTGCAGAAGCGAGTAAAGGCTACAACGAAAGCATGACTGGAGAGGGAAGTGACGACTTCAGTGTGCACAGCCTTCGTAACCATACAAACGAACATTGCGATGTAGGCCTTCGTCGAGACCTTTGACCTGGGGCCACCGTACCTGATAATGAATGGACCACAGTAATCAACACCAACGTGATTAAAGGGAAAGGTTTGATGGAGGCGAACAGCTGGGAGTTGACCCATTAACTGTTCAGAAGGACGTGCAGCGTAGCGCACGCAAGTAACACAAGAGCGAGATAGGCTACGAACAAGTTTTCGTAGTGACGGTATCCAGAAGCGTTGTCGGATAGTCGCAATCACAACCTGGACCCCGCCATGAAGCAACTTTAAATGGGTATGTCTGACCAGGACTTTAGTGAAATGATGGTCATTGGGCAAAAGCATCTGGTGTTTTGTATCAAATGGAAGGTCGGCCAATTCCAAACGGCCTCCCACACGAATAGTGCCATCAGAGTGAAGCAAAGGGTGCAAATTGCTGATGGTGGAAGTGGATGGCACTTGCTCATTCTTCATTAGAGCAGCAAGTTCAGTAGAGTAGCACTGAGCTTGAATCATTTTCACACATGTAAGTAGTGCAACATCAATTTCAATGGCAGTGAGTGGACCACTGATCCTAGTGGTATTTCTACAATTAGAGAAAAACCTAATACAGTAGGCTATGACCCTCAACAATCTTGTGTAGGAAGAAAAATTGTTTAAAAATTCAATGTCAACAGGTTTAGATACATTTGCGCACGAAATTCTACACTCAGGCAATTCAGACACAGGAGTGTCAAAGATATCTGAAGTACTGGAGCTTGTAAAGGCCTTCAACCATGCTGGACCATGCCACCATAGCTGATTATTTTTCAATTCTGAGGGCATACAGCCTCGGGAAATTATGTCGGCTGGATTGTCACGGGAAGCGACATGTTTCCAGGCGCAGTGAACAGTAAGCCTTTGTATTTCAGCAACTCTATTGGCTACAAAGGTTTTCCATTTTGAGGGGGGCGAAGCCAACCAAGACAAAACAATAGTGGAATCTGTCCAACAATAGACGGATTCAATAGGCAAGTTCAAAGCGGGTTGCACCTTTGCAATTAATTTGGAAAGCAAAAGTGCACCACATAACTCAAGTCTGGGCAAAGACAACTGTTTAAGAGGAGCAACCTTCGACATAGCGCACACAAGTGCAACAGTGACGACGCCGTAGGTATCAATTGACAATAAATAGAGACAAGCTCCATAGGCCTGCTGACTGCTGTCGCAGAAACCATGAAGTTGCATAGATTTGATTTCTGAAGCAGGCTTAATCAAACGTGGAGTAGAAATCTCAGAAATCGCAGGTAAATTGCTATAAACATTCAGCCAAGCTTGCGCGATTTCCTTTGGAAGGGGGTCATCCCAACCGAGTTTGTGAATCCACAAATCTTGGAAGAGAATCTTACAAGCAACCACAATAGGTGACACTAAACCCAAAGGGTCAAAGATAGAGGCAACAATGGACAAAAATGAACGCTTAGTAAAGGTAATTGAAGTGTCACAGTTCACGATAGGTGACTGAATCCGCAACAAGTCATCGATAGGTTGCCAATAAAGTCCTAGCGTTCTGGCGACTGTTTCTTCACCATCGCCGAAACTACGGAGTTGTTGTTTCTCTTGATGATCAAGAGGAATGTTATCTATTAGAGTCATGGAGTTTGAACTCCACTTACACAGTTCAAAACCACCTAATCTCAAAAGAAGGGTCAATTCATCATACAGAATGAGTGCGTCATGCTCGGAATCACATCCCGAGATACAATCATCAACATAGAAGTCGTTTAAAACAATCTGAGTGGCAGCTGGAAAAGCTGTGCCATCAGTGAGGGCGAGCTCCTTTAGCACACGAGTGGCTAAGAAGGAAGCTGGGGCAGTACCATATGTAACGGTGTTTAATTGATATTCTACTATTGGGTCTGAAGGAGAGTCTCTCCAAAATATTCTCTGTAAGTCACGATCTTTGTGATCTACAAGAATCTGTCTGTACATTTTACTCAGATCAGCTGCAAACGCTATCAAGTGAGTACGGAACCGAAGCAAAATAGAGAACAAATCCTGCTGAATTACAGGGCCCACCAACAAAGTATCATTAAGGGAGCACCCAGACGTAGTAACCATCGAAGCATCAAATACCACTCTGAGCTTTGTAGAAGTACTGTGCGGCTTGAAAACAGGATGATGGGGAATGTAGTAAACTTCACCATCAGTCGGGTGGGGGGCGACTTGCATATGGTTTAAGGCTAGATATTCATGCATGAATTCAGTGTATTCTAACCTTAACTCAGGGTTACGAGCCAAACGTCTTTCGAGAGAGTGAAAACGATTTAGTGTAGCGTAGCGAGAGGCACCTAGAGGCTCCGAGTCTACCTTGCGAGGGAGTCTAACCACAAATCTACCATCGTCTTTGCGAGTGGTAGTAGCAACGAAGTGTTCTTCACATATGGATTCATCAACAGACAAGACTGGGGTTTCAACTTCTTCAACGTTCCAAAACGCTTCCAGCTGTTGTTCTACATGAGGGCGTGAGAGTGTAAGTGCTGATACCACGTGCGATGGTTGCGAGGTGCTTGCACTGGGCAGCCTCCCAGAAAACACCCAACCCACAGAGGTATTTTGAATGATGGGCAAATCACCAACTGGTATGATTTTACCAGGACATAACAGGTCAAAGAAATATTCTGCACCAAGAACAAGATCAATAGATTTAGTGCAATTGAAATCAGGATCAGCTAAATCAATATGTGATGGAATGTTCCATTCAGAGGTATCGAAACCAGCAGCGGGTAGCTCAAGTGCAATATTGGGAACCACGAGACATTCAAGCTTAGCAGACCAATTAGTAGCACAGGCAAAAACGTTCACATCAGCAACAACAGTAGCAGTGCTTTGATTTTGACCAACACCGCGAATGTGTACCTTCATAGGTTTGGTGTGGAGTCTTAATTTCTTAGTTAAGTGTGACGAAATTAAGTTACAATCTGATGCAGAGTCGAGTAGTGCAGTGACAGGTACACGTAAGCCATTGCCAGCTAATATATTCAACTTGGCAGTGGGCAATAACGTCCTTGAAAATTGATTGTCACGAGCGACGTTACTGCAACTAGTGTTTACCACGTTAGCATGAGCTTGAGAAGCATCATTACTAGTGCCACTGGAGGGTTCATAGTGAAGAAGAGTGTGGTGTTTTCGGGAACAAGTGTTACAAGGGTACTTCGAACATTGATGATTAGGCTTGAAATTACGCAAACAATTATAACACAATTTTCGAGAACTGACAAAATCCCATTTCGACAATTGGTGATCAATGCTCCTACAATATGTACAACGAGATTTGGTAGTAGTTAACATGGGTTTCTGAGGCGAATGACCTTCAGCTTTAAGTTTGGTTACAGCAGTATGTAATGCAGGCCTGGACCCATTCTTTTCAGTTATTTCCAGTACCTTGCAATTTTTCTCTAAGAAGCTAACCAAGTCCTGGAGAGTGGGAATTCTCCCAGAATCAACATGATTCTCCCATTCACGGATGCTATCATTATCTAGTAGCTCCAATATAAAATGTGACAATAACAAGTCTTGAAGGGGAACCCCGTTAAAGTCCAAAGTTTCTAACGCATTGACATGAGAAACAAAGTGGTCGATGATGGCACGCAATGACACTGAATCATTACCGTATGCGGGGGGCTTGAAAAGCTTGGTAACATGGTTGTGCGCTATGAGCCTAATGTTATTGTATCGAGTTGTCAGCAAGTTCCATGCAACCATAAAGTTATCATCTGACACAGTAATGTTCTTTAAGAGGAGTTTGGCCTCACCACTAAGACTAGAATTAAGGTAGTAGAACTTAACAATATCAGAAAGAGCATGGTTATCAATTACTATGGCCTTGAAGCTATCTCTGAAATTCAACCAGTCTGTGAAGTCGCCACTGAACTGCGGAATTTGAATTTCAGGCAACTTTATATGCGCTGCAGCTACGTTAGCAGTAGGAAATTGTGCACTCTGCAAATTATTCAAAGGGTTATCACTGTCTGTAGTGTTGGATTTTTTGAAATTGTCACAATGTAGTTTAATTTTAACCATCAACTCAAAATACTTATCTTCGAAGTCACAACGTTCGGCTATTTCTTCGTCGATATTGTCTGTAATATCCTCTAAAGCGACTTGCGCTTCGTTATATTGTTCATAAATTTCCTCGCATTTGTGTTTGCGTAACACTAACATTTGATATTGCTCTTCTGTAATGTCCTGAAAGTTGCTAATTACTTTTTCTTGTGAGGTAAGCATGCCCTTAGCGACTGCACGCTTCCTAACTAAAAGTCGTTTTTGGGCATCATCCATAATGACTTTAGGATTGCCCGCCTAGATGTAATTACCAGAGTTGCACACCTAACTAACACAACCAACTTAACTAACACAAAAAATAAACACTGAGACAATGGTCTCGATTAAGTTGTAAACAAACATCTAAACATAGAATACTGTATTGTGTCCTTGGGAAGTTAATGGGAACGTATACAATGTTAAATTTATGGCCTTCCTGGTGAAATAGCAAGAAACAAGGGCCCAACATGGCCAAAACAATGCTTAATAATTCATTCAAAGTAGTAAACAGCTCAATATCCGGCCCGGAGGACCAAATAATGTAATGGCCAACGCGGGAAGTCAACAACCCACCAAGAGTATTCTGGTAATAGTGGACAATGTATAAGGATTTGTTGGCCAAAGCATTAGATAATGATGTGATAATACAAAGAGTTGACTTTACAAAGGTCGCTTGACAATTTAGCAAACATGTGGAGGACCAGACAATATTATTGTCACTAAATAAGGAAGTCCAGGAAGGCATAAAGGACACGACACCACCACTAACTAATAATAAGATATATTATCAAATAGGTGGCACATAAAACAAATATTCAAAGGTGGCACATAAAACAAATATTCAAAGGTGGCACATAAACATATGAGAAACCTTGGCACAAATTTACACAATTGAAGAAACACTCATAAAGAATTAACACACGTTACGTCTTGAGCCTAAAACACACACATTGTCTTGAACGTAGCTGCAGATCAGTACATCATAGAACGGCATGCAATACACGGCGGTTCCAAAGAATGATATAATTTAAATATGCAACACAAGTGGAGTTGCAACAAATAATGAAAAAACAGGTCGCATGGAACGAGAATGTGTCGTCGAACCAGGACTGACTTACAGTGATGCGCCGATACTGTAAGCCCAAAATGAATTGTTAATAAAACAAATTATGTGTGAAACGCAGGAAGTCAAAGTAGTTGCTGTCATACAAATACCGGGATATGCCAATCGCACGGTATTGTCACAATAGTAAAGTAGTTAAGCCCAGCGTCAACCTCCATTCCAGTGATGTTGCAGGAAGTCAAAGTAGTTGCTATCATACAAATACCGGGATATGCCAATCGCACGGTATTGTCACAATAGTAAAGTAGTTAAGCCCAGCGTCAACTTCCATTAGTGATGATGCCTGGCCTTGTAACATGCTTCCAGACACGATGAATTACTTATCACACGAAGCATCATCATTATTCATACGCGTGAAGACAAATTGTTAGGCAGTAAATGAAGATAGAAGTAAACACATTACAACAAACTATCCGACGCCGCGGATTGAAGAATTCGTCGACATGACGCGTATCAACATCAAGCATGGTGATGATGAGATCGAAAATCACCGTAATGTCACTGCCCAAACAAAATATGAATCATGTGCATAGGACATGATTGCTAAGCACGGTTACTATGAAGATAGCACCAATTATAGAAAAGATTAGCTGGATACTTGTTGATATCACAACCAGCGTTGAAGCACAGCATTGTCATGGCTACACACTTAGAGAACAAGGAAGAAGAAACACGTGATTGGTCGCTACAAGCAGCAAGGAGGCCTCTGATAGGCTGGAAGCAGCCAATCACAGTAGAGAGTTTAAAAACAAGTAAGAGGCCTCTGATAGGCCGAAAGCAGCCAATCACAGTAAAGAGTTCAAAAACAAGTAAAAGATGAATCAATGCGCCAACTTAAGAATACAAAATTACCTTCTAAGCCAAAATATCCTACTGGAAACACGGCAGTGGGAATACTACATGCAATCAAAACAAATAAATCACGACAACCAATCAACATAAACAAAACCAACCTGACAATGAATAAATGCAATGAAGACAAATAATACAGATATGTACAACCACACAGAGTGGAAACAAATAGGGAAACACAAAAACTGGTTTGCCAAGACAGTGGCCGAACCAGTGATCTCATAAGCCTATTTTTTCAAAATTGAAAATAGGCCAAAAAAACAGATAACACACACTAATACAGTCATCACAGTTAACACCGGTTATCAGACAGATTCTACACACACCCAAAGTGCACGGGGCTAAATGACCGCGTTTTCGCAGCCCCTAAACTAAAGAACCAACCATCAATTTAAAAACGCTCAAGATGAGATTTAAATTTTTCATGTCCCGATAGAAATTACGTTAGGACAAGGTTTGGCACAAATATTTTACTCGGAAGTCGATCAATGAACTGGGAAATAACAGTTCACTTTTAACAGATCCTTTCAAGCTCGAAGTCCAGATATTGTTCCATCGATATAGCGTATATTCTTGATCTGTCGCTTAACGGGGAAACATGGGAGATTCATCATATATAATGGAGAATGGAGCTTGCTTTCCACCTTACGAAAAATACATACAACAAGAAAGTGATTTCTATTAGGACTAAACTACGACACTATCAAACAGTAATTCAACCAGAGTCTTTGTATGCTTCGGAATGCCTAGGACTAACAACTAAAAAGACATTGAAGATATTGAAAAAAAAAGGAACGAAACATTTTAAGAAAAATTCTCGGACCAACAAAATGTGCTGACACATACCGATTACGTAGTAACATAGAAGTATATAAAACATTCAGCAGAATCTCAGTTACCATACGAAAACGAAGGGTTAAATTCTTTGTACATGTTTCAAAAATGCCTGACAACAGACTCACTAAGAAAAAATTTAATCACTTCAACAAGCCGAATAGGAAAGGTAACTCTTATGAAAAATGGTTTGCTAACACCAAGAAGGGTCTACAAGAAATGAACATCACTGATCAAGACATCCGCAACAGAACCACTTTCAGAAATAAGATACACACATCTGAGCCAGAAACAGCGACCAAGAAGAAACAACATTGGACAGCTGAAAAGAAAGAAGCTGTGAGCAAGAGAATGAAAGAATACTGGCTCCAAAGAAAACTGAAATCATGAAGAGTTATTTACGTGGTCCTTAGTTGGCCAAAATCGATTATGATGATGAATGTCGATGTTTCAAGCAGCGGCTTTTAGCAGGAATACATCATAATCTCTACTTATTACAAAACAAAGTCCCCGATTCTTGGATGTTACAGGTAATCTTGAGAACCACTGGATGGATTTTGATGCGGTTTTCACCATTCTGTAAAGGATATCTCGAGGATGATTTGTGTAGAAAATAATTTATTTATGATCAAAGGAAGCCGAGCAGTGACGATATCAGTGGAAAAGTCGAAAAAATACCTGGCGTCCGAACGCTTTGTAAGCTTACGCTGGACAAACTGTTAAAAATACCTAAATACTATAAGTGTAAGAATTGTTCAGCATGAAAAGTTCTACAAAAAAGTTCGCGAGAGCATATGTCTCTCTTCAACACATCGCCCACTATAAGTGTTTTTACGTTTTAATTTCTTCCAGCCATGTCCATTCATCTACTGAGGCGACAGTTTACGAGCTAGCTAAGGGCGAGTCTCTCATCCCTGTTACAGCCTAGCTAGCAGGCGACCCTATTACCCCAGATACAGCCAGCAGCAAACTGCCAAGTCGTGTTGCGTTAAAAACTTTAGAGAAGAGTGGTTGTGTTTGGAGTTTCCCTGGAAGTGCGACTCGGCTTTTCTTCATTTCGCCTGTGAACGTTTCGTTCCGCAAAATTCACAGTCAAGTTAAGATTGGACGGAAGGGAGATTTGTGTTTCATGCACCTCACCATTCTTAAATTACGTCTGACAGAATTTGTTGCACATGCATCTCCATGATAATATAATTAATAGTCAAGTCAGTGATTTTACCCCATCATGATGAGACGTAAAACGGATATTGGTCGTTGTTCATTGACATTGGAAAAAAAAGCGCTTATCACGTAATGCATTCATAACTGTTCCCGGGCGAAGCCGGGTCGGGTTGCTAGTCTTATTATATAATACGTTAAGGTGTATGTTTCACAAAACTCAGGCTCCTAAACCAGAGGGAGTTAGAAGGTGTGGTTTGTACCAAAATCTTCCAAATCGTCTCAATAGTACAGGAAAAATTTTGCTTTTCTTGAAAATTCAACGGAATTATATTTATTTGTTTATAAAGGGTTTTTAACCAAATAAACAAGATGATAGTCCCTGCGAGAACTCTGTCGCCTACAGCCCTCGTAGCACTAGAGCCGGGCGGGTAGTCTGTACACATTGGGCGCACACAACCCATTATGCGAGAGTTCTCGCACGGGTACGCTTGTATATTACTATTCACCTTCCACAATAGCACTAACATTCGGATACTAACAGAATGGCAGCTGACAAGTGGGGTATTTTAGGAAAGGGATGTGGAAAGTTAGTAGCACACCCAACACACTGTCACCCCTGTGTCTAACTGAACAGCTGACGCGTTTGCTCATTCAGTAACTCAAGTTAGGGTGACGCATGTACATGAAAACCAAGAAATGCTTTCAAATTAGTAACTAATCTCAAATTATAAAAGCCGCCTTGTCAAGACTAGTAAGGAGATTAATAATTAAATCAACACGTTTCGTTGTATCAATGATAACTTCATCAGCGTGAAGAATCTTAGAAACTACGGTATCTTAACAAAAACCTAAAAAGGAAATGGATATCCTAACAATAAGTCATTAATTTAAATAAATGAAAGGTGAAAAACAAGAACTAATAAATAATTATAGGACGTGTGAAATACTTGGTGGTACCATATCCACCTGAGATATCAGTCATTTCAATTAATTTTGTGCATGGGAAATGTTTGCTTCAGGACATAGACCTGCTGAAAAACATATGTCGTCTATACATATGTATTAATTAGAAGGTTGAATGACGTATCACATCCAAACGTGAAATACCAGTAACTTCAATACATTTTGCACATGGGACAGTTTCCTTCTGGACATAGACCTGCTCGAATCTGGTTGTTGGTTATCTCCGTCCGCTGTTCAAAATGTTTCATGTATATTTGCTAGGTAATTATATAATAATGGGATGTGTAAAATATTTCGACATTGCTAATCCCACCGTAATGAAATTATAAGTTGAAAAATTCAATTAACAGTGCATCAAAGATCAATGCAGCATGGATGCGTTGGAAAGATGTCACAGGGGTTCTGTGTGATAAGCAAATACCAACTTACCTGAAGTCTATGATCCATCGTACAGTCATACGACCAGTTGCACTGAATGTTGGGCTGTCAATAAAAGTGCTGAACATTGTCTCCACGCAATGAAAAATCGGATGCTGCGACGAACTATGGGCATTTCACTGCGATATCACTTGTATAAGGATAATATCAGACGACAATTAGGCGTGGTCCCAATTCCCGATAAGACGGCAGAACAAAGAGTCCGATGGTATGGCCATGTGTTGAGAGTAAGACGCAACACTGTGGTAGATACTGCCTACTAACTGAAGGTTGATGGCAGAAGACCAAGAGGAAGGCCCAAACAACGGTGGAAAGACACTATCAACACCGATATGAAAGCTGCAAATCCCCAACACGAAGATGCAGCTGACCGAGTGAAGTGGCGCTGCATGATCCGAAAAGCGGACCCCATCCCAATGGGAAAACGCTAAGAAGCAGAAGAAGAAGTAGAAGCTAAAACAGTGCATCAAAAGTGGAACAAGTCAAGAATGAAATGTGACAATAACGAGAATCACTCAATACGGATAATATTTAATACCATCTCCATAATGGTTAATGTCTATACATAATAAGCAAAAATATTTGCCAAAATAGCAAATTGTTTTGATCCGTATTGACAGAATAACTAAGAAAACACTTAAGTTAATTATACGCCAAATCAATACCAATAATAACACACTTAAAGATTGTATCATTTCCAGAGATATGACTACGTGTGTTATTTCAACTTCATGATACATTACTTTAAAGTTTTACTAGCTTCTTTATAAGATACTCTTTATGTTCAGAGAACCATATTAACTAATACATTTTTCAGAAGAGGAATTTTTACAATATTTTTCATATATATTTTTCAGAAGATTAACCATATAATTGCCTAAATTTTCATAGATAATTCTAAGGATTTATAAATGTTTTTTCAAAAATTATTATTTTAAGACGTATTGTAAGGATATCCATTTTTAATTTAAGTATTTCCTTAGAATAAGTTTTTCTCTCTCAATTAATTGTACTGAAGAAGAAACCATTGTTGTTTCGAAACATGTACACTTCAAATAATATATAAATTGTAGACATTTAAGTGTGTTTCTGTTAGTATTGATTTGGCGTATAATTAACTTAAGTGTTTTCTTAATGTCTATACATTTTAAATTAGTGAGTATAAACTTACATAATCCAATCATTTGTCGTCAATTCGAAGACTGATGTTATTCAACTTTACAAACAAAGGGGGGAGATCAGGCTTAAGAGAGGAATACAATGTCAATATTCATTGGATTGTGGAACATGCTACAAATATTGTTGACAAATTAACAACATGCTCGTGGCAACAAAAAGCTACTTTTATAATGTCAAAATTCTTATTATAAGAGTTTTTTAGAAGTTTTTCATAATTTGCCAAATTTTATGCCACGCATCATTGTTTCTCTATTATATTCCCAGTTTATAATACATTTCCTACTTTTCTATTTTTAGTTGTGTATTACATCTGCTCCTACAGGTCACGGGTGTGCTTTGCGACATGAAAATGCCACTTCGTCTCAAATCGAAGATATATCGGACAGTGATACGGCCAATTGCGCTGTATGGCTTTGAATGTCGACCATCCGACAAAATTTCTGAACGTCGCCTGCACGCCATGGGAATGTTAATGCTTCGTTGGACAATGGGCATCTCCCTTATTGACCATGTCAGAAACGACACAATTCGGGAGCAAATGGATGTCGCCCCAATTGTGGACAAAATGAGAGAGAAACGGCTCCGAAGGTATGGCCATGCCCTGCGTGCAGCGCCTGATACTGTTACTAACTCTGACCTTCATTTTGAGGTTGAAGGCCTACGCTCCAGAGGACGACCGAAGCAGCGTTGGCAAGACACTATAAATGGTGACTTAAAAATTACCGGTCTAAATCCAGCTCACGCATGAGACCGGACAAAATGGAGGTTAATGACCAAAAAGCGGACTCTGCACGAGCGGGACAGCGCTAGGAAGAAGAAGAAGAAGATTACATCTGCTCCTATAAAATATACCTCATTCAGGACATTAGTATTTTTATTTTATTTTATATACTGGATTTATTCATTAAAACGAACTATTTTCAGCTGCTGTGATAAAAAAATGCAATAAAAGTACTTAATTCACAGTTTATGCTAGTGATTGAGGTACATTTTGTAGGTGCAGATGTAATACACAACTTAAAAAGAGAAAGGTAGGACATTTCTTATAAACTTGGGACATACAAAAGAAACGAAGTTACATGGTAAAACATTTGGCAAATTTTGAAAATTTTCTAAAAACCCTTGTGATACGAATTTTGACATTATAAAAGTTGCGTTTGGTTGCCACAAGCATGCCATTACTCTGATATGAGTATCATTTATCAACAATATGTTTAGCATGTTCAACAATCGAATGGATATTGGCATTTTATTCCTCTCTTAAACTGGACCTCCCCCCTCCCCCCTTTAACATATTTCATATTTTTATTATTTGGCTCTGGGAAGGGATTGTTTCCCTGATCACCCCCGTAGTTAAGCCAGTGAGTGCCAGTACATCAAATCAGAATTACTCAACCTGGTAGAGCAGGGAAACGATGATGAGGATAATTGTTGTTTTAAGGGGCCGAATATCTATGTTATCGGCCCCTAATGGTTTGGGTGATAGTGAAAGATGATATGAGAATGTAGTGAACACTATAACTAATGCTAACTACAGTCTTACAAACTAGAAGAAGAAGAAGAAGAAGAAGTGGTAAACACGTAAAGAATAAGGCAAACCATGGAAAGGAGGAAAAGAAATGCCCTCAACTCTGAAAGAATGAGGATTGAGGGACTTGGAAGGAAGGAAAGACTGAAAAGGCAGATAAGAAATAGAAAGAAGAGAAGGTTCGCCCCAGAGGCTATGGAAAAAGGAGAAAAACCCGGATCAAGCTCAGGAATCACTCGGGTTTGCCAACTCCCGAACTCATCAGCCATGAGCCCTTGAGGGTGTAGCACTATCCAGGTTGAACCAGAACAGAGGAGGTCTGACCCCTCGAAGAATGAGGGATCAGGAAAGATGAGACAAGGGCCAATTAAGGCGGGAAAGTAAAATACTCCCTTGGCCTCAGATACCCTAATACCATCGGGGTCGGAAAAGAACAAGAGTTGACCAAGGGTGGTCGATAGGAAAGACGACTGAGAAGAGCCCGGCACAAGTAAGTGGAAGCAATGCCGCACATAACTGGGGTCCCCTGGTCGCCAACCCACGTCCCACTAGATGTGAACCCCTGGGGGGAGCCGGGAATCGAACATGGGGCAGTAGGGTGACAGCTAAACATGCAAACCACTACAGCGCGAGGCATGCAAGCGAGAGGTGTTGAAGGAGGAATTAGTGGCAAAGGGGTGATGGGGAAATAATGATACTGAGGGGGTGGAGAGCGCAATGTTTGACAGGTCAAGATAAATGACTACGAGAAGCAAGCCACTCCCCCGGTAATATTCGAGCCCTCTTTGCGTTTTGACAGTCCCCCATTTGTTCGACGAGCAGAGTCGATCCATCTTACAACAACATGCACGAACGCTATGTTCAATAGACTGACGGCAATTAGCCTATCCCACACTGACATATTCGAAATGAGTTAACTGAGAAACTTTCTTCGGATTGGAAAGATTGGTTGGTTCCCTAGTTTAGGGACAGCGACAATGCGATCATGTAGCCCCGTGTACTTTGGGTGTGTGTAGAATCTGTCTGATAACCGGTGTTAATTGTGCCGACTGTATTAGTGTGTGTAATCTGTAATTCAGGTAAGGGCTGCAGACGATCAACACCAAGTACTTCCTACTTTTGCTACTATCGTCAACGATTCCTAGCTGTGAACTTGGCTACTAGATGCCACTGCACCTGGTGGCGAAAGTTGGACCTAATAATAATAATATCGTATGGTCTCGGGTGCCGGGTGCAAGCTTTGTAATTTGACACCCAGAGCGTAGTTTGCATGTCGAATTTCGTTGTTCCTTGAATCACTATGAAAGTCTAGGTGGTTAGATATCTAAGCTCCTTGAACACTATAATGCTATCTAGTAGAAAATGAGGAACTTTGAATAGGCGGAAACTCCCGAGATTAATTTGGCCATTATGAACACGGACTACTGAATTCAAATGGGTTCTTTGACATGCCAACATCGTATGACATGCGTGTCATATTTTTACCGCCTTTCAAAAATCACTTACCACGGCCAGGAGCGAACCTGCAATCTGGGGGGTTGGTAGACCGACACGCTATCCACTCACCCACCGTGGCAAGCAAAGTTGGAACTAATAGAGCGTTAATCAAATCTAATCTACACATTTTGCTTCACACAATTGTAGTTAGTGGAAGGTTCCTTCACATGCCATTAAAATATGACATGGGCCTGGCGGCTTTACTTCCCCTCCGAAGGAAGGCATACTGTGGGATTTTAAAGCTCTTATAAAAATCCAACGACTTCGGCCGGGTTTGAACCATTGAACTTAGGCATACAAGCTCAGCATGCTATCATCTACGCCACAGAAGCCGCTTTTTGGAAAGATTCCATCTTATATATAAAAGTGAAAGTCTGTATGTATGTATGTATGTGGGTTGGTGGTGGGTGGGTTTGTTCCGTATACAAATCTACACCGTTCCACCAATCTCAACCAAATTTTGCATACACATAGTTTAGGACCCAGAAAGGAACCGCTGGCTACATGCATTTTCGATAGTCTTTCTCATTCTTCTGATTTCGTCCCTTTTGCACTCAAGCCCAGGCTAATCAAATCATAAAACAAGATGTTCAGGAAAGAACATATAGCCTACTTTCTCCTAAATGCATGGGTATTGTTATAACTCTTTGTCCTTTTCAAGGAGTATGATTGAATGTTGGTTGTAGTAGCTTGTTGAAATACAACGAGCTATACGGATATTAAACATGAATATAAGGTGCCCATTGCTAGTGCTACCTCTGTACCAAATTTCGTTCAATTCGGTTTCACCGTGTTTGAATTGATAGGGGGAATCGATTTGCACACACACTTGACCACCATCTGCAAACTATTGGGCTGATGTTCTTGCAGTTTGGTCAGAATATGTTTCCCACATAAAGATATGGTGTTGCAAAATTTGGTAGAGACTAGATTATTAGGTTGGTCGTAATTACATTTTAGCTTTTAATATTTGGGTGGCCGCGATTACGTTTCCGTCAAGATAGCGGTGATATAAAACATGACACTGAGGTGCCCTTTGCTAGTGCTACCTCTGTACCAAATTTCGTACCATTCTGTTTCACCATGTTCGAATTGTTAAGGGGAATCGATTTTTACACAAAGATGGCCGCCATCCGCAAAATATTAGGCTAATGACCTATTAGTTTGGTCAAAGGATGCTCCCTCCATAAAGGTATGTTGTTGCTAAATTTGCTAGAGATCGGATGATTAGGCTAATCGTAATTTGATTTAAGCTTCGAACATTTGTGTGGCCGCCATTACGTTTCCGTCAAGATGGCGGCGATATAAACATGACACTGAGGTGCCCTTTGCTAGTGCTACCTCTGTACCAAATTTCGTTTCATACGGTTTCACCGTGTTCGAATTAAGAGGGGGAATCGATTTTCACACAAAGATGGCCGCCATCCGCAAACTATTAGGCTGATGACATATTAGTTTGGTCAAAGGATGCTACCCCTATAAAGGTATGTTGTTGCAAAATTTAGTAGAGATCGCATGAATAGGTTAATCGTAATTGGATTTAAGCTTTGAACATTTGTGTGGCGGCCATTGCGTTTCCGTCAAGATGGCGGCGATATAAAACATGACACTGAGGTGCCCTTTGCAAGTGCTACCTCTGTACCAAATTTTGTTTCATTCGGTTTCACCGTGTTCGAATTAATAGGTTGAATCGATTTTGACACAAAGATGGCCGCCATCCGCAAAATATTAGGCTAATGACCTATTAGATTGGTCAAAGGATGCTCCCTCCATAAAGGTATGTTGTTGCAAAATTTGGTAGAGATCGGATGATTATGTTAGTCGTAATTTGATTCAAGCTTTGAACATTTGTATGACCGCCATTACGTTTCTGTCAAGATGGCGGCGATATAAGACATGACACTAAGGTGCCCTTTGCTAGTGCTACCTCTGTACCAAATTTCGTTCCATTCGGTTTAACCGTGTTTGAATTAATAGGGGAATCGATTTTCACACAAAGATGGCCGCCATCCGCAAACTATTAGGTTGATGACCTATCCATTGGGTCAGAGCATGCTTCCTCCATCAAGGTATGTTGTTGCAAAATTTGGTAGAGATCGGATGGCTAGGTTAGTCGTAATTTGATTTAAGCTTTGAACATTTGTGTGGCCGTCATTACGTTTCCGTGAAGATGGCGGTGATATAAAACATGACACCGAGTTGCTTTTTGCTAGTACTACCTCTGTACCAAATTTCGTTCCATTCGGTTTCACCGTGTTCGAATTAATAGGGAGAATCGATTTTCACACAAAGATGGCCGCCATCCGCAAACTATTAGGCTGATGACATATTAGTTTGGTCAAAGGATGCTCCCCCTATAATGGTATGTTGTTGCAAAATTTGGTAGAGATCGGATGATTAGGTTAGTCATAATTTGATTTAAGCTTTGAACATTTGTGTGGCCGCCATTACGTTTCCGTCAAGATGGCGGCGATATAAAACATGGCACTGAGGTGTCCTTTGCATGTGCTACCTTTGTACCAAATTTCGTTCAATTCGCGATCACCGTGTTCGAATTGATAGGGGGGGGGGGCAGACATTCAGAGTACACACACTCACACACGCACACACACACAGACTCACACACACATACACACACACACAGACAGACACACTTTTTTTCGCCCTGTGTTGATCTCATAAGTCTACTTTCATTTTTTGCAAAAATCGAAAGTAGGCTAAAAACACACACACATACGCTACCGAGTGTTTCCACAAACCCAGGCCACATAAACATGTTCCACATAACCGTTTAATAAATAACGCAGTTAATGTTCATCGTACACCTTATACCTAAGGGGCATATGACCTCGTGGCTTCTCCCCTTAATAACAACAATAACTAACACCTAATACGTACTGTATTGTACAATAAAGAAATTAACAAAGTTTTCTCAACAGCTCGGGCAAAAGGAAGTTTGTAACTACCATAATTAATACTAAAAACACACCAGACATCTCACTAATTCCTCAATATATGTCACCAATAGTTACACGAACAACAAATTATATCCACACACCAATATGTTCAGGAAGTTTAATTTTTTAATTGCTTTCAAAAACATCAACACTAATGGAAGGTCAATTATTAGTTTCCTCATAGTTCATGTGGATATAATAAATTAAAGAGTTTAGAGAATTATTTGCTCAAACTCCAAAGCTAATCAAACTGGGCGAACTGGCAAGAGCGTCGCTACTAGATATAAAAAGCACGGTAATGCAGTTATATATGGTAAATATTCCGCTCTGGAAGACCATATAGTTCAATTTGGCTACTCATTAACCAGTATCGACAGCGATTTAAATTTTGTACATAAAGTCATTAGATGACTACTAATAAGTGATATAGAGCAGTTAGAGATTTTCATTAATTAGAAATTATTTCCTACGTTTCATCTCAATGAAATTATCATTGGGGACAGAATTTTATTTGAAAAAATAATTATGGAATTCATTAACCGTAAGTCTTTATAGAAACTCCAACATTTTCATTTGGAACCACGTAGAAGATATCACTGCATGAATCTTTATTCATATCGTAGTTACTTATCGTAGTTCTCAACGTGTGACCCTGATCCAAGCTCCCCTGTCACATGATAGTTTTGTTGATTTCTGGTTCATTTTCGACATGTTTTATGTCAGCGTGAACATTAGTAGGTGTATGGTGGCAGATCTAGTAATGTAATGTTGTTGTTTGTGTCTTCCGTCTTTCGACTGAATCCATGCAGACCTCCGTGCCTCCCTGTCCTGAGTTAATCGTTTCATCTCTACTTAGCTGCCACACCTTACATCCGAGTCAATCTGTTTAAGGACACCACGTACTCTTGCATGATGAAGAAATCGATTTTTTGATTTTGGCGCCATAAAATTCTTCATTCTTTTCTGAATCCAAATATATATGGTTTGTTGGGGTTTTGATGTCTACAACTTCCTTAAATTCGTTTTTTTTAATTAGCGTCCCATGCTCTGAATAATACACTTTTAACTTTGCCAGCTGTTTTCCGTTAATACTCATTTTTCATTTTTAGGTACCAATAACTAGGAAACCATTTAAGATAGACGGCTATTTTTTTACATTAACTTGCCTAATGGAGTACTTGAACGTTAACCTATTTTCACTTCCAAAACATAGTAGGCATGGATTTGGAAGAGAAAAATTGATACATATTTTTGAATAAATTTAAAAAGAAAGAGTTCGGATTTTTTCTTGCATTCTGTCCCAATAATAATAAAACAAAGTGGTTACTCATCTGCCGTGATCCATTCCAAGTATGTGAACAAAATTTGAGAATATTTGATTGAAAAATAACTGAGAAATGTGTACCTGAAGCAACATATACAACATTTTTTAGAAAATGTATCTGTCCCAATTTGTATTCATTTCACACATCCTATAAAAGCAAAGTAGCAGCACTACATGGTCAAAAACAGCTCAGAATATACCGCTTCTTATATGTGACAAGAATCATAGCTGTACCTTTAGCATAAACCCAGAACATTCTATGATGCCACAAAAATAGACTTTTTCATCGTGTAAGAATACGTGGTGACCTTAACATATATTTAAAACCCCAACCCCAAAACAGCGGTTGGCACTACCGAAACCCATAAACAATACGGGCATACAGGGAAATGATTACAGACAACGTAATCATTCAATTGACAGACGGCTGAAGCAACCAATGCCCCAGGACCACAACATTATAACCGCAAGCTTGCAGTATTACCTAACAATAACAGATACACAAGCAGGATTCCGCTGACGAGGAGTAATCTAATTGAGCCCTCAAATACGCGTCACCTTCGCGCCCGGGACACACACACACACGGACATTCATTCTGCAGTAAGACAGTGAGACGGTTCCACGAGGAGGAGTGCTACGGATCCAGGAGGGCGGCGCCCCTTGGTAGCCCGAAGCCATCCCAACATGGACGACGCCTAGAATACCAGACGCCCTGCGCTGAGAGTGTCGGCAATCCTTTTTATTCCAGCTCTGCCCCTTTAACTACACTTTCTCCCCTTACTTTATTACATTAAACCCTAAGTTATAAGTAAGGAATCTCTCTTTTCTTTCACCCCGCTATCATAATCCCAGCTCCGTGTTCCATAACTAAGCTACGGTCTGCGACCCGCCAACACAGCTTGCAGTCAGCTGGCAGTGCGTAGGTCTCACGTACGCACGCATTTCACTGTCTCAGCAGATAACATGCATGCTAACCCCAGAGTAAGTGCCCATCCTCAAGCTACTGAAAATCCTCCTACACTCACTCATTCTTAGCTCCTCAACATTCACACACTCCCCTCATCTGCACACCCCGTTAAGCGCGTCATCCCCTTGTGCGGCTACACCCCCATTGCATCACCACCCATTTGCCAAGCATCACCAACCTACCCGAGGGGATGACGACCTTAACAATATTCTAACCTTGGTCCACCCCTAAAGTTCTCGTCCTCAACCCTTCCTTCCATACCTATGTTTGTTATTCCTGAGTGTCTTAGTATGTGTCCTACCAATCTATCAGTTGTCTTCATTAGTAGTCGCAAGAAATATCTCTCCTCGCCCACTCGTCTTAATACTTGTTCATTTGTTACTCTATCGACCCATCTAAGTTTAGTCCATTGTAACACCACATTTCAAACGCTCCTATTGGCCTATTTTCTGCTGCATGTTTTCGCATGTATATACATGGGATGGTTATTTCGTTTTGGCACCTTAGTTATAACTGGATTAGTATCTCACTTAGATGGTTCCAAGTTTCACAGGCCCTCGATGTAGTCCCCACCGTTGCGTACAACGTGTTCTCAGCGATGCGGAAGTCGTTGGATCCTGTTGGCACTGCCCAATCTATTGATGGTACGAAGAGAGCGCTCGGCTGCCTGCTTAACGTCTTCAATGGTTCGGAAGCGCTGCCATACTGTTCCCCGAGGGCAAACCGTTAATGCGGCGTACTATTGTTCGTTTCTGCAAAACCATCTCCGAGGAGCTCTGAGAAGGAAACGGCGCCACCACATGGTTACACCGCCCATCGTTCTGCATGACAATGCTAGGGCACACACAGCAGGCGTTGTGACGGCATTGTTGGATCGCTGGGGCTGGGAAGTCCTCTATCACTCCCCATATTCTCCCGACATCAGTCCCTGCGACTATGATCTCATCCCGAAGATGAAGATGAAGATGAAGATGACAATGACGTTAAGCAGGCTGCCGAGCGCTCTCTTCGTGCCATCAATAGATTCGGCAGTGCCAACGGGATCCAACGACTTCCGGATCGCTGGGAACACGTTGTACGCAACGGTGAGGACTACATCGAGGGCCTGTGAAACTTGGAACCATCTAAGTGAGTTATTAATCCATTTATAACTAAGGAGATCTAACTGGGATTAGCACGGACAGTTCTGCGTTGAAAAACACCCGACACTTATATGCTACAGCAACAAGTGCAAGGGCACTTAGTTCCCACTTGACGAAGCGTCCACGATCACCATACAGCGTTGAAGGCGGTACATATAAGTTTGTTGTTATTGGTAATTCATGTGAGGCACGTGGGAGATCTTGGTCTTCAGCCCCATGTATTTGGGTGTGTATTGTCTGATAACCTTGTGTTTCTTTGATGACTGTAGTGGTGTGTGTGACTATATTAGGGACAGAGATAGGATAGGTGCCCCGGAACTTGAAGGAAGGGACTATCCCCCTATTTGCTTGACAGGAGTGTGGAATACCCCTGGGAAAATCCACACCCTCAAGTTAGGCACTATCAATGCCGTGATTTGAACCTGCAGTCTCCGGATTTACTGCAGCTGTCCTCACGGCCACGTTGCGCAATTTAACAATCAGGTACTTAATAGAGACTAATAAAAACAAAGATCCATGATTCTATGGTTTAGTTCTGCAATACCATGACTTTTCTAATAAATCAACAAGGTGAAATATAACTCTTTGTTGATGTTTATTCAGTTGAGAAGTCAAATTGGTCAGTTTATCACAATAGCCTACGTTTAAGTGTGTGTTTTGTCAGCTTGGTACGAAAGAAAATATTAGCTATTCAATTCATAAGTCTACATATAATAATGGTTTTTTTTTTTTTTTTTTTTTTTGTCATTTACCCTCCAGGTTGGTGGAACCCACGGACTCAGCGAGGAAACTCACCCCTACCACCTCTACGGGCAGTGTCCTAGAGCTGGGAACATCGAATCGGAAGGGATACAACTGGTGAGGTGGGATCGGCACCTCGCCCAGCGAGATGACTGCAATGCGAACAGGGGCCTCATGAGGGAAGGTAAGGGATGGTGAAGATGGATAGGCAAGGAAGAGGGAAGGAGGCGGCCGTGGCCTTGAAGAAGGTACCATCCCGGCATTTGCCCGAAGACGATGTGGGAAACCACGGAAAACCACTTCGAGGATGGCTGAGGGGGAATTGAACCCCCTCTACTCATTTGGGCCACCCGAGGCTGAGTAGACCCCGTTCCAGTCCTCGTACTGTACCCTTTTACCTACCAATACCTGTTGAATCCCTGGATAGCAGCTGGATCGTAGAACCTGAAAATGCCCCGGCTCTAAAAACCCCCCAAGTTCTACCAACAGACACAGGGATAATAGGGCCACTCGAATACCTAACAGGATGTATTAAGACTGACCAAGGCTCAGAAAAAGAAAAGACTAGCTCAAAACACGAGAATTCTTCAAAAGGAAGAAAGAATCTCAAAGGTGTGGTAAACACGAAAATACCTAGCGATGGCCCCCTTAATACACCCTTCCATCACCTCTATAAAGCATCACGCAATAATTAAAACCAAGTAGTAAAGTGATTTATTGTAAGAATAAACAAGACAGAGAAATATCAATTTCGTCGATACCACGACCAATCAAAAAAAAATCTCATTGATTATATTGGATTATCTTCCAGAAAAAAAAAATATATATATTACCCATTATCACAACTAACTTTTAGCTGATTAAAATATAAGGCATATTAATAATAATGATGATCAATCCCATAGGGTAAGCATTCACAAAAAGAGAAATATTATAAGACTTGAATACATTAAATTAATTTCGGTTCCTTAACGGAAATAACATCTTATACAAAAATATCCTGGTTATAATTACTAATCCTACACGACATCTTCAGTAACTTTATATGTTCTTGTTATTGAATGAAGAAATTCATATGGCCTATTTACAGAATATAATTTACACAAAATTCCAGAATAATTTCAATTATTCCCTTCCTACTGACTTGAAGTCACGACATTCCTTTCTGTTTAATATTATTTCAATTCTTGTTTTAGGGAAATTCTGCCGAACAGTTAAGCTAAGCAAAAATTAATTGTAAAGTCAGTCTTAAATAGTTATCGGTTTTCTTTTTAAACATACATCTTATGACAAAATTGTTATATTAGTTTTACTGGAAATATTTAACCGAATATCCACTCAAGATTCCCAACAATACTGCTCGGAAAAATATTAATCTTCACACAGGCATTTTCACGATAACAGCGATAAAGTTAACTATGACCAAATATTAACCATCCTAGGTTAAAACAACACCTCTCTGGGTTAAAACCCCAATCAATCTAATCCTGATTGGCACACCTAGCTCAATCCTCAACAAGAAAAATATGCTTTACAAAGCATTGCATCAATATACTTAAACACAAAGACATTACTCATAGTACATGCCTCTCTAAAGACCAATATGCACCTATAATAGGAGCCTTACTGTTATAAATCTACAATTATGCAAATCAGCTGTTTATGGTAAAAATACTGAACTCGAAAAATATGATCCCGTAACAGATTACCAACAATGCCCAGTGGATTTCAGAAATATTCCACCTATCTTTAAAAACTTGCCTTACATTGATTTATTACAAGATCCATAATTCTTAAACGTATGACTTATAGTAAGTCGTCCCTGGGATTATCCTCGCAATTTTGGATGTCGTTCAAATACCCTCTTAATAGAAAAAACTATTGCACTAAAGGCAATGATATCAATTTAATCCAGTGTTAACTTCAAAAAAAAATATAAACAGAATATAACGCTGCCCAACCACACAAACTGAGGTTGTAAAGAGGTCTATAAAAATAAATTCAATCTCAAAATAAGATCCTCCCTGAATTTCCCGAACGCGAAAATGTCGATGGATTAGACCTACAGCATGGATCTAGGTTAGCAACAAAGGCTAAGCGACTAATGACCCATTAGGCAATCCATTTCGAAAATCACGCTCAGAAAACACAAGTTAAATCTGTTATTAAAAAAAACTGAAGAAAATATAGTCCAAGGACTCGAAGTAACATTTAGAATAACTGGGTCCGAAAACTTCCTAATATCTTAATAAGAATACGAAAAGGAAAATTCCCCTCCAAAGAATACGATGATCCAAGCGAAAGTGCTTAAAGAACAATGCACTAGAATATGAAAACTCAACCAAAGTTCTCAAAAGAAAGTTGCGTTACTAAAAATGTTCTTACACAAGAAAAACTGTGAATCTTCTTCCTACATTTGCTTCTCGACAAATAAGAATGAGCATATTAGTTTAAATACTGTAAAATACTACTGAAATTATTAATTTATTCATCAAAATTACACAAAGGATGCACTCATTTTTATGAGTCAAAATCCTGGCATCATAGAAGGTCAGTTTCGAAATAAACATCGAACCTGCACTTTCTACTCAACCATTTAAACTACAAAATCAAATATGGCAAAGTGGTATTTATAAATGTCCACGCTACACTACTGTAACAAGTTGAAGTGATCAGTACCTTTGGCGAATCTAGATGAGGAAAAAAGGATATCGTTGGCCATAATCAGCTCCGGACCAACAGAAAATATGCTGGACTTCAACTGGGTTTCCATAGAACGAACCAAAGTCCTCCCAGGCTCGAGCAACACCCAGTCGGTCGAAATAGTTCCAACATATCCTGGCGATATCTTCCCATACATATTCGAACACCAACGGAAGGACCGCACACAGTTTATCAACTCGTCACGACGCGAAGGTGAACTCGAACCGTCACTAACAAGTTCCAATGTGAGAACGCGCGTATGAACAAGTTCACGAGGGTCGACGCGGTCCCTCTCGACACGAGAGTCGCGTGCACACTTCATGCTAAATGAAAGTTGCCTTCGACAAGTCCCCGCTGTACCCTGCTAATGCAGTATTCTTAAATCAATTTAGCCTACCATCGTAGTGGATATAAGCTTCATATTGTCCCTTCCCCTTGACACCTTGCTTGAGAATGTACTCTTTTCAAGAAGTATAATCACAGTGAAGAGTGAATCAAATCTAGGCTGCATTTCCACGACGGATTATATGCAGAGTTTCGTGACACATCACGGCTGAGCTCGCGGTCGTGGTTATAAATGTATCCATCCGCATGGCCCGTTAGTTGCTGTAGACACACAGTCGCAGAGGTAAATTATTACATGTTTAAGACCATGTCTGAGCCCTATTAAACACGTTTCTACTTCACGTAGAATGCTTAACGAACTAGAATACACTTCAGCACGGTCACACGTTTTTAAAACTCCCGTTAGCTGGCGATTTTACTTTCACTGATTTCCAGCTCAACCCTCTGCGCTGTCAAGTTCTATACACATTGCGCTCTGCACGAGGTCGCCTGAGTCTCACATCTGCTTCCCCCACTACCACACACGTCAAGACTCGATACGAAAAATATCGCAGTCGAAACGTAATCAGCAGTGAGTTAACATATCATCTTCTGTTCTTCATACTTTCTTAATAATGGCTTTCTTAATAATAGCTTTCTGCCATGGAAATATACATATAGACACATGTATCTGCTTACATAAAGCGCTAAATATGCATTAATTTGTATTAATCACTCCCAGGTGAATCGATCGATATGGTGTTAGACACAGTCAACATAGTTATTATCGATGAGCTTCGGGTTTCTCGTCGGAAACACGAGCTCTGCCGATCTCTTTCTTGATAGCATGGCTTTTTCTTGCTGCAGACCAGCTGTTATGATCGACTTCAGAGGCAAGTTAGGAAGTTACAGGGTGTTCCCAAAATACTGTAACCATGTCTGTACTTAAGCCCTTTTATGAATAATGGTGCATTTTCCCTTTGATACCTTAAATAAAAGTCTCCTCAACTTTTATTTACACCATTCCAGGTAATCTCAGCATATGTAGCATTATTCAGTCAACACTCAGTCTATCTTCTTCACATATCTTTTCAGGTTCTTTGCATTGAAACGACCTATCATTTCTCTTTCATTTAGGCTTACTACCTCATAACAATTATTTCCGAACGACCTAGCAATCTTATAGGGTCCGTGGAAGACATAGGAAAACTTGGTGAATTGCTTCTTAGCCACATCTGCTTTCGTCGGTTTCTTGACGAGAATCATCTCGCCTACTCTCATCGGTGGCCGATATCTTTTATTTCTGATTCGTTTATGCCGCTTCTCGGCTGCATCCATCAAGCTTTCTCTAGCTGAATTAATTCTTTCTTGGACTGTAGGCTCCCTGTCCTTAGGTAGAAACCTCACGATCTCTGTCCAGGCTCTTTCTGGCCTCTTATTATGGTGAACAACCATAGGTATATCTGATAAGCTCTCATGGAATGTGGAATTCATGCATCTTTCCATGAGTGGGATGAACTTCACCCAGCTCGCATGATCCTCAGGACAGTAAATTCTCGCGAATTTGCTAATTTCTGCCATAACACGTTCCGAGACGTTAGATTCCGGATATCTGACGCTAGAAAACACGTGCTTGACACCAAGTCTAATCATGGCATTCTCAAATTCCATCGAAGTGAATTGAGCTCCGTGATCCGATAGGAGAGTTACAGGTTTTCCTGCCTTAGAAAACACACTATTTTCAAGACGACTAAGGACTTGAGCTGTAGTAGCCCTCTGCATAGGATCGAGAGTCACGTATTTAGAGAATACATCGATTGTGACTAGGAGAAACTGGTTTCCCCTAGCTCCCTTCGGGCAAGGACCGAAGATATCGCAAGCCATTAGCTCTCTCGGCCTTTCTGGAATAATGGCTCGGGGTCTCTCTTTTGATAACGCCGACGGGTATTTCCCTCGTTGGCACTCCTGGCATGATCTGATAATGGCTGCTATAGTGCCCCGCATCTTGGTCCAGGTGAATGTTTCCAATAACGTTCTAAACGTTTTGTCGACACCCCCATGGCCAATGGTGCCGTGAGCTAACCACACCAACCCTTTTATCAGTTTAGGAGGGACTACAATTCTAATTTTCGTCCTCTCTCGGTCAATGTATTTACAAACGACGTCATCACACACCAGGAATTTCTCAGATCGCTTCCTAGTCTGTTCGTAATCAAGGTCGGTATGGTCCATTGCACCTCTCAAAAACCTGTACATATGTCTAGTTGGGGTGTGTCTCTTCTGTGACACCGCTATCTTCTTTAGCTTCTCCAGGGTAAGTTCGTGTTCCCTCTCCAACTGTACAGTGTTAATCTCGATTTTACTAACTGGATTTCTTGAGAGTGCATCCGCGAGCAGATTATCTTTTCCAGGCTGATGCACGATAGTGGCATTGAACTGCTGGAGAAACAATGTCCACCTCGTCAGTCTGTCACTGGAAAGATCGGTTTGCATCATGAACTGAAGCGCTCTGTGATCCGTGATAATGACCACTCGATGCCCTATCAGAAGTTTCTTCCACTTTTGAAGAGCAGATATGAATGCCAATGCTTCGAGCTCAGAGGTGAAATAATTCTTTTCGTGATCCTGCAGCTTTCTGCTGTGGAAGTCCAAGTAGTGCTTCCTCCCCTCCTCGTCCTTTTGATAGAGGACAGCACTAATACCAACTTTTGAAGCATCCGACTCTATGTAAAAAATCCGATCAAACTCAGGATATTCCAGCTTGACACAGTTTTGGAGCATGAGCTTGGCCTCTTCAAATGCCCTATTCGTGTCCTCTGTCCATTTCCATTTGTTATTTTTCTTTAATGCTTCATACAAAGGGGCCATAGTAGTTGAATATCCTGGACAGTGGCTACTCAAGAACTGGCACATGCCCAGAAACTCACGGAGCTGCTTTACCTTTGCGGGACGAGGGAATCTTGAAATGGCGTCTATCTTCTTCAAGTTTGGGTGATACCCAAACTGATCAATAGTATGGCCAAGAAACTTGATAGATTCGTGCATGAATTGACACTTATGCATGTTGACCTTAATATTGGCCTCTCTTAAATTCTCGAATAGCTGTTTCAAGTGCACAAGATGTTCTTGAACATTCGCTGAAGAGATTATCAAGTCATCGATATAGCAGATAACGTTACGTTTCACGCTTTCCGTTAATTTGCTATCAAGGGCTCTGATCAAAGCCGGACCGCTGTTCACCATTCGAAAAGGAACGCGACAGAAAACATACGTGGTCTGATCGAATAAGAATCCGGTGTATTGCCGGCTATCTTCCTCCAGCTCTACTTGATAAAAGGAAGCGGTCAGGTCTAGGACGCTGAAACACGCTTTACCTTTGAACTTTTTCAAAAGTTCTCTAATTTTTGGTGGACGGTCAGTTTCTAACATGATTCTCGTGTTGATCTTCCTGGCGTCTAAACAAAGCCTCAATTGTCCGTTCGCTTTCTTTACCACAGTTACTGGATTCAAATACGAAGAAGCCTGTTTTTTTATTATACCATCTCTCTCCATTTTATCTATGATCTCTTTGACCTCATCATGGTATTTTTCTGGGATAGGATAAAGCTTGGCTTGATAAGGGGATTCATCTATTAGCCTAATCTGGTACTTGAAGTCTCTAATCAAACCAGGTTTATCATCGAAGATGTCCGCAAACTGACAAATCAAGTCGTCAAATTCTTCTTTCACATTTTTAAATCCCTCGGCTTTCAAGGTATATTGTTCCCTCACTTGCTCAGTTTCTTCAACTACGTGATCTAGGATTTCCATTCTAGGGATATCTCTATTAATTTCGTTTCCATCCATTTCCTCCATCACTACATCCTCTGTACTTTCTTCCTTGAATCTTATTATTCCTTTGTCCATGTCGATGATTGCTCTAGCTTGAGTAATAAAATCGATGCCTAGTATGACGTCAAAATTAATATTCTTAACGACTATGAAAATATGTTCATAACTTCTCTCATTGATCCAGAATTTCATTAGAATCTGCACTTTGCATTTCATAGTTTTATCCTTAAATATCCCACGAATTTTTGTTGGAGATGCTGGAAGAATGGTAAATTGATTTTCTGGTTTCAATCTTTCAAAACAGTCCTCGTCAACTATAGAGATCATAGCACCTGTGTCCATCACGGCTTTACAATGTTGTAGCCCAATTAGTATATCAATAACGGGAAGTTCAACTATCCTTCCTCTCGGTTTCGTTTCTGGTTCAAATAGAAGGTCTTCGTCAGTAGCTTCAAATATTTCAAAAATCGTGATATCAGAGGAATGCGTGGCAACGTCAGTTATTAATTTCGCCCGGAAATTGGCGTTTTTTTTTCTCGATCCGGAGCTCTTTCTGAACTCCGACCTTCTCTGCTAGTACTGGGTTGTGACTTATCTAGATTTTCATCCTTTCTTTCCTTCGATTTTCTTCGTCCAACCTCCGTGGACTTATCTCGCCCTCTCTTGAGCCTCTCCTGTTGCACTTTTTTATCGGACGCCTCCGTTCGATAATTGTTGTATCTCGAGTACCCTCGATTTTGTCTGTTATCTCTATTGTCTCGGGTATCTCTATCATTCCTATTATATCTGTTATCTCTATTGTTTCGGGTATCTCTATCATTCCTATTATATCTGTTATCTCGATTATTTTGATCATATCTGTAATTCCTATCATAAGGCGTTTCTCGATGATCATTCCGGTCTCGATCATTATCTCTTCGATAAAAATTTCTCTCCTCGTAGCGACGTTGCCAAGGCCTCTCCTGGGCGTCCCTACGTTGGTTTTCCCATCTCCTCTCTTCCTGATGGGTATTTCTAATAGGACCTATTCTATCATCTCTTCTTTGTTCGAAACGATCCGTCTGCTGTGTACGGTTCATCATTACCGCGTTTACAACTTTCGATTCCTGCCTGGCATTTTTGACTATAGTAGGTTGCGTCATCATACTCATATGATCTAATCGACGTAACAGGTCCTCTAACGACGTTAAAGACGATACTCCGGAAGAAATAATTGATTTCCTTACTTCCGCAGGCAATTGACGTGAGATAGCTTCAAGGAGTTCTTCCTGTGTTAACGGCGGCTGAAGAAAACGGAGTTTTGCTAACTGACACGCAAAGTATTCAGCGTAGCTGGTTGGTCCTGTACTGGAGTACTTGCGTGAATAGACTTCTGATCTCACATTCTGTTGGACCTCGATCGACCAAAATCTTTGTATGAAGGCTTCCGAAAACTGCTCAAAGTTGTCAAATGTGTAACGAAAAGCCCTGAACCATTGTAACGGAGCATCGGTGAGAAACCTTTCCACCATACGTAGCTCACGCTCACGTGGCACATGTGACTCCAAAAAGTAATCTCTTAATGTCCTGACAAATTCGATTGGTGTCATTCCATCCAAATTGCTAAACTTCCTAGGTTTGTCATCAAAATTTCGTATTATGGTTACATTCGGTGTCCTTTCCGATGATTTCGAAGTATAGTCACCCACGCCTACGTTGGGGTTCGGAGAACTAAAAGTTTCCCTGCTTGTTCGAATGGGACTCGAATGTTCCATTTGACTGAGCCGAACGTTGGGTTCGTTATTGGAAGATTCCTGTATCATCCTTTCCCTACCATCAGGTACTATCACTTCAGGTTGTTCAACTACAACTCGAAAATCGGACTGTAAAAGTGATCGCAATTGATCTTTTAGAGTATCTAAACTGATATGCCCCTCTAGATTAATTTGCTCGAGACCCTTTCTAATTTCATTAATCTCGGAAGTTTTCTTCTCCCTGACCTCATTTAACTCTATCTTACTTTGGTCGACTTTAGTTTCAACACTGTTAATACGTTTCTCTAAATCGGATATGTTATTAACCTGAGTATTTTGAATTCCATCCATTCTTTTGCTTAGATCTTCCCTAACATTTATTATGTCTTTGCTATTAGTTGCAAGACCAGTGGCAAGTTTAGATTCTAACTTAGATTTCTCAACTTTAAAACATTCCTCATAAATTTTCATAATATCTTGACGAAATGTTACAATATTATCACTTATGATCCCTTTCAAATCGATGTCAAAATCATCCCTGAGAAGTTTCGTATGATCAGTGACTTGAGCTCGGAGTGTCCCCATTTCACATTTCAACTGTTCCAGGCTATTCTGGGTCTGATTAGTGTCATGGGAAAACTGCAGCTGAAGTGTTTCTAATTTTTTTTTACTGAGCTTCACACTCTTTTCAAAGTCTAGTCTAATCTCAACTTGAAATTCTTTATTAGATTTTTCTAGCTCCATTAACTTAACCTCCGTCTGATTTTGACTAGATTCGATTTTTCGGACCTCTAGCTCCATTTTATTTTGACTGGATTCTATTAATCCCACATCTGTTCTTAAATCATTGATTTGGGATTGCATAATCCTTACATTAGAATTTACATCCTTTACAGTTTCCTCAATTCCCCTTTGACTAGTCTGAATATTGTTAAGATCTGTTTGGATTGATGTTTGACTAGTTTGCATTGATGTCTGACTAGTTTGCATATTGTTAAGATCTGTTTGGATTGATGTTTGACTAGTTTGCATTGAAGTTTGACTATTCTGGATTCTTTCTTGGGCAACCTGTACCAGGCCAACATTAGCCCGTAATGTACTGATATCTAGTTGAGTTTTTCTATTATCATCCTGGATATCTTCGATATTAGATTCTACACTGGTAACCTTCTTTTCTACCCTTTTAGAACTGTCATTGATAGCCTTCAAGGAGGATTGCATAGTATCAATTTCCCCCCTGATGCCTTCAGCAACTGCACCCTGATTTTGAATAACAGTTTCAGACATATGGTCTAATGCAGATCTAGTTTGGACCTTAATATTTTCTATGTCCTGATTCAAATTGTCCATTTTATGTTGAATAATTTCAAACATCTTCTTAACGTCACCAACAGTCACCATATTACCTTCAGACATGCTTCACTACACTTCACAAGAAATAAGAATACCACACCAACAAAGCACAGCGAGAACATCTACAAACAACCACCATTTACCATATATGCTCATTCTTATTGTCTGGCGTTACCTTAAAATAAACTTATGTCTAAACACAAAGTGCCCCATTTCATTTGGGATCGACCATATACAAGTGCGTGTTGGTTTATATCGGTGAAGGTCTATGATTCTACCATTACTTAAATTTTAAATTTACTACAAATACTTCTATTTTTAATGATGTCAGCAATGATCATCAGCCGGAAACAAGTAGAACAAATTATTAACAAAGCGTGTGGCACCACTCCAATACATAAAATAAAATAAAAATTAATAATGGTTGCAATACCACTTGTGGGTCAAGTAGCTCGAGTATCCTCGTAATTGCTTTGTTCCATAGGAATTCCAATAGTTCGTGCCAAAATATTGGTTCACCATTATTTTATCGCCTTGATTCATAGTCACACAAGAAACACGGTGTTCCAATTCGCGATCTGTGTTACATGATCATAAACTAATTTCCACTTTGTACTTTCAGTTTCAATTTTGGCAGAATTATGGCATTCAACTCCCTGGTATTCGCTCTGGTATTCCAGTTTTTCGAAGCCCCTGAGCTGGGCGCCACCTAATGTACCCTTTTACCTACCAATACCTGTTGAATCCCTGGATAGCAGCTGGATCGTAGAACCTGAAAATGCCCCGGCTCTAAAAACCCCCCAAGTTCTACCAACAGACACAGGGATAATAGGGCCACTCGAATACCTAACAGGATGTATTAAGACTGACCAAGGCTCAGAAAAAGAAAAGACTAGCTCAAAACACGAGAATTCTTCAAAAGGAAGAAAGAATCTCAAAGGTGTGGTAAACACGAAAATACCTAGCGATGGCCCCCTTAATACACCCTTCCATCACCTCTATAAAGCATCACGCAATAATTAAAACCAAGTAGTAAAGTGATTTATTGTAAGAATAAACAAGACAGAGAAATATCAATTTCGTCGATACCACGACCAATCAAAAAAAATTCTCATTGATTATATTGGATTATCTTCCAGAAAAAAAAAATATATATATTACCCATTATCACAACTAACTTTTAGCTGATTAAAATATAAGGCATATTAATAATAATGATGATCAATCCCATAGGGTAAGCATTCACAAAAAGAGAAATATTATAAGACTTGAATACATTAAATTAATTTCGGTTCCTTAACGGAAATAACATCTTATACAAAAATATCCTGGTTATAATTACTAATCCTACACGACATCTTCAGTAACTTTATATGTTCTTGTTATTGAATGAAGAAATTCATATGGCCTATTTACAGAATATAATTTACACAAAATTCCAGAATAATTTCAATTATTCCCTTCCTACTGACTTGAAGTCACGACATTCCTTTCTGTTTAATATTATTTCAATTCTTGTTTTAGGGAAATTCTGCCGAACAGTTAAGCTAAGCAAAAATTAATTGTAAAGTCAGTCTTAAATAGTTATCGGTTTTCTTTTTAAACATACATCTTATGACAAAATTGTTATATTAGTTTTACTGGAAATATTTAACCGAATATCCACTCAAGATTCCCAACAATACTGCTCGGAAAAATATTAATCTTCACACAGGCATTTTCACGATAACAGCGATAAAGTTAACTATGACCAAATATTAACCATCCTAGGTTAAAACAACACCTCTCTGGGTTAAAACCCCAATCAATCTAATCCTGATTGGCACACCTAGCTCAATCCTCAACAAGAAAAATATGCTTTACAAAGCATTGCATCAATATACTTAAACACAAAGACATTACTCATAGTACATGCCTCTCTAAAGACCAATATGCACCTATAATAGGAGCCTTACTGTTATAAATCTACAATTATGCAAATCAGCTGTTTATGGTAAAAATACTGAACTCGAAAAATATGATCCCGTAACAGATTACCAACAAAGCCCAGTGGATTTCAGAAATATTCCACCTATCTTTAAAAACTTGCCTTACATTGATTTATTACAAGATCCATAATTCTTAAACGTATGACTTATAGTAAGTCGTCCCTGGGATTATCCTCGCAATTTTGGATGTCGTTCAAATACCCTCTTAATAGAAAAAACTATTGCACTAAAGGCAATGATATCAATTTAATCCAGTGTTAACTTCAAAAAAAAATATAAACAGAATATAACGCTGCCCAACCACACAAACTGAGGTTGTAAAGAGGTCTATAAAAATAAATTCAATCTCAAAATAAGATCCTCCCTGAATTTCCCGAACGCGAAAATGTCGATGGATTAGACCTACAGCATGGACCTAGGTTAGCAACAAAGGCTAAGCGACTAATGACCCATTAGGCAATCCATTTCGAAAATCACGCTCAGAAAACACAAGTTAAATCTGTTATTAAAAAAAACTGAAGAAAATATAGTCCAAGGACTCGAAGTAACATTTAGAATAACTGGGTCCGAAAACTTCCTAATATCTTAATAAGAATACGAAAAGGAAAATTCCCCTCCAAAGAATACGATGATCCAAGCGAAAGTGCTTAAAGAACAATGCACTAGAATATGAAAACTCAACCAAAGTTCTCAAAAGAAAGTTGCGTTACTAAAAATGTTCTTACACAAGAAAAACTGTGAATCTTCTTCCTACATTTGCTTCTCGACAAATAAGAATGAGCATATTAGTTTAAATACTGTAAAATACTACTGAAATTATTAATTTATTCATCAAAATTACACAAAGGATGCACTCATTTTTATGAGTCAAAATCCTGGCATCATAGAAGGTCAGTTTCGAAATAAACATCGAACCTGCACTTTCTACTCAACCATTTAAACTACAAAATCAAATATGGCAAAGTGGTATTTATAAATGTCCACGCTACACTACTGTAACAAGTTGAAGTGATCAGTACCTTTGGCGAATCTAGATGAGGAAAAAAGGATATCGTTGGCCATAATCAGCTCCGGACCAACAGAAAATATGCTGGACTTCAACTGGGTTTCCATAGAACGAACCAAAGTCCTCCCAGGCTCGAGCAACACCCGGTCGGTCGAAATAGTTCCAACATATCCTGGCGATATCTTCCCATACATATTCGAACACCAACGGAAGGACCGCACACAGTTTATCAACTCGTCACGACGCGAAGGTGAACTCGAACCGTCACTAACAAGTTCCAATGTGAGAACGCGCGTATGAACAAGTTCACGAGGGTCGACGCGGTCCCTCTCGACACGAGAGTCGCGTGCACACTTCATGCTAAATGAAAGTTGCCTTCGACAAGTCCCCGCTGTACCCTGCTAATGCAGTATTCTTAAATCAATTTAGCCTACCATCGTAGTGGATATAAGCTTCATATTGTCCCTTCCCCTTGACACCTTGCTTGAGAATGTACTCTTTTCAAGAAGTATAATCACAGTGAAGAGTGAATCAAATCTAGGCTGCATTTCCACGACGGATTATATGCAGAGTTTCGTGACACATCACGGCTGAGCTCGCGGTCGTGGTTATAAAAGTATCCATCCGCATGGCCCGTTAGTTGCTGTAGACACACAGTCGCAGAGGTAAATTATTACATGTTTAAGACCATGTCTGAGCCCTATTAAACACGTTTCTACTTCACGTAGAATGCTTAACGAACTAGAATACACTTCAGCACGGTCACACGTTTTTAAAACTCCCGTTAGCTGGCGATTTTACTTTCACTGATTTCCAGCTCAACCCTCTGCGCTGTCAAGTTCTATACACATTGCGCTCTGCACGAGGTCGCCTGAGTCTCACATCTGCTTCCCCCACTACCACACACGTCAAGACTCGATACGAAAAATATCGCAGTCGAAACGTAATCAGCAGTGAGTTAACATATCATCTTCTGTTCTTCATACTTTCTTAATAATGGCTTTCTTAATAATAGCTTTCTGCCATGGAAATATACATATAGACACATGTATCTGCTTACATAAAGCGCTAAATATGCATTAATTTGTATTAATCACTCCCAGGTGAATCGATCGATATGGTGTTAGACACAGTCAACATAGTTATTATCGATGAGCTTCGGGTTTCTCGTCGGAAACACGAGCTCTGCCGATCTCTTTCTTGATAGCATGGCTTTTTCTTGCTGCAGACCAGCTGTTATGATCGACTTCAGAGGCAAGTTAGGAAGTTACAGGGTGTTCCCAAAATACTGTAACCATGTCTGTACTTAAGCCCTTTTATGAATAATGGTGCAGTACCACTATTCAAATTTCGTGGCAGAGCTGGGAATCGAACCCAGGACCTCAGGGGTGGCAGCTAACCATGCTGACCGCTACGCTACGGAGGCGACTATAATAATGATAATAGTTCAATATGTATCTTATCGTGTGATGACGCATGACGCTCAGGCCAGAGGATTGTGGTTGTATCGACCTTTAGAAACTAGCGATGACCGACAAGTGTACAGGACATATTCAGAGAATCCAAAGTGTTTGTGCATGAATCTCGCAGTCAGAGAGTAGAGACAGCACGTCTTCTAAGACTAAGCTGATTTCACTGAGGTGTAACTCAATCATTGGCGGAGTGCAAGCTCATCTTCTCCATCATGTTTTATTCACACGGGAGAGCTACGCATTGCAGAGAGGTGATTCCCGTCTGCGTCACACAGATCGCATCAAAACATAAACACGAGAATTGAGCGTCAACCATTATAAAATACATCTACACAAACGACATCAGAGGCTAGAAAATCAAGATTATTTGTTATATTCTCTCAACTTATGTCTGAAGCAATGGAGTTACATAGTACACAACGACCAAGTATTATGGTCTTGCTCTGCGAAGAGTGCGCACTTTAATTGTTTGAACCAGCTATGTAAAAGGCGAGGCTAGTTGATTTTTGAACTGAAATACGTGCGGCAATAACGGGCACAAGTCTCGGTGTCCACTTCTAGAAAAATGTTAAACAATTAGTTCGATATAAAAAAAACTGTCACTTTTATGCAATAGAAGTTGACAGATAAGAAATTGATGACAGATAAAACGCTCATAGTTCCATGACGAAATCAAGAGCCTACTTTTCTTAAAATGTAAGATTCATACCAATGATTGATATCAAAATTATATGTGCCAATTTTGGAATAAAACTGTTAGTATAAAAGTTACATGCAGTTACACATTGAACATATCAGCACGCATAGAATCATGTTGGCAGCACTGTCGTATATCAGTTACTTAAAGTTAATCTGCAATATAAGGCACTATTCATATACAACGTTTAGAACTGTTGGCTTGTATATTTTCTGATTTATTGTGATTAAGATAAATAACTGTCATTGTATGGGCTTCTGAAAATTAATCTGAAATATCATTATCTGTGCGCCAATTTTGGAACTGTTCCCATGCATACCATTCGATATTACCCTTTAAGATTTGATTGCCGCTGAGGGTGGCTGTGCCACTGTTTGTTGTTTATTGTGTCAGCTGCCTCATGTCTCCACGGACATTTAAACGATGACTGAGGCTACTGGAGGTGAGTCATATCCTACTCACGCAACTGTACCTGTCAACGAAGCAGGCTGACGTGTGACTCAAGTAAACAAAGAATAGCTCCCATCTCGACCGCCGGCAATCAATTCGTGAAAGGGTAATACATCTAACATAGAGAACAATTTCAATTGTGATTTTTCTTCAGTTGGTAACTCTGTTATGATTTTGAAATATGGCCGTAAAATGTCCTGGTCTAGGTATTTACTCAAACCAAATTTGATTTCGATTGCTGTAGCCATTTAGGAGTTGATAGAGGGGAGGGGGGAAGAGTCTACACACAGACTGAAGAACAAACAGACACACACTCATTAGTCCGGGTGATCTCATAAGTCACCTTTCTTTTTATAATTTTTGCAAAATGTGAAAAGTAGTTAGTTAGTTAGTTAGTTGTTGTTTTTAGGGGCGGAACTACGAGGTCATCTGCCCCTAGGGAAGTGTTTAACACAGATGCACTAAATTTACAAAAAAGTCCATATTTATTTATTTATTTATTTATTTATTTATTTATCGTATGGCTTTTAGTGCCGGGAGTATCCGAGGTCATGTTCGGCTCGCCAGAGTCTGTAGCTGCTTCCAGCGGACACCCAGAGGGTGAGCTACAAGTTCCGTTCCATTTCAAGTAGTTCCAGCCTTGGCTACCAGATGTCAATGATACCTAGTGGTGAACGTTGGAACTTTGATAGAGCGTTACAACGAAATCTAACCTAGAAATTTAGATCCACACAAGTTTAGTCTGTGGAAGGATCTTTTACATGCCGTAAATCTATGACATGGGACTGCCGGCTTTACTTACCCTCCGAAGGAAGGCATACTGAAGGATTTTTAAAAAATCCGACGACTTCGGCCGGGTTGGAACCAACTATCTTGGGCACAGCAGTTCAGCATGCTACCAACTACGCCGCCAAAGCCAATAAAAAGTCCGAACCAGATCTGATTATGTTTCTCTGTTGAGTGAATCATATCATCCAATAAACAGCCTTAATTCGAGATGTGTATCAAACTGTAAGAAGTGCAGGGTATAAATAATGTATGTTATTTTTCCAGCATAGTAAGTGTGATAGATAATTGTTTATCCCCGCCCAATTTAATTAGGCACATTATTGAATTGACCAAATTAAAATAAATTATTTTAGTAGGTTGTCACGGGGTGAAAATACAGAGTTATTCAAAAAGAAGGAACTGATTTCAAACATTTCTTTCTTCCAAGCTACAAAAGATAAGAACATAATCCAACCTTCCAAGAAAGATAAAAGTTCAATTTTTATTTTTTTATGCATTCAATATGGGCATCGTGTGTTACGCGACAAATATCAAAACGGTGGTTTATTTCTTGCCACGCACGAATCAGCTGGTCTCTAGTTATCGAATTCACAGCTTCAACAATTCGATGCCTCAGACTTTCAAGAGTGTCAGCTTTAGGTGGGATAAAAACACGGTCTTTGACGTAACCTGACAGATAAGAATCACACGGAGTGAAGTCTGGAGACCTGGGAGGCCACTGGTGATGAAGTTGATCTTCTGCTCCTCCTCTTCCTAACCATTTTTGAAGCAAGTCTAGATAGGTTAGTCCTGTCACGGGTTTTCTCCATGAAGAAGAAAGTCCATAAAATTTTTCACAGATATCGCACAGAAGACGTTGATCTTCGGTGAATCTCTCTCATATTCAATAAGTGCCATAGTATTTTTACTTGCCCACGTTCGAACGTTATGGCGATTAACTGTAGGTACCAGAAAGATGAAAAGTGGATTCATCGAAAGAAATATCGTTCACATTTTACACTTTTGCTTATCCAGGAACGTTGGAATTATGGTTCTCCCTTTTGTAGTTTGGACGAAATAAATGTTTGACATCTGTTCCTCCTTTTTGAATAACCCCTGTACAAGTGAGGACCAAAAGTGAACGAAAGGACTGAAATAGAATGGATTCATATCCAGGCCAACTATCAATTTATGGGCAATAAAAGCACGCAGCATATACGAATGTGTGTGTTGCAAAAGGAGCAATGTAACTGAATCTCTTGTACGAAATCAAGGTTTCCTTATCTTTGCGTGGCAAGGAAACATTGGGAGGTTAATACGTAAATGTGAAAGTTGGGCGAGCACTCAGGCAGGGGATAACGATCTAAATAATGAACAGGTGTGTCTCAAAGAATGTGGTAGAAGCCGAGAAAATGAATATGTTTCAGGATGCAATCAGAGCGGGAAACACAAACTACTCTAAGGAAAGAGTTTGTCAGCACACACGACACGCAAGAAGCAATATGATTACCAGCTGTATACCAAACACAATACATTATGCAAACAAACTCAGTTTCTGGGCTTTTCACCAGCACAGTAGGGTTAAATACATGATTACTTGTGAGCACGTTCTGAGAAGCGATTCAGGCCTTATCATTTCAAGATGTAGTACACATGCAGCTAAACCAACGCCCAAGAAATTATGGCAGCTAATTTATATTGATCAAATAGATAAATCGTCTAATACATCACCTGGATACTTTTGGATAGTGCAGGTCGAGGATTTGAAGAATAAGGAGAGAATTTAAGATCACCCAGGATTTAACTCACAAAATTCTAAACTAAGATAGCTACGTATATTGACTCTCACGGCCAGTCAAATAAACTCAGGAATGTTCTGGGTTTGTCCCGTTTCTTGTGTGGCAGCTAATTTATATTGATCAAATAGATAAATCGTCTAATACATCACCTGGATACTTTTGGATAGTGCAGGTCGAGGATTTGAAGAATAAGGAGAGAATTTAAGATCACCCAGGATTTAACTCACAAAATTCTAAACTAAGATAGCTACGTATATTGACTCTCACGGCCAGTCAAATAAACTCTGGAATGTTCTAGGTTTGTCCCGTTTCTTGTGTGGGGTTTCGCCTAGGACAGAGTTTCTCAAAGTGTGGTCCGCGGACCCCCGGGGGTCCGCAAGCATATTTTCAGGGGTCCGCAAAAAATATTCGAATCTAATTTTGTTAATTACTTCTACCAAGAACTCCTGTTTCTGCAAATAAAAGTTTTAGTTTGTATTACAAAATATGTGCGTGGCAAGCATAGCCAGTCCTATGGTCAGGTCAATAATGTTTTCGACGGATGGCTACCCTGCGGCTAGCCACTAACACACCTAGTCTGTCATCTGTTCTGTCAGCGGAACAAACGTATCGGCATCTGTTATTCAGTTGACTTTTGTCGTGATGGTTTGTTTTGCTTTGTTGTGATGTTTAACTTTTAATGGTGGAAACATTTTACGCAAGGAAGTGTTAATTTTGGGCCTGTATCATGGATCGTTGGTTAAAGACAGGGACTGTAAAACGTTCAGTTGATAAATTAGAAAGAGAAAGTGAGGTTAGCTGCTCAACTTCAGTAGCTAGTTCTAGCTGCAACACTGATTTACGTAAGACTGTTAATAAATCTTTATTGCGGCCAAATAGCCAAGATGAAATAGAAATTTTACATGTTTGCATATTAAACGACTTTGTCCGTTTTGTGCATATTTCGATGTGATAACGATCACATGCCGTTTCACACAGCCTACATTCACAGTCTATATTTGGTTCGTGGAAGTTTGTGTTCTTGCATATCAGGTGGAGGAATCCATGGACTGCCAACCTAGTGATGCCGTGTCTGATTTCGACGTTTTCCTTTGTCTACGCACGGTCTACCATGGCTCCTGTGCTGTAGAATGTCGGATGAATTTCCTCTCTTTTCCTATTCAGTGTTGCTAGCAGGTTCTGTGAGGCGCACGTGTTAGGTAGGAGTATGCTTGTCCTGAGATCTTCGATGAGGAAAGTTTCCTTCGCCAGCAGATATGTGTATCTTGAGTGCGTCATTTTTGACACTCCTAACGCTTTCTTTATGTATCTTGCCTTCACTCCTTCCAACGTAGATAGATTCTTCAATGTTAGGTGTGACCAGATGATTTCTATGCCATACGCCAGTATTGGTAAAATCTTTACCCGGAATAGCAGCATCGCCGTCTCTAGGGATCGAATGTTTCTTATTTCGTGCATTGTCATTATCGCTTTAGTTGCCTTTTCTGTTATGTGTTTTGTGAAGCATTTTGCGGTCGTTTGTATAGTAATTCCTAAATACTTGATTTCTGATACTATTTTCAATTTTCTTTCCCTTATGTGTATCCTAGCTGATGCGGGGGCTCTTCCTCCGTTTTTAAAGATCATTGTGTTCGACTGTGTAAGACTGTTAAGCGCCGCAAATATTCTGAAGAGTATTTAAAATTAGGTTTTGTGCAATCTAATGACGAACAAAAACCACAGTGCGTGTTATGCTACGAGATTCTTTCCAATGAAGCTATGAAACCTGCGAAATTAAGGAGGCACTTAGAAACAAAACATCCAGACTTTGCTGATAAGTCATTTGAGTTCTTTTAAATAAAAAGTCAAGAAATGGAAAAGATGAAAACATCAATGTAGAAAATGGTGTCAGGTAGCGCTGCTGAAAAAGCAACAGTGGCGTCATACGAAATAGCATTACTCATAGCTAAATCTGGAAAGCCATATGCGATTGCAGAAGAACTAATCTTACCAGCGGCAAAAATATGTGTAATATAATTATAGGAGAGGCGGCTGCTAAGGAATTAAGTACAGTTCAACTTTCAAACGATTCTATAAAACGTCGAATTGATGACATGTCTCAAAATATTGAAGAGCAGTTACTTTGTAGGTTAAAATCTACAAAAATGTACGCTTTGCAGCTTGACGAAAGTACAGACCTATCAAACAAATCTCAATTGTTAGCCTTTGTTAGGCATGAAAATGAAAATTGGCTTTTAGAAGAGCTTTTGTTTTGCAAACAGATTCTTCATAACAATGCCCATGATGTTTTTGAAGCATTAAATGATTTTATGTTATCAAATGACTTGGACTGGCAACGTTGTGTTGGTGTGAGTACCGATGGAGCAGGGGCCATGGCCGGCAAAAAGACAGGCCTAATTGCTCGTGTCAAGTCTGTCGCTCCCAAAGTTAAGTGGACTCACTGCTCTATTCATAGGGAGGCATTGGCTGTAAAACAAATGCCAGAAGATCTAGAAACATCATTAAAAGAAGTTGTGAAAGTTATAAATTATATTAAAGCCCGACCTTTGAACTCTCGTATTTTTACTCAGCTTTGTGAAGAAATTGGAAGTGAGCATGTACAGCTCTTGCTTCACACTGAAGTTCGTTGGCTCTCCCGAGGTAATGTCCTCACACGTTTTTTTGAATTGCGTGATGAAATTAGAATATATCTTTTGGAAGAAAAATATGAAAACTTTCTTCTCAAAGACAAGTTGTGTGTGTTTGATCAAGGTTGCATATTTAGCAGATATCTTCCAGCATTTGAATGTCCTATATATGAAACTTCAAGGGTCTGACACTGACATATTCCATGTAGAAAAGCAAGTAGAAGCTATGATAGGAAAACGGCAGCTTTGGTCTGACCGTATGCTTAAGAATTCATACAACAATTTTACAACGTTGCAGGAATTCTTAATAACATCTGAAGAAGAGATGCCTACAAATACAAAAGAACTGTTTGCTGAGCATTTAACAGGCCTAGCTCAGAGTCTGAGAAGTTACTTTCATGAACCTAATCCTAATAAAGATTGGATGAAGTATCCATTCAAGAAGAGAAGTATTGGTAACCTCATCGACCTATCTGATACTGAGCAAGGCCAATTGGTGGAACTCTCATGCAGCGGAGCCTGGGAGATTGTATACCAAGAAAATAACTTGGCAAGGTTTTGGCTACTTGTACAAGCTGAGGTACCAGAACTTGTCAAAAAAAAAAGCCCTCGAACATATTGTGCCCTTTTGAACGACATATTTGTGTGAACGCGCCTTTTCTGAACTGTGCAACCTGAAGCCAGCAAAGAGAAACAGACTGAAGAACATTGAAACAGATTTAAGGCTAAAGATTTCTAAAATAAATCCAAACATTTTAGAGATAATCAAAAGCAAAAAACAGTACCATTGTTCTCACTAAAGTAACGGTAAATACACTGATAACTTTTTATTCTAAGATTGCATTTAAAGTCTGCTCCTACTGTAATTAAGAAAATTTGTGTATCCTTATGTAAGTCATGTTTTTTCCAGTATTTATTCCAATTGAAATAAACTATATATATACTAAAACAAACAGATTAATTGTTTTTACAACCCACCATTTTTTGGTATAAATTGGTTATCTTTTAAAATGACAACCATTACAAAAATTTACAACAAAAATTAAAGGCAGATTTGAGGGGTCCGCAATGACTACATAAATAATTGAAGGGGTCCTCGAGTACAGGAAGTTTGAGAACCTCTGGCCTAGGATACCAAGCTGGCTCATCAGCGGGCTCTTGGTGTTCCCGCCCGGACCCCCACAGGAGTAGCGAACTGCACGCCGCCACCCTTTCTATGAAGCGCATCTGCGCCTCTTTACTACGACAACTAAAGGCTCAAGCAGCCATAACCTCTCTATGAAGGCTTCCAAAAAGATGATATATTGACTTTCACGGCCTGTGAATTAAAACTCAGGAACTTTTCTAGGTTTGTGCCGTGTCTTGTGTGGGGTTTCGCCTAGAAAATTTCTTTAGTTTTAAGATAGCTACGTTTCTTTAATGTAACTGGGATATGGTTAAGGGTTCTGAATAACGTGAACAAAAATCTGAAAAGGATTTCCGGTGGTTACCATGTTAACAAGTGTTCGTCATCTACTGTCGACCAAAATATTATGTGCACTCGAGTTTGAAGGTTGTTTGTGAAGTAACCAATATACCTACATAATATACAATAACATCATCATTTTTGCCGTTCTATTTTACGTTAGTTCATGTAGGTTTGGAATTTTAAATTTATATTTTATTATTTTTTATCGCTGTTGGAACACAAAAAGTGCCCGTTTTTAAGCGTGTTTCAACCATGCGTCACATTTAAGAATTATTATCTCACAAACCCGTCATCAGATCGAATCCAAATGTTAACACAATATACATTGGAATGTTGAATAATAGGTTTATTAATTTCAAAATTTTGTTTGTCCAAGAAACAAAGTTGTTATCATTTTTGTAAGGTAACTTTTTCTCGGCTCGGGGTCGTTGGAAAATGTAGTTCTTGGTCACGTTGTAAGCCTTATACATCAAAATGTTCTGCTGTATGACTGTGAAATAAGTAATTTAATTCAATTATTTTATATCGGTTTGTATTTGTATGGGGAAATAAGACATGGTTCACCAGCTAGCCGCTCCGGGGAATGCTGTACAGCGTTGCTGAGAAGGAGCACATCACTTCCGAGCGAGGCACGCCATGACGCATAAAGGGCTTTTATGTAGGTCTATTGGTTACTTCACAAACAACTTTCAAACTTGAGTGCACATAATATTTTGGTCGACAGTAGGTCTATGCATTGTAGTTCAGTAGAGACACCTATGTGTTGCTATAGGAACATCTTATTATTATTAGTATAGGATACCTTCCTTCAGTAGGGAAGTCAAGCCGACGGACCCATGTCATATATATATATATATATATATATATATATATATATTTATTTATTTATTTATTTATTTATTTATTTATTTATTTGTGGCATGTAAAAGAACCTACCACTACAATGGGTTGTGTGTAGCCAAATTTGTAGGTTATTTGTTTAGAAACGCGCTATCAAGTTCCAACGTTCGCCACTAGGTGTCAGTGACAGTGGCATCTGTTAGCTGAAGTTAGAACAAAGTAAATTTTAACTTGCTGGAAGCCTACGGGTGTTCAATTAAAATGCCCTGCTATGGCCGTTGGCTGCAATAGCCAATAATTATTACTGAAAGTTAGTACGCGTATCGGTCACGTGATAATACAAACTCGTAGTGTTGGACGAAAAGTTATTGTCACTTTAAATATTAAATTTCAATGCTACCTGATCACTTTCATGATGTTTAATGTGTTTATTTTTTCTGTAACTTAGCTGCCGCGTTTGCTAGTCTAATGCTTTTGGGTTTCCGAGACCACCGAACTATTAATATTTATTTAATTACATTTAAGTTTGTAATATATATTGTAAATTGCGAGTGATTACCCTTCACCATCAAATTTTCTAAGACTCTTTCTTACCTTAGCCTGTTTAAAGGTGTTTACTTCTCGAGCGGCGAGTTCACTGCTGACAGGTGTGGTTTCCTGCTGGCCGCTTACGTGAAGGACTGTCGTTACATCTCCGCTTCGGCCAATCATCGCCTGCCAGCCGGTGGGAGTTCTCGAAAGTTCTACGCACTATTTAAACGGCGGCTTTCTTCACCAAGATGTTCATTCTTCCGAAGCTTCATTCCAAGCTTCAGTCCACGCTTCTTTCCATGGTGCAAATACCAAACGGCATTACGACGGTGCACTTCTGCAGTAAGAAGGTGCAATCAACACTTCACTTCGATTCGCTGGCGGCTACAACGCATCGCTGTCACAACATGACACATTGATTGGCATTAGTAAATATGATCACGACTAGGTGAGCTGTTGCAAGCTCAGATCATATTTCGCTCCACTACGCAAGATGAGAACTTGCTCATTACTCTTGCTCTTCAGTGATATTCTACCAAATGTACCTCTGTTTTAAAGAAGAAGAAGCTTGCTTCAAGCAGAGCCTTCATTTCTGGATGCTGGACATCTCAACTGCAAAGTCTAGTCCTTTTAAACTAGAAGTTTCCACCGCCAACTTAATTTTAAAATTCGCACAGCCACCATCGTGAGGTTATGTAAACATTTGGACTAAATTAGATATCCGTGCATTACAATGTGTACAAACATTTGCTGTACCAAGTTTCAATGCGTTTGGACCATTAAATTGCGCGAAAGGTCTATTTAAAACTTGCAATTTCGTTTGGCCGCCATGTTCGTTTTGTAATTAACCGGTTTTTGAAAGTCTCATAGATGAACTTCCTGTAGTGTCCTTTATCTCCGTACAAAATTTCAGGTAATAGTTCCAGAGATATAGAATGCCAGTGAAATATTTTGCACAGCCGCCATCTTGAGGTTATGTAAACAATTGAACGAAGTTAGATGTCGGTGCATTAGAATGTATATAAGCATATACTGTACCAAGTTTCATTGGTTTGGTTGGTTAAATCGCGAGAAACGTCTATTTAAAAGTCGCAATTTCGCTTGGCCACCATGTTGGTTTTATAGTTACCAGGTTTTCAAAACTCACATAGGTGAACTTTTAGTAGTTCCCTTTATCACCGTACAAAATTTCAGGGTGATATCGGTAATAGTTTCGGAGATATTGAATGCTGGTAAAATATTACGCACAGCCGCCATGTTGGATTGGTGAGACGTAACAAACTTTGAAGGGCACGGTCGAGGTCTCCGGAATAGTGCTATGAACTTACCGAGTATCATTGAAATCGCTTTAGCCGTTTAGATTTTATTAGGGACACACACACACACACACACACGCGCGCGCACACACAGACAGACACACGGACAAAAGGTGCTCTCATATGCCTTTTTTTTTTATAAATAAAGATAGGCTAAAAATCACCCATTATGACTTTAGCGGCTGGGATCTCACTGTACGGTGCAACTAGCAACATTTGGCAGCCCGTAAACCGTATCTCAGTCAAGCTACTGAAACATGATGCTTGTAGTTTTACTGACCGATAATCTCGCGTTCCTGAGCAACAGGACCTCGTTTCTATGTGGAATCCGAACCACAGGACATGGCATTTCCCTTCAAAAATCTCACATGCATTGACCAGGAAACGAACCCGGCTCACTTTGGTGAGAGGCAGATAGCTAGACCGCCGCACCACCCCGCCCCTCGGTGGCTTCGGTGGCGTAGTTGGTAGCATGCTGAGCTTCTATGACCAAGATCGCGGGTTCAAACCCAGCCGAAGCCGTCGGATTTTTAAGAGCGTTAAAAATCTTTCAGTATGCCTTCCTTCGTAGGGGAAGTAAAGCCGGTGGTCCCATGTCAAAGATTTATGGCATGTTAAAGAACCTTCCACTAATTACACACGTGTGAAGCTAAATTAGGTTACGTTAAACATTTGACAAACGCTTTTAGGTTCCGACGTTCGTCGCCAGGAGCCAACTGCGGTGGCATCTGGTAACCAAGTTCTGAACTAGTAGTCGTTGATGGTGTCGTTTGGCGGCAAAAGTAGGAACTACTTGAAAAATATAAATAACTGCAGTCCTTACTTGAATTGAATCGGTAAATGCAGAAAGGGAACATGTCCACTTTGACATATTTTAGGGAAATGACAAAAAACTATTTTACGTCCGTAGGGTACTTGCTATTATCTTTGTGGATATGAGATATTAAAAAGCATATTATCTGAATGATTTTCCATGGATATTCATTCATCCAACTTAACAAACATACACAGAATCATCAATAGAAGTTTTAGGACATGTTCCCTTTCTGCACTTAATAATTTAATTTTATTATAAATTATTATAAATTTCGTGATTTTTTATTTACGGATAAAATACACTTGATTTCTGATTATGTTATTTTTATGAAATATTATATGCCATGGCACGTACTGGAAGTTAAGGAAGTGTTCTCTTCTGACATATAATGATGTATGATGTTACACTAGTCTGTTGGCCAATCAAACAACTCTCTCCAGAAGACGTTCTATATGTCTGGAATGTACTGTTCACATTTTCTTAGTTCTCTCTTCTGCTTCAGGAGGGGAAGTTTTCCAGAGTAGGCTTTATCTATCGGCAGTTCAAGTTCTCCGCAAGCAGTATTCCTAAGTTTGAAATTATGGCTTATCAAGCCACCAATGAAATCGCTAGTCATAACGTAACCTGGTTTAGTGGAACAATATTCAAAATAAAAGTACTTAGAAACACCAAACGATTCCTTGTTTATCCTTGGAACATTAGTTCCCATTGAAAAATCTGAGTGACACGTTTTCTTAAACAAACATGGCTACCATGCTTTCCAGTTAATAATACTGTCTTGATTAACTTCGAAAATATTGAACTTGTTCTTCTTGATAGATGCTCTTTGTATGATCTCACAGTATTGCTGAATTGTTTGGATTCTATCTTCCTTACGAAGAACTCTCTTATTAAGACCGAAGTCCCTATCACAGGGCAGAAATGAGTGACCCCTCTGAGGAAAGTACTGTTTTATTACCCTGAATCGGCCTGTTTCAGCCAAAGCCATCAAGAATCTCACTAAAGTGTTGTTTTTATTCTGTCCAGGACAGTTATCACTGAACAAGTGAAGTTCAGATATACTTGGGCATACTTCATTGTCAATGTAGACTTTCAGGAAACGACACAATTCATCTGGCGATTTCCTCTCTATCCCTTCATGATACACATAACATTTCATGCTCTGCGTTCTAAAATTATGTATGCCAAACGTATTCACACTTAACTGCCTTATATGTCTTGCACAGGAATATTTGGCAACGAAACAGTTGCCACGTAATCGAAACCTAGACCAAGCACACTTTCCTCGTGTTCACATCTTGCAGTTATTTATTTTAATGCACGATATAATTTCTGGCTTCTGCACTTGTGTATCAACAGCTCTGCGGCAGCAGCTCTTTTAGCACTCGGACACAGAAAAGTACTCTTGAGTATACAAGTGAGTTCTTCACAAGTACTGCAGGTAACCTTTTCAGGTCTGCCAAACCGCAGAGAAAAGTTTTGTTTAAAATAATGCCAGTAAAACTGGTACATTACCTTAGAATCTGGATACTTCACCATAAACATTCCATACATTTCTTTCACAGATAATCTTGCATCTAAACATTTTATTTCTATTCCTGTGTAATGTGAAGACTCTGTGGGGAAGGACGATATATGATCATGAATTTGACGGCAAACATCTCCAGAAATAGCATTTGCGCTTGATGATTTACCACGTAAATACCTAGGTGTTTTCCTCTGTTTTAGAAGTGTCAACAATCTATAAACCCTCTTAGGTGTTATACCATGAGCTTGCTGAAATGCATTTTTACAAACTCGAACACGGCGCGATCCACAAAGCACGTGATTCTTCGCAGAGAAATATCTTGGTTAGTGTCTTCCCTAGAACGTTTCCTGCCCACATCTTTCTGTTCTATGAGTCTTTGTAGGTGTATATCCTGCTCGTCTTTTGTGTTCATTCCATTGAATTTTCCCATGATTTGCATCATTTCTTCGTCCGTATCGTCCACCAAACAACCGTGTCGACATCTGTTAAGAGTTCAATAACGTATGAGTCAGCTATTATCTACAACAACAATATTACCGACAACAGGACTTGGAATAATATTATGAAGAATCATTTTTAGGTTATACATACCCACATCCAATGTATTTCTTTCTTCCAGGAATATTTTTTCCTGCCCAGTTCACGTGGGGATCACCCTTCACTTTAGCAACTCGTATTACATTTCTTTGATAAGTATCGGGATTCCTTACACCTTTCCTTCTTTTTTTGTCCGGAGAACTACACTTTCCATCATCACTTGAAGTATCCATATTGCATGAATCAATAAACCTTCTTTTGTTTTATAACAAGGAGCTGCCTAGAATTGACAGGTCTACCAATCATCCAAAACTGTTCCCTGCAGAAAGGAAACATGTCCTGGACATGTTGTCTTTCTGCATCAAACGCATATCCCTCATGCTTATTTCATACACGTCCACTTATGGAAGATATTCCCTTTCTGCGACTTGGTCCAAAGATGCCATTTCCGGTATAAAACGAGTTTCGTAAAAAAGTGGACATGTTCCCTTTCTGCAATTAGCGTTATTGAAAACAGATAACACACAATAATACAGTCATCACAATTAACACCGGGTGAGTTAGCCGTGGTCGTTACGGCATGACTGTTTGCAGTCGCTCACATCCGGGAGGCGAGGAGGTTCGAATCCCCCCCAACGGCAACCTTGAAGATGTTCTTCAGAGGTTTCCCAACTTCCTTCCAGGCAAATGCCGGGTTTGGTCCCTAACTATAGGCCACAGCCACTACCTTCCAACTCCTCGTCCTTACATTCAAACTTCCCTCCCCAACGGTACTTGTAGCTCACCCATTGGGTGTCCGTCTCAAAGCAGCTACAAAACTGGCGAGCCTGTCCTCGGACACTCCCGGCACTAAAAGCCATACGCTTAAAAAAACAATTTACACCGATTATCAGACAGATTCTACACACACCCAAAGTACCCAAAATAGGAAAGAGAATTCAAACGGTGACGCAACTTCAAGGGCACTGCTCTTAAGTAGCCACGATTACACTATTGGATATGGAAAATGAGGAAATAAAAAAGTCCCGGGGAAAGAACAGGGTAGAGCGACGAGAGGAGAGATCCTTTACGTCACCATCCGTACCCTGAGTCGTGCGCGTTAAATCACTCACCGTGACTGCAACGGGCAGCTGCAGCAAGTCGGGAGATCGGAGGTTCGAATTCCGGCGCTGATACCGGCTATCCTGGGTATAGTTTTACCCCGGATATTCCCACACTCTATGCAGGCGAATGTCACGATAGTTCCTCATTTCAAGTCCCAACCCCTTCCTCGACCCTAATAATGATGATGATGATGATAATTGTTGATTTAAGAGGCCTAACATCTGCGTTCTTATACAAGTCTTTTTGATGGCTGTAAAGCTCATCATTGTGCCAAATTATGTAGGTGCCTCCCTCTTCCTGTATAGGTCCTAGTATCCTCCGCAGGATCTTCCTCTCCTTGAGTTCAAGTTTCCTGATTGGGCCTAATGTCCATCCCGAGGCACTCACAGGCGTACAGAACAGATGGTTTTACTACTGAATTGTAGTGTCTGAGTTTGAGGTTTTTGGAGAGGAACTTTGATGCGTAGATGCTGCGGCAGGAGTGGTAGGCCCTCTCGAACTTGGTGCACCTGTTGTCTATGGCCAGATTCTCAGTCTGGTTTGCCGAGATCCACTCTCCTAGGTCCTTGACAGCAGGGACTTTTCGGAAGATGATCCCATCAAGGGTAGGTATGCGATGTTAGGCTTACCTGCACTCAGCGAGAAGGTAGTATTCCTTTGGAAGGTCCAGGTTCTTCATACGGCTCTTCTTGGGGCTCCGGAGACTCCTGTGTATTTGGATCTGGATGTAAAAGGGGGTCGTCGAAGTCGTCTTCATCGTCTGACTCAGTCATTTCTAGGGTAGGAGAATTAAGGCAGGTCCTTCCCCGACAAAGTTTACAGAGAGCAGAGCATTTCAGCCCTGCTCTCTGGCAGGAGCATCGCCCTGCTCTGCACTCTTTCAGGCACCTGTATGACAAGAATTTCAGCAGTTATAATAACTCCAGATTACAACAGATCCAAATGTTTTAATTCTAATCAGAAAAAATACCTATGCCCTGCATTGGACATGGACTAGAACCGACCTAATACGAATGGATTACCATACCTGCATGACAGGAGTTTGAGCAGAGTTTGCGGCGCTGGTTCCTTGTGTGAGGTCACCGGTGTCAGCCCCTGCTGACTCCTTGTCCGCCCCACTTGGTCGGCTCTTTCTCAACCCCCAACCACTGCAGCACTTGGTGGTAGGTTCTGTAGGAATGTTGGGCAACAGCCTCTTACGTTGGGGACAGACGAGTGAGGTTGACTTTAGCGCTGGCAGCAGATCGGAAAATATCCCGTAACGCAAAGCGTGGAGAGAATCGTCTTATCCACCACCATACAACGCCACGAGGCATTTGTTGCCAGCAGAGGCTATCTCCTCACGGGTGGCGTTATTGTTCAGAAAAGTGGTAGCCACGTCAAGAAGGTCTGGATGTTTTGAAAGGACGCTCAACATCTTCGTTTACCCTTGCCCGAAAAGGGCAGAGGTGTTGTCGCAACCACTGAAGGCGTGGAGGAACAACTCTATTCCAGGGGTGGAGTGAGAGATCTCCTCGAATGAATGATGTTGACAAGAACTGCTTGCACTTTTCTGGAAGGAAGAATTTTGGTTGTTGGCGCCCAATTCATTTAGGAGCACCAAGAGGTCGATATCTTCTCCAGCAATTATGACGTGCTCGTACTCCTCGCTCTTTTCCAATGCTGTCCTCACAATGAGGCAGTCGGCGTCCTCTGGAGCTTGCTCTGTTCCGATCCCTTGTATATCCAGTCCAGTACGCATTAAGATGATCAGGCACTGCTCGTTTTTTGGGTTGGACAAAAACTTTTCTTGGGGCACTTCGATCAGTGTCGATTCTTCAAAAAAGATATCGCTGCACGCTGAGGCTGCATAACATCGTAGCCGTTCTGCTGTTTTTGTGCTCTTATCTGTCCCCTCTTCTGGGTAGCCATCGAATACTACAGAGACATGTTTTCCAAAATGGTTGGTCGTATAGGTGATAAAAGTAGCTACCATTTCCCTCTCTGAGCTGTTCCATTGCCATATAACCTTATGGAGCAAGTATCCTCCATCCACTACAACAAAGGTTCTTAGTCCAACGGCGACGTTTTCTGGCAGGGGCGTAAATGCCGAGTAGAACGATGATTTTGTTCCTTTTCGCATTCCCTCTTCGGAGAATAGAGCCATGGGATAAGAGGCCAACTTGTATTAATTAACACAAAAATAGATTAGATTAGAAACACTTCAATGCAATCAACATAACATAAGTAAAAGTACAGCGAGTTTTACTCAAATAGTAGGTATAACATTGACTGCAATGGGCAGCCTTATCTCTGAGAGCGATTTCTTCCAGGCACCCAACCCACAAAAAATATGGCATTAATAGCTAAAAAACTTTCTTCGGCTTTCCCCAATTAATTGGGGTCGACGGAGCCAACCAGGCTCATTTTGGCTTTGGCCGGGGATTTAGGGCCGGATGCCCTTCCTGACACCACGTGATTTTTCAGTTGAAAATTCCACCCCGCTGTCATCGGGATTCGAACCACGGCCGTCCGGCCACTCCACCATCACGCTCTCCATGACAGTAATAGAAAACTGTGCAATGTTGATAACAATGTACATTCGAAGCCCTACTTTTTGAAATATCAGATGTCCTTATTTAGTTTTTACCTGATAACAAGAGAACTATTAGTCTTACAGAGTTTCAAATGACTGCTCTATAACTTTACTTCCCATGCCATTCCTCGTAGAATGAGCATTTTAGACGGTATTTTGTTCGAAAGACTAGCTTACTACAAATTTCGAACTTTTTGGAAAATATGGCCAATGTTTGAAGTGTTGTATCTCGAGATCTATAAGACATACAGATCTGGAGTTGCGCTCAATTTGTCGGAAATTTTGTCTTCATTAAAACTGTAATGGGTGACTTTACAATAGAATGCATATTTTGGAAGATGTAAGCCAAAAACCGAGAAACGTCTGAAAATTTCGAGGTTTATCGAGCACCACGAAGTTAGCACAGGTCTTTCGAGGTTGCAAACTTGGTTTTAAACTATTGGTAACTATCCTAACAACATACCAAAAATCAGAACCTTGCAATTTTTGCGACCTAACGCGATTTTTGTGTCTACGGTGACAGGCCTATAAGAACATATGGGGAACAAATGACAGGAGGAAAGGAAATGCCCTCAACACTCGAAGAATGAGAATTTAGGGACTTGGAAGAAAGGAGAGCCAAGAAAGGCAGACAGGACAGGTAAAGAGGAGAGGTACCGCCCCAAAGGCAATGGAAGAAGGAGAAAAACCGAACCCAGCTCAGGAAGCCCCCGGGGTCGCTAAACCTTGAACTCACCAGACGTGAGCCCTTGAGGGTGTAGCACAATCCAAGGTGTACCATAAGTGCTGGGGCTACACGCAACTTGCCCCCTTGAGTGTCTTGAGCAGAAGGCAGGAGATACAATGAAAATAAAACAAGAGAGCTGACCCCTCGAAGAATGAGGATTCAGGGAAGATGAGACAAGGGCCAACTAAGGCTGGAAAGTGAAGAATACTCCGAAGGCACCGGATACCCTAATACCGTCGGGATCGGAAAATAACAAGAGTTGACCAAGGGAGGTCGACAGGAAAAATGATGGAGAGGAGCCTGGCATAAGTAAGCGGAAACAATGCCGGACCCAGCTGGGGTCCCGAATGGTCGCCAACCCACGTCCCATTAGATTGAGCCCCTGGGGAGGGGGGAAGAACAAGAGTTGACCAAGGTTGATCGACAGAACGGAAATGAATAAAAATCGCAGCTTAACTTAATAGAAACAGTTTCGGGCTAAGCTGTGTTCACAACACACGTTCTGAAAGTTGTGGGTTCCAGGTTCTTTTTATATAAAGACTAGCAGAAGTACCCGCTCTTAGAACGGACTTCGATATTAATAACCAGACGTTATCAATTGCGCTACTGTTGAAATGGTTAGGGGCGTGTCATTCCTTCATAAGTTCATCAGAACGAAGTTAGTTTTCTGGGTATATCGCAGACACTGTTAATTTAAGGGCCATAAAATGTGGTTTTCGGAGACCCTTTATAGACTCCCTAGTTTTCTGCCACACATTGAGAAGCGCATCATATGCTTTGGTCGTCCTTCTAGGATAATTTTTATTTTTCGCCTATTTTAGCATGTATTTTGTAAAGTTGTTCTTTATACCCACCCATCTATGAGAAGTACGTTGAAGATTATTCTAAATGATTGGTGTAATGACTCATGGTTACAATACCTAATTTTACGATGTTCCAAGCACCCGAACATGAATTATAGGCGTACATAAACATAAATATATTGTGCCCGTTTGGACCGAGATCCAACGACCACATTTTGTAAAATACCGACATCAGATTAGAACGGGAAAATATATCTCAGGGTCTATCTAGGTGAATACGTGGGTCTAATCTGGCATCCCTGATCTCGGTAATTCACAAGTAAGGTAAGGTGAGAAATTATTTTGGATTAGCACATTCCTTAAATTCTCAATTTATTTATAGATGAAAATATGATTTGAATGGCAAAAACCTCAACAATGATAAAAGAAATCACACATGAGAAATCAACTGTCCCTAAAATTATTACTAGAATGTCGCAGATATGATAATCAGAAAATTAATTAGTCCATTCTGATATTTAAAAAATCAAAAAAATATTTAAACTGGTAATCACTGTTCAATAAAGAGTTCTGAGTGATACATAATCTTAACATGTTCGTAGTTCACTTTTCGAAAGATTGCATTGGATTGTTCAAATATTCGTAGCAAAACATTTCAAAAAAAAAATAGTCACTTGATTCATTCGGTGTTATTCCAAAATTAGACTTATTTGGAAAAATTATCATATCACCGATTCGTTGTTTCATAACAATATCAATACTTGACTGACATAAAGTCGAATGTTAATAATTGTTCATTAAGATTTTCTATGAAAAAAAATGTTCAAAAAAACTTTTCATAATATTTTGAAAAATGAACTTTCTTCTTTTCTCACTTTCATTTGTTTAAATGTCACAAAAAATTTAAATCATTTACATATGTTATTAAAATTACAAAAAATTGTTGTAAACAATATAAATTGTTGCTATCCACCATCAGCGGATTGAATCATTAACTCATCACCAAATTTTTATATCATCAAAATTTTCTATCACCAAAATTTTCATAAAATCTCAAAAAAAAAAAAAGATTTATTCATCATCATCATCATCATTTATTGCATGTGACAGGCCATTAAGACCCATAGCAGAAAAACAAGGGTATACAATTCTTGATTACAATATAAATAGCAAGCATAACATAATATAGGCTATAACGTTATACTTCATAACAGGAAGAATGATTTCAGCTTCTCAAATAATGGTTGCATATATTAGACCAACGATTTCTATTCCTGGCATCTTGCATACTTGCATCTGGATCTACCTGGTTCAGTGCCAACATAACTCGATCTTTCCATCTCGTTCTTGGTCGACCTCTTGGACGTTTTCCCGTTGGCTGAAAATTGAACACACGGTTCGGGAGAGTACCTTCTGCTCAGATAATGTGTCCTAACCATTGTAATCGTCTTCTCTCTATCTCTCTACTGATGTCTGCCTTTTTATAACGTCGATATAACTCTTCTTTACTCCGTCTTTCCCAACTGTCAGTTTCTGGGCAGTATTTTGGGCCATAGATTTTCCGCAGCATTTTTCTTTCAAATGCACATATACGTTCTTCAAAAGTTCTTGGAGTCGCCCACGTTTCACAACCATACATTAAAACAGGTCGTACTAGGGTCATGTATAGGTGGATCTTGTTTTCCTGAGATATTAGACGTGACGTGAAAATTCGATTCATGCTATAGGAAACATGAGTAGCGTTGGTGATTCTTTGTCTTATTTCCTTTTCTATTTCACTTTTGTTTGACAATATTGATCCTAAATATTTGTATGATTCAACTGTCTCAAATTTGTGCATTCCAACGTCGATAGCGATCGGAATATTCTGTCGACGTGATATAATCAAGTATTTTGTTTTCGATTAATTAACCACCAACCCCATTTTCTTTGCTTCCAGTAGGAATCTTGATGTATCAGTCGTTACCTGATCCAAAGTGTTCCCCATGATCACCACATCATCAGCAAATGCAAGAATTATGTCGGATCCGACCATCTCCAGTTCCCTATTCCAACCAGTTCCACGTTTAATCTTTTCCAATGCTATATTGAAAAGGACTGGGGCTAGAGGATCTCCTTGTCTTAGTCCACTTTGAACGCTAAAGGATTCTGATTCTTGATTTGCAAACCGCACCTGGCATCTAGAGTCAGAGTAACAGGTCTTGATCAACCTTATGTACTTCATTGGAATGCCCATCTCGTGCATAGCCGTCCATAATACTATACGGTTTATACTGTCATTGGCCTGACGAAAATCAATAAAGATTAAATGCAATTCCTTGTCAAATTCGTAGAATTTCTCCATGAGTTGCCTCAATGTAAAGATGTGGTCGATAGTAGACCGACCAGATACAAAACCACATTGGTATGAGCCTATAATGTCTCCCAAAAATGGCCTAAGTCGATTCATAAGCAGTGAGGTAAAATTTGTATATCCTATCTCGAGTAAGGCAATCCCTCGGTAGTTAGAAGGTTGTGTGGCATCACCTTTCTTAAAAATGGGGCATATCACGGCTCTTTTCCACTCACTTGGAATAACTTCTTTCCTCCAAATATTAACAATTAATTGTTGCAGATTTTCCATTAACACTGCTCCACCATACCTAATCAACTTGGCAGTAATTCCACTTCCTCCCGGAGCTTTGTTGTGCTTTAGAGATTCCACAATATGTCTTATCTCATCAATAGTTGGCTCAGGTACTTGCATTTCCGCCGTCATCATTGGCACCTGTGCATTTATAGCATCCATCTCAACATGAACATTTAGTAACTGATCAAAATGTTTTCCAAATAGATCAGCCTGTCCTTCAGGAGGTACAATTTCTCCATCTTCGTCCTTAAGTATTAGTGTATGTTGCTTATAGATTCCCCTCGCAGGGTTAACCATTCTAAAGAAGGATCTCGATGCTTTCTTGGATTCCTCTATTGCTGTCAGTAGTGCCTTACCATGATCCCGTTTTTTCTGTCGGATGAGTCGATATGTCATACGTCTCACTTCCATATACGCTGCATTATTATCTTCCGATGGATATTTCACCCATTGCAATCTTTTTATTGTCCTGTTTTTCACTGCGACTTGACACTCATTATCAAACCAGGGTTTGTTTTTGGTTTTTGGTCGCTGTCCCAAAACTTCATTTGCACTTTTTAGAACTGCCCTCCGCAAAACAGACCACTGCCCTTCCACATCTTCTAATGTATTTGATGTAGATAGGCACTCCTTGATTCTATCTTGATATTCTTCCCTCACAGACGTAAGGGCCAATTTATCTTTGTCCGGGATGACCATTTCTTGCTTTCGCTTTCGCCATTTGGTAGACAGCTTGAGGCACAATTTCATTACTACTAGAAGATGATCTGAATTCATATCCGCTCCACGGAATGTTCGTACTTGTTCAACACACCCACGGTGTATACCATCTACTATTATGTGATCAATCTGATTCCTCGCATCTCCACCTGGTGATATCCATGTTGCTTTAAGTATTTCTTTACGTGGAAAATATATGCTGCTGATGACCATTCTTCTGCCATATGCAAATGTGATCATTTTGATACCATTTTCATTGCTATTGACATGGAGACTATCTGGTCCGATGGTTGGACGATATTCGTCTTCACGTCCAACTTGTGCATTAAAGTCACCCAGTATGAGATGAATAGCTTGTTTTGGTAAATGATCTACAGTAGATTCCAATTCTGCATAAAAGTTGTTTTTCACCTCCTCCTCCGCATCTTCTGATGGTGCATGACAATTTACAACACATATCTTATATGGGGATGCTTTCAAGATCAAGATTTATTATTATTATTAATTAATAAACTTCAAATTTTCCTTGACTTCATTTATAACAAGTTTTCTCAACCTCTCACATGATGAATATTTCATTTGCTCATTTCTACTATTATTAAAAAAATCATTAATTATATATTTTAATTCATTTGCACTTTTCATCTTATTATTTTTCTCTCGGTCAGGTTCAACAAATCTCAATTCATGTTCTTCAATTATTTATTTAGGCAACCATCGGAACTTCGAGTTGATCCAGAAAAAAAATATTATTTAATATTTGGATTGACAGAATAGTGAAATCAGACAAGAATATGAAGCGGTCCACATTGCCTAACCCTTCTTTTACAATTTAGCCCACATGCTCTTTCAAAACCATACACACATCCTTGTGTGCCCACAACTACGGGAACAAAAGCCCTCTTGGATGGCCCCCAAGGTCTCCACAACTTTAAGTGTCGCCAAACGCACACTAAAATCATCACCAAAATATTCTGCACATAACATCATATTATTCTTTTTTATCATATATTTTTTTCTTGTAATATTCTGACAATTACTAAACTGTGTTCTTCAGTGTCATTTTACCAATAAAATAAATTCTGGTCAAACTCTCCATGCCTCCCATTTACCTAAATCCTCCCTGATTTGAAACATTAAATACCTGCCGTTTCCTTTCTTTTCATCTGAATATATATATATATATTTTTAAGTGCTTTTGAAAAAAATAATTCTGAGCTCAAAAATCTTACTACTTCATTCTCTGCATCCATAAACTCATTGAAATTTATTTAAACTTCCAAACTTTTATTCAAAAATAAACAAAGTTATTTAATTTAAGTCCTTCCAACTAATTAAATTCATCCACAAATTATTATTATTACTATTACAAAAAAATATTTAGGCATCATCAATGTCATAAATGATTATAATCGCCCTATTTCTTTAATAAATAAATATTTAAATCTCATCTGTAAGTGATAATTATTAACATCTTCTATTATTTTTATTTAATGCACTAATTATTTAATCACAATAAACAATTAACAATTAATTTAATTTAGTTCCTAATGTTCGGTATTGTCACTCCCTAATCTATCTATATATTTAAAACACTAAGCTGTTTTTTGTACACACGAGATTGTGAAAACGACTTAACCGATTGGCTTCGTAAGACATTCTAACGAAAGCTCTTGGCATGCAGATTTGCAGAGTTTCTTTAAAAGGAAAATATATGTTACGGTATATTTTTAAATGATTAAAGAAATATGTAATATTTGACACTCCCGCGCATGCGCACAATGGCCTTTCTCAACAAGGAAAATGGCGATTCCGGTCGCGTCTAACTGAGATCTTTGTTTATGAGAATTAAAAAAGGGTCTCCAATAATGTTAATTATGTTTTTACAATATGCATTGAATTAGAATTATATTAAATAAACCACGAATTGAAGTACTTAAACTGCAGGTTGAGCGTGTATACTGGTTAGATAGCTTAATATTGAAGCGGCCCATAGTTGTCTGGATGGTCAACGGGATAAGGTTACTGCCTAGAAATATGTATTATGCATGATCGAGAGGGTTCGATTCCCACCTCGGATATGTTTTTTTATTTTCGTTTTCTGCCTTCCTACGATTGGTATTACATTTTAAAAACATATTTCACTCTTATCATTCCCGTCAAGTAACGAATTCATTGTTGCCATCCTTTGCATGGTCGAGAGGGTTCGATTCCCACCTCGGATACGTTCTTTTATTTTCATTTTCTTCCTACCTACGGTTGGTATTACATTGTAGAGACATATTTCACTTTTTTCATTCCCGTAAACTAACGAATTCTCTGTTGCCATCCTTTGCATGGTCGAGAGGGTTCGATTCCCACCTCGGATACGTTCTTTTATTTTCATTTTCTTCCTTCCTACGATTGGTATTATATTGTAGAGACATATTACACTTTTTTCATTCCCGTAAAGTAACGAATTCTCTGTTGCCATCCTTTGCATGGTCGAGAAGGTTCGATTCACATCTCGGATATGTTTTTTTTTTGTTTTCTTCCTTCCTACGATTGGTATTACATTGTAGAAATGTATTTCACTTTTATCATTCCCGTAAAGTAACGAATTCTCTGTTGCCATCTATATATTTAAAACACTAAGCTGTTTTTTGTACACACGAGATTGTGAAAACGACTTAACCGATTGGCTTCGTAAGACATTCTAACGAAAGCTCTTGGCATGCAGATTTGCAGAGTTTCTTTAAAAGGAAAATATATGTTACGGTATATTTTTAAATGATTAAAGAAATATGTAATATTTGACACTCCCGCGCATGCGCACAATGGCCTTTCTCAACAAGGAAAATGGCGATTCCGGTCGCGTCTAACTGAGATCTTTGTTTATGAGAATTAAAAAAGGGTCTCCAATAATGTTAATTATGTTTTTACAATATGCATTGAATTAGAATTATATTAAATAAACCACGAATTGAAGTACTTAAACTGCAGGTTGAGCGTGTATACTGGTTAGATAGCTTAATATTGAAGCGGCCCATAGTTGTCTGGATGGTCAAGGGGATAAGGTTACTGCCTAGAAATATGTATTATGCATGATCGAGAGGGTTCGATTCCCACCTCGGATATGTTTTTTTATTTTCGTTTTCTGCCTTCCTACGATTGGTATTACATTTTAAAAACATATTTCACTTTTATCATTCCCGTCAAGTAACGAATTCATTGTTGCCATCCTTTGCATGGTCGAGAGGGTTCGATTCCCACCTCGGATACGTTCTTTTATTTTCATTTTCTTCCTACCTACGGTTGGTATTACATTGTAGAGACATATTTCACTTTTTTCATTCCCGTAAACTAACGAATTCTCTGTTGCCATCCTTTGCATGGTCGAGAGGGTTCGATTCCCACCTCGGATACGTTCTTTTATTTTCATTTTCTTCCTTCCTACGATTGGTATTATATTGTAGAGACATATTACACTTTTTTCATTCCCGTAAAGTAACGAATTCTCTGTTGCCATCCTTTGCATGGTCGAGAGGGTTCGATTCCCATCTCGGATATGTTTTTTTTTGTTTTCTTCCTTCCTACGATTGGTATTACATTGTAGAAATGTATTTCACTTTTATCATTCCCGTAAAGTAACGAATTCTCTGTTGCCATCTATATATTTAAAACACTAAGCTGTTTTTTGTACACACGAGATTGTGAAAACGACTTAACCGATTGGCTTCGTAAGACATTCTAACGAAAGCTCTTGGCATGCAGATTTTCAGAGTTTCTTTAAAAGGAATATATATGTTACGGTATATTTTTAAATGATTAAAGAAATATGTAATATTTGACACTCCCGCGCATGCGCACAATGGCCTTTCTCAACAAGGAAAATGGCGATTCCGGTCGCGTCTAACTGAGATCTTTGTTTATGAGAATTAAAAAAGGGTCTCCAATAATGTTAATTATGTTTTTACAATATGCATTGAATTAGAATTATATTAAATAAACCACGAATTGAAGTACTTAAACTGCAGGTTGAGCGTGTATACTGGTTAGATAGCTTAATATTGAAGCGGCCCATAGTTGTCTGGATGGTCAAGGGGATAAGGTTACTGCCTAGAAATATGTATTATGCATGATCGAGAGGGTTCGATTCCCACCTCGGATATGTTTTTTTATTTTCGTTTTCTGCCTTCCTACGATTGGTATTACATTTTAAAAACATATTTCACTTTTATCATTCCCGTCAAGTAACGAATTCATTGTTGCCATCCTTTGCATGGTCGAGAGGGTTCGATTCCCACCTCGGATACGTTCTTTTATTTTCATTTTCTTCCTACCTACGGTTGGTATTACATTGTAGAGACATATTTCACTTTTTTCATTCCCGTAAACTAACGAATTCTCTGTTGCCATCCTTTGCATGGTCGAGAGGGTTCGATTCCCACCTCGGATACGTTCTTTTATTTTCATTTTCTTCCTTCCTACGATTGGTATTATATTGTAGAGACATATTACACTTTTTTCATTCCCGTAAAGTAACGAATTCTCTGTTGCCATCCTTTGCATGGTCGAGAAGGTTCGATTCCCATCTCGGATATGTTTTTTTTTGTTTTCTTCCTTCCTACGATTGGTATTACATTGTAGAAATGTATTTCACTTTTATCATTCCCGTAAAGTAACGAATTCTCTGTTGCCATCTATCTATATATTTAAAACACTAAGCTGTTTTTTGTACACACGAGATTGTGAAAACGACTTAACCGATTGGCTTCGTAAGACATTCTAACGAAAGCTCTTGGCATGCAGATTTGCAGAGTTTCTTTAAAAGGAAAATATATGTTACGGTATATTTTTAAATGATTAAAGAAATATGTAATATTTGACACTCCCGCGCATGCGCACAATGGCCTTTCTCAACAAGGAAAATGGCGATTCCGGTCGCGTCTAACTGAGATCTTTGTTTATGAGAATTAAAAAAGGGTCTCCAATAATGTTAATTATGTTTTTACAATATGCATTGAATTAGAATTATATTAAATAAACCACGAATTGAAGTACTTAAACTGCAGGTTGAGCGTGTATACTGGTTAGATAGCTTAATATTGAAGCGGCCCATAGTTGTCTGGATGGTCAACGGGATAAGGTTACTGCCTAGAAATATGTATTATGCATGATCGAGAGGGTTCGATTCCCACCTCGGATATGTTTTTTTATTTTCGTTTTCTGCCTTCCTACGATTGGTATTACATTTTAAAAACATATTTCACTCTTATCATTCCCGTCAAGTAACGAATTCATTGTTGCCATCCTTTGCATGGTCGAGAGGGTTCGATTCCCACCTCGGATACGTTCTTTTATTTTCATTTTCTTCCTACCTACGGTTGGTATTACATTGTAGAGACATATTTCACTTTTTTCATTCCCGTAAACTAACGAATTCTCTGTTGCCATCCTTTGCATGGTCGAGAGGGTTCGATTCCCACCTCGGATACGTTCTTTTATTTTCATTTTCTTCCTTCCTACGATTGGTATTATATTGTAGAGACATATTACACTTTTTTCATTCCCGTAAAGTAACGAATTCTCTGTTGCCATCCTTTGCATGGTCGAGAAGGTTCGATTCACATCTCGGATATGTTTTTTTTTTGTTTTCTTCCTTCCTACGATTGGTATTACATTGTAGAAATGTATTTCACTTTTATCATTCCCGTAAAGTAACGAATTCTCTGTTGCCATCTATATATTTAAAACACTAAGCTGTTTTTTGTACACACGAGATTGTGAAAACGACTTAACCGATTGGCTTCGTAAGACATTCTAACGAAAGCTCTTGGCATGCAGATTTGCAGAGTTTCTTTAAAAGGAAAATATATGTTACGGTATATTTTTAAATGATTAAAGAAATATGTAATATTTGACACTCCCGCGCATGCGCACAATGGCCTTTCTCAACAAGGAAAATGGCGATTCCGGTCGCGTCTAACTGAGATCTTTGTTTATGAGAATTAAAAAAGGGTCTCCAATAATGTTAATTATGTTTTTACAATATGCATTGAATTAGAATTATATTAAATAAACCACGAATTGAAGTACTTAAACTGCAGGTTGAGCGTGTATACTGGTTAGATAGCTTAATATTGAAGCGGCCCATAGTTGTCTGGATGGTCAAGGGGATAAGGTTACTGCCTAGAAATATGTATTATGCATGATCGAGAGGGTTCGATTCCCACCTCGGATATGTTTTTTTATTTTCGTTTTCTGCCTTCCTACGATTGGTATTACATTTTAAAAACATATTTCACTTTTATCATTCCCGTCAAGTAACGAATTCATTGTTGCCATCCTTTGCATGGTCGAGAGGGTTCGATTCCCACCTCGGATACGTTCTTTTATTTTCATTTTCTTCCTACCTACGGTTGGTATTACATTGTAGAGACATATTTCACTTTTTTCATTCCCGTAAACTAACGAATTCTCTGTTGCCATCCTTTGCATGGTCGAGAGGGTTCGATTCCCACCTCGGATACGTTCTTTTATTTTCATTTTCTTCCTTCCTACGATTGGTATTATATTGTAGAGACATATTACACTTTTTTCATTCCCGTAAAGTAACGAATTCTCTGTTGCCATCCTTTGCATGGTCGAGAGGGTTCGATTCCCATCTCGGATATGTTTTTTTTTGTTTTCTTCCTTCCTACGATTGGTATTACATTGTAGAAATGTATTTCACTTTTATCATTCCCGTAAAGTAACGAATTCTCTGTTGCCATCTATATATTTAAAACACTAAGCTGTTTTTTGTACACACGAGATTGTGAAAACGACTTAACCGATTGGCTTCGTAAGACATTCTAACGAAAGCTCTTGGCATGCAGATTTTCAGAGTTTCTTTAAAAGGAATATATATGTTACGGTATATTTTTAAATGATTAAAGAAATATGTAATATTTGACACTCCCGCGCATGCGCACAATGGCCTTTCTCAACAAGGAAAATGGCGATTCCGGTCGCGTCTAACTGAGATCTTTGTTTATGAGAATTAAAAAAGGGTCTCCAATAATGTTAATTATGTTTTTACAATATGCATTGAATTAGAATTATATTAAATAAACCACGAATTGAGGTACTTAAACTGCAGGTTGAGCGTGTATACTGGTTAGATAGCTTAATATTGAAGCGGCCCATAGTTGTCTGGATGGTCAAGGGGATAAGGTTACTGCCTAGAAATATGTATTATGCATGATCGAGAGGGTTCGATTCCCACCTCGGATATGTTTTTTTATTTTCGTTTTCTGCCTTCCTACGATTGGTATTACATTTTAAAAACATATTTCACTTTTATCATTCCCGTCAAGTAACGAATTCATTGTTGCCATCCTTTGCATGGTCGAGAGGGTTCGATTCCCACCTCGGATACGTTCTTTTATTTTCATTTTCTTCCTACCTACGGTTGGTATTACATTGTAGAGACATATTTCACTTTTTTCATTCCCGTAAACTAACGAATTCTCTGTTGCCATCCTTTGCATGGTCGAGAGGGTTCGATTCCCACCTCGGATACGTTCTTTTATTTTCATTTTCTACCTTCCTACGATTGGTATTATATTGTAGAGACATATTACACTTTTTTCATTCCCGTAAAGTAACGAATTCTCTGTTGCCATCCTTTGCATGGTCGAGAAGGTTCGATTCCCATCTCGGATATGTTTTTTTTTGTTTTCTTCCTTCCTACGATTGGTATTACATTGTAGAAATGTATTTCACTTTTATCATTCCCGTAAAGTAACGAATTCTCTGTTGCCATATATATATTTAAAACACTAAGGTATTTTTTGTACACACGAGATTTTGAAAACGACTTAACCGATTGGCTTCGTATGGCATTCTAACGAAAGCTCTTGGCATGCAGATTTGCAGTGTGTCTTTAAAAGGAAAATACTGTTTATGTTACGGTATATTTTTATATGTTTAAAGAAAAATGTATAATATGTGGCTATTGCGCGTTGCCACAATGGCGTTTCTTCATGAGAGAAATGGCGGATAAACGATCCACCGTATCGTAGTGTGATCTTTGTTTATGAGAATTGAAAAGGGAAATATCGCTTATGTTGTATCCCGATATATACTGGAATAGAATCATGAAATAAGGGACATATTGATGAACTATAACTGGCAGTTGAGTGCGTTTGTTGTTTACGTCACTTAATATTGCACTCTAATTTCGTTGTCTGGGTGGCTCAGCGGCTAACATTGTGGACAACGAAATTGATTATGCATCGTCGGAGGAGTTTGATTCCCACCTCAGACATGTAATTTTATTTCCCAATTATTCTGTCTTGCAATTGGTATTACATTGTCTAAACATATGTTACGTTTATTATTCCCGTAAGGTAAGGAATTCTCCATTATTTACGTTGCCAGATACTTTTAAATTATTAAATAAAAATCGGCACAATCGCTTCGCCTTGAGAGAAAATTGTCGAACATAATCCATTTGATGGACTCAGACATCGTGGTCACTCAGCGCCGTCTACTTTGTTGTGTGAGTGTAAACCTTTCTCTGATAACCTGTGTTAATGTGATGGCTGTATTGATGTGTGCAATTGTAATTAGTATGGGGAATGGAGAGTTGACGACTGAGGCTTTAAGTTAGGAACTATCCCGGTATTTGCCTGGAGTGGAAGTGGGAAACCATGGAAAACCACATCCAAGATTGTTGAGATGGGAATCAAATTTTGCTCTTCTTAGGTTTGCCTCAAGAGTGCGCCCCGTTCCTGCCCTCAGACCAGAATTAAATTTCTTGGCAGAGCAGGGATCGAACCTGGAATCTGGGGCGATAGCTCAGAATGTAGCCTTAAGACTGGGCTTCCCTGTGTTAATACGATCTTTGAAAAACACTGAACATATAATTCTAAAACTCCCTCCATTACGGTGGCTGGCGAAGTGAGTCCATGCTCATTCCAGTAGAGGGGGGCGTGGTGGCTCAGCGGCTCAGCTGTATGCCTCTCACCAAGGTGGTCCGGGTTCGATTCCCGGTCAATGCATGTGAGATTTTCGAAGTGAAATGCCATGTCCCGTGGTTCGGATTCCACGTAAAAAGGAGGTCCCGTGGCTTATGATCTCAAGATTAACGGTCACGTTAAACTACAAGCTTCCTTCCTTCATTCCAGTAGTGGCGAAGTGATTCTATGCTCCCTTGCATAATTTACTGTCATGGAAATGCAAAGTATTGTACCTTCAACAGGTGATGGAAATTGATTATTTAGAGCAGTTTCATTCTGTTTATTTCAAAATGAAGTTCGTCATCCTGAGTTGCGTTTGCAAGCAAATTGCAAAAATTGCAAGGATTTTATTATTGGCGATCAGTCTCATCGCATTCTCATCAGCAACCAACTTGAGAATGGAAGTCTCTGAACTTAGTTGTATAAGTGAATATTATTGTTTATTGATTATTTTTTTAGAGTACATAACAATGAGTATAACCACGCAGTTGATTTTGGCAATGGAAGTAAGTTATTCTTTGCTATTTAATATTTGGCTGCTGCGTTGATGCAGGCCACTATAGTATTATTTAATATGACGTTAATTTGGGGAGAAATGCTGCTATAAATAAAAAAAAAATACGAAGCCACTTTTAAACTCCAATATGAATACGGCTTTTCAGATACAATTCCAGATACTATACCGTTACAGTGTAGGGTCCTTGACGAACAAATGTAAACATTGTTCTGCACTGTATTTCTCTTGAGAGAAATCTACACTTGGTTACTTTGACCTTTGCTGTTGTAGTGGTAAAATTAATCTGACTAAATATAAAATATTTGACATGCTGCAACAATTATTTTTCACTGGAGATGATATCTCAAGGAATTTCAGAGAGACTAATCGGCAGTACAATGCTATGTCCTTCGTTTCATTTGGTGCCAATGTTACTGTGCCACACCCATACGGTCCACATTGTTTTAAGATGTATGGAGGTGCACATCATCGCATTTCTTCGTTATATTCCAAAATTATATGTGACGGTTTGCGGCCAGTTTTATTAGACTCCTCAGAGTTCTTGAATTCCTTGGAACTAAATGACTTGCCTCCACATATTCCAAACGCTTGAACCGTTATGCTGCTTAGAAATCTGAACGTTTCCCAAGGGCTCCTAAATGCAACTATATTGCTTGGATTTGGAAATAATAAGTGCAGTTAAAATTAGGCAGAGAGGTCTAATCCTTCTACTTGATTTAACAGCATCCGATAAAACACTATCATTTTGTTTTAAGAGGCAATATTTTCCAATTTATTTGGCATACTCTGTCACAATCAATGAAGCTCAAGGGAAAACTCTGGAACGTATAGGTCTCAATTTGCCTCATCAATTTTTCAGTCATGGCCAGCAGTATTTTGCAATGTTGAGAGTGCAATCTTTTGACGCCCTTATAGTTTCAATAGAGCCAAAAAATAATCGTACAAAGAATATACAGTAGGCCTACATAAGAAAATTCTTCAGTAAATATTTTTCTATTGACCGTCATTTTTGACGGGTTTCAACTAGTTATTTATAACTTTAAATAGCATCGTTATTATTTATAATATTATTAACTTATTCACTTAACACTTGATTATTATTATTACTATTATTATTAAATAAATCAAATCATTTAAATAATCCAAGTCCCAATTACTTCTGCTCTCATAATAAGAATTGAAGAAAAATACTCCTATCCCTTGGAATAATTGTCTAGAAATATTTCATCTCGGAACATGAACTAATGTCTGTCCTGACAAATCGTAGATCGAAAAATAAATTGTCAGACAACAGTTCCATTTGTCATCCAGACAAATACAATCGAAAATCTAGTTACGGTGAAAAATGTGTGTTGATTTCTGATCGTGACTGTTCAAAAATATGGAATTCTCTAATACTACAGGTTAGTGGATAGTACATGAATAGTTGTCTTACATCATTCTTGATGTGTAGGAAGAGCTTGTCCTGCGGTGGACACTATTCCAACAGTGTCTTCCCATGGCCATCTGCTGTATCCGTATACCTCGCTTGTCTCCATGTCCTACCAATCCTACGAGTAGTTTAACGGCGCATGTTGATATTCGCAGTCACTTGTTCTAAATAACTCCCGCTATCACCAGTACCGTGTAACATGACGAAAAGTTGCTCAGTCATAGTCTGGTACAGTACTCTTGTAGATTTGAGAATAAATCTCATATTCAAATAATGCTGTTTCGTTTGCACGCTAAGATAGGAACACCTAATAGCTGCATAAACGAACTGATGAAATAAATAACTTCTCCTGATGAAATTCGAAGTGCCTGATGTATAGTCACCACAAGAAATACATCGTTCTGTAGGTTAACTTCTGTGAATGGTTTCGACACTTCCATCACCTGACTGTAGAATATGAGACCTGAAAGTCAGTGTATATTCTAAGTCCAATCGTTGCCAAAAGTTAAGTTTGTTCACTGGAACAAAAACTAAGTCTTGCTGACCACTGGTACAGCGACCAAGTCCTTCGACCGTCAGAATCTCGGCGTGTATACTGTCACTTCACGTTACGTAGTTCCGCACATGAGCAAATGCTCCGTTGTAATTATGTAACTATCTTGAGAATCGTGCCCTTTATATAGTCCAGCGAGCAATTGTTCCAAAAACTTCCACCTCGTATCTCGGTTTCTACTGGACCGATTTTAACGCTTGATAGCTCGAATTCCTTCTCTTGTAATTTCCAGTAAAGTGTGCTAATTTCCTAGCGTCCATCTCTTTTTCTAGAGGTAATTCCAGAAAAAAAATCTCGTGACGCATGCGGGCTCCACGTCACAAACTCGCGTCACTCGCCGCTGCGATGCATGCTTCCCTCAGCACTCTTGAGTCTCCTCCGCGCGCTATTAAGACCATCCATTCCCTCAATCTCTTCAATTAATAACTCTTCTTTCCAAAATAATAATGTCAACAATGTCACGGACGTGTGAACGATCCGGGTATATCCCCCCCCTCACGCCAATAAAAAATATGTGACACGTCGTATATTTTTTCCTCATTGTTGTTTGGCTCTTGAATGATAAATCTTCAAACTTGCCGCGTTGAATCTTCCCACGGTGTTACCAGATCCTTCTTCAACCAATGTATAACTTCCGTTATCAAAACGTTCAGTAATCCTGAATGGGCCGTAGTATAAACTAGCAAACTTCGAATATACTCTGTTCATGACGTCAGACGGAACAGGTTTTCTTACAGGTACGAGAGTTCCAACATTCAGAGGTCGTCTGAATTTCTTCCCTCGGACTCTCCTTTTTCTCTTGTCAACTTGCTTGCGAATTTCCTCCAGTGCTTGAACTTCTTTGAGTTGACTACTAGGTTCTATTTCCGGTGATATGGAAATGATTCTATCCCATGGTCTTATGGGTTTATTGCCTTGATACAATATCATCGGTATCTGACTTGTACTCTCATGAACAGTAGAGTTAATGGAGTGTGACGCAATGGGTTACACATACATCCACTTCCAATGTTCAGCAGAACCAAACAAACGACAAAATTTCGCCATCTCAGACATAATTCTTTCAGCTGGGTTGCTTTTAGGATGACGTATTGAACATAGGATCTGCTTAATATCCAATACTTCCATAGCATTTCTAAATTCGTAAGATGTGAACTGCGATGCATGATCGGTTAAGAGGTATTCAGGTTTCCCTGCGTCAGGTATCACACTCTCTCTAATCCTCTCCAAGATGTAGCGTGTATTGTCTTTCTGGATGGGATGTAACATTGTGAATTTAGAAAAAACATCAATGGTTAACAAAATGTATCTATTTCCCCTCTTCGACTTCGGTAAAGGTCCATAAATATCCATAGCGTATAATTCTCTTGGTTTCAGCGGAATAATAGGACGAGGAGCTTTCCTCAACAACTTAGAATTGTGCTTGCTTCGTTGACACAAGTCACATGTCCTAATCGTCTCTCTGACTGTAGTCCTCATATTCTCCCATGAAAATTTATCTTGCACAAGTTGTACTGTCTTATCCAATCCAGCGTGTCCTGAAATCCTGTGCGCTATCCAAACAATCCGTTTCTGCAATATGAGTGGTATCGCTACTCTCAGTCTTGTATGGTCTGCATCAATGAATCGATACACAATATCGTTCATGACCACATAATTCCTTGAAATCCTCTCTGTTTCCTGATAATCTGTGTCATTAACATTCCTGTTCCCTTTCAGAAATCGGTATATTTTCCTCAAACGTGTGTTCCTCTTCTGAGTAACAGATATCCTTTCCAAACGTTCTAGAGTTTCTTCATCTTCTTGTATCAAGGTAATAGGCATCACCTTAAAAGTCGGTTCAACTGCACGACTTAACAAGTCGGCTCCTACATTCGCTTTTCCAGGTTTGTGCTCTATCATGATGTTGAATAGTTGGACAAACAAAGCCCAACGTGTGATCCTTTCACTTGCAAAATTCGTCTTCAAAATAAACTCAAGTGCATGATGGTCTGTTCGAACAAATGACAGAATGTCCTATAAGCATCTTCTTCCAAGTTTCTAGAGCGTGAACAATTGCTAAAGCTTCAAGTTCAGTCGTGTAAAAATTTCGCTCTGAAGGTCTCAACTTTCTACTTATAAAAGATAAATAATGCCTAGTGTGATCTTCGTCTTCTTGTGATAGGATAGCTCCTATACCCACATTTGAAGCATCTGATTCGATAATGAAATTCTTCTGAAAATCAGGATATTCCAGTTTTACACTATTCATCAATAATTCTTTTGCTAGTCTGAAAGATTCTTCGTGCTCTTCACTCCACTTTCATCTGTTTCCTTTCAATATTATGAATAACCTGTGACCATTGGATGTTTCCCTCGGTGAATTTCTCTTCGTCACCCTCAAAATCTTCCTCTTCAGTATGATGAAAACGTATGGTCTCTGACTTCATATCGATTATAGATTTGTACTTAGTTATAAAATCATTTCCAAGGATCATGTCATGGATAATGTCCTTCATCACCACGAAAATGTGCTCAAAATAGCATTCTCCAATCTTTAGCTTTAGATATAACTGTACTTTGCATGTAGTCACCTTGTTAGGGATAATTCCTTGTATCTTAATACATGACACAGGAATTTCCTCCAAACTTTCTGTGATCTTCTACAAAGCATAGAGCTTCTCACTAACTACACAAAGCATAGCTCCAGTATCTATAAGTGTATGAATCTTTGTACCATAGACTTCACACTCTATAATAGGTAATTTCGATCTTTTCTCAAGTCAAATTCTCTCTTCCTTTACATCTATCAAGTCTTCATCCTCTGCTTGCCATTTAACAATCTTCGAAATGTAACTACTTATTAATTTTTCGGCGTTTTTTTCATCACCTGTAGACTTCTGCAACCCGGAAGTACTAGCTTTGTTGTGTTGCTCATCAAGGTATTGCTTGCTATCCTGATGCCTTCTGTCAAGATCTTCCCTAGCCTGTTGCTTGAATTCCTCCTTCCCTCGTTGTTCCTCTCTTCTGTTTTGTTGTTGATTTCCATACTGTTGCTGTGGCCTATTATATGGTTTTGATTGAAACCCTGGTTTTCTCCACTGATTCCATCTATTTTGGTATTGGTATGGCCTCACATATGGTCTATTCTGATATGGAGTGTCTCTCGTGTTGCTCCATTCCTTATTTTCAACCTGGTTCTGAGGTTTGTTCCATTGTTGATTTGTTTGGCTGTGACGATCAGTCACTACAGTATTTATCGTATGGTTTTCAGTTTTGTTATTACCTCTTAAGTGAAAGAACTGTGCATTGGCATGATCTAACCTTTGTAGCACCTCATCGAATTCCTCCATGTTTCCGATGTTCGCTGCAATCAGTGTTCTTTGTACCTCGATTGGAAATTGACGTATGAGCGCAGATATCATTTCAAAATCTGGCATTGGTGGTTCGAGAAATTGCAATTTAGATACTTGTTGCGAGAAATAAGCCTAGTACTTTGTTGGCTGTGATGTTGAATATCTCTTTGCATACAATTCCGCCCTGATCTGTTGTTGAGTTTCCGGCGACCAAAATTTTCTCATCAGCCCCCTGGAGAATTCATCGAAATTGTGGAAAATGGATCTAAAAGCCCTGAACTAAACCAGTGCAGGTCCATCCAAAAATCTGCTCACCACTCTTATCTCTCTTTCCTTTGAAATTTTTGAATCCCGGATGTAATCCCTCTCTCAAAAATTCGGCCGGTGGGATACTTCCTGTTCCTGAAAACATTCCTGGTTTATCATCCTTATCCTTATATATAGCGATAGGAATAGAATTTGCCATAATTTTCTGATCCTCCAACTCTTTCGAAATTTCTCACTTTTTATTCTGCTCAAAAATTGGTATTTCTTCCACATTTCTTTGCTTCCTTTGAGATTCATATCAAGCCATTTTCTCTTATAGTATTCCCAATGTTTTCTTCAGTCCAGAATCATCTGTCTTCTTTTCTATCTCTCCTCTGATCTCTTCTATGATCATCTCAACAAATTTGTTTAGTTACTGGATCGATTCCTTTCTTTCTCAAGTCTTGATTCGTGTCCTGAACATCTTTTACTAATTTCTCAATTATAGTTTCATGAGTCTTCACTAAATTAGTCACCTTAGACACATCTCTCTGAATTTTTTCTACATCCTCCGATATTACTTTGATATGCGTAGAAAAAGAATTCCTTGCTTCCTGAACGTCTTCTTTAGCCTCCTCTAGTACTAAACTTCTAACCTCAGTAAGAACTATCTCCTTCACGTTTTTACTAAGTTCTTGGATTAGCTTGTCCTCTTTCAGCTGTTCTAGAATAGTCCCCTGGCAATCTGTTGCCACTCTCTGCAACACCTGCCTTGCAGTAACATTTCACTCTTCTGTAATTTTGATCTCCAAGTTTATCAAGTCTTCAGCCGCTCTTCTAGAATGTTTATCAAAATTTTCCTTCATGTCTTTCAATTTATCATGCGATTTTTCGATTTTGTCTTCTTTTTTCATGCTATCATTAATTTTGGTTTCCAGTGAAACTTTGTTTCCTTCTAACCTAGTTTCTACGTTCTTGGATTTTCAAATAATTCGCTAAGTTTTTCCCCAAAAATGTTGGACTTTTCCGCGAATTGTTTCCCCAAACTTTCTGATAAGCGATGTTCCAACAGTTTAGAATTATCAGCCAAATCTAACCTTAGCGTTTCTGAATTTCCAATGATTGTTAAATCCATTATGCGGGAATTTTCAGTCAACCTATCATGAGCTTTAGAATGTTCAGCAATCTTCTCTTCCAAAGTTTCCCTTAAAGATTCTGTGCTAACACTTAATCTGTCCTCAAAAAGTTTAGAATTTTCGGATAGTTTACTGTCAATATCTGACTTAAGTGAATTAGAACTCTCTAACAACTTTTCAGATAGTTTAGATTCAAATGATTGATTTAATTTGGATTCTAAGGAGCTTTCCAAAGATTTAGAGTTTTCGTCGATCCTACTGTCCAAATATTGAGAATTTTCTTGTATCTGCTTTTCCAACCTTTTGGAATTTTCTGACAACATATTCTCTAATTGAGTAGCTTTCTCAATACTCTGCTTATTGCTCGACTCCAGCCGAGCCAACACCTCCAAAACCTTATCCATTATTTTCCAATAGAAATACAGGACTGGTATTCCATGGATAGAACGAAGCCTTAATACTAAACATATATTAACCTATAGCATTTGAGAATTCCTAATAAATTGAGATACCCTACGTCGCTGTATAATGGAAAAAAATCTACTCATTTAAATTGACTTTCAAACAACAACAACAGCAAAATTTCAAAATTCAAAAAAATCCTCCATCTGGATACTATAAATGTGCTATTTCACCTAACCAAAACAAACTCCTAATTCTAACATTTATTTCAGAAAATTTAATTTAATAAAACTCCCTTTAAAATATTACTGTACTCCCTTACGAATCAAAGTCGTTACAACAAACCAAAATCAAAAATACTTATTTCAAAATGCAAATTTGTCTATGTCCTCAAACATGGACTCAACAATCTCCATCAATTAAAAATTTTCTAGATTTTTGCCAATTGTCGAAACAAGTGGCAACATTCACAAATCTACTCGAATGCCTCTTCAAAAACAAATCCGAAAGACCCATTTGGTAGCCCCTTAGTACGGGTGCCAATCTTCTCCCCTCTACCTTATGTGCCCGTTAGGACCGAAATCCAACGACCACATTTTGTAACATACCTACATCAGATTAGCACGAGAAAATATATCTCAGGGTCTATCTAGGTGAATACTTGGGTCTAATCTGGCATCCCTGATCTCGGTAATTCACAAGTAAGGTAAGGTGAGAAATTATTTTGAATTAGCACATTCCTTAAAATCTCTATTTACTTATAGATAAAATATGATTTGAATGGCAAAAACCTCAACAAAGATAAAAGAAATCACACATGAGAAATCAACTGTCCCTAAAATTATTACTAGAATGTCGCAGATATGATAATCAGAAAATTAATTAGTCCATTCTGATATTTAAAAAATCAAAAAAATATTTAAACTGGTAATCACTGTTCAATAAAGATTTCTGAGTGATCCCTAATATTTACATGTTCGTAGTTCACTTTTCGAAAGATTGCATTTGATTGTTCAAATATTCGTAGCAAAACTTTTCCAAAAAAAATAGTCACTTGATTCAATCGGTGTTATTCCAAAATTAGACTTATTTGGAAAAAATATCATATAACTGATTCGTTGTTTCATAACAATATCAATACTCGACTGACATAAAGTCGAATGTTAATAATTGTTCATAAAGATTTTCAATGAAAAAAATTGTTCAAAAAAACTTTTCATAATATTTTGAAAAATTACATTTTTCTTTTCTCACTTTCATTTGTTTAAATGTCACAAAAACATTTAAATCATTTACATATGTTATTAAAATTACAAAAAAATGTTTTAAACAATATAAATTGTTGCTATCCACCATCAGCGGATTAAATTATTAACTCATCACCAAATTTTTATATCATCAAAATTTTCTATCACCAAAATTTTCATATAATCTCAAAAAAATAATCAAAAAGATGTATTATTATTATTATTATTAATTAATAAACTTCAAAATTTCCCTTCAATTTATTTATAACAAGTTTTCTCAACCTCTCACATGATGAATATTTCATTTGCTCATTATTACTGTTATTAAAAATTCATTAATTATATATTTTAATTCATTTGCACTTTTCATCTTTTTCTTTTCTCGGTCAGGTTCAACAAATCTAAATTCATGTTCTTCAATTATTTATTTAGGCATACCATTGGAACTTCGAGTTGATCCAGAAAAGAAATATTATTTAATATTTGGATTGACAGAACAGTGAACTCTGACAAGAATATGGGGCGGTCAACATTGCCTAACCCTTCTTTTACAATTTAGCCCACATGCTCTTTCAAAACCATACGCACATCCTTGTGTGCCCACAACTACGGGAACAAAAGCCCTCTTGGATGACCCCCGAGGTCTCCACAACTTTAAGTGTCGCCAAACGCACACTAAAATCATCACCAAAATATTCTGCACATAACATTATTTTTTTTATCATATATTTTTTTCTTGTAATATTCTGTCAATTACTAGACTGTGTTCTTCAGTGTTATTTTACCAATAAAATAAATTCTGGTCAATCTCTCCTTGCCTCCCATTTACATAAATTCTCCCTGATTTGATACATTAAATACCTGCCGTTCCCTTTCTTTTCATCTGAATATATATTTTTGTAAGTGCTTTTGGAAAAAATAATTCTGAGCTCAAAAATCTTACTACTTCATTCTCTTCATCCATAAACTCATTGAAATTTATTTAAACTTCCAAACTTTTATTCAAAAATAAACAAAGTTATTTAATTTAAGTCCTTTCAACTAATTAAATTCATCCACAAATTATTATTATTATTATTACAAAAATATTTAGGCATCATCAATGTCATAAATGATTATCATCGCCCTATTTTTTAATAATTAAATATTTAAATCTCATCTGTAAGTGATTATTATTAACATCTTCTATTATTTTTTGCCTATTTTCAATTTTGAAAAAATAGGCTTATGAGATCACCTTTTGTCCGTGTGTGTGTGTGTGTGTGAGAGTGTGTGTGTGTGTGTGTGAGAGAGGTGTGTGTGTGTGTCCCCCTAATAAAATCTAAACGGCTGGAGCGATTTCAATGAAACTCGGTAAATTCATAGCACTATTCAGGGCGACCCCGACCGTGCCCTTCAAATTATGTTACGTCTCACAAATTTAACATGGCGGCTGTGCGAAATATTTCACCACCATTCAATATCTCCGAAACTATTCCCGATATCACCCTGGAATTTATTACGGTCATAGGGGGAACTACTAGAAGTTCACCTATGTAACTTCTGAAAAACTGGTAACTACAAAACCATCATGGCGGCCACGCGAATTTGCGACATTTAAATAAACGTTTCTCGCGATTTAACCAACCAAACGCAATAAAACTTGGTACAGTATATGTTTATACACATTGTAATGCACCGACATCTAACTTCGTTCAATTGTTTACATAACCACAAGATGGCGGATGTACGAAATATTTCACCGGCATTCTATATCTCTGAAACTATTAGCGGTATCACCCTGAAATTTTGTACGGAGATAAAGAGCACTACTGGAAGTTTATCTATAAGACTTTCAAAAACCGGTTAACTACAAAACGAACATGGCGGTCAAGCGATTTTGAAAATTTTAAATAGACCTTTCTCGCGATTTAATGTTCACAACGCAATGGAATCTGGTACAGGAGATGTTCATACACATTGTAATGCACTGGTATCTAATTTAGTTCAATTGTTTACATAACCTCAAGATGGCGGCTGTGCGAATTTTAAAATTAAGTTTTTATTTCTTGTGTCGTAATCATGCCATCGAAGTGAAAGTTTGAATAATAAACCTACGCAATAATTTTCCTTTAATGGTACATGATTCTATTGCCTATACATTTAACAACCCAACATGGCGACCATCCGAAATATTTAGACGGCTCTGAATACCTACGAATCTATTATAGCAATCAAACTGAATTTTTTTATGTTCATAGGGGCTATGAATTTAAGTTCGCCTATAGGACTTTAAATAACCTGGTGATCACAAATCCAACATGGCGGCAACGCGAAGTATACATATTCACATGAACGTTTCTCGCAATATAACCATCCGAATGCAGTGAAACTTGGTATAGTAAATCCTTTTACGAATTTTAATCCACTGGCATCTAATTTATTTCAATTGTTTCCATAACCACAAGATGGCAGCTGTGCGAAATTTCAAAATCTCGTTTTTACTTCTTGTGTCCTAATCATGCGATTGAAGATTGAATGCTACATGTACACAATAATCTTCATGTAACAGAACATAACTTTAGGACCTACATATATAAAATCCTACATGGCGACCATCCGAAATATTTAGTCGGTTCTCAATATCTACGAATCTAATACAGCAGTCAAAATGAAATTTTGTATGTTGATAGTGGCAGTTAACTATAGTAGGATATATGAAAATAGGCTGTATAGTTCTTCACGGAACTACTTGTTATTTAATGCACTAATTATTTACTCACAATAAACAATTAACAATTAATTTTATTTTGTTCCTAATGTTCGGTATTATCACTCACTAATTATTTATAACTTTAAATAGCATCGTTATTATTTATAATATTATTAATTTATTCACTTCACACTTGATTATTATTATTATTATTATTATTATTAAATAAATCAAATCATTTAAATAATCCAATAATATAATCGAAAATCTAGCTACGGTGAAAAATGTGTGTTGATTTCTGATCGTGACTGTTCAAAAATATGGAATTCTCTAATACTATAGGTTAGTGGATAGTACATGAATAGTTGTCTTACTTCAATCTTGATGTGTAGGAAGAACGTTCCTGCAGTGGACACTATTCCAACAGTGTCTTCCCATGGCCATCTGCTGTATCCGTATACCTCGTTTGTCTCCATGTCCTACCAATCCTACGAGTAGTTTAACGGCGCATGTTGATATTCGCAGTCACTTGTTCTAAATAACTCCCGCTATCACCAGTACCGTGTAACATGACGAAAAGTTGCTCAGTCATAGACTGGTACAGTACTCTTGTAGATTTGAGAATAAATCTCATATTCAAATAATGCTGTTTCGTTTGCACGTTAAGATAGGAACACCTAGTAGCTGCATAAACGAACTGATGAAATAAATAACTTCTCCTGACGAAATTCGAAGTGCCTGATGTATAGTCACCAGAAGAATTACATCGTTCTGTAGGTTAACTTCTGTGAATGGTTTCGACACTTCCATCACCTGACTGTAGAATATGTGGCCTGAAAGTCAGTGGATATTCTAAGTCGATTCGCTGCCAAAAGTTAAGTTTGTTCACTAGAACAAAAACTAAGTCTTGCTGACCACTGGTACAGCGACTAAGTCCTTCGACCGTCAGAATCTCGGCGTGTATACTGTCACTTCACGTTACGTAGTTCCGCACATGAGCAAATGCTCCGTTGTAATGATGTAACTATCTTGAGAATCGTGCCCTTTATACAGTCCAGCGAGCAATTGTTCCAGAAACTTCCATCTCGTATTTCGGCTTCTACTGGACCGATTTTAACGCTTGATAGCTCGAATTCCTTCTCTTGTAATTGCCAGTAAAGTGTGCTAATTTCCTAGCGTCCATCTCTTTTCCTAGAGGTAATTCAAGAAAAAAAAATCTCTTGACGTATGCGGGCTCCACGTCACAAACTCACGTCACTCGCTCCTGCGATGCATGCTTCCCCCAGCACTCTTGAGTCTCCTCCGCGCGCTATTAAAACCATCCATTCCCTCAATCTCGTCAATTAGTAACTCTTCTTTCAAAAATAATAATGTCAATAATGTCACGGACGTATGAACGATCCGGGTTTAATATATCAACCACACAGTATCAAACAAAATCATCTTTACGATGAACCCGTTTGTCGACAAAAATATGATTACTTAAAATGTGCTCTCAAACTAAATTCACCTAACGTGCACTTCCTGACGTGAAAATAATATTGAAAACCCGTAGACGAAACGCAATATATGTCAAATTTAAACTGACCCTCACCGTTGGGGAAAGTCCCCATCCCCAGGAAGACCCCCTTAATAAATTATAAAGGCTTGAGGTGCATGAAAATTCGGGATTTTAAGCCTCCAATGGCCCAAATTCCCAAAAGCACTATTCCAACACTATTCCAATCGAGGAATTTTTGAAAATAATATTGCTGTTTGGAGATATAATAGACTTTCTCTCCAACATACCGCTTATCGCACGTGTAAGTCACGTGTAAAAATTCACCTCTTAACCCCCTTAATCGCGTTGTTGAATTTTACAGTCTATGTTTGATTAAACGATAACCTTTTAGCCATTTGCAATCTTTCACAGAAATGTAATAAATTGAGTGGTATTGCTTCTTACAGAAATAGATGGAAAGTTTTATGCCACCTCTTGTGATACTGTTGTCTTGGTTACCGGCTTGCATTACTTCATTAGTTTCTTCTTGTTGTTCTTCTTTTGGATGGGCCAGCTAAGGACCACTACGTTCAACTTTTTAGCTTGGCGAGGGACTTGATGTTTGCCCAATATTTGCGCATTCTCTGGCTATGTTTCTCCTTTATCTCTTTTGTCCAGATGAAGCCGGTTTTCTTACAGGGTTGTCTGTCCTGAAAACACTTCTGTTTAAGTATCTTTCTGAGATGTGATCGGCTTCTAATATCACTTTTCATTATTTTCAGTTCTTGGATATCCTTGTTAACTACTGTTAGCGACGGTGTCAAGCTCTTTCTATTCCCCCAATAGTTGAGAAGCCGGTTGGTTAGTCTTGTTGGGTTCATCCTTGAGACATGTCCGTAGAAAGCCAGACGTCTCTTCCTAGCCTCATCTGTGATTTTCTCAGTATATCTATTTAGCTCCTGATTTGATGTTCTTCTGTACTCGTCATCTATTTATGAGTTTATTAAATGAAATTAGTTTTCTGGGAATATCTCTGAAACGTGGTTTTAGAGCCTTAAAACGTAGTAGCCTCCGAGCCACCGAGGGGTTGAAAATGAATTTTGTCTCGTCCTTGTACGTCATAATATAAAAATAATCATAATAATAATTTAATAATATAGGGATAGGGATATAATAGCCCTTTAGTACCACACCTGCACGTGTAAATCGCGTGAAAAAATTCAAGAGTATCCCTTGACCCCCTTAAGCGCACTATATACGTATTGATGAATTTTACAGCTCAAGTTGGTTCCGTGATAACCTTATAGCCGGTTGCGAACGTTCACAGTAATGTAACAAGAAGTTCCGTGAAGAACTATACTGCCTACTTTTCATGCCAATGATTCTTCTACAGTATATGAACCTAACTAGAGTGTTGACGAAATTAAGTTGGTAATATCGAAATATCTAATTAGTTCAAAATATACCTGATATAATGATGCCTAATAGAGCACTACAGTTGGCAGCCCTGGTGACTGAATATATTCTTAGTTCCACCTCTTAAGGTACAGAATACAAAATTTGGTTGAAGTCCAATGGACGTTACATGCAGTTAGACACTGGATCTATCAGCACGCGTAAAAAGCATGTTGCCAACAATACCATGCGTTTGCTGGTCAGAAATAATCTGAATTATTATGATATCTTGTTGTGCCAATTTTGGATGAAATCCATTTGTTAGTATAGAAATTACATGTATTTTAAAATTGGACATATCAGTAGGCATAGAATCATGTTGGCAGCACCGCCTTGTATTAATTACTCCAAATTAATCTAGAATGTCAGGTGCTATACGTGTGCAAAGTATAGAGCTGTTGGCTTGCATACTTTCTGATATATTGATATTAGGGTAAAAAGAATATAGACAGCATTTATTAACAGTTGGCAGCCCTGATTGCTCTTAACAATACTTATAGTCATATCTGTTATGGTACACATTGCACATACGAAATTTGGTTGAAATCCAACTGATAGTATAGTAGTTACATGTATTTAAAAATTGGTACTATCAGCAGGCTTATAATCATGTTGGTAGAACTGACGTATATAAGTTACTCCAAATTAATCTAAAATGTCAGAATATACGTGTGCATAGTTTAAAGCTGTTGGCTTGCACACTTTCTGATATATTGGTATTTGGATTTAAAAAAAGAGAGCAATTATTAACAGTTGGCATCCCTGGTGGCTCTTAAGAATACGCTCAGTCATATCTGTTTATGTACAGATATTACATACAAAATTTGGTTGAAATCCAGTTGATAGTGTAGAAGTTATATGCATTTAAACATTGGACTTATCAGAAGGCTTAAAATTATTTTGGCAACACTAACATGGTTGGCCTCCTGGAAATTAAACTGAAATAGTATTATCTACATGTGTGCCAATTTTGGAATAGCTCCCATGCATACCTTGCAAGATATCCAACATGGAGCTCAAATTTCTAGTGCGTTTTTTCAGCAGTTGGTAGCACTGACATCATTTTCAAATATGGACGTGAGCTATTCCGGTGCATATATTTACTCATACTAAATTTGGTTTTGATTGCTGCAGCCGTTTAGGAGTTGATAGGGGGGGGGGACACACACAGCCAGACAGACAGACAGAAGGACAGACAGACAGACAGACAGACATACATTTTCCCTGATCTATCTCATAAGACTACTTTTTCCTCATTTTTGCAAATTGTGAAAAGTAGGCTAATAAATGGAATGGCATTACGTCTTACAGAAATAGATGGACTTCTGAGATTGTGATGCCATGGTTACAGGCTTGCATTCCTTCATTCGAGTTTATTAAATGAAATTCGTTTTCTGGGTATATCTCAAAAACTGTTGGTTTTAGGACCTTAAAATGTGGTTTTCGGGGCCCATAGGGCTCCCGAGTTTTGTTTCTCACATTGAGGCGCTGAAAATGAGTTTTGTCTCGTCTTTCTACGCCCGTTTCAGCATGCATTTTAAGGGGTAAGCCCTCTTTTATGAGAGGTTTGGAGAAGAGTTTCATCAATGATTACTTCCGTGCCTCTGATGGACATATTTGCCAAATTTTACGTTGATCCACTCAGCCGTTTTCGAGTGATGCGCGAGCAAACATGTACACAGACACACAAACAGACAGACAGACATTTTTTTGAGCGCAACCGTCATAAACCAGTCTGAAACGCGCTAATAACTAAAATTTTCGTGGAATTTCAGAAACAACAGACAAACTTTCATTTTTATATATAGAGAGATAGTACTTAGTTGAAAATCACGCCTGGTAATTTGCACTTCATTTGGTATCCCCCTTAATAAGTTCATTACTTGTGAAGATGATATATCGATACTCATCAGTTAGTTGATTATTTGAGTAACGAGTCTTGACCATCGATCTCTGGAGCAATCAATCTTGTTCTACACGTGGAGTCAGATGGCAGGAGGGTCCGAGGTCATCAATAGTACCTGTCAGTAGAGCACAGCAGGGTGACACCTGTGTCCATCGGAAACACAAGTCAGCCACCCATATCCTAGAGCCAATATACAACAAAGTATATTTGTCTCTTCACTATGCAATTCCCTATCGCTTCACCGATCTAAACCAACATCTGCATACGTACAGAGGTGTGCAAATTATTAGACTTGATGGCAGTTTTCCAACATTCACTTTGCATATTTTGTGACTTAATACAGTGAAAATGTTTCACAAGGCGCTGACATTATTTCATATTATGTTTAATCAATAATCTTAATAACGAATTTTAAAATGAATCTGACAGTACACTAATTTTCTTTACATTTTCCACTTAAAGAAGAGCCATGTTAATGGACTTGGTCACACGTTTTATTTTGGTTGCTTTATTTTAGTTTTCGTGTGAATTTAGATCAGAGGGATTGGAAGTCTTTTATTCTTGATTGTCCACTCTGAACTACTCTTTTTAAAGATTGGTGGACAATGGATTTAAAACAAGAAGTTCCGTGACAAACTAAAGAGCCTACTTTTCTTAATATTAAGATTCATGCCAATGATTAATGTACAGTATATGAACCCATCTAGAATAATGACGAAATTAAGTTGGTCATATCGAAATATTTAATTAGTTAGAAATATACGTGGTATAATGTAGCCTAGTAGAGCACTACAGTTGGCAGCCCTGGTGACTGAATATATTCTCAGTTCCATTTAAGGTACAGATTACAGAATTTGGTTGAAGTCCAATGGACGTTACATGTAGTTAGACATTGGATCTATCAGCACGCGTAAAAGCATGTTGGCAACAATGACATTCGTGTGCTGTTCAGAAATAACCTGAAAAACTATGGTATCTTGTTGTACCAATTTTGGATGAAATCCATTTGTTAGTATAGAAGTTACATGTATTTTAAAATTGCACATATCAGCAGGCATATAATCATGTTGGCGGCACTGAATTATATGAATTACTCCAAATTAATCTACAATGTCAGGTAATATACGTGTGCATAGTTTAAAGCTGTCGGATTGCATACTTTCTGATATATTGGTATTTGGATGAAAAAATAGAGAGAGCAATTATCAACAGTTGGCAGCCCTGGTGGATCTTAAGAATACGCTCAGTTATATGTGTTTATGTACACATATTACATACATAATTTGGTGGAAATCCAATTGATAGTGTAGAAGTTATATGCATTTAAAAATTGGACCTATCAGAAGGCTTAAAATTATTTTGGCAACACTGTCATGTATAGCCTCCTGTAAATTGAACTGAAATAGTATTATCTACATGTGTGCCAATTTTGGAATAGCTCCCATGCATACCTTCCGTGATACCCAACTAGGAGCTCAAATTTCTATTGCGATTTTTCCAGCAGTTGGTAGCACTGACATCATTTTCAAATATGAGCTTGAGATATTCCGGTATACATCTTTATTCATACTAAATTTGCTTTCGATTGCTGCAGCTGTTTAGGAGTTAATAGGGGGAAACCCACACACAGCCAGACAGACAGAAGGATAGACAGACAGACACACATTTTCCCGGATCGATCTCATAAGTCTACTTTTTCCTCATTTTTGCGAAATGTGAAAAGTAGGCTAAAAATCCGATTTAGACGATACATTCCCAAGTCAATGGAAAGAAGAAAAACCGGACCCAGATCAGGTGTCCCTCAGAATCTCCCATTTCGAAAATTTTCAGATTCAATTCCTTATGGGAAAAGTTGTAAGACCACAGGGCAGAAAACATTACTAAGTAGGGAAGTAAAAATAAAATAAAATGGTTTTGAATAAAAAATTGTGACAAATTTATATTCTTTATTCGAGTTTAATAATTTGCACACCTCTGTACTTATTAGGACCCTGTGGGAATTACTCTTAAATTTTGATTTGCACCACACTCTGCATTCTCTTGATCGTAGGCTAATATAGGCCAAATATCGACAAACTCGTACTATAGGCTAGCCATGTCCACCTCGTTACGTAGTGGCTAGCATTTATGGTTGTCGCCGTGGAGGTCTGAGTTCGATTCCCGACCCTGAAAAGAAATTTAATTCTGGTCTGAGGGTTGGAACAGAGGTTGGTTGGTACCTCAGTTTAGGGTCTGCGACAACGCGGTCATGTAGCCCCGTGTACTTTGTGCGTGTGTAAAATCTGTCTGATACCGTAACCGGTTTTAATTGTGATGGCTGTATTAGTGTGTGTTATCTGTAATTGAGGTAAGGACTGCATACGATCAATTTCCAGTAGTTCCTACTTTTGTTACCAAATGCTACCGTCCACGACACCTATCTGTGAACTTGGCTACTAGATGCCACCACAATCGGCACCTGGGAGCGAACGTTGGAACTTAATAGAGCATTAATCTAATTTAACCTGCAAATGTAGCATCACAAAATTGAAGCTAGTGGAAGGTTCCATTCCGTGCCATATATCTTTGATATGGGCCCGCCGGCTTTACTTCCCCTCCGAAGGAAAGCATACTGAGGAAACAGAGGGTACACTTAGCCTCGAGGCAAAACTGAGAAGAGGTGGGTTCGATTCCACAGCCGCTTCCCCACTTCTACTCGTATGCTTCTCGTGTGCTAAACATGTAGAACTCTTATACTTGTAAAACAATTGGCAAATTTAGTAAATTGATCTTTTTTCTTTGCACGGTGAAATCTACCTCTGCATTCCGGCGCGACGAGAGGGAGTTTAATCTCTACTTAGTCTAAAATAAAGTCCCCGATTTTTGGATGACACGGGTAATCTTGAGAACCACTGGATGGATTTTGATGGAGTTTTCACCATTCTGTAAAGGATATCTTGAGGAAGGCTTCTGTAGAAAATAGTTAATTTATAATCAAAGAAAGCCAAGCAGTAATGATTTCAGTGAAAAAGTCGGGAGAAAAACCTTTCGTCCGTGCACTTTTTAAGCTTACGCTGGGCAAACAGTTAAAAATATCTATTGGCTATGAGTGTATGAATTGTTCAGCATGAAATGTTCTACAAAAAAGTCCGGGAGAGCATATGTCTATCTTCAATACATCGTCCACTATAAGTAATTTTACGTTTTCATTTCTTCTAACAATAGCCATTCAATTACTGAGGTGGCAGTTTAGGACAGGCTGTTCCAGCCGAGCAACTCGCTCGTGAGCAGCGGAGTACTCGCCGCCATCCGTGAGTAAACCTGCAACATGCAATACAGCTCTGATGTGGGGTACTGCCGTCACTTCGGGGTGGATACTGTACATCATGACTGGCATGAAGTGCATGAACTTGTGTTATGACCTTCGCTCAGTGACGTATTGGCTCTCACCCCCAGTCCCTCTCCAACCGTGCTCCGAGCATTACTGCTGTGTACTCGCGTCTACGCATACTCAAACTCATGGATTTGGAACAGCCTCGTGTAGGAGCAAGCATTCGTGTTCACTGCTGGAGGGAAATGTCTAATATCGTATACAAGGAAATCTTATAAGACGTCGGTTAAAAGTAGTCTATCACCTTGCATTCATAACTTTTCCCGGGCGAAGCCGGGGCAGGTTGCTAGTTATTAATTTTTGGCACAAATAACACATAAAGCAAATTACATGCTCTTAATGATGTGTTAATATTTCAGGTAGTTACGACCGGGGTAGTTACGAGCACTAAGTTGCAAGTGCTTAAGGTCTGGCTCTCTGCGGACTGGCAAAATTAGTGGTTTTGATCCCCACCGTAGGCTTTCTTTGTAAACGTTTTCCATTTTCAACTCCTGTGAAACAAGGGGAAGTATAGGCCATACTAATAGGCCACAGCCGCTTCCTTCAAGCATTTTGCTTCATTTCATTCATCTCTATTCTTTCTTCTTTTATTAACACCTCTAAGAAATGTTTGATGTCTTTCAGTCGGTCAACACGATTGTACCCTAATGAGACGGGTTATTCCCTAATCCTGAAAAAAAAAAATACATGAGTTTAATAAATACACTTGGATGACCAGTGACCAAGTGAACTGCTCTCACCAGGACCGCGCAAGACTCAACCAGATAAGTAGCCTGTACAATACAATCTGAATTGACCATTTACAACAACCACATGTTCACTCCAAACAAGCAAATTCCGGAGGTGAATCACCACTTTCAGTATCTCAACAAAACACCACACTTTCGTTCAGTGGAAGAAGAGACTCAACAACAAATGCTGTCCAACAATACCTCCTATGAAGGAGACGCCGCCACCTGGTTTCAACCTCCCTCGTAGACTATGGTCCACATTGAACAGGATACGAACCAACCATGGGAACTGTGCAGCCTTCCACTACAAGTGGAACAGAATTTCAACGCCTGAGTGCGACTGTGGTGCTGCAAAACAGACGATCCAGCACTTCATCACCAAATGCAGCAAAAGAAAGTACAGTGGCAGTGCTAGTGACTTTGCTTTCGTGACTCCAGAGACTATTGGCTATATTCAGAATTTGGATATAGCCTACGTGTATAAATTCCTACTGTATTTCCAGCCATAAGCTAAATGAATAAATAAACCACATCGACTACAACTAACAATTATTTACGAGTTGCATTATCTCAACTAAAACTGCAACTAAATAAGTGCATATATTGTAGTCTCACCTATACTTTCAGCTATAATTTTTATAGCCTAAGTATAATGGATCTGATGGTGATCGCTTGACGATCGAAACTGGTCACCCAAGTGTATTTATTACTCTCATGTAATTTTTTTCAGGATTGGGGAATAACCCATCTCATTTGTGTCCAATCGTGTTGACCGACTGAAAAGCATCAGACTTTTGTTTACTAAGGCAACACTGAAAAAATGCTTCAAACACCATCTATCTAATTATTGAAAACACTAAGGTGATTTTTGTTACCACGAGATTGAGAGAACGACAGAACCGATTTACTTCGTAGAGCAATCTGACGAAAGCTCTTGGCCTGTAGATTTGCAGAGTGTCATTAAAATTAATAATTATGTTACAGTATATTTTTAAATTAATATAGAAAAATGCAGAATTCTTTTCCCCTCACGCCTGCGCACAATCCGCCTTTGCTCATGACAGAAATGGCGGCGAGATGTCCATTAAAATGTAATTTATTTAATAACTGTACGCTCCCATGTATAAAGCTTCCTTGTAATTGAAAACAAACATTAACCAAGTCCTGACAATAAAATGAACATATACGAATGTGCAACAATGATTTTTAGCCTATTTTCAATTTTGAAAAAATAGGCTTATGAGATCACCTTTTGTCCGTGTGTGTGTGCGTGTGTGTGTGTGTGTGTGTGTGTGTGTGTGTGAGAGAGGTGTGTGTGTGTCCCCCTAATAAAATCTAAACGGCTGGAGCGATTTCAATGAAACGCGGTAAGTTCATAGCACTATTCCCAGCGACCTCGACCGTGCCCTTCAAATTTTGTTACGTCTCACCAATCCAACATGGCGGCTGTGCGAAATATTTCACTAGCATTCAATATCTCCGGAACTATTACCGATATCGCCCTGAAATTGTGTACGGTGATAAAGGGCACTACTAGAAGTTCACCTATGAGACTTTCAAAAACCTGGTGACTACGAAACCAACATGGAGGCCAAGCGAAGTTGAGACTTTTAAATAGCCTTTTCTCGCGATTTAACTACCCAAACGTAATGAAACTGGGTACAGTAATTGTTTATACACATTGTAAAGCACTGGAGTCTAATTTAGTTCAATTGTTTACATAACCTCAAAATGGCGGCTGTGCGAAATATTTCACTGACATTCTATATCTCCGAAACTATTACAGATATCACCCTGCAATTTTTTGCGGTGATAAAGGGCTCTGATACAAGTTTACTTATGTATATTTTATAAACCTGTCAAGTACAAAACGAACATGGCGACCAAGCGAATTTGAAATATTTTAATAGACTTTTCTCGTGATTTAACTCTCTGAGCGCAGTGAAGTGTGGTACAGTAAATGATTTTGCAGATTGTAATGCACTGCCATCTAACTTAATTCAATTGTTTACATAACCTCAAGATGGCGGCTGTGCGAAATTTTAAAATTATGTTTTTATTTCTTGTGTCGTAATCATGCGATCGAAGTGAAAGTTTGAATAATGAACCTAGGCAATAATTGTCCTTGAATGGTACATATCTCTATGGCCTATACATATAACAATCCTAAATGGTGAGCTTACGAAATATTTAGACGGTTCTCAATATCTATGAATCTTTTATAGCAACCAAACAGATTTTTTTTATGTTCATAGAGACTATGAACATATGTTCACCTATAGGACTTTGAGTAACCTGGTGAGCACAAATCCAACATGGCGGCGACGCGAAGTATAAATATTTAAATGGACGTTTCTCGCGAATTAACTATCCGAGTGCCGTGAAACGTTGCACGTTAAATGCTTATACAAATGTTGATCCACTGCCATCTAATTTATTTCAATTGTTTGCATAATCACAAGATGGCTGCTGTGCGTACTTTTAAAATCTCGTTTTTACTTCTTGTGTTCTAATCATGCGATTGAAGTTTGAATAATACACGTACACAATAATATTAATGTAATAGTACAAAAATAAGAATCCAACCTGGCGACCATCTGAAATATTTAGACGGTTCTCAATATCTACGAATCTGTTACAGCAATTAAACTGAAATTTTGTATGTTGATAGAGGCAATTAACATGACCAGGATATATGAAAATAGGCTGTATAGTTCTTCACGGAACTACTTGTTTTTTTTGTTTGTTAATGAAATGGACTATTTTCTCCAAACAGCGGGTTATGAAGATAGTGAAAGGTTGTGCCAGTAATCGAATAAGAGTGCATGAATAGCTATGTGCTTAACGTGACTGACTATGCATCGAAGGAGCCGAGGTTCGATCCCACCCATCGGCAGGTTTTTTTACCACTGAAATATTGTTTTATCAAGGAGTATTATTAACGTTTTACATTTCGTAAGTGAGGTATGTAGGAGTTGACTGTAAATACAGCATTTATTTCATAATGCAGGCAAGTCATCTACAAAATTCATCCAAAGATCGTCACTCGCATTCTTTCAATGCAAAGCTATCTAATATAAGGACCGAAGACATGTCACTTATATTGACCAAGGACAGAGTTTAGATGTCTTACATGTTGTAGACCAGTAATGAAGCGAGTGTGATACGTCTCTTAAACAAGGACACTTTGAGCTTTAGAGACTTAGATATCGCAAGCACAAACTCCTGTGCAGTTTTCGTGCACAGTCGGAATGTTTCGTCATCCCTCGGGATTCCTGGAGCCGCAATGAACAAAAAACATGGCGGGTGAAACTGGTATGCGGCGATCTGTTCCCAAATTACGTCATTGATATCTTTAATTTCTATGTGCTCCTCCCGGGCGCTAATGTCGCATGTAGGCCTATCCATAGAATAAGTAAAACAGAATTCTGTAAGTTACACGATATAATTAAAACTACTCGAAGAATGGGTTACTCTGAGACAAATTATAACACACAATGCTTTTTAACTGTTTAAACTCTTACTAATTGTACGTTCTTTATGGTTTTTTAGTTTAGGGGCTGCGACAACGTGGTCATGTAGCCCCAAACTTCTTTTCTGCAGCATATGTTGTTATGAGATTGTAAATAATGTAAGCATTTACAGGCCTGCTTCAGCTGCTCCTCACTTGCCACTTCAATGCGCAAGCGCAATCGGTAACCGTTTTGCTAATGACCCGTATGAATGACAAGCATACCTAAGACAACTAATTTCACAAAACAAATTGAATTTGCGTGTGTTATTTGTGCCAAATTATACAATTTAGTTAAAGAGTAACATTACATTGAATTGAAATACAAGTGAGTTGGCCTATAGGCTACAATTATCTTTGTACCTTATTTGTTGCAATAAGACGAATTTTTATTTGCCATCAAGACGAGATACAAGAATGCGATGGTGTTCATTTTCAGTTTGCAAAGCTCTTTTTAATTGATAGTTGGCATAATTATCATGTCAAATCGGCCCCTGTAGTATAAAGAAAATTGTTGTTACTGTATATACGTAATTAAGGTATTTTGTTCAAATGGCTTGTTTCACTGTGTAGCCTACATTGCAATACCGGTATTAGTCATTATTACATTATTTAAATGACTCATGGTGGTTCCGTATTGATACGTACGGTATCTTATTACAGTGCTACGCTTTGTTTTTTGTTTTTTCAACAGCTGATGAAGGGGATAAAATATAATTAATCCCCGAAACATGTACTGTAATCAAATTAAATAATTAATTTTATCTGTATAGTACTGATTCAGGCAGATGTTCATTTCTTGTTAATAACTATTAGTCATTATTGCTACAGAAGTTATGGTATATTGTTGCACATGGGAAATCTGTTAAGCCGATTGTGCATCAAGGGCTGTAATTGAATGTAGTATTCTCTAATGCTATCGTATGGACAGTTAATCAGCATATTAGCAAAATGCTATGCTGACAGAGAAAAATAGTGCCAAATATTCCTACATTTTCCTTTCACAATTTTGCAGTTTTCATGTGTTGACAGTTTTTATTTCATTTGAGGGCCTTGGACATCGTATTCATGTAGCCCCGTGTACATGAGTGTGTGTGTGGAATTTTTGTGATAACCTGTGTTATTGTGATGGTTGCACTAGCGCGTGTATGTGTAAATTGGGGATAGGATTGGGAATGACGCGTCCATGGCCATCAGTTAGGAACCATCGTGATACTTTCCTGGAGTAGAAGTAGTAAATTACGGAAAACCACTTCCAGGATGGCTGAGTTTGGAATCGAACCCACCCCTTCTCAGTTTTTCCCCACGAGGCTGAGTGTACCCCGTTCCAGCCTTCAACCCGGCATTAAATTTCCTGAAAAAAACGGGAATTTCTGTAGTACGAATCCCAAAACATTACGAAAAAAAATATATGCAGTGAATCCATCCAACTGGGGGGCTTCCTTCTGGATTTCTTTGAAATCGCGCCATGCGCTACGGTACTCCTTTGTTTTTCTCAGTCCATTCCGCGCCGTATGAAACATACAAGGCATGTCCAAAATGTTGTTTCATGAAATTCCACTAATGAACCGTACCTTTGCCTGTTATGCGACAATAATGTACAATACGTTGAAATTCTGACATTACATATACTGGACGACTTTCCCGGGTTACTTCGTAAATAAGCATACAATATTATGGTATTTCAAGCCATTTTTCAGTGTTGCCTTTGTAAACGAAATGTAATGTTTTTCAGTCGGTCGACACGATTGTACCCAATTGTAATGGGTGGTTCCTTAATCCCGAAAGAAAGTGCGAATATAGTCCCTGCCAGAAATGTGTCGTGTCGAGCCCGCATAACAATGAAGCCGGGTGGCGGTTTATACACAAGCGAGAGTTCTCGCACGTGTGTACAGTGTAGGGTCCTTGACGAACAAATGTAAACAATGTTCTGCATTGTACTGTATTTTCCTTCCGAGAAGTCAACGCTTGGTTACTATGGCCTTCCTCGTTGTAATAGTAAAATTGTTCTGTCGGAATATAAAATACCCGACAGGCTGAAACAATTTTAGACTTGAGATGATATCTCAAGGAACTTCAGAGATAATACTCGACAGTAAAACAATGCTATATCCTTTGTTTCCTTTGGTGCCAATGTTACCGAGTCTCATGAAGAAGGTCCATATTGATTTAAAATTTCTGGAATGTCACATCATTGCATTTCACCCTAATATTCCAAAAATATAAGCGAAGGTTCTAACGGCCAGTTGTATATATTAGACTCCTCAGAAGCTAATCAAGTCAGATCTGTAAATCAAGTGAATTCTTCCATCAGGGCGGGCACACTTCAAACATGAAGAAGCCAAGCGTCAAGCTAGGAAACTTCGAGCATCCCAACCACGTCCTCCTCCAGCAATACTATGTGACTTGTGTGGACGCTTGTTCTATGCCAGGATTGGACTCTTTAGTCACCGTAAACACATCCACAAACTGGACTGAACGATGCCTAAATATCCCTAGAAGTGCTACTCTATATAGGAAACATAAGTTTTGTGGCAACCAGCATACTAAAAACACAACACCATGTGGTTCACATGAGGTAGAATCCACCAACAGTGTAGAAACAGATGGTCAAAATGTGACACCAGGCAAGAAGACAGACTCGCCCCCTACCAGAGCAAGTGAATCTAAATAAGGTAAACATTTTGAAGAACTGGGATCATTAGAAGAAACCTCAGAGAGTAATAGTAATGATTTAGGTTATGTTTTAATGATATGAACATTTTTAGTCAAGTTTTGACTGATTTTTTATGTTGTAACTTTTGTGGTGGGCAAGTAACTATAGAGGAAGATATTTCAGCAAGAAGTGGACTTGCAGCAAGAATGGTAATTATTTACACTAATTGTAAAAACAGAAAGTCATTTTTTACTTCAAAAGAATGCAAGAATAGTATGTATGAGGCTAATGTTAGACTCTTCTATGCCATGAGAGCTATTGGCAAAGGTCTCAGTGCAGCACAACTTTTCTGCTCGCTCATGAATCTTCCAGCACCTCCTGCCAGAATTCAGAAGTACACTGAAGTTATAGGAGAAGCTATTGAATCATTTGCTTCATTATCAATGACGGCTGAAGCAAAGGAGGCCATTGAAATGAATGAAGGTAATAGTCATTTACCTATTGCATTTGATGGGACATGGCAGAAACGAGGCCACACCTCTAAAACCTCAGTTGCCACAGTTACAAGCATAGACACAGGCAAGGTAATTGATTTTGAGGCACTTCAAAACACTGCTATTCGTTCTTTACAAATAGTAAACATGAAAACTGTCAGAAAAACTATGAAGGGACTAGTGCTGGAATGGAAGCTGATGCTGCTGGTGTATTCTTGAAATACACGGAAAGATAGAGTATATTTTTTAATACTCTTTGCTTGTTCATTCCTTCCCTTTTCTCAAACACCAACAGTGATCTTCTAGTTTCTCTTTGGTGGTCATGTCTCTTATGCCATTTGTGAGTCTGTTCTAGATATTGAGACCGTCAAGGTTGGAGTTGTCAGGATAGCCAACAACCGCAATGACTTCCCTAACATCTCACCCGTCGAGCACATAATTTAATTGCCGTGAGGATCAGGTGAACTTCCAAGTAGGCTAAAGCGGCACGAGAGTCCGTAGTCCACAGGGATCGTGGTACATGGTGACGATGGTCATAGACTGCCTAAGGAAAGGTTCACCTTAAAAACTAGACTGAGAAAATAAACATCCAGACTTATGTAAAACACCGTGAAAAATTTATTGATAAAATTCACAAGCCCCTAGCCTAGTTCGGAGGGTTACAATCGGCTAATCCGCAAGCTAATAAACAAACAAAAATAAAGAGCAGGTCCCTACCTGAGAAGTTACGGAAAACCCTCGCGAAAGATCTAACTCACAATAATAAAGCAACAACAGCAACGCTAGGAAAATGGTACGACGCAAGTCCCTAGTTCAAGTTACAAGATCAAGCTAATATCTGAATTTACATTTAACAGGGTAGCAAAACAAATCTAAGTTAGGATGATACCATTTCAACATTTACATTTAACGTTAATTCATCTAGCTAAGTCCTATCAATTAACAAAATTTACGGCGATGACGTCCGTAATAGAAAACAATTACATTCAAATCTAAGTGTACAGCCATAAAAAAACATTTATTTATGCTTAGTAACTACGTGCTAACAGCACACAATAAGGTAACATGTAGGATTCATACACTTGTACATCATAAATAAGTAATGAAATAGACACAGTAGTTTTATTAAAATGCCTGCCTGCACCTTGGTTTACTCTTTGTAAGCCATAGTCATCTAATATGTGTGTGGTTACGGTGAAGAATGGGTAGTTAAGACTACGTCTAACATCGCATGGCCTGCGCTCCACATGCTACAAACTCAAGGTTCGTGCATGCTTCAGGTCGCTTCAATAGTGTCAGCTGTCCTTGTCATTTCCACAAAAGGAAATTACCTTCATCTGCACGGCTATGTCAACAGTTCCAAATGCAAAAGAACAAAGTTAGATAGAAAGAATTCGTTAGTTAGCTTTTGTTTTACCAAAATTATGCGTTTTATTATTAAGATGTCGGTTTAGGTTTATCGTTGGTTTATGGCGAATAATATTGACAATAGCCTGGGCACGGAGTGTCTCCACTGAGATCATTCTCCACCAAAAAGCCTCGACTCAACAGTCGGAAAATAATCAACGAGCAATAACAACTCGGACACACAATAACACAAGTTACCAGCGGCGCAAAGCTCGCGTTCAATAACTCTGGGACGGGCCTGCACACTACAGTTACCCTCCAATAACATCTAGTCAACGGGAACAATCCCGGACAAGGCATACTCTAAATATCTTCATACAAATACTTCCTGCTATAACAGGGTAGCCTTCAACTTACTATAGAAAACCTGACATAACTGTACACGTCGAAAGACGGTACACGCAGCAGTGAGTTTTACTAACAAAAAAAACAATCTATAAAACAAGTGATCAGATACAGGAATGGACACTGAGTTCCATAAGCTAAGTTGCAATGAAAGGAAATGCGAATACAACTCGTATTCTGTCTTTTGTCAAAGTAGTTTCGTCTCACAATATAACAGGCGTGCTTTCAAGGGCACTGGGTCTCAAACCAGTTTATGTGTCGCTAGCAGGTTACAACTTTCCTGCACCCCACTGACACAACACATTGACTCTCCGAGGCCGGCGATTTAAACAAATAAAACTATACATCTGGCCTCTTCATAAAAAACTTTACAACAGGTTAAAAACCTCGAAGAATACGTGTATTAAAAACACGCTATAAATCTGAATACAATAATACAATTCCGCCTTCCAAACCAAAGACGTCTAAATGATAGTAATGTTACTATTACTGGAGCTCTTTGCTCTCAAAAATATAATTCAGTAGTTGTTTGTACAACATCAAATAAATATGTGTCTTCACATGACACTAACAAAATAATAATTGTGACGCAGATTTCACACTCTAGATCTGCTTAATGATACGTTGGGAACTGGGTTCGATGCTTGACAACGAAACATTCCTTCAAATTATAAGGTTCACACTTGACCAAGAATAGCTTCTGAGCTTATTCAAAATGAAATATAATGCAGTTACAAAACTGGTATTTACAGTTGACTACCTAACTGATACGACCGTTGTAACGACAGTCAGGGGTGTAACAAAGAATGGCTGCAAAGAATGCAGTTAACTAATCATGGCATCTGATTGCCATAACTAAGGTCAGCAAAGACTTGAAAAATCACCCCAAATAGGGTTGAACAAAATAGCCTCAAATGACTACGGTCACGTTTAGCAAAAGATAGGCATTGACGTTCTACGACGTTCATCAGGCTGCACCAGGGCTGACCAAAATGTCTGACCCAAGGGTGTCTCACTCTAACTGAAATAAATGACATCTAATTAAACTAGTTACATTCCCTACCTATAAAAATGGCTGACACTAAGTTCGGTTGGTTCACAAACTACATTCAATCTACTATACCACCAGAAACTAGAACAAGAAAGGGGTATCCAAAAACTCACGAAATGGAGAAGCTCTCACTCAGCCCTCTATTCAACAACAAGGGTTGTACAAAATCCTCTCTGGCTCTCTGGAACGGTATTATCCTCATCAGGATTCCCATCTGGACTCCTCCAAAGACCAGGGTTCGATCTGTCCCTGTCGACAACTTCGTGGATATGCTGGATATGCCTGGAAATGGCATCCTGGGTTCCTTTCTTCTCGTTCGCTGTCCTGGAAGTTCCACCGTCATGCTGGTTCCCGTAGAAACATCACCCACATACCGTGATGGTATTAGCCCATGATGACTGTCTCAAACATGGTGAAGAATAGTCCAATCACGTGGATAGTGAAATAAGTTGCGTAATAATTCATTCTTTCACTTTCAAAAATATAATGTTCGTCGTAAATGTTATAGGCTTTAATTATAGTATATGACACAGCCTTAATCTCGTAGATGTGAATTAGCATGTGAGCTAACACTGTTTTATGATTCTTCACGTGCTAGTGACGCTACTTTTATATCACGTAGCATCTATGAATTATGCGTCGTTTTTGAAATGAAAGTTTCACTTTGGCAATTTAAATATGGTATATAATCATAATCACACTTATTCATAATAGTTGTAACACATTTACCTGTATATTTTCCACTAGGCACTTGGCCCTCCACATACACGTGGGTACAAAATGTGGTGTTATGGCAATGTTATGCAATTCACTATACTTGCCAATTATTATTTCCCAAAATTCTTCTTTAGCTCACTGTGCTTAGATAACAGTGAATAGTAGCATTCTCGTGCTCGATGGCACCTGATAATCACTTTCAACGCTCAACAGCGGATATTCTCTACGTCTTGTAGGACAAATACAATTCCACGCCTACACAGGGCGGATTCTCCAGACGTAGTGCAAGGCACTGAGTGTCTCTAGGAAGTAGGTCGTCAAAACGAAGTCGTTGAGCGACTACTCACGTTCCTGTTTGCGTATCTGCAAGGGTATTACCTTACCTTAAGCGAAATAAACATTCTCCAAAATGTTTTAATAATGCAGCATGACGAAATGGAATATTCTGAGTCTTGTGGAAAGATAACATTAATTAATAAGACCTCAGATAAATAATGAGCAGATTTCACCAAAGTCAAAAGTGCGATTCACCGCTATTTCAAAGAGTATAGCGTAATCTCTCTGCTCCACGTGGCTTTCTGGGTGTGTTCAAAGGTAACACATCCCATCATAAATGTTCTGTTATAAAAAATATCACATGAACCTTAGCTCAGCAGGTTCAATATATATCTTCCATGACCCACCTAGCGTCATCTAGCAGCGAATCTGTGAAGTTCCTCAATTCTTCCCTGTACAAGAGGACTTTCTTATCCATCTCGCCACCAGATCTCGTCACCATCGCCAGCTATCATCTCTGTGATCAAGAGAACTTCGTCTACTTTTTCACTCACCATGCTGCGCTAGTATCGTCTGCTATCAACTCTTTGAAGACCATTTCCTCATGAGAATGTAACTTTCTTATGTTGTTTATGCTTATATGTCTTCCTTTTGTCTCCCACCCCCACTCTTTTCCCTTCCTTGCTCCCCCTGTGCTTCGCTGAGCATGTCTCACTTGTACGTCAGCCGTCGACTCAGTCAAGGCTCAACTAGAGCCAGCCTCCTGAACTAAGAGGCATTCTTCAGATTCCACGCCATGTTGGAACTTTAATCGTCAAAGGGAACTTCACCTTCGCCATGCAGCAATGATAAGTACAGACTTCAGGTTTTAACCTCATCTTCATCGGTTTTAATATCTACATGCTTTTAATAATCATTTATAGGCAGTGTGAGATAACTTATTTGTGGCAATAATCATCCTTCGCGGGATTTTCTATGTTAAGCTTTTGTCTGTCTAAACAAAGCTTAATAGAAAGCAGCATTTCTTATGAGAAATCTTCTCACAACGTGAAAATTACCCACTGTCTATAAAATATTAAGCTCGTTCCTCCTCTGGATTAATTTTGGCCCTATTCTTCTATCAGGATCGTTCTGGATCCTTCCAGATTCTGTACTCTATCTACAAGTCGTGCCATCATGTATTTTCCACTCACTTGTGGGAATACTATTAAAAAAAATTAGGAATCTTCCTTATGAATTAATGCTCAATAGCTAATTTTCTTCCGCCGTTGGAATGTTCTATGGCGCATTTAATTGTAATTCATAACTTTCTCAAGCAGTAGACTTTCGCCTACCTAGTGCAACAAATTATTTTTCATCATTGCAATAACTTTCTTTGCCATAAACTTTTGTGCTACTACAGTGAACTTTTCATCCATTCAACAAACTATAGTGATAAACAGTGTTCTTTCAGTATTTCTTCCGCGTCGCGTTCGTCCGATTAGTATAAATACGGCCATGAACATTTACCTTCCATCCCAGTTGCTCTTTCCTAAACCCCTTACTAACAAACCATAATAAAGTTGTTACTTGAGGTCTTTTTCAATGAGGTGTCACTCTATAGAAGTGCCCTCCCCTTTTTCTTATATAACATAAATTAACTTCTGCCTAAATACGTGTCTAGTACACGTTTTCAACTTACATTGTTTCTCCCTTCTAATTAGGGAATGCAATTCTTTCAGCTCATGAGTGAGTTGTTTTTAGGTCTCACGAAAGGGAAACTTGCCCCATTTGTCTCGTGATTCCTACATAAACATAGGAAGTCTAGAACCTTCCTTTAGACTTTCTCTTCGGGTTTCACAGTCCTATTTTGTATAACTATTATAAAAGTAATTTAGCGTAAATATAAGAAGTTATAGGAACTTCTCTTTCATTCTACCTGCTTTCTTTTTGTTATTTTCGAAGTTGTAACTTTTTCTAAGATAGGTACTTGGAAATCCTTGTACTCGATTTACTGCCTAACTTTAATCACTTCATTTTTTTTTAAATCTTACAAAGATTTTAGTACATATAAAGGTTTGAAACCTAAAGAATTGTTAATTGCCTGGAGCAAACTTTAAATGTTAGGAGGTCTGCGACCCCAAATTGTTAACAAAAATTGAAACTATATACTTGTTAGATTTATTAGACTTTTTTGCATTGTTAAATAAATTCAAACTTTCCTTTTTGACTCATCATTTCTCTAATACAACGGTTAGGCAAGATCCTGTCTTCCTTGGCTCTTCCTACTTAATGCCATTAAATCTATTGATAGGGCTTTCACCACTTGTTGCATTTGAGCAAGAACTCTTAGTGGTTATCTTGATAAAGTTTCTCTTAGCTTTAATAGCTAATTCTAACTGGCCAGTAAGGCAAGTACAGCTCGCTACGCCAGCTTCCTGCTTGTGGAGATCCTCTCCAAAAACTTATGGTTGGTTTTCCAAAAGATAAGTGTTTCTCTTTGCCTAAACTTTTAGTCGGCTCCTTGCTGGATAAAAGCTTAGCCATTTCCAAATGCAACTATTGGTTCATTTACCAAATTTCTTCCCAAAGGCATAATTCTTTTATTACTATCCTTCTTGGAAGCACTTGGTCGCTTTTCAAGAACTCTACAACTTCGAAAACTGGAAATATCGAAATCAATTCAAATTATTGGCATTCTTCGAATTACTTTTTCCAAAACGAATTCCTTTGAACAGACATACAATAAGTCTGTTACTCTCTGTCTTGCCAGACCATCACCCTTCCCCATAGTAGGCATATGTATGCTGGAGAGGGAATACGCTAAAGCCATTCTCTTGCAAACTGCCCAAGTCCTAGCTGCGTTTCCCGTTAGCTTCGAACAGGTCCTTACCCACTTTAGGTATCTGAAAGCGGATTTGCAGTGGCAACCGCCCTTGAGTGCATTTAAAGTTAAATTTATAACTTTTGTGGGACTCTCCTCCTATTTCTCCATCCTTTTTTCTCCAGTCCGAAACCCACCTCCTTTTCTCAATCATCTTCCCTTGGTGGTTAGGTTATTCCCCAATCAATAATCTACCCAAAATTTGGTGCCTAAACCCGGGAGAGTCCATTTGTCATTTGTTATTCTTTTTAAAAGGTTATTTGACAATACCTTGCAAATTATTAATACCTGCTTTGAATCTTTCAGCTATAACTACATCGTGCAAAGCCTGTGATGGGGAAAGAGGCCACTCCTGTCTCCTTTGGTGTGTCCCTTTCTTTCAACTTATTTGCTGTTGCCAGCCTGACAGCATTTTCAAGGTTCCACAGTTCCGTGAGTTATACTTTAAGCTATTTACCTTGTCATGGATCCTACTGAAAAGGATAAGGATGAAAAACTTACTTCTAAACGAGCATCCTATAAAGGACAAATTACCCGATTCAGAAAATACAGCAAAGAGCTAGATCCCTCAGAAGCTCTATTAGACTTGTTGAAACATCGTGTAAGGGATATTGAACGTTCATATGAAAATTATTGCAACATCCAAACTGAAATAGAAACTTGTATGCTCAATCAAACCGAAGATCGAGTCGAAGTAGAAAACCAATATTACGAAGGCATAGGTTCTGCTTTCAAAATAATACGCCAACTCGAAGAGGAGAAGAAAAAGGACGCTTCTGTTCTTGGTTCCCTTCACGAACCACAAACGTCTTTTCGCGATGGTACTCACAAGCCCAAACCAATTTTACCTAAAATTGATTTACCCCACTTCTCTGGAGATGAACTACTTGGGATTCTTTCTATGAATTATTTTGCTCTCTTGTTCATGACAATGAAGACATTCAAGTCATCTACAAGTTTCATTACTTGAGATCTATCCTCCGAGGTCAAGCTTTGCAGTTAGTTGAAGCACTTCCTCTAAGTGCCGAAAATTACCCCATTGCCTTTAACTTATTAAAAGAAAGATACGGAAATTTACGGTTACGTATTCAACGCCATATGAAGGCTCTATTTAACCTACCTGCGTCACAGCACAATGACGTCACTAGTTTGCGTACTCTCATTGATACTACTCAGCTTCATGTTAAAGCTCTGTCCCAATTAGATAAACCAACTGAACACTGGGATACTTTCCTAATACATTTAGTGGTTTCTAAAGTTGATGCTGCTACCCTCAAAGCATGGGAAATTGAACTTTCTAGAGAAGACGACTACTCTTACGAGCATTTAGTCACTTTCATAAATGCCAGATGCCAGCTGTTAACCGCTCTAGCTAATCAAAGTGAACCCTCATCTCCGAGTTCTACATTTGAATTAATGTCTATCAAACCTAAAAGCGAACGCTTAGCGTCTAGTATCCAAAAACCTGGGTCCAGCTCATCCAAATTTAAGCCAAACACCACTGGTTACCCAACTAGGTCTAGTGAACGCCGTATTGCTAGCTCTCTCGTTTTAAACACTCAAAGCGAACCTCGCAAGAGTTTAAATGAACCATTAAAGTGTATACTTTGCAAAGATTCCCATGCTTTATATCTATGCAAATCCTTTAAAGAACTGTCAGTCGACGACAGAAGAAAATTAGTTTCCCAAAATAAACATTGCTTCAACTGCTTAGCGCCCACGCATTCTGCTTCTAATTGCAAGTCCACAAGACTTTGCTTCCCTTGTGAAAAAGCTCATCACACATTACTACATCGTCATGATCAGGCAAGGTCATCGACAGCATCTACTTCTCAGAAAAGTGATAATGCTAACAGTTCCAGTGCTTCATCGTTTATTCAAAATGCTAAGTCCATTCGTAGTGCCCAAGTATTGCTGTCTACTGTCCAAATCGAAGTTCAGGATAACTTTGGCAACTGGGTCTGTGCACGCGGTCTTCTTGATTCAGCGGCAACTCATGATTTCGTGTCAAATTCTTCGATTAGAAAACTTGGCCTACCTGTAAACCCCACTTCTATTAACTTGTCGGGCATCAACTGCTCAAAATCGCAAGCTTTACAATTCTCAAAACTAACCATAAGAGATATTTGTCACAGAAACAACTTTCTCAAACTGAATTGTCTAATTCTCAATAGCATTGGAGAAGACACTCCCAGTCACTCTGTGGATATTTCAGGGTTAAACATTCCCTCGCATTTAAGGCTAGCCGATCCTTTGTTTAACTTACAAAACCCCATTGACATACTCTTCAGTGCCAATGTTTTCTGGAATTGCCTTCGTAAACAGTTTCGCAAGTTATCCCCAAACGTGGTCGCCAGAGACACTAATTTTGGATGGATCGTCACCGGTCAACTTCCCCATTATTCTCCCCAACCCGCATCGCAATGTTATTTCGCCAATACTGATCTGGAACAGTTTTGGAGACTCGAAAGCGTTGATCCTCCTAACGTGACCTCTTCAGAAAATGAATTCTGTGAGCAACTTTTTCTAAACACCACCACTCGCTCTTCTGATGGCCGGTTCATTGTTCAAATGCCAAGATTACATAATCCCCCTAAATATATTAACTCTCAACCCAAAGCTCGAAAAGCTCTCTCTGCTATTGAGAGCAAATTCAAGAAAGATCCTCTCGTTAAACAGCAGTACACTGATTTCATGGATGAGTATGAAAGCTTAGATCATATGGAAGTTGTTAACAAATCTGATGATGAATTGCACCCCCCAATTGAAACGGTCTTCTTAAATCATCATCCCGGAAAAACCCTCTTGTAAAGGATAAAATCCGAGTTGTTTTCAATGGTTCATCACCTGACGTTAATGGCAACAGCCTTATGACACTCTATACTCTGGCCCTGCTATTCAGTCAGATCTATCTGCTATACTCTTAAACTTTCGATTATTTCCCATAGCTGTTATAGCTTATATAAAACAGATGTACCGTCAAGTTTTAATTCGGCCTGAACAACGAGATCTCCAAAGAATCTTGTGGCGCGACGAAATCAGTAAGCCCATTAAGGTATTTCGTTTAAAAACAGTTACTTATGACTTAAAACCTTCCGCTTTCCTTGCTATCCGATCCCTACACTTGCTAGCCTCTCAAGATGGTCGTTTATTTAATTCCAAAGCTTCTGAAGCGCTAACCACGTCATTCTATGTTGACGATTATTTGCAGTCCTTCCCCACTCTGGAGGAAGCTTCACTCGTGTCTTTAGAACTTCAGGCATTGCTAAGGAATGGAGGTTTCCCACTTCATAATTGGAATTCCAACTCCCCTGAGTTTCTCGCCCAGTTTACCATCGAAGACGTAGATCCCTCCTCTGTCGAAATTTGTGGAAACTCCGAATCCATAAAAACTCTTGGAGTTCATTGGTGCACTAGCACTGACACTCTCATCTATAAAGTATCGCTCGCCGAAGAGCTCCCTAACACAAAAAGACAGATTCTCTCTGAATTTGCAAACATTTTTGATCCGCTTCAATTCCTTGCCCCAGTTATCGTTATAGCCAAACTCTTCATGCAAGAGCTGTGATCGCTCAAATGTGAATGGGATGACACTGTTCCCCTCTCATTTCTTAACAGATGGCTTTCTTTTTGCAGCAATTTGCTTGATCTTTCCCTTATTGAAATCCCTAGGAATTTAATTAACGCTCATTCTAATGCATCGTTTTTCCTTCATGTGTTCGCGGACAGTTCCGAAAAAGCTTATGGTTGCTGTGCATATTTAGTTTATCGCGATTCATAATATGGATCTTCTGTTTCCAACCTTGTTTGTGCCAAATCGAAGGTAGCTCCTCTTAAAACTATCACTTTGCCTAGGCTTGAATTGTGTGCTGCACTCTTGGCCGCAGAACTTGTTAAGAAATTACGGGAAGTATTAAAAGTCGAATTCTCGCAAATCTATCTCTGGAGCGATTCCATGATCACACTTTCTTGGATCGCCAAAAACCCCTCTCACTGGCAAATTTTGTTGCAAACAGAGTTTCCAAAATTCAAACCCTTTCTTCGGGATGTCAATGGAGGCATGTGCCCAGCGCTGACAACCCAGCCGACATTATCTCACGTGGATGTTTACCCTCTCAATTAGCAGCCTCCCCGTTGTACTGGCATGGGCCCTCGTGGTTAATCGAACACTCTTCTTCTTGGCCTTCTAAACCTCCAGCTACAAACTCCAACATGCCTGAAGCAAAAGTATTTCTATCTACCGCTTCGTGTCTTGTTTCCAACGCTTCTCATCCCTTGTTGTCCCGCTATTCTTCCTTTCATAAATTAATTCGAATTGTCGCCTATCTTCTTAGATGGAAATATCTTGTGGTTGACCAACCTCTTCTCCCTCAACCACACCTTAACAATCATGAATTGAATCTCGCTACCATTAAGGTTTTACGACTGACACAGCAAGAAGCCTTTTCTTCTGAATTGTCTTTACTTTCTTCTAAAAGGGATCTTCCCGAATCCAGTCGTCTTCGTTCTTTGGCCCCGTTCCTTGATGACAATGGGTTACTCAGGGTAGGTGGTAGGCTCTCTCAATCTTTGCTCTCTGAAGACGAAAAGCATCCCGTTATTTTGCCTTCTAAACATCACGTAACTTCCTTAGTTATACGTGACTTTCATTATCGCAATCTGCATGTTGGTATACGTACTCTGCTTTGCCTCTTAAGGGAAAAGTACTGGATTATAAATGCAATTCATGAAGTTTCCTCTGTAATTCACTAGTGCATTCCTTGCTTCAAAGCGAATCCTAAAGTCAATACTCAATTAATGAGCGATCTTCCCTCTTTTCGCTCTTCTCCTATACATCCATTTGCTCTAACTGGTGTGGACTATATGGGTCCGTTCCAATATCTACGAAATTCCCCTGAAGCTAAACGCAAATTGTTAGGTAAGCTCTATGTCTCTCTCTTTGTTTGCATGGTTACTGGCGCAATCCATTTGGAACTAGTAACGAATGCCTCTACTTCTTACATTTTATCAGCTGTCTCTCGCTTCGCTGCTAGGCGTGGTGTTTCTTCAGAGATATTCTCTGATAACGCTTCCACTTTTCAAGGCGCAGCTTCCTTGTGGAAAAAAAGCTCTCACATCTTCTCCTGCCATTGAACAGATCTCTAATTTTTCCTATTCAAAGGGTTTCAAATGGCGTTTTATACCTCCCTACTCTCCTCATCACGGTAGTAGGTGGGCATCCTGCGTAAAGCTCACTAAACGTCATTTAAGAAAGGTTTTAGGTAATCGCATTCTGACTTATGAAGAATGTAATTCACTGTCCGTTCTGATTGAAGGAGTTGTTAATTCTCGCCCTCTAACTCCTCTTCCCAATGACCCTGATGACCTGCTTCCACTCACACCTGGTCACTTCCTTATAGGCTCTTCTCTTTCTGCCCCTCCTCCCCTTTCCAATTCTTACAGGGATTCTAATTTACCTATTGTTTGGCGTAAACTTGAAGCCCTTCGCAATTCTTTCTGGAGGAGGTAGAACTTGGAATATTTAACTTCCTTGCAACGGAGACAGAAGTGGTTTCTTTCCAGTCCCGACATTAAAGTGGGGGACTTGGTCTTTGTCAGGGATGTTTCTCCTCCCCTGGTCTGGATTTCTGGTAGAGTGACCGAGTGTTATCCTGGAAGGGATGGGAGAGTCAGGGTGGCCAAAATCTTGACCACTAATGGTCATATCACAAAACCACTGTCTTTAATTGCTTCATTACCTTTAAATGTTTAATTGTTTATTTTGTTCTCTGTTGGTGTTAAACCTCCCAGCTTGGTGTATTCTTGGAATACATGGTAAGATAGAGTATATTTTTTAATACTCTTTGCTTGTTCATTGCTTCCCTTTTCTCAAACACCAACAGTGATCTTCTAGTTTCTCTTTGGTGGTCATGTCTCTTATGCCTTTTGTGAGTCTGTTCTAGATATATATCATCCATGACCCACCTAGCGTCATCTAGCAGCGAATCTGTGAAGTTCCTCAATTCTTCCCTGTACAAGAGGATTTTCTTATCCATCTCGCCACCAGATCTCGTCACCATCTCCAGCTATCATCTCTGTGATCAAGAGAACTTCGTCTACTTTTTCACTCACCATGATGCGCTAGTATCGTCTGCTACCAACTCTTTGAAGACCATTTCCTCAAGAGAATTTAACTTTCTTAGGTGGGTTATGCTTATATGTCTTCCTTTTGTCTCCCACCCCCACTCTTTTCCCTTCCTTGGTCCCCCTGTGCTTCGCTGAGCATGTCTCACTTGTACGTCGGCCGTCGACTCAGTCAAGGCTCAACTAGAGCCAGCATCCTGAACTAAGAGGCATTCTTCAGATTCCACGCCATGTTGGAACTTAAATCGTCAAAGGGAACTTCACCTTCGCCATGCAGCAAAGATAAGTACAGACTTCAGGTTTTAACCTCATCTTCATCGGTTTTAATATCTACATGCTTTTAATAATCATTTATAGGCAGTGTGAGATAACTTATTTGTGGCAATAATCATCCTTCGCGGGATTTTCTATGTTAAGCTTTTGTCTGTCTAAGCAAAGCTTAATAGAAAGCAGCATTTCTTATGAGAAATCTTCTCACAACGTGGAAATTACCCATTGTCTATAAAATATTAAGCTCGTTCCTCCGCTGGATTAATTTTGGCCCTATTCTTCTATCAGGATCGTTCTGGAACCTTCCAGATTCTGTACTCTATCTACAAGTCGTGCCATCATGTATTTTCCACTCACTTGTGGGAATACTATTAAAAAAATTAGGAATCTTCCTTATGAATTAATGCTCAATAGCTAATTTTCTTCCACCGTTGGAATGTTCTATGGCGCATTTAATTGTAATTCATAACTTTCTCAAGCAATAGACTTTCGCCTACCTAGTGCAACAAATTATTTTTCATCATTGCAATAACTTTCTTTGCCATAAACTTTTGTGCTACTACAGTGAACTTTTCATCCATTCAACAAACTATAGTGATAAACAGTGTTCTTTCAGTATTTCTTCCGCGTCGCGTTCGTCCGATTAGTATAAATACGGCCATGAACATTTACCTTTCATCCCAGTTGCTCTTTCCTAAACCCCTTACTAACAAACCATAATAAAGTTGTTACTTGAGGTCTTTTTCAATGAGGTGTCACTCTATAGAAGTGCCCTCCCCTTTTTCTTATATAACATAAATTATCTTCTGCATAAATACGTGTCTAGTACACGTTTTCAACTTACATTGTTTCTCCCTTCTAATTAGGGAATGCAATTCTTTCAGCTCATGAGTGAGTTGTTTTTAGGTCTCACGAAAGGGAAACTTGCCCCATTTGTCTCGTGATTCCTACTTAAACATAGGAAGTCTCTAACCTTCCTTTTGATTTTCTCTTCAGGTTTCACAGTAAGTGACCTGTCCTATTTTGTATAACTATTATAAAAGTAATTTAGCGTAAACATAAGAAGTTATAGGAACTTCTCTTTCATTCTACCTGCTTTCTTTTTTGTTATTTTCGAAGTTGTAACTTTTTCTAAGATAGGTACTTGGAAAACCTTGTACTCGATTTACTGTCTAACTTTAATCACTTCATTTGTCTTTTTTAAATCTTACAAAGATGTTAGTACATATAAAGGTTTGAAACCTAAAGAATTGTTAATTGCCTGGAGCAAACTTTAAATGTTAGGAGGTCTGCGACCCCAAATTGTTAACAAAAATTGAAACTATATACTTGTTAGATTTATTAGACTTTTTTGCATTGTTAAATAAATTCAAACTTTCCTTTTTGACTCATCATTTCTCTAATACAACGGTTAGACAAGATCCTGTCTTCCTTGGCTCTTCCTACTTAATGCCATTAAATCTATTGATAGGGCTTTCACCACTTGTTGAATTTGAGCAAGAACTCTTAGTGGTTATCTTGATAAAATTTCTCTTAGTTTTAATAGCTAACTCTAACTGGCCAGTAAGGCAAGTACAGCTCGCTACGCCAGATTCCTGCTTGTGGAGATCCTCTCCAAAAAACGTATGGTTGGTTTTCCAAAAGATAAGTGTTTCTCTTTGCCTAAACTTTTAGTCGGCTCCTTGCTGGATAAAAGGTTAGCCATTTCCAAATGCAACTATTAGTTCATTTACCAAATTTCTTCCCAAAGGCATAATTCTTTTATTACTATCCTTCTTGGAAGCACTTAGTCGCTTTTCAAGAACTCTACAACTTCGAATAATGGAAATATCGAAATCAATTCAAATTATTGGCATTCTTCGAATTACTTTTTCCAAAACGAATTCCTTTGAACAGACATACAATAAGTCTGTTACTCTCTGTCTTGCCAGACCATCACCCTTCCCCATAGTAGGCATATGTACGCTGGAGAGGGAATACGCTAAAGCCATTCTCTTGCAAACCGCCCAAGTCCTAGCTGCGTTTTCCGTTAGCTTCGACAAGGTCCTTACCCACTTTAGGTATCTGAAAGCGGATTTGCAGTGGCAACCGCCTTGTATTGCATTTAAAGTTAAATTTATAACTTTTGTGGGACTCTCCTCCTATATCTCCATCCTTTTTTCTCCAGTCCGAAACCCACCTCCTTTTCTCAATCATATTCCCTAGGTGGTTAGGTTATTCCCCAGTCAATAATCTACCCAGCTGCAGTGAAAATATATAGTCGCTCGCTCCAAGAAAGGGGTGTTCGTTTTACGAAGTTTCTAGGGGATGGTGATTCCAAAGCCTATAAGTGTGTCATTGAATCAAAACCATATGGGAATATTGAGATAAAGAAAGTGGAATGTGTTGGACATGTGCAGAAGAGAATGGGCACACGGCTTAGAAAACTGAAACAAGCTCTGCGCACCACTGTATTGTCAGATGGGAAGCTACTGAGGGGTCGACTGACTGATAAAACAATAAATGAACTTCAGAAGTATTATGGCATGGCCATCAGAAATAACGTAAACAATTTAGAATGTATGAAGAAAGCAGTCAGGGCCAAATACTTTCACAAACTTTCAAGTGACAGGCAGCCAGTACATTCACTTTGCCCAACTGGACCTGAAACATGGTTTAAGTTCCGAAATGCTGAAGCTGCAGGAGGGTATTTTGAACACAAGAATTCTTTATCTGAAGCAGTTATGGAATCTATCAAGCCAACCTACAGAGACCTAGCTCATCCAGACCTTCTCAATGGGCGTATTCAGAATCCCAACGAGTCGTTCAACAATATTATCTGGACTCGAGTGCCCAAAAATGTACTAGTGGGGTTAAGAACTTTGAAGTGGGGAGTCAGTGATGCTGTGTTAACATTTAATGATGGGAACATGTGAAGAATAAGAGTGTTATTGCATCTCAACATCAACGTAGGCCGTCATACTATAAAGGGACTGCAACATTTAGACAAATTAAGAATTGGCAAGGCGCAGCGTGCAGCAGAGTTCAACTCCAAAGAAGCAAGGTCATCCGGAAGGAAAAAGTTTTTAGAGAAGGAGGGGGACCAGGAAGAGGATCCTGACTATGCTGATGGGTGCTATTGAGCCTTAATTAAAAAATCTGAGTAAGTTCTTATAATTTAAAGTTTTAAACTTGATTTTCTCAAAATGACTTTTTTTACAATTCATTTTCCTGTTTCCGAAAAACTACTTGGTATACTGACATGAAACCTAGTGAGATGCTTTATTATATCCTACTCGCCTTACTGAAGCAGAATTACAGCAGAAGTTTCCATAGACATGAAGTAAGGGGTGTCCAACTACAAATATTTTGTGTAAAAAATAGCATCTTAAAAAAACTCTTTCTTTTGGTTTCTATATTTTAATTATGCTTTAGTCCACATAAATAATGAGAAAGTGTCAGCTGTAAAAAATTCAGAGTCGTATCTTCATTGGTTCCAGAAATATAGGAACATAATATTGGCTTATTTAACATTGGCAGGATAGGCCTTTCTATCTCCCCTTAACGACGACTACCCTCTGTGGATGGTGATGAATCAAATGTTATTGAATTACCAGCCATACTTCAAACTCATGATGATATCGGGGCTGAGATTTACGGCGAAACATTCACTTCTGCGAAGGAAGTTCGCATTCTTTCACCAAAAAATGATCACTGTAATGAAATTAATTTTAAATTCATTGAACTGATATCCACTAGTTTAAACTCTCTTGAATTCCTTGGAAATAAGTGGTTACCTCATTATATACTTACTCTAAAAGTTTGAGCCATAGTTATGCTCCTTAGAAATTTGAACGTTTCCCAAGGACTCCTAAATGGAACCAGATTATTTGTATGAAATATGTATACAAATTGCTTGGATTTGGAAATAATAACTGCAGAAAGTGTAGGGCAGAGAGCTATAATCCTTGGACTTGATTTAACATCATTCGATAAAACACTCCATTTTCCAATTTCCAATTTCAAATTCACTTGGCGTACTTTATCACAATCAATAAAGCTCGTGGGGAAACTCTGGAACGTGTAGGTCTCTATTTGCCTCATCTTGGTTTCAGTCATGGCCAGTTATATGTTGTGAAGTCGATCTTCCGACGCCCTTAAAGTTGCAAGAGTGTCAAAAAGTAATCGTTCAAAAAATGCATTTAAGAGAACCCTCCAGTAAATATTTTCCCAATGACAGTCATGTTTTGACGGGTTTCAACTAGTAATATAACACTTCTAATTCACACACTTCAGATAGGGCCTCCGGTTCGCAACATAGTAAACTATTTTCACCTCACCCCTCACTCACCCTCCTGCAACACCATAGAAAAGAGGGTTAGATATGCGGACCAGAATTGACATAATACCAACTCAGAAAAATAGTAACAGAAGGTATGTGTGCCCTGGGTCTGAAGAGCTTAATTCGGGTCATCTGCTATTCGAAAAGGGGCACAAAGCAAGTTAGGTGGTGGATGCGACGCCTGTGTCCACGAGATGTCTTTGAAGAGTGTCCGCTATGCGTGCAATAACAAAGGGATCAAAGCGCATTTGAGGATGTCACAGCAAGTGCTCGCTATCAGACTTGCAAATTATAGCCAGGCCATGGACTGCTTCATACATAAGATAATTACTGTATTTTAACCCACGGAGTAGCCAAGCGCGTTAAATCACTCAACACGATTGTGACGGGGAGCTCCAGCAAGTCCAGAGATCGGACGTTCGAATCCTGGTTCTGACAGCAATTACCAACGTTATGTTCTTGTTGTTTTAAAGGACAGAACAGCAAGGTCACCTGTCCTTAGGAGACTACCCTGAATGTTGCTTTCTTCCGGGTTTGTCTACACTCCCTCCAGGCAAATGCCGAGAGAGTACCTTATTTCAATTCGCGGGGCACTTACCTCATTCCTGAGCCCAATCTTTACAGCTACACACACAAATAAAGTCACCTCAGAAACACAGGTTATCAGACAAATCAACACACACCCAAGTTCACTGGACTGATGACCAATGATTTTTCAAACCCCTAGTATGAATCAACAACAAATAATTATTTTAGGGTACCAACCAGCTACAGGATTAGTCTGCAGTACCCGAGGTTGAGGGAACGGATCACAGCTCAGTCGTTCGGCATTAGAGAGTGCTTAATTGCGAGAAATACTCGTACATATCAGTAGATATACTGGCTTGGAGATCGTAGTCATTTCAGCCCCGTATACTTGAATGTATGTGGGGAACATGTCTGATAACCTGTGTTAAAATATTGCCTTTATTAATGTGCAATATAGGACAGGATTGGGACCGTGGTGTCCACGACCCTAAGTTAGGAAACAATCCCGACATTTACCTGGAGTAGAAGAGGAAAACCACGGAAGACCACTTGTAGGATGGCTGAGGTGGGAATCGAACCCACCTCTTCTCACTTTTGCCTCAAGGCTGAGCGTAACCTCAGATCAGATTACAAATTATTGTTTGACCAGGGTATCGAGCCTGGACCTGCAGGGTGGCAGCTAAGAATGCTAGCTGCTACAGCAGGTGGTAGTCCGTGGTGTTCTTAAAGCTGCAGTAGTTATAAGTATCATAAAACTTGGAACAATATTATTGTTATTCATAGCTAATATTGCCCCGCAAGATCTACGGAGGAAAGTTGCTACGGTGAAATTGATTAAGAAGATAACTTCTCATACGATGTACCACAGGATCCACCAACAACTCGTTTGAAATCACGCAAACCACTCAGGGTTCATTTAGAAAATATCCATGCTTTTGGTGTGACTTGAAGTGGTGACAACGCTAGAACCAATGCTCACCTGGTTCAGAAGGTTGAGGCATTTCAATTCCCCCGCCAAACCTGGTCAACTCTGAACTGCATTAGGATGGCTCAAGGGTGGTGTGGTTACACCTTGTGCCCGTTTCTCCAATGGGACAGGCGATCACCCGGCCAACATCCCGGCCCCATCAGAAGAAACGGCCAAGGGAGTGGGTGAAAAAAGATTAGAGCGTGAATCTTGGTTCATACAGACAAGAATAACAGAAATGCTCCAGCGAGCCAGAGACAAAGGGTCTCGGGTCGTTTACGGGTTGGGATGGCAAATAAACTGAACCAGGATTCAAAAGCAAACTCCCTAACTTGAAGTAACAAACAGAGAAGAAAAGAAAAGCCCTCATAAAATCACATCTGCTCCTTTATTGGCCAAAGGATAAATAAACATGCAACCTGCCTACCACGCACGAGCATAGAGTTAGGGTGGGACAAAGTCCGAAAATAAAAATAAAAAATTTCATAGTCCCTAAACAAACAAAAAAGTTATACTTATTCAAACTCGTGGGTATCCTCTCTTAAAGTTCCGACAAGGAGATCGCCTTTCAAAAACTAAATTAACCCTTAATTTATCGGTGCACACGCACGTAAACATCACTGGCCACTTATCACAAAGTTCACCTGCGGCAAAAACTCGAAGAAAATATCGAATATCTGTGTATATCACAACTGTCTACCCTTATACAGCAATGGACAGATCTCCTCTATCGAACTGCAAATTAATAACTAACGAGCATCATATCACATCAAATAACACTCAAACATCAACTCAGCTTCACATAATATGGCATTTCAACAATTAATTATAACTTATCATAAATTATTAACACACCCAGATTGTGCTCACATATTTACACTACTAATTCTTATTATTATTATTACTGATTTATATTCGCCGTTACAACAACCTTGATCCACACTGTCATATTTGTTATTGTAATAAATTATGGCATTGTCTAACGTTTAGGAAAGGTTAAGAACCTCGTAATAAGGCACCCTAGTGTATTTCATTCTCACAACGAACATTTAATCGCAACCCTTCCGTCGAACACTCTGTGTGAGGATCCGAACAATCTGACTGTAGAGCGCACTATCAATTACACCCCTGCGCTATTCAATATACAACTCATCGATAAACGTAACACGTTCGTCGAGAGTAAAGGACCCTGTCCTCACAAATTCAATTCAACGGTCATACGTCGCCCCGTGAATAACCCCGTCACATATGACGGAATAATACCATATTTAATTATCACATTAACTTTACAAAAGTCAGGCATTATTAGCATGTCTCAAGAACCCACACTTAACAGAGCGTATCAACTTTACCGGGACCACGAGGTCGTATGATAATATGGCATCCTATCCAAGGAACCTTACTCGACAATCTCCAACCATACTCATTTTATTCATAATGTTGAATTTTGGGCTTATGCCGTGTTTTATTATATTGCAATTCGACGCGTTTCGAAAGAAACCATGTCTTTCATCGTCAGGAATAATCTGGAATACGACAATGTTGCTAAGAGAAAGCAACGAAGAACATATAGAAGGTGCCCAAAGATGGACGCCATTATAGCCCCATGTTAGGTACAACGGAAAGCAGCAGTGAATTACTTTCTCAGGGTTCTGATAATAGGTAGCCAGGATTCACTGAGATTGTAGCCGGTGTCGCGGTTGAAATTATCTGGGTGTTTACGTATTTCAACCGCCTCCCTGATGATTCTGGGACGATATTGCTTTATACGGGCAAGAACATCCACCCCTTGGAACATGACATCATGGCCAGGTGTTAAAGCATGATCGGCAACAGCTGATTTATCAGGTTGAATGAGCCTGATACATCTATTATGTTCCTTAATGCGAGTGCATATTGTTCTCGAAGTCTGCCCGATGTAAACCTTGCCACAAGTACAGGGAACTCTGTAGATACCCGGTTGTTGCAATTTAGGCAAACTGTCCTTAGTTGGTCGCAGGAGTTGCCTAATCTTAACAGAAGTTCCAAATACAGTCCGTATGTTGTATCGACGTAGGATTTTAGCAATACGATCCGTTGTGTTATGTATGTACGGAAGGTAAGCAGTTCCTCTTACATCTCTTTTCTCAACTGACGTCCTATTATTATTTGTTGGTTTCAGAACCGTAGAAATCAAAGCCTTGCTATAACCGTTGCTCTCAAAGGTGGTTCGCAGGGTGTTCATTTCTTCTTGTAAAGAAGACACTTCACAAATCCTCCTAGCCCTGGTAGTTAGAGTTGTAAGGATACCATGTTTCTGGGCAGGGTGATGGTGAGAACTTGCGTGGAGATATCTATTGGTGTGTGTTGGCTTACGAAAAACGCTGTGTCCTAAAGATCCATCCTCTTTCTTGGTGACGAGAACATCTAAAAAAGGTATTTTGCCGTCAGATTCCTTTTCCATGGTGAAACAAATAGAAGGGTGCTGGAGATTAAGGTGATCCGGGAAATGGCTAAGATTTTCCTCACCTTCCGTCCAAACAACGAACGTGTCATCCACATAACGCCACCAGATCTTCGGTTTGAAAGGAGCCGACGACAAAGCTTTCTCTTCAAAGTTCTCCATGAAGAAATTAGCCACAACAGGAGAGAGAGGACTACCCATGGCCACACCATCAGTCTGCTCATAAAAATTCCCATTCCATAGAAAGTAGGAGGAGGTCATGCAGTGATAAAAAAAGTCTTGTGATGTCTTCAGGAAAAAGTCCATTAATGAGAGACATAACACCATCAATAGGTACTCTCGTAAACAGAGACACCACGTCGAGACTCACTAGAATATCACCCGGCTGAAGTGTTATAGCTTTTAACTTTTCCACGAAGTGTGTGGAATCCTTAATGTACGAAGGCGTGTTACCCAGAAGCGGCTGAAGTAGTCTACCTAAGTATTTGGAAAGGGCATATGTAGGAGAACCAATCGTACTAACAATGGGTCTAAGAGGAACTTCGTCCTTATGTATTTTAGGAAGACCATAGAGTCTCGGAGGAATAGCATCCCCTGGAAGGAGAGTCTTCGCTGCATCCGCTGGAATAGATGATTGCTTGATCAATTTGACGGTGACATTTGAGTAGCGAGTAGTAGGATCACGACTATTAATCCTATATACAGGATCTGATAACAAAGACGAGATCTTGGAATCATAATCAACCTTATCCAATACCACTGTCGCATTACCCTTGTCAGCGGGGAGAACGATAATATCAGAATTGTCCCTTAGATCTTTAAGTGCCCGGCTTTCGCCTTGTTTTAAGTTGGTGTTAGGTGGCTTAGCTGTCTTGAGAACTCGGGAACATTCTTGCCTGGCTTCCTCGGCCTCTTCAGGTGTGAGGTGATGTACTGAGGATTCTACGGATGTAATAAGTTCTTCAATAGGAATTCTTCTAGGCGCTACAGCAAAATTGAGACCTTTAGCGAGAACTGCCTGTTGGGTATCACTTAGGGGGTTGCTGGACAAATTTACGACAACCTTGTTAGCATCAAGTCTAATGGCTTGAGATTTCTGCAACTGACATAACCTATCATATTTGGAAATATGTCTGTCCCTCACCTGATCTAGAACGCTGTTAGCTTGCACTGAAGAAATACGATCGAAGATATTCCATAATTCCTCACTTACGAAGTTTAAGAGGCGTAGATGTAGCTGTAGTAACTCCCTCGAAATAAAATCCAACTGCTTACGAGTATGCTGTAACCTCTCTATCAATAACGCCTTGCTTGCACGACGATAGATTCTCGTTGCCTTAGGTGTTCTGAAGGAATGCTTCAACATAACAAAATTCGGTAGAATATCATGATCCCGGCATCTTAGGAGAAAAGCGAGTGAAGAGATTAGACACACCTTCTTGCGTCGTAACCTACTGAATCTAGACATCAGTCGGAAAATATCCTCCCCATAGAGGTTTCTAATATTGTCATTTAGACTTTCACGGCCCGTGTTATTATTCATAATGTTGAATTTTGGGCTTATGCCGTGTTTTATTATATTGCAATTCGACGCGTTTCGAAAGAAACCATGTCTTTCATCGTCAGGAATAATCTGGAATACGACAATGTTGCTAAGAGAACATTGTCGTATTCCAGATTATTCCTGACGATGAAAGACATGGTTTCTTTCGAAACGCGTCGAATTGCAATATAATAAAACACGGCATAAGCCCAAAATTCAACATTATGAATAATAACACGGGCCGTGAAAGTCTAAATGACAATATTAGAAACCTCTATGGGGAGGATATTTTCCGACTGATGTCTAGATTCAGTAGGTTACGACGCAAGAAGGTGTGTCTAATCTCTTCACTCGCTTTTCTCCTAAGATGCCGGGATCATGATATTCTACCGAATTTTGTTATGTTGAAGCATTCCTTCAGAACACCTAAGGCAACGAGAATCTATCGTCGTGCAAGCAAGGCGTTATTGATAGAGAGGTTACAGCATACTCGTAAGCAGTTGGATTTTATTTCGAGGGAGTTACTACAGCTACATCTACGCCTCTCAAACTTCGTAAGTGAGGAATTATGGAATATCTTCGATCGTATTTCTTCAGTGCAAGCTAACAGCGTTCTAGATCAGGTGAGGGACAGACATATTTCCAAATATGATAGGTTATGTCAGTTGCAGAAATCTCAAGCCATTAGACTTGATGCTAACAAGGTTGTCGTAAATTTGTCCAGCAACCCCCTAAGTGATACCCAACAGGCAGTTCTCGCTAAAGGTCTCAATTTTGCTGTAGCGCCTAGAAGAATTCCTATTGAAGAACTTATTACATCCGTAGAATCCTCAGTACATCACCTCACACCTGAAGAGGCCGAGGAAGCCAGGCAAGAATGTTCCCGAGTTCTCAAGACAGCTAAGCCACCTAACACCAACTTAAAACAAGGCGAAAGCCGGGCACTTAAAGATCTAAGGGACAATTCTGATATTATCGTTCTCCCCGCTGACAAGGGTAATGCGACAGTGGTATTGGATAAGGTTGATTATGATTCCAAGATCTCGTCTTTGTTATCAGATCCTGTATATAGGATTAATAGTCGTGATCCTACTACTCGCTACTCAAATGTCACCGTCAAATTGATCAAGCAATCATCTATTCCAGCGGATGCAGCGAAGACTCTCCTTCCAGGGGATGCTATTCCTCCGAGACTCTATGGTCTTCCTAAAATACATAAGGACGAAGTTCCTCTTAGACCCATTGTTAGTACGATTGGTTCTCCTACATATGCCCTTTCCAAATACTTAGGTAGACTACTTCAGCCGCTTCTGGGTAACACGCCTTCGTACATTAAGGATTCCACACACTTCGTGGAAAAGTTAAAAGCTATAACACTTCAGCCGGGTGATATTCTAGTGAGTCTCGACGTGGTGTCTCTGTTTACGAGAGTACCTATTGATGGTGTTATGTCTCTCATTAATGGACTTTTTCCTGAAGACATCACAAGACTTTTTTATCACTGCATGACCTCCTCCTACTTTCTATGGAATGGGAATTTTTATGAGCAGACTGATGGTGTGGCCATGGGTAGTCCTCTCTCTCCTGTTGTGGCTAATTTCTTCATGGAGAACTTTGAAGAGAAAGCTTTGTCGTCGGCTCCTTTCAAACCGAAGATCTGGTGGCGTTATGTGGATGACACGTTCGTTGTTTGGACGGAAGGTGAGGAAAATCTTAGCCATTTCCTGGATCACCTTAATCTCCAGCACCCTTCTATTTGTTTCACCATGGAAAAGGAATCTGACGGCAAAATACCTTTTTTAGATGTTCTCGTCACCAAGAAAGAGGATGGATCTTTAGGACACAGCGTTTTTCGTAAGCCAACACACACCAATAGATATCTCCACGCAAGTTCTCACCATCACCCTGCCCAGAAACATGGTATCCTTACAACTCTAACTACCAGGGCTAGGAGGATTTGTGAAGTGTCTTCTTTACAAGAAGAAATGAACACCCTGCGAACCACCTTTGAGAGCAACGGTTATAGCAAGGCTTTGATTTCTACGGTTCTGAAACCAACAAATAATAATAGGACGTCAGTTGAGAAAAGAGATGTAAGAGGAACTGCTTACCTTCCGTACATACATAACACAACGGATCGTATTGCTAAAATCCTACGTCGATACAACATACGGACTGTATTTGGAACTTCTGTTAAGATTAGGCAACTCCTGCGACCAACTAAGGACAGTTTGCCTAAATTGCAACAACCGGGTATCTACAGAGTTCCCTGTACTTGTGGCAAGGTTTACATCGGGCAGACTTCGAGAACAATATGCACTCGCATTAAGGAACATAATAGATGTATCAGGCTCATTCAACCTGATAAATCAGCTGTTGCCGATCATGCTTTAACACCTGGCCATGATGTCATGTTCCAAGGGGTGGATGTTCTTGCCCGTATAAAGCAATATCGTCCCAGAATCATCAGGGAGGCGGTTGAAATACGTAAACACCCAGATAATTTCAACCGCGACACCGGCTACAATCTCAGTGAATCCTGGCTACCTATTATCAGAACCCTGAGAAAGTAATTCACTGCTGCTTTCCGTTGTACCTAACATGGGGCTATAATGGCGTCCATCTTTGGGCACCTTCTATATGTTCTTCGTTGCTTTCTCTTAGCAACATTGTCGTATTCCAGATTATTCCTGACGATGAAAGACATGGTTTCTTTCGAAACGCGTCGAATTGCAATATAATAAAACACGGCATAAGCCCAAAATTCAACATTATGAATAATAACACGGGCCGTGAAAGTCTAAATGACATACTCATTTTGCTATCCTTTTGCCATTAAATTTATTTATAGCATGACAAACCTTTCAGAATTAAATTCATATAATGACCTCGGATATCGAAATGCTAGAATCTCCCAATAACATGGGCATCTCATATTATCGTTACCCAATTTCAACTTATTATTATTATTATTATTATTATTATTATCAGGTCTCAGAGAATAAATGTATGTCTTACTCCTACCATTGATACCGTTAATTTATGTAAGTCAAAACGACCCGAAAAGAAAGGGAAAAAATATCTGTACAACCCTATGAGAAAATGATGCTCTTGTTCAATCTGGAATGAATGATTATGAATGGCGTTAAGTTACACGATCTCAGGTCATCTCATGGCATGGCTATCCGAGGTAGAAGTTCTCTTCTTCCTGATGAACAAGGATGGAAATGAAACGTCTTACTTTAGATCAGGCGTCCTTGGAAACCCTTGGCGTCGGCATCGTCTGCGGCATTTGGGCGGCGTCGTTCCTCCAGCGTCTCCGCGATGTGGTCTCCCAGCGTACTGGTAGAGGTATTCGCCCCCGGCTCCTCTCGATCTCCTGGCGACACCCATTTCCGCCCACTGGTTGCCCCCGGTCACCGTCAGCGACGGCGTCTCCTGACGTCCCAACAATGGTCCACTCGTCCATCTCGTCGCGACCGTTCAGCCCATTATGGCCCCTTTAGAGGTTCAGTGCAGCATAATTTGCGTATTAATATGCATGTTGATTCCCAGAATATTTGTGTCCATGGTTATAAGGTTCATGCTGCCGTGTAGCAATATTATATTTCACTATATCAGAGCACTTTCACGCCCATGCACTATAGCGTCTAGTTCCTGGTTCACTTGAATTATATGTACTCACTTTCCTCAACCAGTGACACACTTCCTTCTACGAGAAGCTATTTATACCTGGCCTTGACCGACATATGAAGTAGCCTGCAGTCCCTCCACGCAATCTTAAAGCAGATGTAGTCTTCCGTCACATTCTCACTGTGTCCCTTTGATGCCAGCCCTACTATGATATTTTCGAATGAATGTCTGTCACAATATAGGGCCTCGTGATAATGCTTCGCCTCGACTATCGTTATTATTGTTCTTTCCCCGATACTCGTAATGTTAAACACCTCCTGGTATTCACCTTTAATTAACATAAATTGTCGGCATGATAATTCAGTTTTTCATTACGGCCTCCACTTGGACGTTCAAAGGCGCACAATTTTGTCTTGCTATTACCACAGTACATGCCTTCAACACCTTACTACCCGCTAACTTAACCGGACCACGTGCATTAATCTTTTTAATCTAAATGGTGAAGTGCTGTATAATATTCCACGCGTCTACACATATCAATAGCAGCATGTGCATGAATTTAACTTACCTTCGTTTATCAGTTCTGATTATTTCCTCACATACTAGCGAGTCGGATATCGTCTTGAAATTCACGATTATCGTTCTAGTGACACCTTACTGAACACTGTTCCAACGCACTTCACAAATTATTTCCATCCACCCCGACATACTCCTCGTATCAAATGGCCACGAGCACTGACCATTCACGTAAACCGTTCAAGTTCCCGATGCAAATTTCAGTCCACATGACATAGGCTACTCGTCCGTGCCACTCTGGATAACATACTCGTCCATGCCACGCTGACTAACTGAACATTCCGGAACTGTGTCCTCCTCTCGAGAAAAAAATGGAAGGGGTTGGAATCTTCTGGAGCATTCCCCTACTCCAGCGGTTACCTCGCCGCGTCATGCCATGACGTCATACTGACCCTCCGGTCTACTCTAGATCTCCTATCATCCGAGGCCGGTAATTGACCCTGACTGGATCGGTCACAACCTGTAAGATAAAAATGAAAATCCACAGCCTGCTTCCAGTCTCCGACCGGGTCAGGAATGGAATGAATGAAGGCCCCAACTAGTGGCGAGGATATGAACTGTGCCGGCTGCCGAGGCCTGACGCACTCCTCTGGGGCAATGATTAAATGAATGACAGATGAAATGAAATGATAGTGGAGAGTGTTCCTGGAATGAAATGTTCACAGGGAAAACCGGAGTACCCGGAGAAAAACCTGTCCGCCTCCGTTTTGTCCAGCACAGATCTCACATGAAGTGACCGGGATTTGAACCACGGACCCAGTGGTGAGAGGCCGGCGTGCTGCCACCAAACCACGGAGGCTTACACCTGTAAGATGGACAATTCTTTTTTTAAATTATAGATATCTTTAATTTTTTGTGTACTTGTAAACCATACTATATACTCGTATATTTATTCGTTACCGCCAACTATGGACTACGTTTGACAGTTTGAAATTATTTTTTGTCTTTACTTTCTGCTAATATCTCTTCATCCTCCCTCCCACTTCCTGCTTCTGTTCCTCAGTATAAGATCTTCCTTTCCTCACTGACACTGTCTTCTGGAAACCTGGAAACTCCTTAAACAGTCATTTAAATCGCTCTCTGTCCATTATGTCTTCTTATGTCAACCCCATCCGATCCAAGTCCAATCTCCCTTTCCAAAACCATTTCGGCACCATCTTCCTCTCCTTGAAGAATTCAAAAATCCTCTTCGTCAATCTGGCATTGTTCATCCTCACCAAATGTCCATAAAACTGTATTCTCGTTTTTCGTATTAGGGCTACGGCTCCTTCTGTCTTCAGGTATAGTCCTTGTTAGGTTTGAGTCTCCTCTCTCCATCCTTGATATTTGGGCCTCGGATTTTTTTCGGACTATTAGCTTTCTCTGTTCCGGATGTCTTCGATGCCACCCTTCCAAATCATCTCTAGTGTTTCTGCTGCGTACAGACATTCAGGTTTGACAACAGAATCTAAATGTCAGAATTTAGCCCCAAATGATAGACCCTTTTTGTTGTATGTATCCTTCGTAAGTTCATAAGCCATTTCCATTCCTCTCACCCGCTCCTTGATGGCATCATTTTCCGACCCATTGGCCTGCAATTTTTCTCCATGCTATATTTAATTAATTGATATTTTTAAAGTTTGAATTGAGCCTCTATGGACTGCTTGTTAACAACCAATTTCAATTTCTTCAATACATTAGACTGTATAGTGGAGTACTTGCATATAAAAATTATGTATCCAGGGGATCTGTAAGAGCACCATCATGCCTTACACGGAGTTCTATTCGTCTGCAAGTCTTCACTGATATCTTGCTGAGCATCGTAGGAGTTATGGTACGAAAGGCTCCCTCCACACCAGGGCGCAATTCTTCATTAGTCATGTACCAACTTTGAGCCACAATGGACTTGATTATTCCCCATAATTAGTTGTCTGGTGCGGTAAGGTCCATGTTTCGGGGTGGCTATTTCAATGAGGCTGGAGATGCTGGCGAGCCACGGCCAATCCAGCGGCATTGAAGGAACTCGCGCACCTGAATAGCAAAATGTGCTGGAGCCCCATCCTGCTGTAACCAAACATGATCCATGATTCACTTGTCTTGAAGCTGAGGTATTAACAAAGATTGTAACAGATGCAAGTAAGAGTTTCCATTCACGTACCCATCAAAACAATACCGTATTTGCTTGTTCGTGCTACACGCTACTGATCGCTCCTCAACAGTGTAGCAGTGTCCGCTCACGTCAGCCATGGCCTCACAACTAAAATGAGACTGACAACAACGCTTTTGAGAGCATCAAAGCAGGGATACCAATAAAACAACTATTTGATTCTCCAATTATACAGTCGCAATTGTCCATGCCATAATATAACAAAATAATAATATAATATTAATAATAATAATTATTATTAATACACGAACACAAGCAGTAGAGTTCGTTGTGCTGTTGGCACCTCGGAAAACGTTCCTGTAAATGTCGGCGTCCACCAAGGCTCAGCACTATCACCGTCCCTTTTTGTTCTTGTGATGGACACCATCACTCGTGACCTGCAACGGAATGTTCCTTGGACCCTTCTGTATGCAGATGATATAATGGTTGCAGATGACACCCGAGAAAAACTCCAATGTCAAGTTGAAGATTGGAATAACCGCCTCTCCCAGTACGGCCTATGTCTGAATGTGAAAAAGACGGAGTATCTGGAGTTAAACCCAAGCGACGGTACCATTCAAGTCGCTGGACAAAATCTAGTCAAGACAGAATGCTTCAGGTACCTTGGATCTCGTCTTCAGAGTGATGGCAACTTCAATGATGAAGTAAGAGCCAGGGTAAACGCAACCTGGTTGCGGTGGAAGGAGGTCACGGGTGTGCTTTGCGACAAGAAAATGCCACTTCGTCTCAAATCGAAAATATATCGGACAGTGGTACGGCCAGTTGCGCTGTTTGGAGTTGAATGTCGACCATCCGACAAAATTTCAGAACGTCGCCTGCACGCCATGGAAAAGAGAATGCTCCGTTGGACAATGGGCATCTCCCTTATTGACCATGTCAGAAACGACACAATTCGGGAGCAAATGGGTGTCGCCCCAATTGTGGACAAAATGAGAGAGAAACGGCTCCGATGGTATGGCCATGCCCTGCGTGCAGCGCCTGATACTGTTAATAACTCTGTCCTTCACTTTGAGGTGGAAGGCCTACGGCCCAGAGGACGACCGAAGCAGCGTTGGCAAGACACAATAAATGGTGATTTAAAAATTACCGGCCTAAATCCAGCTGACGCACAAAACCGGACAAAATGGAGGTTAATGACCAAAAAAGTGGACCCTGCACCAGCGGGACAACGCTAGGAAGAAGAAGAATAAGAAGAAGATTAATAATAATTATAATATCGTATGGCCTCGGATGCTGGGTGCAAGCTTTGTAATTTGACACCCGAGGGTAGCTTGCATGTGGAATTTCGTTGTTCCTTGAATCACTATGAACGTCAAGGAGGTTAGATATCTAAGCTCCTTGAACACTATAGCGCTTTCTAGTAGAGAAATTAGGAACTTTGTGTTGGCGGAAACTCCCGAGATTAATTTTGCCACTATGAACACGGCCTACTGAATTCAAATGGGTTATTTGACATGCCAATATCGTATGACATGTGTGTTGTATTTTTGCCACCTTTAAAAATCACTTACCACGGCCAGGAGCGAACCTCGAAATTTGAGGCAGTACGCTATCCACTCACCAACCATGGCAAGCTAATAATAATATGAAACTAGAGGTACGGGGACTTCGCGGACACCCTGCTTGTTCGTCTAGCAGCCTTGATATCCTCCCAGTATTTCTTGAGTTCATCGATCAGTGCCTTTTTCGTGCTACTGGCAGAGGTTCCCTCCATCTCCAGGCTTCAGATTCCACTTTATATAAGGTGCGTTCAAAAAGTAACGAGCCGGAGGCATAATTACAGAAACCAGTACCTGTATGTTAAAAGTATTGGCCCTGGCTGTTGAGGCACTTGTCCCACTGTGACACGAGGCGGTGAATGGCTGTCCCATAAAATTCCCTGGGCTGCGATGTGAACCAGTTCCGCACGTACAGCTGGACGTCGGCGTCCCTTCCCTCGCATAGCACTGCAGATGACCAAGACAGTGGGCCATTCGACATGCTTTCTGGTGTGGTTGAAGAATGTGGGGGCTCCCATTGGACACACTCTTTCATGTTGGTGTGCACACTTCCGACGCTCAATCCGACCTCGGTGGCTATGGCGTTCACTGTCACTCGGCGGTCCTGGGTAATGTACACTTTTATCATCATATGGAACATGTGTTCGTATCCCAGCTAGTTCACGGTCTTTCGAGGTATGGGGCGTTCATCCCACTATACGACCACATGTTCAGGATTTGAGTCTGTCAGGTAACTACTCTACTTGAAAGAAACAACAAATTCCTAAATATATCATTTAATGGTATTATTCATGGCAAAACACAACAAAACACAATAATATCATAATTACTTTCCCATAACACAAAAACAACATTTATATGTGAGTCTCTTCTCAAAAAGTTTGGCGCTCTACCGCACCCATATCTATCCTAGATATCCTAACACTGATACTTTTCGACATTGACGAGCGTTCATAGTGTCTTTCACATGGCACAATTCAACATAAATTTGCATATCACAACACAAATTACAATTGAATAATCATTATGTGCAATTATTAGAATACTTGTCCGTTTTGAAACGGAACATTTACCATGAATAACATTGATTTCATTATCTTATTCCTTCCTTAACATGCGTTGCTTTTCTGCGCACATCGTTTTCCTTTCCCATGGATTTCAAACTCTGAAGAGATATACCATCCCCTCCAAAATACACATTGTTATTGAATTTTAGCTTCACCATACAACAATCTTCTGGGTCTGGTCATGTCATTATTATCATTACAAACGTGTCATATCGTTAAATTATGCTACCCATCTGAGTAAATTAACCTAAACTAGGTGATTACTCTTTACAAAATGCATTTATTTATTTGGTGCAGTTAAGTTGTCCTCGGAAAATAACTTGGCCAAATCTTACCCGATTACTTTGATCCAACATTCCATTCCAATGTATATGATGCATATAATTCATTTGATACAATAATATCAAGCATATTTCAATTACATTCAGAGATAACGAGATTCTTCAATGTTCCAGTACAACCTTAAAAGAACAAAATAAAAGGGTCGCGGTCAATTGACTCCCCTCGTTGTGAACACACAAAAGAGTCGTCAAGTTCCGTCCTCTTCAAGATGACTACCCGGTCGGCTGCCCTCATCTGCCTTCCTGACCGACATTCTACTAGTAAACAAACCTGGCCCTGTGCCCACCCGTGTAGCTCTCTCAGATGAACATGATGGGTCGTGGCATTATAAAAGGAGTCGATACAAGTATTTAACACCTACACATAGGGTATCTAATGGGCTCAATTCGTCTCCTAATTAGTATTCATAGCTAGGGATGGATCTCCAATAGCTTCGCCGTTTATGGATGTAATCAGTGGCTTTTGGACGCGTACCGGCCGAGTTTCAAACTGTTATCTCGCGCTGAACGGGTACGAATATATATTAAGGAAATCAACCTGTTTCCTATTCGAAGAAATTGTCTTACCTCCATGGGTAGATCAATTATTACACTGGCTTACCTAGGGTGTCTCATTGTTTTCCCTGGCAGCGAAGACTCTGCTAACAGTGGGTTACAGATGGCATCTGCTCCAACTCTGTTGCGAATATACATGTATGCTCTGAGGCGTTACCACATCGTTGATTCGAAGATTGGCCTACTAGATTCATCAACGCGCGAACTATTTTTGGATGGTCCCTGCAATTATTGACGCAAATCTCTCGATTCTACGTTACATGCTCGCTGGTAGCGGCTAAAACAATATTTCTTTTAGATGACTCGGTTCATAACGCACTCATGTCCTCCATTCAATTAATTTTAAACCAAGGCTTTACGTAGCACTAAAACATGTATTAATTTACTGGCACTTACATTAACTACCTTAATGGCTCTCAAACACAACCATGTAGCATTTAACATTATTTAATATTTCAATGACACTGAAAAACTCTCTTTATCTCGCTATTTTATCTCTCTTTCTCACTTTTCATAATACAACTGTATTCTTTCCTTGGATATGACACAATTTGCACGTTCTGTAGGCATCAATAGGCCGATTTTTACAATTTTTATTCACATCGACCTCAGATTATTTATTATTATTATTATTAGTTAACATTACCCTTACTTTCATCAATATCTTACGCCTAAATGGTCGTGAGTTTATCATCCTCAAAGCAATACATTTATTAAAATACGAGGGATGTGAACTCGTATACAAATGACTGCAAATTCTTAGTATTTGAGGGAACGACATTGTTGTATGGTGAGCTCTTAAATCATATTAACATATTTGGGTGGTACTCACTTTCATTTTTGCTGGATTTATCCATCACGACAGCAATTCACCCTCCATTTTGCTTTTCTTCTAAGCCATCATAACACGCTTTACACAGAACATTGAATATGGTTTGCACGTGGTAATTACATCTTGTAACACCGGCATTTTACACTTTGAAACACTATACATTATTTTAACACACAAATTTAGACACGTTTAATTATCACTTTTATCACTAACTATACAGTTAATTTACACATGGAGCCTTGCTGGGCTTTCCACTATTGCATGAGTTCAGAGATGCAACGCTGCAAAATTCTGACAACCACCTGTCTCCCCCGAAAGTCTACCTCGAGTACGTGTGCTCAGCTCCTCTCTCCTATAACTCCTATCTTCAATCTTGTAGTGTACTGCTCAATTATATATCACAAATACTTGTGATGCCTTCCAGGTTCCCGTAATCTGTAGTATCTGTTACCATTACATATGATACTTGAAAGATCATAACTTTTCCAGTGAATAAGTTCATTGTCTTTCAAGATCGTACTGCAATATCTCTACGCTGTAACGATTACTAGTCGCGTATACTGCCTGCTTATGTGTCTGCCGTATAATGTTTATAATATTACTGCAGAATTACTTGTACTATGCTGCCTAATGCACCTTTCATTGTTCCTCACAAAAGATTATGTTCATACGACTTGCATAATGCGCGCACTTTACCGTGTGGCTGGACAGCATGTCGTCCCACAAGTTGAGTTAACGAAGATCTGAACTCTCTTCTCCTTCCTCCCCCATATAAGGATTTCTGACGAAAAGTAGTCCACTTGCATCTCAGGAGATACTCTTTTCTGAAATATCGCTTTTACTGACAAGGTAAAGCGTGATTCTTAGTCGTCTTTTCATGGAGGTCCCAGATCCACTTGCGTGCTGGCAATTCCTTCGTTCAATTAATTAAAATTAATTTCTTTCCTCCATGGCGTGGTAACGCTATCTTGGGTGAATCCCCTCTTGCTACGAGACTGGCCAATGCCCCTCCGCAGAATGAGTGTGAATATGCTCATAATCATACACAGGCCTTAATTTAGGTGTGCAGATACTCCTAAATTACCTCTCTTCGAATATAAGTATCTGGGTGTAAGTCTCATCCCATTAGAATGCTTCATTTGGCAGTAAATAATTAATTTCTGTAGATATCCATCCCCTCTTCTCTCGTCTGCCTTGTTGCACGGGGGTTTACATGGTCATTATTCACTGTCTTCTCACTCCACTGTCGCCAAGAAATAGTTCGCTGGCGTCATGTCTGCCCCTCCCACTTTTAAACCCAATCTATTAGCTGTCAAGGTGGCTCTGTTTCTGTAGTACTTGCTAGCATGTTCATATATTGGCTTGCAGTTTACTCAATATTCCAAATTTTTACTGCCTAAAATTCCCGTTCTGGACGTGGAATTAAGTTTTTATTATTATCTGATGTTATTATCTCATTGTTCGGAGATCAATGATCGATCCTTAGGGAAATCATGGACCTGATCTTTCCTCTATAGAGACCCCGGTTCGATGCCAGTCAGCCGAGTCCCAGTGGGCACATCTTTTCCCAGCTTAGTTTGAAAAATTCATATGACAGTGTGAATTCTTTAAGACCTCACTCTGACTGCATCGACCTTGTATGCAATGTTTACATTAGGCGGTCAGTGCTCCCGGGCTGCGGGTCGTCTTGTTCCCCCTCCCCCTTGGGTCTGCCTACCGTCTCGCATACTATCGTTCTCTTTCCTCAAAGCCTCATTCATAGCTTGGAGTTCGCTTGATGCTTCCCTTAGCTGGTTGTAAAACTCTCTCAGTTGACAGTTACATTCTTTCCTCGTTTCCTTTGGGTCTACGGGCTGGCTGTCTTGTTTCCTTTCAGACTGGTGTTGGCCTCTCTGTAGACTCTCTGCGAGCATACATAATGATTCCCCGAACACTTGGGTGTGCATGGCTTCTTATTGTGTGGTTTCAAACTCTTCCGGTGGATTGTATAGTTTGAGATTGCCAGCATTTTCCACAACTTCCTTTCCCGTCTCTTTATCTTTGATCCTGTAGGCATTATTCTTCAAATCTCTTATAATTACATATGAGCCGTGGTAGTTATGTTGTTTTTTTTTTTGTATTTCCTGCTCTCTGGGTCTGAGCTAGCTGGTTTTTTCAACAAAACATATTCCCCTACGAGTAGTGGTCTGTGGTAGCGTTTCCTTCTGTTTCTTCGCTGCCGTCTGTCCGCTTGCTTCTTGAGATACTCGAATGTTCTCTGGATCCTTAACTCGCGTCCTGGCTGTGCATCTACAGGTGTCTGAATGACGTTGTTCCATGGCCTCTCCGGTCTTCTATCAAGGTGTAGGCTCACGGGCACTTCTTCTGTTGCTTCATGCACTGTATTGTAGATACAATACTCGATAATGTCCAGTACGTCTATCCACTTCCAGTTTTCTGTGGAGCAGTATATTTTGATATATTTTTGCAGTTCTCTCATTACTCTCTCTGCGCTGTTGGCTCGTGGGTGTCGAATTGTGGACAAAATCTGTCTTATTCCGAGATTTTCCAGCTCCCTGCGGAATGTTCTGACAATATGTTCTCCGGCTGCCCTAGTATAGGAATGACTCTTTCCTTCAGTGCTTTAAGTACCTGTTTCGTACTGGTTATCTGAATGGGACATAGTACTATCATTTTTGAAAACACGTCTAGTGCTACTAGGATGTGCTTATTTCCCCTTCTGGCTCTCGGGAGAGGACCGATGTTATCCAGTGCCATAAGCTGACATGGCTTCTCTGGCAGGAGTGGTATGGGTTTTTGCCTCATTAAAAACGAGTTAGGCTTTACTCGCTGGCAAATATCGCATGTCCTGATTGTGTTACTGACTGTTTCTCTTAGTTTGGGCCAAATAAATGCTTCTTTCAACAGGGCAACTGACTTGTCTATTCCCGGGTGACCAAAAGCTCTGTGTGCTAACCACACTAGTCTTCTTTGCAACCCTGGCGAAATAACATTTCTGGGTAGAGTATAATCTGCATCAATCCATTTGTGTAGCATCTGGTTAAACCATAGATATTCTGTCGACAGTGCCTCGGCCTCTATATACATCGGGGTTCCTCTGACAAGCTTTCCCTCGAAGTAATTAATCATCAACCGTATCCAGGGATCTTCACGCTAAAAGAAGCTGATGTTCCTTAAATCGTCTAAGGTCTTCTGGTCTCTATCTTCTATCTCGATAGCTAGAGCTTCCTCTTCATCAGCTGTCGGGTATCTGCTTAGCAAGTCAGGTATTATATTGTCCTTCCCCGGGCAATACTCGATTTTCACTTGAAATTGCTGCATATACAAGGACCATCTCGTTAATCTTTGCTTGACAAGTCAGTCTTCAGCTGAAATGTTAGGGCTTTATGGTCTGTTCTTAACACAACCTGGAATCCATAAATGTTTTTTCGCCAATACTGGAAAGCATATATTATTGCGAGTAGTTCAATCTCCGTGACCGTATAATTTCTTTAATTGGATTTCAATCTTCTGCTTATGAAGGCAATAAAAGTTTTCTCTTCTGGCCTGTCAACATTTTCCTGGTAAAGCATTGCCCCAATGCCTATAAGCGATGCGTCAGTCTGGATGATAAATTTCTGGGTGTAGTCTGGATATCCCAATTTCACATTATCTAGAAGCATCTGTTTAGACTTCACGAAGGCTTCCTCGCATTTTTCAGTCCACCGCCACCTTCGCCCTTTCATCAATAAATCTTGGAGTGGTGCCACGGTCTCAGTGTATTTCGGGCAATGGCTCGAAAAAAAATCCAGTAACGCCTAAGTATTGCCTGACGTATTTCACCCTCGTCGGTCTAGGATAATTTCTGATGACTTCTAATTTCCCAGGATTTGGTTTTACTCCTTGAGCATCTATTGCGTGGCCTAGAAATTTAACTTCTCTCTGGCAAAATTTAGACTTCTTTAAATTGACCTTAAAGTTAGCCTGACTCAGGTCATTTAATAACTTTCGTAGATCTCTGATATGTTCCTCCACTGTTTCTGATGTTAGCAGGATATCATCTAAAAAGCTTATGGTTGTTGCTTTGACTTCTTCAGACAGGTTTCGGTCAAGCGCTCGTATCAACGCCGAACCTGTTGTTTTAAGGCCAAACGGAAGACGAAGGAATGAATACGTATGCTGATCGAATAAGAAACCGGTTAATAAGCTTGTTTTCTCCTCCAGTTCAATATGGTGGAAACTTGCCGTAATGTCCAGATTTGTGAATACAGTCTTTCCTTTGAATCGCCTGAGGATCTCCTTTATGGGTGGCACTTGGTCAAATTCCGGTATGACCTTAGAATTCAAATTTCTCAGGTCTAGGCATATCCTTACACTTCCGCCAGGTTTAGGTACAACTACCAGTGGACTGACATAAGGTGTGGCTGTCTTTACAATGACGCCCGCCTCCAGCATCTCCAGTATTGCTTCCTTAACTTACACATAGTGCTTCGCGGCTACTGGTTAAGGCTTTTGTCTGAATGGCGTCCAGTCGCTAACTTGGAACGCATACTGGAAGTTCTTGATTCGGCCAGGTCTCGAATCGAAGACTTCTCTATGTTCAAACAACAGTTCCCTTAACATCTGCTGTTCTGGACCAATTTTAGCTTCCTCTAATTTTTCTTCAAGACATACTCCGAATTGTGGTACGAGATCCTTTTCAATGTCTGCGGCCAGTGTTGCCAACTCTCCCACGATATCTTCTGTGGTCAACACTGCCTCCCCAGTCATATCTCCGTATGTATGCCATACGTATTCTTCTGGTCTCGTTTCACTGTGCTTTAATGAGATCTCTAAATTCTCATTTTCCTCACTCACGCGAAACATAACAATGTCTTGTGAGAGATCTATTATAACCTTGTATTCTCTTAAGAAATCCGCACCCATGATAATATTAAAATGTAGCTTATTCACAAGTGCAAAACACTGTGAGAATATAGAGTTTCCTATCTGTAAATCTAAGAATACTTGGTATTTGCATATCATTGCTTTATTTGGTATTACACCCTTGATTTTCACGATTGAAATTGGTATTTTCAATACGTGTATTTTACTTCCAATTTCATTATACAGCGCCTGGGTAATTAAGCATACCGTTGAGCCAGAGTCTAGGAGACTCCTTATCTTCATGCCTGAGATGTTTACAATTATAATGGGTAGTTCCCTTCTTACGATGACCGGCCTTTCCTCTTGGTCTTCAATGAGTTCCTCAGGTTTTGCAATCCAGTTAGCCACTTTTACTGTATTCCAACCTGTATTTCTGTCTCCTGTTTGGTCATTTAATTTTGGTGTTTTTTTTCTATTGCTCCATTTCTTGCGGAATTCCTCTGTCTGTCTTCGTGCTGTTGCAGCTCCAGACTCTTCGCTCCGTCAACATTTTTATAGATGTCGGGTGACCTTCTATTTTTAATCGCTTCATCCCAATGAACTTCCGATTTCCTGTTGTCATCTCCACGCTCCTCCATATATCTTAATGAGGCGTGGTAACGTTCGTCTGCTTCTTCGTCGAACCCGCGACTCTGTTCTTGGGGTCTCCATTGTTGGTTACTCCAATCTCGGCCATAACTTCTTCTGTTATCTGGCTGTTGATCCCTCGTATCGCGCTGATTCCAGGGTTTTCTCCCTCGGTGTCCGCGGTTCGATCTTCCTCTGTATGCTGGCCTCCAATTCTGGTTTTCCTTTTCTTCCCGTTGCCAGTCTGACCTTACAGTTTCTGTGCTTGAGGATTTATTTTTGCTCTGCACTGTAGTCGGTTCAGTTTGTGGACTAGTCATGTGGACTTGTTCCGTATTCCGACTCTGCCTCATCTGCTGAGTTGTGGTCAAATCCAGTTGTCTTGGTACCTCCTCCATCTCAGTCGCTGTTTTGGCATTTGCAGAGATTAATAGTCTTTGGACTTCGTATGTTAATTGTTTGGCTATCGCTATACACAGGTCTGCCTCTCTAGGGGCTTCATCAAGTTCTCGGAATCGGCATAATTGTGCTACGAAAATTTCAGCATACTTCGTTGGGTTGTTTGTACTATAATGTCTGGAGTACAGAGCCAATCTTAGATTCTGCTGGATGCTCGGATCCCAGTATCTCTTTAAACATGCCTGGCGAAACTCTTCTACCGTGTCAAACGTGTAGCGAAAGCTTCTGAACCATAGTGCACATTCACCTTCAGTAAGTTTTTCGATAGCTCTTAATCTTCACTCTGGCGGTACCTTTGTATCATTCAAATATTCGGAAACCTCTTTGAGCCAATACTTCGGTGTCGTATTTGAGTTGCTTCCAGAGTATTTTCTCGGTTTCTCGTCATTAGCCCTCATAACAGTGACTATCTGATTTTGTACAGCCATTTCGTGCGGCGTGGACGTAGCAGTTGGTATACCAGGTGTGATCTACGGGCTGTCACTTGGCATGGCGGTATTTCTTGGAGTGGGCTGTACTTCTAAATCTGCCCATCTATTTCTCCTATTTTCATCCACACTCCCTTCACTGGACCTCGGATTCCGCAACATGGATTCTTCTTGCGCTATCATCCTGGTTTCCATTTGGTTGTGCCTATTTTCTGCTCTTTCTAAACGAGCTAATACTTCTTGTTCCATTTTCTTTAGGCGATCACGATTTTCCTCTGCCATGGAAAAGATTTTCTGTTTGTCATCTTTAAGGCTCTCCTTTATATGAGAAATTTCACCACCTAAGTCTTGTTTTATCTCGGCAAGCGTTTTATCATTGACTTCATTTTTCAAGCCCTCTTGAACTTCCAATTCTTCTCGTAGGCCTGTGACTTCCTTCTGTATGTGACCGTGCATATTGGAGATTTCGGTCCATATTTTGGTAATTTCTCCCTGGTTCTCACCTTGCCTTTTGTGAATGACTGCTAGATCGTTATGAGTTTGTTCTAATTCTTTTTGGACTTTACCAACCTGCGTCTTCATGTTCAGAATTCAGATTATTTTCATGCTTTATTTCTATGGATTCAAAACGTTTGTCATTAGCTGCCTGCATTTCTGAAATCACGCTAGTAACGCTCTCAGTTACCTCTAATTTAATAGATTCTTTAACATCATCAATTTTTATTGACCTCTAATAAATTTGAATCTAATCTTTGATTGACCTCTAATTGGTTATTTTCTAACTGGGTGTTTACTGTAGCCAACATCTGGCTCATTTCGTTTTGATTAGCATCTAAACTACCCGTTATTTCATCTTGAAATTCCTTAGCATCTTCCCTACTCTTAGCATGAGTAGCAACAAAATGTTCCTTCAGCTCTGCGATACATTTTAGTATCCCCTCAGTACCGGCCATCCTGTATTTCTTATTTTGAGTTATAGGTGGGCCTGTGCTGTACATGTTGGTGCGTTATATTGGGAAAAGAATTCCGATGTCGCAAAAACAACAACATTCATTTTAGCACAGTGCTGTGAATACACTTATGAAATGGGTTTAGACGTGTGTACCCATTTGTACATTTATTCGTCTGACAACAATGTCTAATGTCTGAGTATAACCTAAAAAGGCTCACAATCGCTCAAACACAGTTTGAGGAGAAAGATACTATTATGGTTTTCCCCCATGGATACCATACTATTATTATGGGGTTTTCTGAATCCCATAAGCCACCACGTTCATTCGGACGCCATGATAAATTGATAGGAGTACGTGGTTCCCCAATGCAAGACATTGGCCAAGTTCACAAATTTTAGCAAAATCCGCCATGAAAAATTGATAGGATATGTACCGTTTCATGCTTTGCCCCACTCACGGGCGACATGATAAATAGATAGGAGATCATGGTACCAGGTTTGCGCAATGACAAGGTAGCTTATATTGCTCTGATGCAGGCGATTCCATTGAAGAATTAATACCGCCTCATATTGCCTGCGCCAAGAGAAGTATAGATCACTACTGAGTTTACATTTAAGAATGTCTCAAGGAGGATTTATCAACATTTATTTTGAACGTGTAGGCTTATCAAATATGGAACGCGGACTTTTCCTAATGTGATCTAACTTTGCTGCAAATCAAGTCTCCACCATTGAATACCTTGGCCGACTTTAATAGTACCTGTGACTCAATTCTAGCACAATAACCTATCCTCCATGTACCCTTTTATCATCATATGGAACATGTGATCGTATCCCAGCTAGTTCACGGTTTTTCAAGGTATGGGGCGTTCATCCTACTATACGACCACATGTTCAGGATTTGAGTCTGTCAGGTAACTAATCTACTTGAAAGAAACAACTAATTCCTAAATATATCATTTAATGGTATTATTTATGGCAAAACACAACGAAACACATTAATATCATAATTACTTTCCCATAACACAAAAACAAAATTTATTATGTGAGTCTCTTCACATAAAGTTTGGCGCTCTTCCGCACCCATATCTATCCAAGATATCCTAACACTGATACTCTTCGACATTGACGAGCGTTCATAGTGTCTTTCACATGACACAATTTAACATAAATTTGCATATCACAACACAAATTACAATTGAATAATCATTATGTGCAATTATTAAAATACTTGTCAGTTTTGAAATGGTACATTTACATTGAATAACATTGATTTCATTATCTTATTCCTTGCTTAACATGCGTTGCTTTTCTGCGCACATCGTTTTCCTTTCCCATGGATTTCAATCGCTGAAGTGATATGCCTTCCCCTCCAAAATACACATAGTTATTGAATTTTAGCTTCACCATACAACAATCTTCTGGGTCTGGTCAAGTCATTATTATCATTACAAACATGTCATATCGAAAAATTATGCTACCAATCTGAGTAAATTAACCTAAACTAGGAAATTACTCTTTACAAAATGCATTTATTTATTTGGTGCACTTAAGTTGTCCTCAGACAATAACTTGGCCAAATCTTCCCCGATTACTTTGATCGAACACTCCATTCCAATGTATATGATGCATATAATTCATTTGATACAATAATATCAAGCATATTTCAATTACATTCAGAGATAAAGAGATTCTTCAGTGTACCAGGAAACCCTTAAAGGAACAAAATAAAAGGGTCGCGGTCAATTGACTCCCCTCAGTGTGAACACACAAAAGAGTCGTCAAGTTCCGTCCTCTTCAAGATGGCTACCCGGTCGGCTGCCCTCATCTGCCTTCCTGACCGACATTCTACTAGTAAACAAACCTGGCCCTGTGCCCACCCGTGTAGCTCTCTCAGATGAACATGATGGGTCGTGACATTATGAAAGGAGTCGATACAAGTATTTAACACCTACACTTAGGGTATCTAATGGGCTCAATTCGTCTACTAATTAGTATTCATTTCTAGGGATGGATCTCCAATAGTTTCACCGTTTATGGATGTAATCAGTGGCTTTTGGATGCGTACCAGCCGAATTTCAAACTGTTATCTCGCGCTGAACGGGTACGAATATATATTAAGGAAATCAACCTGTTTCCTCTTCGAAGAAATTGTCTTACCTCCATGGGTAGATCAATTATTACACTGGCTTACCTAGGGTGTCTCATTGTTTTCCCTGGCAGCGAAGACTCTGCTAACAGTGGGTTACAGATGGCATCTGCCCCAACTCTGTTGCGAATATACATGTATGCCCTGAGGCGATACCACATCGTTGATTCGAAGATTGGCCTACTAGATTCATCAACGCGCGAACTATTTTTGGATGGTCCCTGCAATTATTGACGCAAATCTCTCGATTCTACGTTACATGCTCGCTGGTAGCGGCTAAAGCAATATTTCTTTTAGATGACTCGGTTCATAACGCACTCATGTCCTCCATTCAATTAATTTTAAACCAAGGCTTTACGTAGCTCTAAAACATGTATTAATTTACTGGCACTTACATTAACTACCTTAATGGCTCTCAAACACAACCATGTAGCATTTAACATTATTTAATATTTCAATTACACTGAAAAACTCTCTTTATCTCACTATTATATCTCTCTTTCTCACTTTTCATAATAAAACTCTATTCTTTCCTTGGATATGACACAATTTGCACGTTCTGTAGGCATCAATGTGCCGAATTTTACATTTTGTATTGACATCGACCTCAGATTATTTATTATTATTATTAGTTAACATTACCGTTACGTTCATCAACATCTTACGCCTAAATGGTCGTAAGATTATCATCCTCAAAGCAATACATTTATTAAAATACGAGGGATGTGAACTCGTATACAAATGACTGCAAATTCTTAGTATTTGAGGGAACGACATTGTTGTATGGTGAGCTCTTAAATCATATTAACATATTTGGATGGTACTCACATTCATTTTTGCTGGATTTATCCAACAAGATAGCAATTCACCCACCATTTTGCTTTTCTTCTAAGCCATCATAACACTTTTTACACAGATCATTGAATATGGTTTGCACATGGTAATTACATCTTGTAATACCGGCATTTTACACTTTGAAACACTATACATTACTTTAACACACAAATTTAGACACTTTTAATTATCACTTTTATCACTAACTATACAGGTAATTTACACACGGAGCCTTGCTGGGCTTTCCACTATTGCATGAGTTCAGAGATGCGACGCTGCAAAATTCTGACAACCACCTGTCTCCCCCGAAAGTCTACCTCGAGTACGTGTGCTCAGCTCCCGTCTTCTATAACTCTTATCTTCAATCTTGTAGTGTGCTGCTCAATTATATATCACAAATACTTGTGATGCCTTCCAGGTTCCCGTAATCTGTAGTATCTGTTACCATTACATATGATACTTTAAAGATCATAACTTTTCCTGTGAATAAGTTCATTGTCTTTCAAGATCGTACTGCAATATCTCTACGCTGTAACGATTACTAGTCGCGTATACTGCCTGCTTATATGTCTGCCGTATAATGATTATAATATTACTGCAGAATTACTTGTACTATGCTGCCTAATGCACCTTTCATTGTTCATCACAAAAGATTCTGTTCTTACGACTTGCATAATGCGCGCAATTTACCGTGTGGCTGGACAGCATGTCGTCCCACAAGTTGAGTTAACGAAGAACTGAACTCTCTTCTCCTTCCTCCCCCATATAAGGATTTCTGACGAAAAGTAGTCCACTTGCATCTCAGGAGATACTCTATTCTGAAATATCGCTTTTACTGACAAGGTAAAGCGTGATTCTTAGTCGTCTTTTCATGGAGGTCCCAGATCCACTTGCGTGCTGGCAATTCCTTCGTTCAATTAATTAAAATTAATTTCTTTCCTCCATGGCGTGGTAACGCTATCTTGGGTGAATCCCCTCTTGCTACAAGACTGACCAATGCCCCTCCGCAGAATGAGTGTGAATATGCTCATAATCATATACAGGCCTTAATTTAGGTGTGCAGATACTGCTAAATTACCTCTATTCGAATATAAATATCTGGGTGTATGTCTCAACCCATTAGAATGCTTCATTTGGCAGTAATTAATTAATTTCTGTAGATGACCATCCCCTCTTCTCTCGTCTGCCTTGTTGAACGGGGGTTTACATGGTCATTATTCACTGTATTCTCACTCCACTGTCGCCAAGAAATAGTTCGCTGGCGTCACGTCTGCTCCTCCCAAATTTAAATCCAATCTATTTGCTGTCAAGTTGGCTCTGTTTCTGTAGTTCTTGCTAGCATGTTCATATATTGGCTTGCAGTTTACTTAATATTCCAACTTTTTACTGCCTGAAATTCACGTTCGGGACGTGGAATTAAGCTTTTATTATTTTATTCTGTTATTATCTCATTGCTCCTTGGGTTCACTGTGGCTGCTCCCCCTCGGAGATCAATGGTTCGATCCTTAGGAAAATCATGGACCTGATCTTTCCTCTATAGAGACCCCGGTTCGATGCCCGTCAGCTGTGTCCCAGTGGGCACAGTAATGAGTGCATCAACCAGCTGGACGTTGTCATCGATAATGCAGAGGTGTGCCCCAGACCGGGCATCATCGGCTAAAGATACCTGTCCTTCCCTGAAGGTCTTGTGCCACGCCTTGACCCTTGCAAGGGATATGCAGTGTTCGCCGTACACTTGTGACATTCAGCGATGAATGTCCGTTCCCCCTACTCCTTCTGCTGTCAGAAACCGAACAACACCTCTTTGCTCTTCGTTCGACGCCTCCATGTCACTGTTTGCAATGCGACTGGCGGCGTTGGACGATTGATGTATGCTGCTGCTCGCTTTGTATCGTCACGTGACTTGCACGCGTGCCCTCTAGCGACGGGCTGTGACTTTCCACGCTCTGGTCGGAACCACATCTCGTTACACACGCCACGATTAGCCGATGTCGTCACTGGTTAGTGCATTCCAACCTCCAGCTCGTTACTTTTTGAACGCACCTTATAATACTGGCATAAATTCAAATCTGTCGCGGATTTTATTTTTTTGGAATACCAATTTCTATCAGGTCCTTCTCACATTTTAGGCACATCTCGATTTGGTTACCTTCGTCTTTACGAAATCTCAAGTTTTCTTAGTCAGTCGGCCATCACTCACGCCCGTAGAATAGCAATATTTTCTTCTTGATTGATGACTCACCGGACTCATGAAAAACGTTTGTGATAGTACTTCATCTCCAAATGCATTAGAACTATTGCTAGAGAGGTAAAATATAAGACGAACAGTTTAGATCACTGATAGTTTACTCTTCAGGCTGGTATTTTCTAGAGCTGGATCCTTCACCTTTAATCTAAATTTGTAACAGTTCTAGTCCTTTATTGTATTTTTGGGCGGCTTCGGTGACGTAGTAGGTAGCATGCTGAGCTTCTATGCCCAAGATCACGGTTTCAAACTCGACCAAATTCATTAGATTTTTAAGAGCGTTAAAAATCCCTCAGTATGCCTTCCTTCGTAGGGGAAGTAAAGCCGTCCGGCGGTCCCATATCATGGATTTATGGCATGATAAAGAAAATTCCACTAATTACACTTGTGTGAAGCTAAATTATAGGTTCCATTTGACTGACGCTCTTACATTCCAACGTTCGTCGCCAGGAGCCGACTGCGGTGGCATCTAGTAACTATGTTCAGAACTAGTTGGTCGTTGATGGTTCCGTTTTGTAACAAAAGTAGGAACGACTGGAAAAAATGAATGTCTGCAGTCCTTACATGAATTAAAAACAAATAACACACACTAATACAGTCATCATAATTAACACCGTTTATCAGACAGATTCTACACACTCCCAAAGTACACGGTGCTACATGACCGCGTTGTCGCAGCCACTAAACTGAGGAACCAATCAACCAATGTATATTTAGTATTTTAGACAGTAAGTATTTTTGAAATATTTTTAAAAACAATCTTTTTAACGGATTTTTTTTAAATATAAGACTGCAACTCGCTTTGTATTGTCTATTTATGCTGAGGGGAAGGTCACAATATGGCCGAAACCAGTACAGTATAATTTAAGGTAAATTTTTAGCCTACTATTCACATTTCGTAAAAATGAGGAAAAAGTAGACTTATAATCTATCCGGGAAGTGTGTGCCTGTCTTTCCTTCTGTCTGTCTATCTGTGAGTGTGTGTGCCCCCCCCCCCCCTATCAACTCCTAAGAGGCTGCAGCTATCGAAAACCAATTTGGTATGAGTAAAGATCTATTCCAGAATATCTCAAGGCCATATTTGAAAATGACGTCAGTGCAGAAAAATCGCAATTAAAATTTGAGCTCCATGTTGGATATCATGGAAGGTGTGCATGAGACCTATTCCAAATTGGCACACATATAAATACTAATATTTCAGTTTAATTTCCAGGAGGCCGTAAATGACAGTTATTCTAGGCTTGTTGATAGGTCCAAATTTTAAATGCATGTAACTTCTATACTAACAAATGGATTTCAACCAAATTTCGTATGTGATTTTTGTACCATAACTGACATGAAAATGGGTATCCTTAAGAACCAGCAGAGCTGCCAACTGTAAATAAATCCTCTCCATTTTGTTACCCTAATATCTATAAATCAAAATATATATTAGAGCAAACTGCTCTAAACTTTGCATACGTATAGTACCTAACTTTCTAAATTAATTTGGAGTAACTAATATACATCAGTGCTGCCAACATTACTTTAGCCTGCTAATAATTCTAATTTTTAAATACAAGTAACTTCTATACAAACAAATGGATTTCATCCAAAATTCGCACAATAACAGACAATATTTTAAATTAATTCATAAATTTTAAGAAAAGTAGGTCTTTAGTTCGTCACGGAACTACTTGTATTGACTTAACATATTATTTTGCATAAGATATCAAACTTTGCCAATGAGAACATGGCAGGCATGGTGATATTCATGTCTTTTCATTCAAACGAACAGATTGGAGATGGTGCAAACGAAAGATGCACGAATCGATCTTGGCATATTCTCCAAAACTGACAATGTCTCTTACATGTGAAATTAATTGGGTCCGGAATCCATTCTCAACAGGAGTCGTAAAAGAAGACACCTGGAGATGTACAAAGCATAAACAGGGGAGCCATCCTGAAATGAATTACGGACAAAAATGCTTGAGCCATATTATATGGGTAGAAGCGATCACGCTTCCAAATTAGGCCAAACATTCAAAAAGCTATTCAGCTGAGTATTATTAACTTATTAACAGTTAAAAACTGATTCCAGAAAAAAATAAAAATTGTATTCTGGGAACACATTTCGGATGGAAATTTCTGTATATGTAAAAATCCTTTTACCACCAGGTTTTGCCCAACTGTAACGTTATCTATCAGGAAATTTTAAAAATATATATGGCTGAATACCATACCAAGATTTGGAACGGCCTTGGTGGAGGTTCACGCAGAGTTCACATATCCCCTACTGCCAATCGCACTACATAAATCACGCCCCCCCCCCCCCCCCCCCAAGAGAATGTCCGTGGTGAGAGGGCCAATGACTCACATAGTAGTTCCTGCAGAGCGATTGGTCGGTGAGGATGTCAAATTCAAAGTGCACCCCCACCTGTGCTGCCTAACTCCTACGTCCATGTTAAAACACAGAGATGAAATATCATCACGATCTTGTCTATGTGACCTAGTCAACTTGTATGCAAGTTCCACTGTGATCGGGGAGCTGACGTTCACGATGTTCCATTGTTAAATTCAATTAGTTTATAAATGCTCTCGTAGGAGTTGAATTCGTACATGTCAATCCCGCTGAATTAATTCTACATATTTTGCGTGTAGGAAATCTCTTTTGTTTTCCTCTTTTAGTCTCTAGCAAAAGCCAATCTGTGTACTCTACTTCAATCTCTTGAATGTAATATTACCAGCTGCACACGATGTGAATTTCAAACTGCTTCAATATTTCTCAACATCAAGAAGAGCTCGGGCAGCAGAAACGAAACAGCGGAGCGGAGATTACTGGAATATTGTTGGTGCAGCAAAGTTAGAATCGTGGCCAATCACGGTTAATCTTCTAACACCGCTGAGAGGGAGCGGACACATGTGTGGAGTTAATTAACATATGACTTGGCGCTTATTTCTTTAGGCAAATAGCTCGAGCATAATTGAAAACTGTGACCTCATATTCAGCACAATATCTGATTCTCTAATTTAGTGCGTCCGCCGATCCCCAGAAAGTTAGAAAATAATATTTTGTAGTTCCTAAGACTTGACCTATTTTAAAGTGTGTGATTAATTCCCTGATATTGCAAGAAAGGAGATGAATTCTTAAATGCCATTATTCAGATAGGAAGGAAGCTTGTAGTTTAACGTGACCGTTAATCTCGCGAACGTAAGCCACGGGATCTCCTTTTTACGTTGAATCAGAGCCATGTGGCATGGCACTTTACTTTGAAAATCTCACCTGCATTGACCGGGAATCGTGGCCAGTCCACCTTGGTGAGAAGCTATGATCTTGACCGCTGCGCCAAATGCCCCCTCCCCCCCCCCCCCCCCTCCCCGCATTATTCAGATAGGGATGAAGATAATTTGGAGAAGACTAAGACGTGTCTCTGGAACAATATGACGAGGACTGAAATAACTCTACAAAGATAACCAGAGTAGTTCGATCTATCTTCGAAAATATTGATTCTAACACATGTTAATCATAAAAGCTAACAAATTTTGTCTTGTTGAAACATAATTTCTCCTAATATCCCCAAACTCAGGAATAAGTTGGGATTGTTATCACTTGGAAGACGATGCCGAAAGCTAAAACCACAAAGAAATTTATGTTTAATTATTAACCCTCCAAGTGCTGAACGTTTCACTCATAAGTGCTAAGCATTTTTAAGGCAGCGTGCAGATATATTTTAAACAAGTAGTTCCGTGAAGAACTATACAGCCTATTTTCATATATCCCACTTATGTTAATTGCCACTATCAACATACACAATTTCTGTTTGATTGCTGTAATAGATTCGTAGATATTAAGAACCGACTAAATATTTCGGATTGTCGCCATGTTGGATTTTATATATGTAGGTCCTAGAGTTATGTACTGTTACATGCAGATTATTGTGAACGTGTAGTATTCAAACTTCAATCGCATAATTAGGACACACGAAGAAACAAGGAGATTTTAAATTTTTTCACAGCTGCTATCTTGAGGTTATGGAAACAATTGAAATAAATTAGATGCCAGTGGATTAACATTCGTATAAGGATTTACTGTACCAAGTTTCACTGCACTCGGATGGTTTAATTGCGAGAAACGTCCATGTGAATATTTATAATTCGCGTCACCGCCATGTTGGATTTGTGATCACCAGGTTATTTAAAGTCCTATAGGTAAACTTAAGTTCATAGCCCTTATGAACATTAAAAAATGCAGTTTGATTGCTAAAATAGATTCGTAGATATTCAGTATCGTCTAAATATTTCGGATGGTCGCCATGTTGGATTGTTAAATGTATAGGCCATAGAGTCATGTACCATTAAAGGAAAATTATTGCGTAGGTTCATTATTCAAACTTTCACTTCGATCGCATGACTACATCACAAGAAATAAAAACTTAATTTTAAAATTCGCACTGCCGCCATCTTGAGGTTATGTAAACAATTGAACTAAATTAGATACCAGTGGATTACAATGTTTATAAATATTTCCTGTACCAGGTTTCAGTGAACTTGGAACATTAAATCGCGAGAAAGGTATATTTAAAATTTTCAAATTCGCTTGGCCGCCATGTTCGTTTTGTAGTTAACCGGTTTTTGAAAGTCTTATAGGTGGACTTCCAGTAGTGCCCTTTATCTCCGTACAAAATTTTTGGGAGATACCGCTAATAGTTTCAGAGATATAGAATGCCGGTGAAATATTTCGCACATCCGCCATCTTGTGATTATGTAAACAATTGAACGAAGTTAGATGTCGGCGCATTACAATGTATATAAACATATACTGTACCAAGTTTCATTTCGTTTTGTTGGTCAAATCGCGAGAAACGTCTATTTAAAAGTCGCAAATTCGCTTGGCCTCCATGTTGGTTTTGTAGTTACCAGGTTTTTAAAAGTCACATAAGTGAACTTATAGTAGTACCCTCTATCATCACAGAAAATGTCAGGGTAATATCGGTAATAGTTTCGGAGATATTGAATGCTGGTGAAATATTTCGCACAGCCGCCATGTTGGATTGGTGAGTCGTAACAAAATTTGAAGGGCACGGTCGAGGTCGCCGGGAATATTGCTATAAACAAACCGAGTTTCATTGAAATCGCACCTGCCGTTTAGATTTTATTAGGGACACACACACACACACGAATCACACACACACACGCACACACACACGGACAAAAGGTGATCTCATAAGCCTATTTTTAGCCTATTTTCAATTTTGAAAAAAAATAGGCTTATGAGATCACCTTTTGTCCGTGTGTGTGTGCGTGTGTGTGTGTGTGTGTGTGTGTGTGTGTGAGTGTGAGAGGTGTGTGTGTGCCCCCCCCCCTAATAAAATCTAAACGGCTGGAGCGATTTCAATGAAACTCGGTAAGTTCATAGCACTATTCCCGGCGACCTCGACCGTGCCATTCAAATTTTGTTACGTCTCACCAATCCAACAAGGCGGCTGTGCGAAATATTTCACTAGCATTCAATATCTCCGAAACTATTACCGATATCGCCCTGAAATTGTGTACGGTGATAAAGGGCACAACTAGAAGTTCACCTATGAGACTTTCAAAAACCTGGTGACTACAAAACCAACATGGCGGCCAAGCGAAATTGAGACTTTTAAATAGACATTTCTCGCGATTTAACTATCCAAACGTAATGAAACCTGGTACAGCAAATGTTTATACACATTGCAATGCACTGGAGTCTAATTTAGTTCAATTGTTTACATAACCTCAAAATGGCGGCTGTGCGAAATATTTCACTGACATTCTTTATCTCCGAAACTATTACCGATATCATCATGAAGTTTTTTACGGAGATAAAGGGTACTGATACAAGTTTACCTATGTATATTTCATAAACCTGTAAAGTACAAAACGAACATGGCGACCAAGCGAATTTGAAATATTTTAATAGACTATTCTCGTGATTTAACTCTCTGAGCGCAGTGAAATGTGGTACAGTAAATGATTTTAAGATTGTAATGTACTGCCATCTAATTTAATTCAATTGTTTACTTAACCTCAAGATGGCAGCTGTGCGAAATTTTAAAATTAAGTTTTTATTCTTGTGTCGTAATCATGCGATCGAAGTGAAAGCTTGAATAATGAAGCTAGGCAATAATTGTCCTTCAATGGTACATAGCTCTATGGCCTATACATATAACAATCCTAAATAGCGAGCTTCCGAATTATGTAGACGGTTCTCAATATCTATGAATCTTTTACAGCAACCAACCTGAATTTTTTAATGTTCATAGAGACTATGAACATATGTTCACCTATAGGACTTTCAGTAACCTGGTGAGCACAAATCCAACATGGCGGCGACGCGAAGTATAAATATTTTAATGGGCGTTTCTCGCGAATTAACTATCCGAGTGTCGTGAAACGTGGCACATTAAATTCTTATACAAATGTTTATCCACTGGCATGTAATTTATTTCAATTGTTTGCATAATCACAAGATGGCTGGCGTGCGTAATTTTAAAATCTCGTTTTTACTTCTTGTGTTCTAATCATGCGATTGAAGTTTGAATACCACACGTACACAATAATTTTAATGTAATAGTACAAAAATAAAAATCCATCCTGGCGACCAAATGAAATATTTAGACGGTTCTCAATATCTACGAATCTGTTACAGCAATTAAACTGAAATTTTGTATGTTGATAGAGACAATTAACATGATCAGGATATATGAAAATAGGCTGTATAGTTCTTCACGGAACTACTTGTTTCAAAATTCAAAATAGGTTAAAAATCATAATAAATACAAATATGTAACTACTGTACTGTATATATGGCATATTATATATATATCAAAGTATTCAGGAAAAATTAGAGAATATGATAATAATAGTTTTTTATTTACAAGTATACAGTATATGTATAATGGATGATTAGTCAGATTTAAAAAAGGAATCAAAAGAAATTCCAATTTTAGAGGTTGGTCACAAGCACTACTTTATCTGAAATAAAATTCGAAGATATACACAATGTGCCAAATTTCATTACAAGCGCAATCTATCTATATATATAAAGCACAAAGTTTGTCTGTCTGTCTTTCTGTCTGTCTGTCTGTTATGTATACAAATCTACACCGTTTCACCGATCTGAACCAAAATTTGTATACTTACCCTTTGGAACCCTGCGGGTAACCCTGTCAACATTAAATTTCGGACAGACCACCCCATGCCCTGCATTTAGGCCCTTTTTCACAAATCTACACCGTTTCACCGATCTGAACCAAAAGTTGTATATTTACCCTTTGGAACCCTGCGAGTAACACTGTCTACTTGAAATTTCGGGCAGACCACCCCATTCCCTGCATTTAGGCCCTTTGGTCCAAATCCACACCGTTTCACCGATCTCAACCAAAATTTGTATATTTACCCTTTGGAACCCTGCGAGTAACACTGATCACTTAAAATTTCGGACAAACCACCCCATTCCCTGCATTTAGGCCCTTTGGTCCAAATCTACACCGTTTCACCGATCAGAACCAAAATTCGTATTCTTACCCTTTGGTTGCCTGCGAGTAACACTGTCTGCTTGAAATTGCGGACAGACCACTCCATTCCCTGCATTTAGGCCCTTTGGCCCAAATCTACACCGTTTAACCGATCTCAACCAAAATTTGTATATTTACCCTATGGAAAACTGCGACTAACACTGTCTGCTTGAAATTTCGGACAGACCACGCCATTCCCTGCATTTAGGCCCTTTTTGCACAAATCTACACCGTTTCACCGATCTGAACCAAAATGTGTATACTTACCCTTTGGAACCCTGCGAGTAACACTGTCTGCTTGAAATTGCGGACAGACCACTCCATTCCCTGCATTTAGGCCCTTTGGCCCAAATCTACACCGTTCCACCGATCAGAACCAAAATTCGTATTCTTACCCTTTGGTTGCCTGCGAGTAACACTGTCTGCTTGAAATTGCGGACAGACCACTCCATTCCCTGCATTTAGGCCCTTTGGCCCAAATCTACACCGTTTAACCGATCTCAACCAAAATTTGTATATTTACCCTATGGAAAACTGCGACTAACACTGTCTGCTTGAAATTTCGGACAGACCACGCCATTCCCTGCATTTAGGCCCTTTTTGCACAAATCTACACCGTTTCACAGATCTGAACCAAAATGTGTATACTTACCCTTTGGAACCCTGCGAGTAACACTGTCCACTTAAAATTTCGGACAGACCACCCCATTCCCTGCATTTAGGCACTTTGGTCCAAATCTACACCGTTTCACCGATCAGAACCAAAATTCGTATTCTTACCCTTTGGTTGCCTGCGAGTAACACTGTCTGCTTGAAATTGCGGACAGACCACTCCATTCCCTGCATTTAGGCCCTTTGGCCCAAATCTACACCGTTTAACCGATCTCAACCAAAATTTGTATATTTACCCTATGGAAAACTGCGACTAACACTGTCTGCTTGAAATTTCGGACAGACCACGCCATTCCCTGCATTTAGGCCCTTTTTGCACAAATCTACACCGTTTCACAGATCTGAACCAAAATGTGTATACTTACCCTTTGGAACCCTGCGAGTAGCACTGTCTGCTTGAAATTGCGGACAGACCACTCCATTCCACGCATTTAGGCCCTTTGGCACAAATCTACATCATTTCACCGATTTCAACCAAAATTTGTATATTTACCCTATGGAACACTGCGACTAACACTTGAAATTGCGGAGAGGCTACTCCATCCCCTGCATTTAGGCCCTTTGGCACAAATCTACACCGTTTCACCGATCTGAACCAAACTTTGTATACTTACCCTTTGGAACCCTGCGAGTAACACTGTCCACTTAAAATTTCGGACAGACCACCCCATTCCCTGCATTTAGGCACTTTGGTCCAAATCTACACCGTTTCACCGATCAGAACCAAAATTCGTATTCTTACCCTTTGGTTGCCTGCGAGTAACACTGTCTGCTTGAAATTGCGGACAGACCACTCCATTCCCTGCATTTAGGCCCTTTGTCCCAAATCTACACCGTTTCACCGATCTCAACCAAAATTTGCATATTTACCCTTTGGAACACTGCGACTAACACTGTCTGCTTGAAATTGCGGCGAGGCCACTCCATCCCTTGCATTGAGGCTGTTTGGCACAAATCTACACCGTTTCACCGATCTGACCCCAATTTTATATACTTACCCGTAGAACCCGACAAGTAACACTGTTCACTTTAAATCTCGGACAGACCACACTATTCCCTGCTTTTTGGCCCTTTGGCAGAAAACTACACCGTTTCACCGATCTCAACCAGATTTTACATAATTACCGTTTGGAACTCGACGAGTAACACTGTCCACTCGAAATTTCGGACAGACCACTCCATTTCCCGCATTAAGGCCCTTTGGTACAAATCTACATCGTTCACCGATCGAAAACAAAGTGTGTATACTTACCCTTTGGAACCCGATGCGTAACACTGTCCACTTGAAATTTCTGACATACCACTCCATTCCCTGCAAGTAGCTCAGGAATTCCTCGGGGTTGCCAGCATCCTAACTCACCAGTCATGAGCCCTTGAGGGTGTACCAGAAGTGGTGGGTCTACACACGCCCTGCCTCTTTGAGGGCCTTGAGCAGAAGACAGGAGATATTGTGAAAAGGAAAAGACGGCAGACTCCTCGAAGAATGAGGGTATCAGGAAAGATGAGACAAAGCCAATTAAGGCGGGAAATTGAAAGACTCCCTAGCCCTCGGATACCCTAATACAGTCTGGGTCGGAAGAGAACAAGAGTTGACCAAGGGAGGCCGACAGGAAAGAGAACTGAAATAAGCCCGGCACCAGGAAGTAAAAGCGATGCCAGACTCAGCTGGGGTTCCGTGGTCGCCAACCCACGTCCCACAAGTTGTGAGACCCTGGGGGGGGGTCAGTTGTGAGAATAGCTTGCTGATTCATCGCGAGGTGACTTGAGAGTACTTTCCAGAGCCCGCCGTGTTATCTCCTGCTGTCTATGCTGATGCCAGCACAGGGCCGTTGCGAAACAGTGAGTGATTCCCGGTCAATCTGTATAGGACGGGGAACCCCGAACGTGTGTCATCATATTTCGTCATCATCTGCGATCATCTCAGGTTCGTGCAGCTTGGACCTATATTCTTTGTCTTTGCCGAGCAGTACGCTCTTTCACTAGACGCATCCAGTACAGGCCTAAGCCAGAAAATAAGGTTGAGACTTTGGAAGACATCGAAGCTAGACACCTGAATTTCCTATATCAGTTTTAAAATAACACCATGTTCGTTTAGTAGTCATTTTTTCATTACCTTATTATTATCATCATAAGTGCAAGTGACCTAGATGTTACGCGCATCATACCAATAATCACCGCCGCATGACGTCTTTCTCGACTGTGATTTTTAAAATATTTATTTTTGGTTGGTTGGTTCTTAAGTTTAGGGGCTGTGACAACGCGGTCATGTAGCCCCGTGTACTTTGGGTGTGTGTAGAATCTGTCTGATAACCGGTGTTAAATGTGATGACTGTATTAGTGTGTGTTATCTGTTTTTTAATTTAAGTACAAACTGCAACTTAGAATTCTTCAAATTGTTCGTACTTTTGCCGCCAAGCGCCACCGTCAACGACTACTAGGCCAAGTTCGGAACTTAGCTACTAGACGCCACTGCAGTCGACTCTTGGCAACGGACGTAGACATCTATGAGCGTTGTTTACCTATCCAATTTAGCTTCATACTGGTGTAATTAGTGGAAGGTTCTTTAACATGCCATAAATCTGACATGGGACCGCTGGCTTTACTTCCCCTCCGAAGAAAGGCATACTGGCGGATTTTTAACGCTTTTAAAATATCCGACGGCTTCGGCTGGGTTTGAACCCGCTATCTTGGGCATAGAAGCTCAGCATGCTACCAAATACGCCACCGAAGCCGCCATATATTTATTTTTATTACAGTACATTGTGTACATTATACGTTGAAGTGTCATTTCAATACCGGTAGTAGTTTCCCTTATCATCCTGATCATAAGAGCAAATGACCTACAGTAGATGTTACGCCCATTACACCATTAATCACCACACACAATAAGTCTTCCTCGCCTGTGAATTTTGAAATATGTATTTCTATTACGGTAGTTTGTAAGTTTGACGTGTCAATTCAACAGTAGTTTTTATTATCATCCTTATCAAAAGGGCAAATGACCTAGATATTACTCCCTCATTGTCTTTGGGGGCAAATGACTTAGATTTTAAGTCCATTATATTTCTAAGGAGACCTTAAAACATTATCATCATTCCACCTGGCGAAGCCGGGTACTACTGCTAGTGATATATAATAATAGAAACTTTGATGAATAATGAATAATAAACAAGTCACAAGTAAAAAGTCTAACCATATCACTTTTCACAGAATTTCAATCACATATATACATAAGTAGAAAGTCATCATTATTTTTCGGAAGATTAAAAACCAACTTGCATTGCCTACCAGATAGAGAATTTCACTTCACAGCGAGACTATTCGTAATATCGATTGTTATATATATTTTACTATTTGTTATGTCGATTGTACGAATTATCTCTTAGTGAGACGATTGCACTTCGGGGGTTAATAAGTGAAAGTTTTAGTCTCAATATATATGGAAACTAGCTGACCCGGCAGACGTTGTCCTGCCAATCAAAGAAAGTGTTGTAATTTTGTTTCTTGAAGTCCTTTTGGATACACAATATTTTTTTCAATTTCTGTTAACTGCTTCTAAACTATCATGAAATGAATTAACTAATCTAGAAACATTCGCGGGAGCGTGCACAACAACTCTCCAAAGTTTCATCACAATCGGATAAATGGCATATAATGCATACGGGATTTTGTTTAAATGATTCGTGCGCTGTCACTCATTTGTTGAATCTACTCGTGCTCTACCAACTGTGAAATGGATTTACTAAGTTACAAAGCTTCACGTATGTGTACACAACAACTCCAAAGTTTCATCGCAATCGATGAATAGTATATGACCGAATACGGGATTTTGTTGGAACGCTTTGCGCGTCGTCACTCATTTGTTACATATACTCGTGCGCTACCAATATTGTAAAATTGATTTACCAAGTTGAACACCTTTCCTGGCGTTTACACAACAACTCATCAAAGTTTCATCGGAATCGGATGAATGACATATGAACGCATACGGGATTGTCTTTAAACGATTCGCGTACCGTCACTCATTTGTTGAATCTACTCACGCGCTACCTATTGTAAAATAGATTTACTAAGCCTGAAACCTTCTCTGGAGTGTTCTCAATGATTCACCAAGGTTCCATCGCAATTGGATGAATGATATGTGACCGCATAAGGGACATTGTGGAAACGATTCGCGCGTCGTCGCTCATTTGTTGAATCTACTCGTGCGCTACATATTAAAAACTGGATTTACTAAGCCAGAAACCTTTCCTGGAGTGTACACAACAATTCACCAAAGTTTCATCGAAATCGGATAAATGGTATATGGACGCATACAGGACTTTATTGAAACGATTCGCGCGCCATCGCAAATTTGTTGAATCTACTCGTGCGCTACCTATTGTAAAATGAATTTACTAAGCCAGAAACCTTTACTGAAGTGTACACAACAATTCAGCAACGTTTCAACGCAATCGGATAAATAGTATATGGACGCCTACGGTACTTTGTTGAAATGATTCGCGTGCCGTCACCCATTTGTTGAATCTACTCGTGCGCTACCTATTGTAAATTGGATTTATTTAGCCAGAAACCTTCCGTAGGGTGTACACAACATCTCGCCCAAGTTTCATCGTAATCGGACGAATGGTATTTGAACGCATACGGGACTTCATTGAAACGCTTCGCGCGTCGTCTCTCATTTGTTGAATTTACTCGTGGGCAACCTCCTGTTAAATGGATTTACTAAGTAAGAAACCCTCACGTAAGTGTACACAACATCTCACCCAAGTTTCATTGCAATCGGATGAATGGTATATGAACGCATACGGGACTTTGTTTAAACTTTCGCGCGTCGTCGCACATTTGTTGAATCTACTCGTGCGCTACCTATTGTAAAATAGATTTACTAATCCAGAAGCCTCTCATGGATTGTACACAACATCTCACCCAAGTTTCATCGCTATCGGACGAATGATATTATACGGGACCTTGTTGAAACGCTTCGCACGTCGTCGCACATTTTTTTAATCTACTCGTGCGCAACCTCCTGTGAAATGGATTTACTAAGTTAGAAACCCTCACGTAGGTGTGCACAGCAATTCATCAAAGTTTCATCTCAATCCATGAATGGTATATAAACTTATACGGGATTTTGTTGAAAAGCTTCGTGCGTCGTCACTCATTTGTTGATTCTAGTCGTGCGCTACCTATTGTAAAATTGATTTACTTAGCCAGAAGCCTCCCCTGGAGTGTACACAACATCTCACCCAAGTTTCATCGCTATCGGACTAATGGTATTTGAACGCATACGGGACCTTGTTGAAACGCTTCGCACGTCGTCGCTCATTTGTTGAATCTACTCTTGCGCAACCTCCTGTGAAATGGATTTACTAAGTTAGAAACCCTCACGTAAGTGTACACAACAACTCATCAAAGTTTCATCTCAATCGATGAATGGTATATAAACTTATACGGGATTTTGTTGAAACGCTTCTTGCGTCGTCACTCATTTGTTGAATCTAGTCGTGCGCTACCTATTGTAAAATTGATTTACAAAGCCAGAAGCCTTCCCTGGAGTGCACACAACATCTCACCCAAGTTTCATCGCTATCGGACGAATGGTATTTGATCGCATATAGGACCTTGTTGAAACGCTTCGTGTGTCGCCGCTCATTTGTTGATTCTACTCGTGCTTAACCTCCTGTGAAGTGGATTTACTATGTTAGAAACCTTCACGTAAGAGTACACAAAAACTCATAAAAGTTTCATCGCAATCGATGAATGGTATATAAGCTTATACGGGATGTTGTTGAAACGCTTCGTTCGTCGTCGTTCATTTGTTGAATCTATTCGTGCACTACCTATCGTAAAATGAATTTACTAAGCCAGAAGCCTTCCCTGGAGTGTACACAACATCTCACACAAGTTTCATTGCTAATGGACGAATGGCATTTGAACGCATACGGGACCTTTCTGAAACGCTTCGCGCGTCGTCGCTCATTTGTTGAATCTAGTCGTGCGCTATCTATTGTAAAATGGATTTACTAAGCCAAACACCTTCCCTGGAGTGCACTCAACATCTCACCCAAGTTTCATCGCAATCGGATGAATGGTATATGAACGCATACCGGACTTTGAAACGATCTAACGTGCAGAGACGAACAGTAGAATTCGACATCACTGCCACCTTTGGTATAAAACAGAATTCGACATCACTGACACCTTTGGTATAAAACACAACTTTCCGCCACGGACGGAGTGTATGTTATGGCGGTAGTTGATCTACGTGCAAAGTCCAAAAGCATCACTTTTCACTAAGGCTAGCGGTTTCCATGACGACTGTTTATGACTGTATATTGTGGTTCTAAAATTGTGTATAAATTGTGGTTCTACAATTCTAAAATTCCACCTACCTGGTCAAATTGTGAATTTAAACCATACCTGGACCCATTTGAATATACATACAAAATTTCATCAAAATCGGCCCAGGTGTTTAGGAGGAGTTCAGTCACATACACACGTGTCGAAGAATTATATATATAAAGATAATCACAATTCTAGAGAAATTAATTCATTAATTAACAATTCTATTAATCTCTCTAGTTAGCCTACTTTTAACATTTTGCAAAAATGAGGAAAAAGTAGACTTATGAGATCGATCCGGGAAAATGTGTGTCTGTCTGTCTGTCGGTCTGTCTGTCCTTCTGTCTGTCTGTCTGTCTGTGTGTGTCCCCCCCTATCAACTCCTAAACGGCTGCAGCAATCAAAACCAAATTTAGTATGAGTAAAGATGTGCACCGGAATATCACACGTCCATATTTGAAAATAATGTCAGTGCTACCAACTGCTGAAAAAAACGCACTAGAAATTTGAGCTCCATGTTGGATATCTTGCAAGGTATACATGGGAGCTATTCCAAAATTGGCACACATGTAGATAATACTATTTCAGTATAATTTCCAGGAGGCCAACCATGACAGTGGTGCCAAAATAATTTTAAGCCTTCTGATAAGTCCAATGTTTAAATGCATATAACTTCTACACTATCAATTGGATATTAACCAAATTTTGTAAGTAATATCTGTACTTAAGCAGATATAACTAGGCTTATTCTTAAGAGCCACAAGGGCTGCCAACTGTTAATAATTGCTCTCTCTATTTTTTTTATCCAAATACCAATATATCAGAAAGTATGCAAGCCAACAGCTTTAAACTATGCACACGTATATTCTGACATTTTAGATTAATTTGGAGTAACTTATATACGTCAGTCCTACCAACATGATTATAAGCCTGCTGATAGTACCAATTTTTTATACATGTAACTTCTATACTGTCAGTTGGATTTCAACCAAATTTCGTATGTGCTATGTGTACCTTAACAGATATGACTATAAGTATTGTTAAGAGCAATCAGGGCTGCCAACTGTTAATAAATGCTGTCTATATTTGTTTTTACCCTAATGTCAATATATCAGAAAGTATGCAAACCAACAGCTCTATACTTTGCACACGTATAGCACCTGACATTCAAGATTATTTTGGAGTAATTAATACAAGGCAGTGCTGCCAACATGATTCTATGCCTGCTGATATGTCCAATTTTAAAATACATGTAACTTCTATACTAACAAATGGATTTCATCCAAAATTGGCACAACAAGATATCATAATATTTCAGATTAATTCTGACCAGCACACGCATGGTATTGTTGGCAACATGCGTTTACGCGTGCTGATAGATCCAGTGTCTAACTGCATGTAACGTCCATTGGACTTCAACCAAATTTTGTATTCTGTACCTAAAGAGATGGAACAAAGAATATATTCAGTCACCAGGGCTGCCAACTGTAGTGCTCTATTAGGCTACATTATACCAGGTATATTTTTAACTAATTAGATATTTCGATATTACCAACTTAATTTCGTCATTATTCTAGATAGGTTCATTTACTGTAGAATAATCATTGGCATGAAAAGTAGGCTGTATAGTTCTTCACGGAACTTCTTGTTAGCCTACTTTTCGCATTTTGCAAAAATGAGGAAAAAGTAGACTTATGAGATCGGGCAAATGTGTGTCTGTCTGTCTGTCCTTCTGTCTGTCTGTCTGTCTGTCTTTCCTTCTGTCTGTCTGTCTGGCTGGCTGTGTGTCCCCCCCCCCCCCCCCCCCTATCAACTCCTAAACGGCTGCAGCAATCGAAACAAAATTTGGTAGGAGTAAAGATCTATACCTGAATGTCTCACGGCCATATTTGAAAATGATGTCAGTGCTACCAACTGCTGAAAAATCGCAATTGAAATTTGAGCTCCATGTTGGATATCTTGGAAGGTATGAATGGGAACTATTTCAAAATTGGCACACGTATAGATAATACTATTGCAGTTTAATTTCCAGGAGGCCATACATGGCAGTGTTGCCAAAATGATTATAAGCTTGCTCATAAGTCCAATTTTAAATGCATATAACTTCTGCACTAGCAATTGGAATTCAACCAAATTTCGTATGTATTATGTGTACATACCCAGATATGAATGAGCATATTCTCAAGAGCCACCAGGGCTGCCAACTGTTAATAAATGCACTCCCTATTGTTTTTATCCAAATACCAATATATCAAGAAGTATGCATGCAGACATCTTTAAACTATGCACGCGCTTAGTACCTGACATTCTATATTAATTTGGAGTAACTTATATACGTCAGTGCTACCAACATCATTCTAAGCCTGTTGAGAAGTCCAACTTTAAATACACGTAACTTCTATACCATCATTTGGATTTCAACCAAATTTCGTGTGTGTTATGTGTACCATAACAGATATGACTATGCGTATATTTAGGAGCAACCAGGGCTGCCAAGTGTTAATAAATACTGTCTCTATTTTTGTTACCCTAATATCAATTTATCAGAAAGTATGCAAGCCAATAGCTCTAAACTTCACGCACGTATAGTACCTGGCATTCTAGATTAATTTGGAGTAACTAATATAGGCCTACGCCAGTGCTGCCAACATGATTCTAAGCCTGCTGATAGGTCCAATTTTAAAATGCATGTAACTTCTCTACTAACTAATGGATTTCATTAAAAATTGACACAACAATAGATCATATTGTTTCAGATTATTTCTGACATATACATGTATGTCATTGATTTTATGAGCGCTGTTAGATGCAATGTTTAACTGCATGGAACGTCCATGCTATCCATTGGACTTCAACCAAATTTTGTATTCTGTACCTTACGAGATGGAACTAAGAATATACTCAGTCACCAGGGCTGCCAACTGTAGTTCTCTCTTAGGCTACATTATGCCAGGTATACAGTATTTCGAACTAATTAGAAATTTCGATATTACCAACTTAATTTCGTCACTATTCTAGATAGATCCATTTAGATTAATCATTGGCATGAATTTTAATTTTTAAGAAAAGTAGGCTCTTTAGTTCGTCACGGAACTTCTTGTTTTTATTGGGATCCAAAGTTTTGACATGAAATACAAAATTGAAAATATACAATACCATCATTAGGCCAGTTCTAACGTATGGTTCAGAATTATGGACTTTAACAAAACAGGGAGAAAAGTTTATAGGAAAATGTTTGGACCACTTATTGACCCCGCATCTCAAAGCTGGAAAATGATCAAATAAAGACATACACTCACGATCACAGCAAGCACAAATACTTAACATGATTAACTCCAGAATAATTCAATGGGAGATGGGAGATGATAGGATGGCCTTACATATCTTTAAAGAAGAACCAGGAGGAAAAAGGCCAGTAGGAAGCCCACGAAGTTCCTGGAAAAATTAAATCTCCAAACTTTGCAGACATTTGAGTGTTGACAACTGGCAAGAACTCGCCCAAGACAGAGTTAAGTGGTGGCAATTTGTAAGATCGGCTCGTGATCTTCGTGTCCCAGAGAAGCCTTCTGAGTGTGTGAGTGAGAGTGAATTAACCTCTCTAGAAGTAAACTGCAGTGTCTACCAACTCTATTCACCCTGGACCAGTACACCGGAGAACTGTGTGTCCCCGACAATTTCCTTCGATATAGTTTGGTTTTGCAACCCACTGCTGTGGCTTCGCCTTCATTAGACAGCCTTCTGGTTATTAAGTCACTTGTGAGGCAAGCTGATGTTTTGAACAGTTCCCCACTGTAAAATCATGATTCTTTTACAAATATTACAGCCGGTCCATCGAATGCTTGATCGCTCAACTTCCTGCTAAGGGTTCAGTGTGTGTGTGAAAAGGATCACCTAGAATATTATATCAAGTTACAGGATAATAATTATTATATTTATTAAACACAATGTGCACGGTACAGAAAAAAACATCAAAAGTGAGTTACATTATTGTCCTGATTTCACCAATCTTTAGTTTGTTGAATTAGTGATAAAGTCCTTTTTTTACAGGATAATTATTGTTAACTAAAGTTTGGTGCTTTTCAGTCGGTCATCACGAATGTACGACATCAATAAATGAACACAAAGAACCAACTTTCTTACTTGTTCCATTTTCCGGGATTATATTTAAACCCTACAGTTAATATCTGAACCAATGACAAAGTTCTGCGGTACCGCTTCTAATAACTTCCCAACACCAGTGATATTGGCATCCTTAGTAAATTACGGGTCAATTTAATTTAAATTTGGGTTTGTTTGGAAATGATGTAAGCTCTATAGAACTCCCAAGCCCGAACTTTCCTGGAAGTTGCGAGGGAAATGCAAATTAGTGACCGACCTGAGTTAAGAGCGCGCCTTGAATAATACCGGGGATCAACTTGTGATGCATTGCTGTGCGGCTCGTTGCAGACCTTAAGGCTGACTGATCTGATCGAGATCAAGGTTGTCTTAGTTCCCAATGAAGCATTGTTTCTTCAAGGATACCAGACATCCTTGTTCATTACGATTATGTGACATGTATAACATGTCTATATTAACAAGAACCTAATTAGTGTATATATGCAACGTGTCTTTAATGGCAATAATTAAGACACGAATATGTTTATAAAAGGAGCGAAACGAGTTTTATAATTTCCATACAAGTGTCCTAATTATCATTATAGGCAAGTTTCAAACGACCGTGATTTACTACCTTCTTCTCGCCCCATTCATTGACTTTAAAACTTTCAAATGTTTCATTCCCTTTAAAACAAAACGTATGAGGATCCAAGCTACCACATTACTGCATAAACAGTATCCCTCACTGACTCATATTCATTTCACTTTCCTTGGGACCCGTGCCATAATTTGAGATCATAACTCACTACCTATCATTTCACATAATTTATTTGGTCGGTTAACATAGCGTCGTTGGCAAAGTAGAGGCCATGCGACTCTGGGCTCAGGGACACTCTGTGGCCCTCCAGTTATAATTACATATCGTAGAAGCACTAGTACTCTCCATATTCATACTTAGCAATTGCCCGGCGGGTTTAGATTGCAACACAATGCCCTTGATTCGAACCCCTGTTCGATTAAGCGGGTCGAACCCTCGCGCAAACAATACCAACAATTCACAACTATAATGCCCTTGGCTCGAATCCCTGTTCGACCAAGCGGGTCGAACCCTCGCGCAACAATATCGACGACTTTCCGACAATTATACCTTTTATCTCCAAACTTATGCTCGTCACAGGATATATTCACTTCATTCGCTTCTCCTTCTGCATTTGGGGATTTGGGACATTTATGTTATCCGCCCATATACTTGTGTGTGTCCAAGGGATTTGTCTGATAACCTTTGCTATTTTGACGACAGTAGAAGTGCGAGTAGCTATATTAATAAAGTCGATAGTAGGGTTAAAGCTGGTTTCCCGGGCTATAATCAGGATAACATTTCTGGAATATTCCTGGAGTGAGTGTGGACAAGAACGGAAAAAGACACACTCAAGATGGTTGCTAATAGCGCCAAGATTTGAAAAGGGAGCTTGTAGTATAACGTGACCGTTAATCTCGAGATGATGATCCACGGGACCTCCTTTTTACGTGGAATCCGAACCACAGGACATGGCATTTCACTTCGAAAATCTCACATGCATTGACCGGGAATCGAACCCGGACCACCTTGGTGAGAGGCATACAGCCTGATCGCTGAGCCACCACGCCCCCGGCCAAGATTTGATTCTCGGATCTGCGATTGACAATTCCTCACGAGTGTGTCTTAAATCACTCGGATACGCTGATGAGGGACAGGTGACGTCAAGACTTCGAATTAAAAGTATCTTGATAAAATTGCGTCCGATATGTTATGTTGAAACCTTTGAACTAATGATGATGAAGCATATCGCCTTGGATAAGATCGTTATGGAAGCAGACCGGTGAGTTGATATACCTAAAGGGCATATGATAAAAATCTGGTGCTAGGAGAGGCCACCCTGCCTGAGTATATTACTGCATACCTCCACACTAACTGCACGCAAATTATGTCATCATGTATACACAGTCCTTTGTTTCATGACGTAGAATAATAATAATAGCCTTCAAATATGACACGATTAGGACGAGTTTATAAGGCACCCCCAACACACTCTAGTGGTGAAGAAGGAACCACGTCAAGAAACCCCGAAGTCCGACAGCAGCTGCCATCTCGTGTTCAAAATCGGAACCAAGTCACCAGGCGGTCGATTCAAAGGTCGTGAATTCACATCCAGGGAAGATACATGTTTGAAAACGTTGGGACGGGCTGTTGCACGTAACAATTATTATTCTTTAACGGTGCTTGTTTCATTTACGTTTCTTTCATTTATTTGGCATATATTTTACTTGCCATTTACGTTATTACATTAGATTCCTCCTTTCAGATCATTATTTCATCGTTATTTAACCATTTTACGGGCTTTCAATATTATTATTATTATTATCACTTTTGCACTTTTATCATTATTTTTAACATTTTTGCAAACCGTCTTGGCAGTTGCCTTGTGACATCTTAATATCATTTGATCACTCATTGTGCACATATTTCATACATAAATTCACTGAAATAGCATATGATACATTCACTTTGATATTATAAACATTTTTGACTCACCCACATTTCAGCTCATGACGTGACTTCTGGATGATTTCACCCACATAATTTCTTCAGCACATCATCTTCACATTACAATAGACCCTTTTTAACACTTGGTCATCATATCGACACACGACAATACATTGATACATTCTCTTAATTTCACCTTTTAACACTTATTAAACATAAATAAAAGTTCACTTATCCACTATTTACAATCGGACACGGACCAATTCTCAGCGTACAAAAATGGTGGAAAACAGCCTAGATAGTTTCTCCCTGTACAGTTTTGAACGTGTGATTCTCCTATCTTCCTCCCTTCGGTAAGTCTCTCTTTCTATTACTCCCGAGATCGTAATTGTCTCTTTCTTGAACCTCCTTCTAGATAGCCTTTTCTCTACTTATTAATGTTCTATCTGTCCTTCTGCTATCGCGCTGTGCCTTGGCGTTACCATTGCCTTTCCTACTGTAATCTTCCCTGAAGATCGTATGAAAATGTTCTGACTATCGAACCCGCGTCCTCTGAAGTTTCTCTTCGATAAATGTTCTTCAATTTGACTGTCTCTTTTTGCGCGCTATAGTGTATCTCTCTCTATTTTATGTTCGGAGTTCCTACCTCCTACAATATCCTTATATTTCCGCACTTAGTTCTTAAATGTTCTTAAGATGCTGTTGCATGTTCTGCTCTTACTTTGCCTGAACGCGGCTTGGTTTCGAACCAATGCTACTTTGCTGACTTCGTTCGAATTAGTTACTGTCTATCGCACTTTCTATTTAATTTGTCTCTTGTGAGACTCGAACTGCAATGTCTTTGAGTGTAGTTCTTATGATTTCTCGCGGACTTGCGTACTTCGTTCCCGAGGCTAAACCTAACTTGTTCGTACTTATTAATTTTTAAGTAACAAGCCTATACAAAGGCTGTTAACAAACTGGCTAACTGCGTATCGCACTCGAACTGTGGTCTTTGAAGATTCTTGTATAACCTGTCTCTAGCAAAGTCTCTCTCTCGATTTATGCACTTTCATTATAACGTGATTGTACTTTATATCTGGTAGACTGACTCTGGCGCGACGTGCACTCCTGCACGGCTTCTCGCAGACTGATGAGATTTCGTACTTCTCCTCTGACTTTAAGCCTATTTATTCATTTCTGGCTGGAAATTAGTTCCTTTCAAAGTTGGGAGCCGAATTTCTAAATCCGTGGCCTACTTTCCTCCATAATTTAATTTAAAGTGTATTTTGTAATTTCATTCCGATTGCCTACTGGCGGAATGAAAATCTTTCGCTAGTTTATTTTTAATTAATTTAATTAGTTAATATCCCCTTTGCGGGGCCTGCCTCTCATCCCCTTTTCGTCCGCGGGTAGTCTTCCGCTGGAATTGCGATGACCTTCCTCTTAGCTTGCAGTATTTCGAGTATTTTATTCAGGCCTGCCAACTCACTGATTTTTGTCGTCCCTATTTCCTTCCTCACTCTAGATTTAATAATTCTGGTGAGTTTATTTTTTCAGGTTTAATATGGTAAAGCCCCCTTCTCTTTGCTTGGGAGAACTGCTGACTTACAAATTCCTGGGCTAAGCTTTTACAGAGCCTCTCGAGAAATAGTTCCCCTTCTAACTGTCCTCTTGAAAGGTAATAATTTTGGTGAAGTTGCTTATACATCGGAATTTCGAGTAGTATTTATTGCCTCTTGACTGTGGCTCTCCCTAACGTTTTAATAGTTCTTTTAATGGTCTTTTCCTTTTAACTTGTCAACCTAATGGAGTTTATGTGCCTGAACTGACCATCTGCACTCCCTTGCAATGTCTCTGTGGTCGCTCTCCTTTGGAATCACTCCCGTACTTCTTGTACTCTTTAGAAAGTTTTAGTATATCTTTCTATAAATGGTCAGGGGTTCAGTCTTGTGCCAATCCCACATGGGCAGAGTATATATAATATATACAAGTAATACATATCTAGTAATATCGAAAACGAAACCAAAAGTCACAGTTGGATGTCTAGAGCAGCAATCCACTCCACTACATCATCAGTTGCGTTCTGCAGGTCGTCATATAGACCCTCGAAGGACCGTGAAGGACATTTCGACACAATATGATGGGTTTTCTGCACTGAATCGCCACAATCGCACTGAGGACTTGAAATTTTCCCCCGTTTGTGGAGCCAAAAGTTACATCTTCCGTGACCGGTCCGCACTCTGTTCAGTGACGTCAATATCCTTTTTGGAAGATGGAAACCAGGAGGTTTTCTGCAGGGGTCGGTGATCAATCCTAGCTCATCAGGGCTTGATGTAGCCCATTCTTCTCGCCAAGTTTCGTCCATCTTGAACTTAGATTCAACAAGCATCTTGCTTAGCTGCCATGACGGATTTCGAGATTTTAATCTCCCTTGCTTCTGTGGATTACAGACCTGATGTATGGGTAAGAGATCACTTGCAGCGCATTTTGACCATTCCCTTTTTAAAGCTCTTAGCCTTCGCTGGGGGGGAGGGTGAATGTTGGATAATACTGGTAGCCACTAGAGTGGTGTGGATTTGAGAGTGCCCGATATTGTTCTCATTGTATCATTTAACTGGACATCAACTTTTCCTACATGTGCACTATTCATCCATACGGGGATACAATATTCAGCAACTGAGTATACTAAGGCGAGAGCTGTTGTGCGAAGAACAGTCGCATTTGCTCCCCAACTTATACCACAGAGTTTGTGAATGATGTTGTTACGTGTTCTGATTTTAGGTGTTGTTCTGCAGAGATGTTCTTTGTATGTCAAAGAGCGATCCCGCACAACACCCAAATATCTTGGTTGGATGCAATATTTTAGCTGTTGACCTCTGAATTGTACACGGGGTATGTAATGGGCCCTCTTATTATCCAGATGAAAGGCACTGACCTCTGTTTTGCTGATGTTGGGCTTCAGACGCCAAGTGTCAAATTAGCTGTCCAAGTTTAGGAGATATTGTGTGAGAATTGTTTCAGCAGTCTCAAAATCTGTGGACTGGGCTGCCAGGGCTATATCATCAGCATATATGAACTTTCTGCAAATAGTAGGTGGAAGATCTGCAGTGTAAAGATTCAAGAGAAGTGGAGCAAGGACTGAGCCTTGTAGAAATCCATCATTTAATCTATAGGGCCTGCTTATATTTCCATTTAGGTGTACTTCAATTGGTCGGTTGCTGAGCATGATGTTGAGCAGTGAAGCTAATGTCTTGCAAGGAATGATTTTCAGGAACTTCAGGATCATTCCTTTATGCCATACTATATCGTACGCTGATGATAGGTCCACAAACACTGCAATGGTCTTATTTTTTTTCTTCAAAGCCTTGTTCAATATGACTGGCTAGTGCTAAAACCTGATCACGGCAGTTTATTTCGGGTCTAAAACCTGCCTGATCGACCGGGATGTACTGTAGTACAGTAGCTGAGATTCTGTTATAAACCAGTCTCTCTAGCAGTTTATAACAGATACTCAGTAGAGCAATAGGTCGGTAATCGTCCGCATTGCATCTGCTTTTACCAGGTTTTAGTATGGCTACAATTATAGTTCTTTTAAAAAGAGGTGGAAGTCTTCCTTTCCTTAGGATGTCACTAAAGAATTTAGCAAGCCATATCAGAGTTCTAAGGCTACAGTGTTTCAGAGATTCGGGGTAAATGCAATCCAAGCCTGCTGCTTTTCCTAATTTTGTTTCCTTCAGAGCATGATACACCTCCAAAACAGAGAAGTCTTCTGAAAACCGAGTGTTTGTTTCTGCTCTAGGTAGGTTGAACTTCAACTCTTTTAGGATTTATCTTGTTTCATTCTTGTTTCTGCCTTCTGATGTTTTGGCTAAGCCAACAATTCTCCTTGCTACCTGTTCGGGATTTATTTTTGAGGTCTTGCTACAGTAGTTTGGAGTACTACTGCCCAGCTTCCTAAGTAGGTACCATGCTTTCCTGCTGGAATATTGGAAGTTCATGCTAGACGTCAAAGTATCCCATTTCTCCTTCCTGGCAGAGTCTAAACAGTATAATAACTCATCAGCGATCTCCGTCTGATTGCTGATATGATATTCTTCATATTGCTACACTTTGTACTCCATCCTGGAATATACTCTTTCCTAAATCCTCTGGGAATGTGCTTCTTTGCTCTAGCACATTTCAGTCCAGTAAAACGTGTATAATTTTCAAGAACAGGTGGTATCCATTGGATATTGTGTTCCATCTCACTGGTGAAAGAATCCCAATTCGCTTTTGTAAATTTCCATCTAGGGACAGGATTTGATCTTATAATTGGGACTTCAATGCCAATTTTTAAAAGAACTGGTCTGCGCTGGCTTCGTGGGAAATTGTCTAATACTTTTCTTCTACACGGGAGTGGTCTACCTAGTTCATCCTTGGAAACACCGACAGCAGTGGCTACGCTGGCTAAAGCGCAGCGTTAGGCCAAGGGGCCAATCTCTCTGCTGACTCGGTAGACGTGTGGGTTCGAGCCCCACCGTCGGCCGTCCTTGAAATAGTTTTCCGTGGTTTCCCATTTTCAACACCAGGCAAATACTGGGATGGTACCTTCTGACAGGCCACGGCCACTTGCTTCCACTTCCTTGCCCAGTTTCATTCACCATCATTCATTTCATCTCTCATTAACTCCTCTCATGAGGTTGGCGTCAGGAAGAGCATCCGGCCGTAAAATCCATCGCCACACAGACTTCCATCGCATCTCATCCCCGACCCCGTTGGAAAAACGGGAATAATAAGGGGTAGACATACAGACATACATTGTGTTCCATCTCACTGGTGAAAGAATCCCAATTCGCTTTTGAAAATTTCCATCTAGGGACAGGATTTGATCTTATAATTGGGACTTCAATGCCAATTTTTAAAAGAACTGGTCTGCGCTGGCTTCGCGGGAAATCGTCTAATACTTTTCTTCTACACGGGAGTGGTCTACCTAGTTCATCCTTGGAAACACCGACAGCAGTGGCTACGCTGGCTAAAGAGCAGCGTTAGGTCAAGGGGCAAAGCTCTCTGCTGACTCGATAGACGTGTTGGTTCGAGCCCCACCGTCGGCCGTCCTTGAAATGGTTTTCCGTGGTTTCCCATTTTCAACACCAGGCAAATACTGGGACGGTACCTTCTGACAGGTCACGGCCGCTTCCTTCCACTTCCTTGCCCAGTTTCATTTACCTTCATCCATTCCTTCTCTCATCCCGACGCGCAGGTCGCCCATGGGCGTCGACTAGGAAGACCTGCACTCGGCCTCTCAGGAGGCCACACGACAAAAAAAAACTCGGAAACAAAACAAAGGTCTGGGTTATGATCCTGTTTCCATCTAGCCGAATGAAAGGTACCCTTTTCTTTAGCATCATACATAAGAAAAACATCTTCAGCCTCTACCCATTCTAATACACTATCACCATCTGAATTGGAATCATTATATCCCCAGAGCTGTTGAAATCTCCCAGGATGACAGTAGGGTGCTGTACGTTCTGGATAATTCCGTTAACCCAGGGTTCGGTAGGTGGTTTATAGATGTTAATAAATGTTGATAGATGAGAAAAACCTACGACATTGCGAGTGATACTCTGTTGGCTGGCGTATGAAAATGAACATAAATAACACAAGTATGTCACGAATATCAGTGAATGACCTCATCAACTACTTCTAGAACAGGGAAGCATCAAGAATACCAACAAATTCAAGTACTTTTGGGTGAATGGTTGGAACCCAATCTCTCCGAAGGAACAGCATTATCACCTCATGTAAATAAACTAGAACTGTCATACCAACTGACTAAGAGCACCTAAAATAAGAAGTGTCTCTCTCGCAACACCTAAATGGAGCACTATCAAACGGTCATCTACCCTGAAGCTTTAATGTCTCTGAATGCCTCATGTTAAACAGGAAAGGACTCACGGACAAACTAGAATTCCAAAAGGGGAATATAATGAGGAAGATATTGGGACCAGTCAAGGAAGGGAGTAAATTCAAAAGACGACCCAAACAGGAGCTCAATAGTTCATCTGAAAGAATTACAGACGTGGCCAGGAAGAATCGTCTAGCATTTTATGGACACGTCTCCAGGATGCATCCAACCAGGCTGACCAATCAGCTTCTCACATACTGGCAAAGACGGAAGGCCAAGTAACCATGGCTGACAGAACTGCACAAAGATCTGCTGGAACTAGTAGTTACAGAAAAAGACATAAACGCTCGAACCTCTCTCAGAAGTAAACTAAAGCAAATGAAGTTCCAGGAAGAACCCCCAAGGATGGGGACAGGTGCCCTCTGGACAAATGAGAGAAAGGAACAACACAGCCAGTGGGTGCATGACAACTGGGCCAACATCAAGACCCACTCCAAACAAAATAGTTGAATATCGTAGTCGGAAGTTGGTCGATACGGAACAAGAACAAGAGAAAACGAGTAATTCCGTGAAGATTTAAACAGTCTATTTTCATATATCCTAATTACGTTAATTGTCTCTATCAACGTACAAAATTTCAGTTGGATTGCTGTAATAGATTCATAGTCATTGAGAACCGTTTAAATATTTCAGATGATCGCCATGTTGAATTTTTATATATGTAGGCCATAGAGTTATGTTCTATTACATGAAGATAATTGCGTAGGTTTAGTAATTGAACTTAAATCGCATAATTAGGACACAAAAAATAACTTAATTTCCAAATTTTGTACATCCGCTATCTTGAGATTATGTAAACAAATGAACTAACTTAGATTTTAGTGCATTGCAATGTGTATAAACATTTGCTGTACCACGTTTCACTGCGCTCGGATGGTTATATCGCTAGAAACGTCTATTTAAATGTTTCAACTTCGCTTGGCCGCCATGTTCGTTTTGTACTTAAGAGGTTTCTGAAAGTCATAGATGAACTTCTATTAGTGCCCTTTATCACCGTACAATATTTCAGGGTGATATAGGTAACAGTTTCGGTGATATAGAATCCTGTGAAATATTTCGCGCAGCCGACATGTTGTATTGGTGAGATGTATTGAAATTTGAAGGGGATGGTTTGGGTCGGATGAAATAGTACTATGTCTTTTCCAAGTTTCATTGAAATCGCTCCAGCCGTAGATTTTATTAGAGGGACGCACAAACACACACATGCACAAAAGGTGATCTCATTAGCCTATGTTTAGCCTATTTTCATTTTATGAAAAAATAGGCTTATAGATCACCTTTTGTCCGTGTGTGTGTGTGTGTGTGCGTATGTGTGTGTGTGTCTGGCTGTGTGTGTGTGTGTGTGTGTCCCAAATAACTTCTAAACGGCTGGAGCGATTTCAATGAAACTCGGTAGGGTCATAGTGCTATTTTAGCCCACCCCGACCGTGTCCAAATTTTATTACGTCTCACCAATCCAACATGGCGGCTGTGCGAAATATTTCAACGGCATTCCATATTTCCGAAACTATTAACGACATTACCCTGAACTTTTGCATGTTGATAAAGGGCATTACTACACGTTCACCTGTAGGAATACAGCAGTCGCTTCGCTGGCTAAAGCGCAGCGTTAGGTTATCGGGCCTACCTATCTGCTGACTCGGCAGACGCGTGGGTTCGAGCCCCACCGTCGGCCGTCCTTGAAATGGTTTTCCGTGGTTTCCCATTTTCAACACCAGGCAAATGCTGCGACGGTACCTTCTGATAGGCCACGGCCGCTTCCTTCCACATCCTTGCCCAGTTTCATTCATCTTCATCCATTCCATCTCTCATCCCGACGCGCCGGTCGCCCACGGGCGTCAACTAGAAAGATCTGCACTCGGCCTCTCCGGAGGCCACACGACAAAAAATCTTTAGGACTATCAAAACCTGTTAACTACAAAACCAACATGGCGGCCAAGCGAATTTGAAACGTTTAAATAGACTTTTCTCGCAATTTAACCATCCAAACGCAATGAAACTTGGTTCAGCAAATGTTTAAAAACATTGTAATGCGCTAGCATCGAATTTAGTTCAATTTTCTAGCTAGATAAGCTCAAAATGGCGACTGTGCGAAATAGATCACAGGCATTCTATATCTCCGAAACTAATACTCAAATCACCCTGACATTTTGTACGGTGATAAAGGGTACCACTAGACGTTCAGCTATGATCTTTTCAAAAACCTGTAAAGTACAAAACGAACATGGCAGCCAAGCAAAAGTGAGACATTTAAATATACTTTTCTCGTGATTTAACCATTTGAGCGCAATGAAATATGGTATAGTAAATGTTTATACACATTTTAAAGCACAGACATCTAATTGAGTTCAATTGTTCACAAAACCTCAAGATGGCGGCTGTGCGCATTTTTAAAATATTGTTGTTATTTCTCGTGTATTGATCATGGGATTGTAGTGAACGTTTGAATAATGAACCTACGCAAAAATCGTCTTATAATAGTATATAACACCATGGCCTACATATATAAAAATCCAAAATGGCGACAAACGAAATATTTAGACGGCTCTCAATGTCTAATGATTTATGATAGCAATTAAATTGAAATGTTGTATGTTGATAGAGGCTATGAACATTATTAAGTTCACCTATAGGACTTTCAATAACCTGGTGAGCACAAATCCAGCATGGCGGCAACTTGAAATATAAACATTTAAATGGACGTTTCTCGCTCTTTAACCATCCGAGTGCAGTAAAACTTGGTATGGTAAATGTTTATAGGACTTTCAATCCACTGGCATCTAATGTATTTCATTTGTTATCCTAGCCGCAAGATGGCAGCTCTGCTAAATTTTAAAATCTGATTTTCATTTCGTGTGTCCTAATCATGCGATTGATGTTTGTATACTACACCTACACAATAATCTTCATGTAATAGTACTTAACTATAAGAACTACATATATGAAAATCCAATATGGCGACCATCCGAAATATTTAACTGGCTCTCAATATCTACGAATGTATTACAGCAATCAAACTGAAATTTTTTATGTTGATAGAGGCAATTAACATATGTAGGATATATGAAAATAGGCTGTATAGTTCTTCACGGAACTACTTGTTTCAAAAATGAAATAGGTTGAAATAGTGAAGAAAACAACATTCCTGAAGTTAGTCACAATAATAATTTTAAACTACACTAAATTAATAATTACTCAACAACTATTGAATTGACCAATAATATCTGTATTTAAGATTGACACGTCACATAAGTCTTAGACAAACTTATGTAATCTAAGTACTGAAGTGCATGTGTAATTCATAAACATCGCACATTAACTAGGCCTAAGTGAGCAGGCCCTGATGATGATCGCTTGACGATCGAAACATGTCACCCAATTAAGTCCCCCTCTCCACAATTTTTTACATGAAAGTGTGTTATTTAGCGATAAATACCTTATGTAATATTTCTTTCAGGTTAGGGTATACAAATACTTATGAAGGCTTCCCTAAAGATTGTATATTGGCTCTCACGGTCACGGACACCAAGAGCCCGCTGATGAGTCTATCTTGGTGTTCCTAGGCGAAACCCCGCACAAGACACGGCATAAACCTAGAACGATTGCTGAGTTATATAAATCCTTGTTTCCCCACCTAATGCAATTGGGCTTAAATTGTGTTGACGGACTGGAGAGCTTTCTTTAATAAATCAAAATTACCTGTCTACAAAATTATTCGAATCTTCACTACAACGATTTTGGTCTCTAATCATTGCTTGATAATTTGTTCATCGTATTGTGCTGATTGGTGTTTACTAGAGCTGTCGATTTAGTTTAGTGTCCACAAATTAATTTGTGGTTGAAAATTGCGATTTTCTTCGATACACCACTTGTATTTAAAAAATTGAAACTCAAAAACTGAAAGCCTTATTACAATGTTTTTGATACAGGGATGTCTATTAGATCAAAGTATTTTCAAAAAAAATTGGCAAAATTTGAATCAAGAATATACAACCAGGTAGCTTTTGTTGAAAACAAGCTAGTGGTCTTAAACGTTTGGTTGGCACTGTAAAATTTGAAATTATAATATCTTCCTCATAGCAAAGGGAATTGTAAACATTTTAAAATACATCGTCCAAAGGTGTTTTTCTTTTCGAACTGATAATGTTTGAAATCGACTAAAATTCGATAAATCGACCGATTAACCGATTAAAGCCATTCGGCTAACCGAGCAAAATTTTTAATCCATCGACAGTTCTAGTTTTTACAGAATGAGAGCTACTAAGAAAAACAAAAGTTTAGTGTTTTTCAGTCTGTCAACATGAATGCACCCAAAAGAGTTGGGTTATACCCTAATCATGAAAAAAATACACGAGATTAATAAATCCTAGTGTATTTAATAATCCTAGTGTATTTAATAATCTCATGCAATTTTTTCAGGATTAGGGTATAACCCAACTCTTTTGGGTACAATCGTGTTGACCGACTGAAAAGCACTAAACTTTTGTTTACTTAGGCAACACTGAAAAATGGCTTCAAACACCACAATGAGAGCTACTTTAACGAAAGCAAATAAATACTCAAACTCATCCTGTTCTTCTCGTGTTCTCTTTTCTAATCCGGTTTGTGTGCTACAGGTGAATGAAGTGGAATTCTTTAATTAAGAACGGAATGACAGTTATTGAGAGTGGAGAGTTTCAGGTGATTGTAAGAGATAATGCTGACTTCCTTCCAGGACGACGTGTGCCTTCATTGCCCCTTTCTAAAATTACTGTACTATAATAGTACATTATGCAATGATCCAATATTGGCAATAATTAAGACACGAGTATGTTTATAAAACAAGCATATGCGAGTTTTATAATTTCCATACGAGTGTCTTAATTACCATTATAGGCGAGTTGCATACGACTGTTTATGTTCGACGATAATTATAACAATTTTTTGTTCGAACATAAATGTTCATAAATATCTGTCGAGATTTCGCCAGTTTTATGTACTGAACAGAGCGCATGGGACGCACAGAATACCTTGTATTTGACCATGGCCTCCTCGATTACCCCACGATCACACTAGGCCACGCAGTGAAATTTAAATCAGAAGGCCTTGAAACTCAGCGCAGGTGCACTTCTATCCTTACCTAATTGGTCAAACAACTGTTTCTTGAGCTCTGATTGGTGGGAGAAACTGTTTCATAATGAAAAATAGTGTTATAATGACCCTCATTATGACACAGTTTTCTGAGATATAATGTTTACATTTCGACATCGTTGAACATAAAATACAATATGTAGACTGTGGTGGTCCTAGACACCACACACTTGTTTACAAAGAGGATTATTGCCTATTGTTTGGAAAGAACAGTTTATTGACATCCAAAGCTCAGGGCAATGTGATAAATGTTATGTTTATTTTTGTTGTTCATTCATTGAGGGGCTTAGCGATATCATGGTCATGTATCCCCGTGTACTTGGCTGTGTCTGGAATTAGACTGATAACCAGTGTTATTATGATTGATGTATTAGTGTGTGTACTGTATTTGAAGGGTGCACGGGAAGAAGGGGGAATGCCACTCAAAATGTATTATCGAGATAACAGCGCGATCTGGTGGCCCCCTTTGTGACGTATTGAAGGCACAATTGTGCCTGACTAAGAACAATGAGGGTAGTGAGAAAATGACGTTTAACGTTGACGCGTATATATAAGAACATATAAGTAATGACACTTTAAAGCTCGTTTCCTCAACATCTTATATTATTTGGCATGTTCCTTTCTTCCCCTGGACCCTTCATTTGTAATTTAGGTGAAGATTGGGAAGGAGGCGACAGTGGTCTTAAGTTAGGAACCATTTCGGCATTTACTTGGAGTAGAAATGGAAAACCACGGAAAAGCACCCTCAAAATGGCTGAGATAGGAATCGAACCTTCCTCCTCTCAGTGTTACCTCTTGAGGTTGAGTTAGCCTACCCCGTTTCAGCCCTCAGACCGACAGAGCCGGGAACTGAGCCCAGGCCTCTGCGGTGACAACCAAGAGTGTTTGCCACTACGCTTCAAGACGGTGAAGTATGATATACTTGCAATGGGTGGAAGATCAAAGCCGTCTGTTCAGATCTTAAGTGTTAACTTCCAGTGAACCTGTCCACAGTATCTCCTTAAACACACTCGCATTTCCTATATACATCATTAATCTTGGTTTTTGTATTCATAGATTACTCAGCTCCTGGACTTATCTCCCCAGTAGGTGGTCAGGTTTATTATTGCCAGGCCCCGTCGTCCTAAATATAGCACTACTGGTGGGAGGTGTATCAGTCTCCCTCTGAAGTCGCGTGACGTCATGACCTTTCACACACGCAAGTCTTCATGGTCACAGTAGCTAATTATTAATTGATTTTAACAACACGCAAGAAGATAGAAAGCCAAGTTTGAGACAATTAACTCTTGGTGGACTCATCTGTTGTCCTTTTGTCTGTGGCCGGCTTATCTTGGTAATTAGTCGACCTATCTACTATCATATTTATTCTTGTTGCTTCAGGGTCGGATTGAATCCTCGCTCGAGTGATTACCAGTGGCACCGACGTGCAAAGGTATTTCAGTAAGCCGCACATTTCCACATCTAGATTCTCAGAGAAACCATCTCCTATTCATTATTACGAGGGACGTTCCGAAGTTAAGTTTGGTCATTTTATTGCATGAGCAGAAGGTACATCAGGTGACACAGACAAACGCCATAAGAATCCACACCCGCAGCCTGTTCAACGACGGAAGTATCGTCAGCGTAGAGGGAATGACGCGTGCGCAGAGCGCCGTCAAAGAGAGAGGAGCAGCAGACCGGTGTGCCTGATATCATTCGAGTACAACTCACGATCAGATGATACACCTGGTGACACAGGAAAGCCCCATAAGAATCCACACCCGTGGCTGGTTCAACGACAGAAGGAGCGTCAGCATTGGGGGAATGACGCATGCGCACAGCGCCGTCGAAGAGAGAGGAGCAGCAGACTGGCGTCCTGATATCATTCGACTACAACTCACGAGCGGATGACACGCCTGGTGACAAAGAAAAGTGCTATTAAATTTCACACCCGTGGCTGGTTCGACGACAGAAGGAGCGTCAGCATTGGGGGAATGACGCATGCACAGAGCACCGTCGAAGAGAGAGGAGCAGCAGACCGGCGTGCCTGATATCATTCGAGTACAACTCACGAGCGGATGATACGCCTGGTGATACAGAAAAGCGCCATAAGAATCCACACCCGTGGCTGGTTCAACGACGGAAAGAGTGGCAGCATTGGGGGAATGACGCATGCGCAGAGCGCCGTCGAAGAGAGAGGAGCAGCAGACCGGCGTGCCTGATATCATTCGAGTACAACTCACGAGCGGATGATACGCCTGGTGATACAGAAAAGCGCCATAAGAATCCACACCCGTGGCTGTTTCAACGACGGAAGGAGCGTCAGCATTGGGGGAATGACGCATGCGCAAAGCGCCGTCGAAGAGAGAGGAGCAGCAGACCGGCGTGCCTGATATCATTCGAGTACAACTCACGAGCGGATGATACGCCTGGTGATACAGAAAAGCGCCATAAGAATCCACACCCGTGGTTGGTTCAACGACGGAGGGAGTGGCAGCATTGGGGGAATGACGCATGCGCAGAGCGCCGTCGAAGAGAGAGGAGCAGCAGACCGGCGTGCCTGATATCATTCGAGTACAACTCACGAGCGAATGATACGCCTGGTGATACAGAAAAGCGCCATAAGAATCCACACCCGTGGCTGGTTCAACGACGGAAGGAGCGTCAGCATTGGAGGAATGACGCATGCGCACAGCGCCGTCGAAGAGAGAGGAGCAGTAGACCGGCGTGCCTGATATCATTCGAGTACAACTCACGAGCGGATGATACGCCTGGTGACAAAGAAAAGTGCTATTAAAATTCACACCCGTGGCTGGTTCGACGACAGAAGGAGCGTCAGCATTGGGGGAATGACGCATGCGCAGAGCGCCGTCGAAGAGAGAGGAGCAGTAGACCGGCGTGCCTGATATCATTCGAGTACAACTCACGAGCGGATGATACGCCTGGTGATACAGAAAAGCGCAATAAGAATCCACACCCGTGGCTGGTTCAACGACGGAAGGAGCGTCTGCATTGGGGGAATGACGCATGCGCAGAGCGCCGTCGAAGAGAGAGGAGCAGCACACCGGCGTGCCTGATATCATTCGAGTACAACTCACGAGCGGATGATACGCCTGGTGACAAAGAAAAGTGCTATTAAAATTCACACCCGTGGCTGGTTCTACGAAAGAAGGAGCGTCAGCATAGGGGTAATGACGCATGCACAGAGCGCCGTCGAAGAGAGAGGAGCAGCAGACCGGTGTGCCTGATATCATTCGAGTACAACTCACGAGCGGATGATACGCCTGGTGATACAGAAAAGCGCAATAAGAATCCACACCCGTGGCTGGTTCAACGACGGAAGGAGCGTCAGCATTGGGGGAATGACGCATGCGCAGAGCGCCGTCGAAGAGAGAGGAGCAGCAGACCGGCGTGCCTGATATCATTCGAGTACAACTCACGAGCGGATGATACGCCTGGTGACAAAGAAAAGTGCTATTAAAATTCACACCCGTGGCTGGTTCTACGACAGAAGGAGCGTCAGCATAGGGGGAATGACGCATGCGCAGAGCGCCGTCGAAGAGAGAGGAGCAGTAGACCGGCGTGCCTGATATCATTCGAGTACAACTCACGAGCGGATGATGCGCCTGGTGACAAAGAAAAGTGCTATTAAAATTCACACCCGTGGCTGGTTCGACGACAGAAGGAGCGTCAGCATTGGGGGAATGACGCATGCGCAGAGCGCCGTC